>OX276373.1:60350726-61088156 GCA_946251855.1 Alsophila aescularia
TCGGGATAAAAATTGTCCTCAATTTTGTAAACTATGACTGTGCCAAGTTGCCACAAAATCCTTCCAGTAGTTTCAGCGTGATACGTGTTCTTTTAAATAAATTTCAACGCCTATCCTGCGGAAACCCTTTAATTTTTCGGGATTAAATATGTTCGGTAGGTATCGTAGTATGAACTGAAATCATACCAAGTTTCATTTAAATTCATTCAGTAGTTTCGGCGTGATGCCTAGCCAAGATACAGACAGACAGACAGATAGACAAAAATGAAAAAAATACAGTTTTGGCTTCAGAATCGAATATAGTACCCTCCAAAAGAAAATTTCAAAATATCTTCAATGTACAGAATTGGACCCGTTACAGTTTTATTATAAGTATAGATATGCGCAAAGTAATTTGATATCAACCGGACAGTAGGCAATTCAGCAGACAGACAACTTCCAGTCGCAAGGATTTGAGAGGTCGTGCTGAGGCAAAGCGCTTAAGCTAGTGTGAGCCAAATTCGAAAAGTTTACAGATTTGAATTTAGCGGAACGCTTAGTTGCAGTGAATGAAATGCTTGCGTGTTTTAAGGACAATCAGCACCATCAAGTTAAATCGGAGGCAGAACTTTGATTCGTTTGATTTATGCGCTGGATTTGTTGATGCTGGCAAAGATTTGATGCTGGCTTTCTAATAATCTTTGATGCTGGTAAATTATGTAGTGTCTTTTTTGTTCTTATTGCTTTATTATAAGTACAGATACTACGCTCTCTTGTGTAGAGGTTCTACAATAAAAATACTTACGCCGTGTTAAGGAAGTAGGATACTCCATTGTGCTATACCTACTCGTTCCTTAATATCTAAGAACCATCTCGATTACCTTAGCTTTCAATCATGAAAAACCGCACCTAAATCAAACCATTCGTTTGGAAGCTACGATTCTCACCATTTTTTCTCACCTCCCCCCTCCGAAACAAACACACACACCCACACACTCACACACATACAGTGATATACACCCTAAACTTATATCACCCGTCTCTTTGTTCGGGGGTTAAAAAAATGTAAAAATAACGCATAAAATATGTAAACGCTTTTAATTATGGAACAAAAACAACTAAAAACGCGTGGTTTCGATCCACGGACGTCTGGATTAGACTTCCGCCCATGTTAACCGCTCGGCCAATCGTTACGTGACGCGGACAACGAAATTTGGTACCGTTCTTTAAACGGATGTTTTATTACTTTAATTTAACATAAACTTTGAACCCTTATCCCTTAAAAATCCTTTATTTTTTCGGGAGTAAAAGTATTCTAAATTTTAACAGATAATATAAACTTTGACTATGCCCAGTTACATCAAAATCCGTCCAGTAGTTTGAGCGTGATACGTGTTCTTTTAAATAACTTACAACCCTTATCCTGCAGAAAAAATTGCAACCCATATCGATTTTGAAGTTCATCTCAATTAAAATTTTCAAAAAATATTTAATGTACAGATTTAGCCCAGTTACAGTTTTATTATAGTATATATAGATAGATTTTCTCCCAGTCTGTTATATGAGCTCAAGTTTTCCCGAGTATATGACGCAACTTGTAATATAAAAAGTCAGGGGAGGGTTAAGATCCCAGAAAAATGAAGTCTTGCAGACTCATCCTGCGCAATGCGTACAATCACTCTCACGGCCCGTTTTTGCATGCGGAAGACGCGCTCCCAATCAGCAGCGCGTTCTCGCAGCTCGAGCCCGCACTGGAGCAGTGATTGCACGCTTGCAAAGTAGCAAGAGCGGACCTCTTCCCTCGGCAGAGTCGAAGCAACTCTACTCAGCGCAAAACAAGCACTGCCGAACTTCCCACACAGATGGTTTATGTGAGATTCCCACGTCATTGCGGTGTCTAGGTGGAAACCAAGGAAGGGAGCGGACTGTACTTGCTCTACAATCTCGCCCTCCAGGTCTACTACCACTTGACGCCCTATACGACCTGAAAGATTAAAAATCATAAATTGTGTCTTTGTTAAGTTGAGTTTAAGGCCGTTTTGTTTGAACCACGACACGAATGCAACGGTGTTTAGTCGCAGTTCTAAATCATCTAATTTAGGAGCGGTTACAATAGCTGCAACGTCATCCGCGTACATAAACACCTCTCCTTCTGTCGTGAGAGGTCACAAAAGAGTACAGCGACCGCCTGTTTTTGCTCTCTCGCTTGCAAGATTCTACGGGTTATTTATAGCCCCTAACATAAATTTGTTAATTTAAATTACACTTAAGTAAAATTTAATGGTCTGGTTGAGTGATTAAAATCCTCATTATGTACTTGATTACTACTGTTGGGCGGTGGGCTTCATGCCCACTTCCGATAATTCACAATGATTAAAATATCTACAGCAATAACTCTCGCATGTAAGTCTTTGTATAAAATATTACCTTATATAACTAATTAGTATTACTGTACTCCAAAATACAAAAATGCGGATGTAGGCCTTACAGCCGTAACACACGTTCCGACTTGGCTGACCTGACTAACTAATTCGGATAACGACCACTAGATCATGATCAGCCCGTTTCAGTTCACTGCTGGACATAGGCCTCTCCCAAACCAACAAACGCCATTGAGCCCGATCTTCGGCTCTTTTCCAACCGCAGCCAGAGGGAGCTCTACACTACGTTTACCGAGTCGCGGTCTCCACTCAAGAACACGTCTACTCCAAAGGATAGATGATGACAAATAGATGTTCTAGTCCTAATCACAGAATAAATAACAATACTACAGTTCCCTAATATCGCAGTGGTCAGATTAGTCGGTATCCGACGCCGACGTAGGTATCTAGTCGGGTCAGCCAAGTTGAAACGTCTGTTACGGCTAGCCGTCGACGTTCTGACTTGGCTGATCTGACTAAATACCTACTTTGGATGTATAATATAAGCTACTGAACAAGATTAACTATACTTACTATATTTTATTCCAAAGTTGTGTCTATCTCTAAATTCTCGCATCACGTGAAAAGTACTGTACCCCTAGTACGAGTTTTAATAGTTTTCGAAAACGAAATGTAGTTTCGTTTAGTTCCATACATTTACTGCAGTTCCTGCAAGTTTCCGTTAGAGGCACTGCCAGTAAATGTATGAAAATAAACGAAACTACATTTCGTTTTCGAAAACTATAAAACTCGTAACTCGTATACCCCCTGGACTGATTGAAATGCAGTTGAAACCGTAGTCGGTTAGCTTATCTTTAATTTAAAATCTGGTATAGATATATGTTGTAGTTAAATCCCGTTTTTAGTAAGTCATTTTTACTGAACATCTTCGTTAAAACTAGCTTTAACTGCAAATTTGTCAGTAAAAACTGGTTTTAACTAGTAAAAACGCGTTTTAACAAAATTACTCAGATAAAAGTAAAACTTATTTGTCAAAACAGTAGGTTAAATTAGTTTTGGTAGGAACCCAAAATCGTTAAGTAATATCAATTTAACCTACTGCATTTTAGCCGCAACCAAGAATGTTTTCGAAAATACGGATTCCACACCGCCACATGATAAAAATCAATGCAGTCTTTTGTGATGAAATTGTGTATCAACCACTAAAAAACAAAGTGTCCACTCATGCCTACTTACGCAGTCGCCATTTCAATTATGTACACTCTACCTTTTCTATTAGTAGAACAATCGAGAATTATTTTTCCTAATTATTCTATTAGTACATAGAACAACCGAGAATATTATATATTTACTGCTTGTTCTATTGGTATAACAAATAGTAGAACAGGTGTGCAACCTTGTTTGGCGGGGTACTTCGTCTGTGTAAACCTTCATGAGCACAACTCACAAAAGGCAGGAGGTTCGTTAGGTCTATTATTTATTCTGTGGTTAGGTTCGACATGAGTTATTTTAGATCCAAATGGCCATGGAGCTCAAAATCGTTGTAATTTAACTCTTCGCCACACAGTTATAACGGCGTTTAGAAAAATAAAGATTGTATTTGTTAAAACGCGATCTATCTGAAAAGGGGATTTTACTGCAACATAGTTACTTACTTCTACTTTGTATCTCAATCCGATGAGTAAAAGCCGAGCAATCGATATAATACTATTTGACTATGGAATGAAAAGAAGGTACTTTTGGTCCTGGGTTGACATAAAGCAAAGGATGTCTACCTTTTCCTAGAAAAAAAAACACGCGAGTACATCACACTAATATTAAAGTTTGTATGTACGAGTATGTGTATGTATGTTACCCCTTCACACTCAGACGGCTGAACGGATTTTGATGAAATTTGGAATGGAGATAGCCTGTACCCTGGAATAACCATAGGATACATTTCATCGTCATCACTCCCGCGAGTAAAACCGCAGGGCGCAGCTAGTGATTTTATATGCGGTGTAGATGGTTCAATGAGTTCTCTGGCTTGAATGGTAGTCAACTCCGAAAGTCGTTACTGCGACGAAGGCCAATTCTTCGAAGTCTATTCATGCTTACCTCTTCCACAGAATAAATAATAGTACAAGTCCTCTTCGAAGGGCTGTTTATGCGAATAGTAAATATTGACAAGGTACGTTTGCTCGAATGGTTAATAATGCGAAGGCTTATTGCTGCCACTAGTACTTTTTGTTGTTTTTGTACGTATGTATAGTCTAAAAGCTAAACTCAGGAAAAAAATAATCTATCTATCTATACTATAATAAAACTGTAACTGGGCTAAATCTGTACATTAAATATTTTTTGAAAATTTTAATTGAGATGAACTTCAAAATCGATTGTTTCTTCCATTGAAATATTATAATGTACTACCTACGTACCTATACAATTATATAGTTATATCAGAGGTTTCTTCATAATGTCTTACTGGCAAAATGGTTAGTTGTCGGTATTGAAATCTGTACATACAGAGGTAGGTACATGTATTGCTCTTCACAGAGAAAGTATAGAAAACTTTTATTTTTTCAAATCAATCCTCATATCGTGTTGAAAAAGCTCAAAAAGTAGGTAGGCAGGGTAGGTAATTATTAAGAGCCAGTTAAAGTGCCAGTAAGTACGTCGTTCTGTGAAACATCATAAAAAATAATTTGTACTAAGAACACAATGTTTCGTTGCATTAAAATTTGTTCGTATGGACCTCATAATAATGAATTACTTCGTTTAAACTAGATGGCGTTGTCTACCCTTAAAACACGCAAGCGGTTTGTTACGAAGTGGTTTGAACGTTGAATGAACTCGAACAACACGTTTTTTTCTTTTTTTTACTTAATGGTCCCTAAAGGCTCTTAAAACGTATTTAGATGATTTTGTGTTTTTTGATTGAATAAGTCGACTTCAGTTGTAAAACGCGCAGTGAAATTAAGCGAATTATTTATAGTAAAATAGTAATTTATTAATTAAAAAAATGAATTTAACTCTTTCATGTCATGAATCTTTCATTATAAAAACCAGGGTTCAAAATACTTTCAAGTGCTTTGTAAACCGAAGTAGGAAAGTAGGTTGAAAGTAGGAAATACTTGCATAGGAAATTGATCTTCGTGTCCATATAAATAAGGAGCACAATCGTGTTTGCGAAAAAAGTACTTGGAAGCGTGGAATTGAAAGTAAAAAATACTTGCATAGGAAATTGACCCGTGCGCTTATGTAAATAAAGAGCACAATAGCGTTTGCTTAAAAAAACTTCGAAGCCTTGCAAGTTTTTTGAGCGATGTATCGGCCACCTAGCTTCTTGTGACCCGGCTGGCCGAGTGCGGCCGAACTCAGCCGAGGCCATGCCGAACCCGCCACCGAGTATGTACATGTAGGTGCGGACGGGGCGAAAGAGCGTAAAATACTTTGAAAGTCTTGCAAGTATTGCGGGTCCGCATCAGGGCGGCGTACTTACAAGCCAAAACCTGGTTTAAAAACCTGGTTGCGTAAATACCCACCTTCCCTAATTCCACGCAGGTGGCGTGGAATTGGCGTGAGTGGTCATACAGAATCCAGGCCCTGCGCTCAAGCCCTTGCGACTGATTTAAAAACTGGGGTACTTGGTATCTTAGGCCTTGCACGCACTGCCTTGCAGTGGAACGCGGTGCGTTTATTCTAGCGTTTATTTCACATTGTAATAAATGCGTTTATTTCATATTTTATTATATGCGTTCATTTCATTGCAATACGTGCACTTCTATGAAGTGTCATAGAAGTGCAAGTACACACTTGCATATATTTATAACGCATATTCTGTGAAGTACGGAGTGCCGTACTTCACAGAATATGCGTTATAAAAAGGCAAGGCAGTGCCTTATTCCGATGATTAGATGCCGAGCAATCGATAAAAAACTATTTGACGGCTGAACGAATTTTGAAGAAATGTAGTATAATATTGTACTTTGTAGGTTTGGTCCTGGTCCTCCTGGTCCTCTGGACCAAACCTACAACTGGTCTGGTCGTGGTTTGGCTTTTGGTCCTGGAATAAAACGTGTGGGCTACTTTTAAATGAAATGACCACGCGGGCACAGCTAGTACTATAATAAAACTGTAACTGGGCTAAATCTGTACATTAAATATTTTTTGAAAATTATAATTGAGATAAACTTCAAAATCAATATGGAGTGCAAAAAGGTTTTTATTTTTATTTTTTGTGTGTCTGTCTGCCTGTCTCTTTGAACACGCATCACGCTGAAACTACCTGATTTTGATGCAACTTGGCACGCTCATAGCCTATGTTATGGATTAATATTTAAAAAAATCATGAGCTCCCACAGGATAGGGGTTAAAAGTTATTTTGAAAGAACACCTATTACGCTGAAACTACTGGACAGAGTTTGATGTAACTTGGCACAGTCAAAGTTCATATTATGTATTAAAATTACGGATTCTTTTCATCCCCATAAAATATAGGGTTCCTGCGGGATAGGTGTTCCAAGTTATGTTAATTTGAATGTAATAAATATAAGACATTAAAACGGTATTATAATTTCGACCATCACACCATGAAGCGCTGTGGCGAAGTCGGAGAATGATAGCCTTCCAACCCAAAGGTGCGAAATCACGCGCTTGATAGATTTAGGTACATAAATTGATGATCATTATTACTGTATATAAATGAAACCTAAGTTTGGTTATGTTATCCTTAGGTAAGGATAGGTTTGGCAAGCCTACGGTTAGGCCAAATCTTTTTTAGCATATTAAATAGTTTCAACGCTATGGTGTTGTTATTATTTACCTTTTAACCATATAGCAAGTGAAACTAATTCATAACCTGACAATATACAAGCAAGTTGTTATCCCATAAAAGCTTGAAATTTACTCAGAAGTTGTACCTATCTAAAATATACTGAATAGAATAGCATAACCTAAGGAGTATTCATAGAAACAAAGAAAAGTAATTGTTATATTTTTTATTGATTCTACCACCAGATTCGGAATACACTACACAGAAGAACTGGCAAGAAACTATGTAGTGAATATATTTTTTATCATCATTATTTACAATTATAATTAACACATTATTATTATGATACTTGGTCATAGTGATATTTTATTATCATTTTACAATCACCATAGTTACACCTGGCACAATAATAGCATTTAAATAAAATGATCCTGACCTAATCATCATTTCGAATACAATCACATTGACCATATTGGTTATAATAACATCACAATGAACTGACAGTGCCTATGTAGTATTTGTATACTTTTTGGTGCCTATTTGCAAAATACTCAGTTACACCACAGTTACACACAGTAAATATGAGACAAGGAAACAGTAGCAGAACAATAAAGTAATATCAATAGTACTTAACTTGCCAAGCTCCTGTTGGTGCGACGGCCACAGTAAAAGTGAACATTGCTAAGCCACCTTTATAAAATAACCGAAAAATATCATACTACCTCACAATATTTTTCCACCAGATCGACCAATCAGGAATCATCAATGGCGTCTGGCGTGACGGAAATGTTCAATTCACTTCTACTTACATTTGAATATCCATAATAATCGTATTTTAAATATTGTAAGACAATTTTAAATCATTATAATTTTTATGGAATTATACTTACAGATATTTCAGAGTTATAACAATCTGCCATCATTAATTAGTAAATACACAACTTTTCACAAAAGACTTGATAATTTTACTTAAAAGAATGAATAACTCTATTAAGCATTTTAAACATCATTATATAACTCCATAATCATAAATTCGAAGCTTTTGCATAAGTTGTTTTATAGATTCAACCACATTATCGGTTTCGTTCAGAAACATATTTTTTTATTACCACAGATTAGAAACTCACTATAGATTTAAGAAAAGACAAATTTACAAATAGATTCAATCGGTTGTCACTTTTGGCTTGACAAGCAATATGTTATGATACCGTAATTGGTAAGGTTATTTATTCAGTGAGAATATTAATTACATTGTTAAATATTATGTTATAATCTAACACGCTCCTTAATATATGTTGCTCTATTTTTTTAAGCATTTACATATTTTATGCGTTATTTTTTACATTTTCAATGATATTTTTAAGGCTTTTATCATTTCCTGAAGTAAACCGTCAAATCATTACAACAAAATAGTTCACAATAATTCCAATTCATCATTTAGAAAAAACTCAAAAATTGTCTCAGTTAATTTGTTAGTTTTACCTTAAGTGTATGTTTAAAAACGAAATAAATTATCATTTATAAAAAAAGCGCCCTCTTGCGGCTGTTTTTATTGGTAACCAAACTGCTTACTGTTTTACATTTTTAACCCCCGAACAAAGAGACGGGTGTTATAAGTTTAGGGTGTGTATCACTGTATGTGAGCGGGTGTGTGTGTGTGTCTGTCTGTGGCATCGTAGCTCCCAAACGAATATACCGATTTTTATGCGGGGTTTTTTTGTTTGAAAGCTAGTGTGATCGAGATGGTTCTTAGCTATATGGAAAGTGGGAGGGGGGGTGGGGATGGGGGTTAGGATCGTTGCTCTCAAACGAATAGACCGATTTTGATGCGGTTTTTTATGTTTGAAACGGGAGGGAGTGGGGAGGGGGCGGGGGAAAGAAGAGGGAGTGGGGAGGGGGGGGGACAAGAAAAGGGGGGAGTTTGGAGAATAAAGGGATGAGAATAGTACCTTTCAAACGAATTGACTAATTTAGCTGCGGTTTTTTGTTTCAAAGCTGAGGTAAACAACCATGTTAAGGTTAACCTATCACGACCATGTCGGATCGCCACTGAAGGTTGTTAACACAGGTAGGTAGGTACCTATATTGGTACTTTTGGTACTGGAATAACTCATAGGGTCCTTATATCCCAGAAAAACTACCACGCGAGCAACGCTGCGGGCACAGCTATAAGGCAATAAGAACGTAAAAGTCTGTACAAAGAAGATAAATTTAAGAAAATGGTCAATGGTATTTAAAATAAGCTACTGAACAAGAATAGAGCATTTTAAAAATTCGTGTCTGTCTGTTTGTTTGTTTGTCTGTATGTTTGTTCGCGCATCACGTAAAAACTATTAGATCGATTGCGTGCAGTTTTCAGTGTTGGATAGCTTAGGGTTTGACTTAAGAACTGGGCTACTTGGTCTTGATCTCAATCCGATGAGTAGAAGCCGAGCAATCCATAAAAACTTTTTGACAGCTGAAAGGATTTTGATCAAATGTTGGTATTTTGGAGTATTAGAATAGTACAAATGTTTATTTTAGATCTTGGACATAAAGTACTTTTAACCTAGAGAATTGAACACGCCAGCGAAGCCGCGGGCACAGCTAGTCAGAAATAAAATATGTACGCTGTGTTAACTTGTTTATTAGAACATACAGGGAAAACAACCCACCGCAGTTTTGACCGTTCGAGGATGTAAGCATTCAATGAATAGACCTTCGCAATAACGCCCTTCAAAACGTATCCCGGCTTGAATGGTCGCGAGTTGGAATCAGACTCAACGCAATCATATCATCTTAAATATTGCCTTCACTTACATAGATGTATTTAACTTGTGCCTTGTTTAATTTAATAATAGACTTTCCAAAAATTAATAATTTGTTCGAAGGATTACCGTTATTTATTTTTCCACCGGTTTCTCCGTCAAATGCGGACCGTTTTTTTTATTCTCTGAGGTAGTCCCGTATAAACTGTATCAAAATTGGATCAAATTTATTTTAGTTATTAGTTCATACTTTTTTGTACCATAGTATTTTGTTTAGCATTTGTTAAAGTAATATTTCTCGTTGCTTCTAAGGTATCTTCCAGTTGGCTGTTTCACTCCGTAGAGGGGCTAAAGAAGTGTTCGACATGACAGCCGACGACATGCTCGAAGCCGTTATCGGCAAAGACCATTTTCAAAAGAAATTCGAAGACCTAAGACAAAACATGTACAAAAGCAGAAAGGAAATCATGATTAGTCACGTCCGTCAAAAAGAAATGCTATTCAATCTCACATCGACCACAACGCGACCAACAAGAATGAATTTTGAAGTAACACCCATTCCAAAATCCGGGAAGCCTCCGCGTAGTATGGCAGAATTAAACAGAAAGATGAAGAAAATGGAGATACTATATCTACTGAGGAGGCAAGAATCAAATGTAATACCAGATTTCCAAAATGACGGCGACGGCCCCGACCACCTGACGCGACGGTTCGATGCAGTCGTGGAGAAGTTATCACGAAGACAAGCGAGGCCGGGAGAGTTAAAACAATATCATGGGCATGCAGACGTTTTACATCACCTTGACGTAACACCTAACACATGGACGAACTTGGCTAAGGGCTGGGGACTCTGGGTCGTGGGGTCAAAAATGCATAGGGATATGAAACTTGTAACCAACCGAATGGATAAAGAAAAGTTAAAAGACATAATGACACAGTTCATATACATGACCAGATACAAATTGTACTCCATGGAGGAATTGAGAAAGAAATACAAAAGTCATGTTAGATACAAAATTGGATATTGTTTCGCTGCAATGAAGCTCGTGAGGAATCAGCAGAAAAGTTTGTATAGCACGTTGATGCTTTACAACGACACTCTGACGAGTGCAGTCACTCATTTGCAGCTTTATTATAAGGTAAGTAGGTAGTATGTCCTGTGGCAGACACTACAGGGAGGATACGGTTCGTTTTCATACGAGACTAGCTGTGCTCGCAGCTTTGCCCGCGTGGTCATTTCATTTAAAAGTAGCCCATACGTGTTACTTATGTACCTAAAGTACAATATACTACATTTGTTCAAAATTCGTTTAGTCGACAAATAGTTTTTATCGATTGCTCGGCATCTAATCACCGGATTAAGATACTAAGTGCCCCAGTTTTTAAGTCAAACCCTGGGTTATCCAACAGTGACCGCATCGCAATCGGTCCAGTTGATTTACGTGATGCGCGAAGAAACATACAGACAAACAGACACGATTTAAAAAAATGTTATGTTCTGTTTTGTTTTTTACTGTGACGCTACAGCTGATTTCACCCATTGGCTTCACACTTTGCCCGTTATACATTCTCAAATTAGATAAGTGGACTTAACTTTACCTCACTGAAATGTTTTTCATGCATATTTTTATACGCTTTATATTAGCTACACTTGTATGTTTGTAACCGACTCCTTTGGACGCTATTTAGACCCACTTTAAACGGTCAGATTTCATTCAAATTTTGCACACCTGTCAAAGACCGATGACAGTGCAATAATTCGATTAAAATATCCGATTATCCTGATTAGATTCGCCAGGATTCATCAATTTCTTTCCAGATCCTTTGCATGAGAGTAAGAGAAATAGAGCTAGTGCGCGAACTACGCATGCGTGCATTTCCAGAGACACTCTGGGCCTGGATTCTGTATGACCACTCACGTCAATTCCGCGCGAATTCCACGCAAGCGGCGTGGAATTGGCGTCTTAAAAAAATATAAAATAAATAATAATAATTTTGAATTAAGAATAGTGTAAAAAATTCTAATAAATATAAATGAATAATAGTGTAAATAAGTACATGATCATCGGGTGGCGCTAAATCTAACATTGCGCAGTACTGCGCGCATACATGCGCGTGCGCGCGTGGCAAGCAACTGGTTTTTTTTTTATTAAAAATTATTTTCTATTTTTTAGTTTGGTTTTATAGAAAAACACGCTTTATACAGGTTGTAGTTTTCCATCCCCGCCATATTCGCAGAGTCGATTGTAATAGGTATACCTTAATCAACTAACAAAACTATTTAATTCCTACATTTAACTGGAGGTGGAATTTTTAATTAAATATTTTATTGATAAATCGTAGTAGGCCCAACTTTATTTTGGAGTAGAACCCCACGACACACACATGTATGGTAGGTATGTGTGCGCGCTCCTATAGACGCGCCGCGCGCCGGCGCCCGAGCCACAGAATGAATAGCGAACCATTAATTATCAGTTTGTTTATATAAACTTATTGCAAGTGAGAATGTATTATCAAAGTTGACATTAGCTTAGTTAGGAATTTCCGGCGTAGTAAAAAATTGGGATCAGCTTATTTACAGTACGAAAGGAATGAAAAAAAATATGAACAAGTTTACATTACCGTAAATTTACCATTAATTTACGTTACCTTAATACTGTTCAGTATCCTCCTTCATTTTCAATGCTCAATTGAGCACGATGTCTTAATGTTTTGTGTAATTTTTTTAACACGTTCACATTGAGTTAACACCTGGAATTGTTCTGTGCTGGTGGCACCCAGCATCACGTCGCGTGGGCGTGTGCAAAAAAATAAATAAATGAACCATCAAAACAAATGAACCATCTCCATAAGTTCGACATTAGAAAATTGCACCATTTTAGCATCGAGCGTATCTGACTGTGAGTGATCGAACAGCTGATTGCTCGGGCAACGAGCGGGGCAATGACCCGCGCGCGTTCCTCCTTTTTCAAACGACGCCGCGCCGCCTTTCTTTGAGGGTGCCGCCAGCCTTGGGGCGCGGCCACACGCCGCGGCCGGCGCGTAGTGTGCGTGAACGAGGCAATACACGCGACAAGGCTTCTATAGTGTGCGGGCGCAGGCTCTAGCCACACTGGGTGATTTCAAATTAGGACGCATACACTTATCGTTTTTTATAAACTTTTTTTAATTCATTTTTTTGTACTTCTTTTATTAATGATTCGTGTTCTGTAAGTGGAGTATACCTACCTCTGCAAATATGGCGGGGATGCAAAACTACAACCTGTATAGATAAAGCGTGTTTTTTTGTTTTTTTTTTTAAACTATTATTTATTTTGATTAATAATGCTTATGCCCGCGCCCTTGTCTCCCTCCATGGTGATGGGCTTGCCATTGATAGTCACTCGCAGCAACCACCGTTTTTCCTCCTATTTATCACTCAAATGATGAACCTCGTCCTCCTCTTCTTCGCTGGAGGCGAGGGAATTGGCCTCTTCTGCGGCTACCTTATAAACGCCGCCTTGTTTCCTATAACGACAAACTTTAGCTATGTGGCCCCGGTTGCCGCACACAAAACACTCAACATTTATAAATGGACACTTATCCGCCCGATGTGGTTGACTACAACGATAACACTTTGGGCGCAATTGTGAGCTTCCTGGCCCAGCATGCTCCGGCGCACCGGCGCTGTAGCCCCGAAACTCGCCTTGGTACGGCGGGCCACCACTGCCGCCGCTTCGAGTGCCACTCGGTCCCCCGACGGCGTGTATCTGCAGCCCGACCACATAACTTAATAAATAAAAATATTAAGTAAACAATAGAATTCTCAATATCGCAACCACTAATGCCTTGCGATAGAGTCGATTTTGCTATGAAAAAAGTGACAATCTGATTGAAGCCAAGTTCTGTAATCGGGCTGCTGGTCACGGTGACCAGTGGCCCAATTACAGAACTTGGCTACAATCGCAATTATTGAATTTGATGGCTCGAAACCGTCATGATCAACATTACGTAATCGCACTGCGGCAGCACCCATATAGTCTTCTCTTGCGAATCCCTGACTGCAGCCTCTAATGAAAGCGCCAACTTGACGGAACGATCGAAAGTAAAATCTTCGTCGATCTTAAAATCTCATTGGGTAAACGAACATGTTTTACTACACTTCTTTAATTCAGCGAGGTAGTCTGTCGTGGTTTGTGATTCACTTTGTTTACACGATCTAAATATCATGCGCTCTGCGATGACTGATCTTTTAGGCGCAAGATGGCTTTCGACTAACTTCACGATGGTTTCAAAAGCCACTTTTTCTGGGTTTTCGGGAAAACATAAGTCTATCATGAGATAAAGTGGTTCCGTTCCTACGACGCGCACTAAGTACTTGGAGTATTCCAATGGATTTATTTCTTGTATTTTAAACCATGCTCGCAGCCTGCTGATGTATGTCGACCATCGATCCACATTTACCTTAAATTCTTGAAGTTGTCCCAGATTCATGTTTATTTTTGAGTCTCGAACACTTCCGTAAATCGACGCCAAATGTTTTATTTGGGATTAATTAGCATGCAGTGCGTGATTATAACAAGTAGTAATATCGAGACTGACTTTTATTGACGTGAGAAGGTATACCGTGGAAATAACTTGTAAATGGAGGTAGTAAGTAAATTTTATGTTGCTACCCACATATATATAACAACGCGCACATCACAAAGCTGAAAAATGACTGGAACAGGTTACGACAGGAATTATCAAAAGAGGAAGTTGAGTGAATCGCAGCGTCCTAGAGGGCCACTAAGATGGATAAACGAAACTACATCCATATTCTATTATATATTTTGCAAGACACAGAAAACGTTACAGAACTATGACACCTTTTCATAATTAAAAAATCAATTCTTTTATTTTCTTTTTGTAACATTGAGTTTCATTGATGCAACCTCAACATCTTCTCTCAATGAATACCCAATTTCCCAGCAATCTTCTGTAGTCTTGGTCGTAGTAAAATTTTGGTGAAGATATCAGCCAGTTGATCCTCTCTGGATACCTTCTTCACCTTTATTTCTCCATTACTTACCAGTTCTCTTACAAAAAAATTACGTAGCCTGATATGCTTGGTAACTCAGGGTTTTCCGCTAATCTTATCGCCGCCTCGTTGTCCACTTGCAAATTAGGACACCCTTTAAATAAAATAAGACCTCTTATGAGCCGAGTTAACCAGATTCTTTCCCTGGCACTTTCACTTGCAGCAACTATTTCAGCCTCAGTCGTTGAAATGACTACACTTTGTTGCCTTTGACTCATCCAGGTAAAAGCTCCCCCAGCATACATGCACAGCACTTCTGATGTTGAGCGCTCCATATGTATATCTCCTCCATGATCTGCGTCACTAAAGCATTCCAGTACTTTGCTATTTATCCCGTAATGGATCCCGAAATCTAAAGTATACTGCAAATATCTCATGATGCGTTTCACTTTGACACAGTCATCATCTATAGGACTTTCAAGACTTCTTGACACTACACAACTGCGTATGCTATGTCTGGTCTAGTTCCAACCATTAAGTAGGCTAGTGCACCGACAATTTGCCTGTACCTCTTCTTGGTATCATTGTCTTCTCCAGCCTGCTTATGAACATCTTTAGTAATAGGTGTTGATACCGGTTTGCATTGTTCCATTCTGAACCTCTTTCATGCTAGGTCTATTAAGCCATAATGTATTTTTTTCAATAGACAAACTCGTCCACTTCCATCACTATATCCTTCCGGCAGCTTCATGAAAATTTCCTTGTCAAAATTTCCGTATAAAAACACTGTGGAAACATCAAACAGTCTAAGCGTCATACTCTCGCTTGCAGCAACGCTAAGTACAGCTCTTACCGTTTCTAATTTGGCGACAAGGCTAAAGGTCTGATCATAATCGATTCCTTTTTTATCGAGTAGCCCTTTATAACTAACCTTGCTTTGTACTTGTCCACCGAACCATCTGGGTTGTACTTAATCCGATAAACTCACTTACATGGTATACTTTACCTATTCTTTGTTGGTTTTACAAGTACCCAAGTTTTATTTTCAACCAACGAATCCATTTCGTTCTGCATGGATATCTGCCACTCTTTATAATCACGTGAACTTACGGCCTCCTTAAAAGTTTCTGGTTCTGTATGACTTTGTTCTATATACATGGTATAATATTTGAATTTGCTTGGTTGTCTCAAAGTAGTGCGATCCCTCAAAATCGAATTTTGGCCAATTTCTTGGATTTCATTTATATTCATCAGTTCATGCACTTCAACTCTTTCCTCATCAAGTTCAATAGATTCTTCAATGAGACCAGATGTTCCAGCTTCAGCGTCATTAAAAACATCATCATCATCATCCAAGTTCAATGAAACAAAGCGACATCCATCATTCTCATGAACCTCATTGTCTTCTCTGACTTCACCGTCATTGCCAATATAGTCTTCTTCTCTTGAATGTCCATTGGGATAGGACTTGGCTCTCTGTCCACTGCCAATTCTCCTTAGACAGGTCCTTTAAAGGTAGAAGATTGGTTACAACTTTCTTGATCACTCACAAGAGATCTGTTCTCTCTTTGACCTTCTTTGTCTTTCATCAAAATTCACGTCTCTTGATCTCAATATCCTGCTCAAACTTTTAATCAAAAGCCGATAACCGTCATCACCATCATATCCAACACACTGGCATTTGACAGCGTTCTTGTCAAGTTACTTAGGCTTTTGTTTTGGAATATGAACATAGCATGAAGCTCCGATTATCCTTAGTGCTTCTGCAATCTGTGGTTTTTTACCAAACCAAAGTTCGTAAGGTGATTTATCTTCAACAGTTGTCGGTCCAGTCCTGTTCAGAATGTTACATAGAGACTATTAAAAGCTCTGAACAGGATCTATGGGAAAACGCAATGGTCTGTGAGATGGATTCTTTGAAGGAGAATAAGACTTGCGTCCTAATACCTCTTCCTAAGAACAGGACATACCTTGCATGTGAGTGTACATAGTAAAGCTGAATTCTGATGGTTCAGTAGATAAATACAAAGCCAGACTTGTGATAAAAGGATTTAGTCAAAAGAAAAGGATCGATTATGATTAAACTTTCAGCCCCGTAGCTAAGATGGCAGCAGTTAGTAGTGTATTGGCCGTCGCTGCCAGTGAGAACATGTCGATGATGCAATTCGATGTTTCAACACCTTTTCTGTATGGGTCACTTGAAGAAGAAATTTTCATGAAACAGGCTAAAGGCTATGATGATGGTTCTGGTCAGGCATGTTTGTTGAAAAAAGTCTATATGGCTTGAAACAATCTCCAAGATGTTGAATTAAGCTGATTTTGGACTTTTTCAATCAAATGGGATTTAAAGTCAGTGACTCAGATCCTTGCTTATTCATAAGGAAGACTCCGTCTGGTGGTAAACTGATAGTTGTCCTATACGTTGATGATGGGTTAGTCGCTGGAACGAGCCAGGACCTTATCGACGAATTCATAGGAGACATGATAAAAAGGTTTAAAATAACAACCAAGGCAGCTTCGTATTTTCTTGGAATAGTAATCGAGAAAACTGATGATTGAGTCAAAATATCACAGGGTTCGTATGCAAAGACAGTTCATAAGATTTGCAATGTTCCATATTTGGAATGGAACATTGCAGACCGGTAATGACACCAATAGTGAAAGAGGACTAAGGTCAAGACCAGTCATGTGATGTGAGCCTCTTGATGAAGAATTATAGACAAGTTGTTGGTGCATTGGCATATTTAATGGTCGGGAGGAGGCCAGACATTGCCTACGCAGTCAGCGTAGTTTCTAGGAGCCAATCAACAGGATTTTGTAAGGGTCAAAAAAATACTACGGTATTTACAATATGCCCCAGAAAAAGGGATATTATACAAAAGTGATTACAAGACCGGCTTTGTAGAATGCTACAGTGATGCAGATCATGGTGGGGACTTGAATACTGGACGTTCAACCACTGGTTTACTGTGCATGTATGCTGGAGGAGCCGTGTCATGGATAAGCCAACGACAGACAAGCGTGGCTATATCTACCACCGAAGCAGAAGTTGTAGCTGCAAGTGAAGGCACTCCGGAAGTAATTTGGCTATCAAGACTCATTGGAGATATGACCAATTTGAAGGGCCTATCCTTAGAGTGGACAATGATGGTGCAATCAAGCTTGCTGAAAATCTGGAGTACCATAAACGTACTAAACATATATTTGGATAAGACACTTCTTTGTCAGAGAGATGGTGACAAATCGAGAGCTGAATGTTAGCAAAGTCACATCTGAGAACCAGGTTGCAGATACATTCACGAAGGCTTTAGCCAGACCAAGGCTGGCGGTGACGCTGTAGAGGTCAGCTATAGACCAAAAGCACATACCCTTCAAAAAAATGATAGAGATTTTCCGACGGTTCCGTACAAACATAACTTAGCCGATAGAAAACTGTAGTCCTCATCATGTCCCCATACATCGACAAGTCGCGGTCAGTTAGCAAATAGGACACAGAGAGGCAAAAAAATAATATTTTTCAACTTATAGAATTACATACGAGTATATTTTTGGAATGCTCTTTTAAAGACCTTCGTTCATCGATATCGATTGAGATACCGCAATCGATTGGTTTCGGTATTATTATTTTTTGTCGGATATACAATATGGCAGCTGTATTAATCCAGTGGGTTTTTTTTCAGTCCATAACGTTATGGAATTCCATGGACGCCATATTGTTTTTTTTTTATACAAGATCAATCAATATGTATTCAATTATACCTTAAATAATAGCTCGATATTAGCCTCGTGTTGGTGTGACAAAACGGTGTGACCACGAGTCCGTCGCCCTTAATACATTGATGTACATGTTACTAAAGTGCATAAAGCATTGTCGGGAACAGACGAACACACACGTAATACGCTGCTAAAATCATATCCTATCTACTTCGTAGCAGGGTAATGAGTGCCTTAACCCCAAATCTTGACTTTCGTAAAGATGGAAAAGTCCTATGATTATGATATTGGAATGATTGTTTTCAGATTATGAGACTCGACGTTGACTTAAAGGACCTCGTCCGGTATGTGCGGCGTCTTAACCACGAAGCGCAACTGCGTCGTGACCCCACATATTACGACGATGAGGAAGAACTCTTTCAACTGCCAGAAATGTAAATAAATAAAACAAAACATTACTCGTCTACATTTTCATTTCATGTTTATTTTTGATTATTATACCTTTCCCTCGTGACCGACAGAATGGACGGTGTTTAATGTTGAAAAGGTGGCCAATAATTGCTGCTTATTAGCTTCTATTTGCTGCCTACCACGATACGTTTGCTGCCTGGCTATTTTTATAATAATCCAAACATTTTGAGTGACCGCCATCGCCATTCTGACGTCAAGATTACTGGTCACCTGTTCGTGGGGTACATGCTGTGTGGAATCACTGAAATGTTCATATGCCAATAATTGCTGCCCCTTTGCTGCCTTCAAAGATTTTATACCAAGATCTTGTAGCTGACAAGGAAATAAAGTTATCGATCAAATTTAATTCGCATGCCCCCAGTGCCTGTATGAAATATAAGAGCACAGTGCTTATCTGAAAATTGTGTTTACTTATTGAAAAGCAACAGTAAACCAAAGCACAAATAAAAAATAAATATAACCCCGACCCCCCGGCCCCCCATTATAGCTAAGAAGCATCTCGATCAAATCAGCTTTCAAACATAAAAACCGCATCAAATCGGTCCATTCGTTTGGGAGCCACGATCCTCATTCCCGCCCCAATTATATCTAAGAACCATCTCGTTTACTTCAGCTTTCAAACATAAAAAACCGCAGCAATCGGTCCAATCTAAGGCGATCACAAAAAAAACATCGCTTACAAAACAGAAAAAAAACGCATCATAATCGGTCCATTCGTTTGGGAGCTACGATGGCACACACACAAACACACACCGTGACACAGTGACACAGTAATAGACCCTCTAAACTTATTATAATGGCCGCACATTATGAGACCACACAAAACATACACCCTATTAAACAAAGAAAGAATCACCAACTAACAGAGACATGGAGGTTTGAGGTAAAATTACGTTTTTTTTTGTAATGTGCGGCAAATTGAGAACTTCCTACTATTTGGAAGTTGGTTAAAAATAAATCATCGTGAAACCTGTAGGAACACTTTTTAATAAATAAACTCAACATAATTCAATCATATTTCTAACAGGCAATAGTTTCAGAATTATAGCCCTTTTAAGTTTGACAGCTGTCATCCAAAACTAAGATATTGCTTTGGTCTATCATATCTGTAAAGAATCTACAAGTCTAGGATCACTAATTTCAGAGTTAAAGCCCTTTTAAGTTTGACAGCTGTCATTCAAAATGAAGATATCGTTGAGGTCTATCACGTAGGATAATAAACTACCAGTCTAGGATCGTTAGTTTCAGAGTTATAGCCCTTTTAAGTTTGATAGCTGGTCTACCCAGGACTGAGGTGGACCACGGGCAAGAAAAAGTGCCCGTGGTCCACCCAGGTGAACTGAGGTGGACCACGGGCAAGAAAAAGTGACCGTGGTTCACCCAGGTGAACTGAGCAGGTGGACCACGACCAATGCCCGGCACTGGGGGCATTTGAATTAAATTTGATCGATAAATTTATTTCCTTGACAGCTACAAGATCTAGGTATAAAACCTTTGAAGGCAGCAATTATTGGCATATGAACATTTCAGTGATTCCACACAGCATGTACCCCAACAGGTGACCAGTCATCTTGACGTCAGAATGGACGGTCACTCAAAATGTTTAGATTATTATAAAAATATCTAGGCAGCAAACGTCTCGTGGTAGGCAGCAATTAGTGGCCAGAATATGACTAGTGACCGTCCATTCTGACGGTCACCTTTCCCCCGCTGGGGAATAAAGGTTCTCGAATGGCGAACACGAACAAGCAAGCGAAGTGTAGGGAGACCCCCGCACCTGTTGACCTGTTGTTGGTGCTTTCCTTGATATTTCTGCAGCCTAAGATAATGTTCAGCTTCCCCTTCTCAAGAATAAGCTTAGTCAGTAGAAAATACCAGTAAAGATAAGTAATTTTGTAATAAACCTTCTTTCAGACAGATACATATTCCTCCGCTGCAGTGACCCCTCGATCTTTTCAACTAGAAACATATGGCGGGGATTACCTCAAGGCTCTGTCCTTTATAACGTCTATTCATATTATGAAGTCTTGATGAAGGAGATCTCAATCATATATTTTTTTCATGTCCACTACAGAATAATTTCTCATTCCTTTAGTCTATTATTTCGCTAGATGTTTCCTTGCCAACTCATATAACAGAACTTTTATCATCCAATAGTCGTAATATTTATATGTCTTTAGTTAAATTCCTTTCATTAAGTAATCTAAAACTTTAATAAGTATTTGTGTATGTTGTAGTTTTAGAAATTATAGTACATATGTATGTATATATATTAATTCATTTATCTAGACTAGTTCTCCTAAGTCTGTAAAATTCATCATATTAATCTGCAGGCTGATTCCCTAAGCAGTGAGGTTGAGTGATTGCCACCGAGCACCCATTGCGGGTGCTCTTGAAGGTCGTGAAGGATTTGTAATTCACTAAACAGTTAACGCGCACCCGTCAAGCACACTAATAGCAATCAACGCTAATACAGGGAAACCGGTAACTAGGCGGCAGAATTAATCTATACCTACAAATTCTTCTATCAGAAATAGGACTTCTCAAATTTTGCCGGGTTTTATGTTGGAGTGATTATCTGTGGGTGGCGCGCTGGCGAACCAATGGCGGCAATCTCCTCCACCCAATCAAAGTCTAAATTTATTTTCCTGCTTTTTCTCGGTTTTGCTATCTAAAATTTTGTTTCCATGTAAATATTATAATTAAAAGTTTATTTTATATTTATGCAAAACAAATAAATCAATAAAACGCCAAAAAACGAAGATATAAATATATTTGCGATTTAGAAAAGTGTAAGGCTATATAAAAGTGTCACCTACGTCATAAAGACAATGTGCCTTTTTAGCATAGACATATATATATATATATATATATATATATATATTTATATTTAATTCTATGCTTTTTTTAAATATGTGTCGTTGAAGACTCCAGTGCACAAATATGATCAAGTCTTGGAGAGACGGACAAATGGGAGCTCAACAGTTGATAATTATAGCCTAGGACTTGATAGACAAGTAGGTGTAGGTACCTAACTATATTGAATGTTGAAACTACTTGATTATACTAATAATATGATACATTTGTTTCAGGTGGATGCTCACAGAACTGCAGCTCATATGAATATATACATCTCTCCGAGCTCATTTTTTTTTTGCTGTCTCTCCACTAGAGGGTCAAAGCTGGTGGGGAGAAACGGAATAACTCACCTTATCCTATGGAGTTATTCCCTTTTCCCCCCACCAGCTTTGCCCCACAAGAGGGGAGAAAGGAAAAAATAAAAATGTATGACCTTTCTTCCCACTATGGAATATATTATTTGACATTGGGGAGAAAGGTAATAATCGAAAAAATATACTCTTTCTCCCCACTACGCAATCCTTGATATCTCCATACTTGCCCTTACTGAAAATAATGTTTGCTTCATATCAAGTCCAGTGGGACATTATACTATAGTAAATTTGGCTATTCGCTTTGATAGGTACTACTATGATAGGTATATTTTTTGATTCCATAGTGGGGACAAAGAGAATACTTTTTCGATTATTACCTTTCTCCCCACTGTCAAATAATATATTCTATAGTGGGGAGAAAGACCATACATTTTTTATTTTTCCCTTTCTCCCCACTAGTGGGACAAAGCTTCATGTGACGTTCCGGTAGCCATGCTTTTAAAATATTCCTGAAGTATTAGTCAAATTGAATTCGAAATCTACTGCAAAAACCCTTCAGTTTAAACATAAAATTGGAAATCATGACAGGACAAGTCCGCAAGTTTTTATCAACTGAATAATAAAATACGCCATGCTATTTTCGTTTGGCCAAAAGCCGCAAATACGGTTTTAACACCTCGGAAAAGAGAAAAGAATTAACAATGTACAAAATAATAATAATCATAATTCTACATCTATAATATTTAACTGCCGAAACTATTTTTTAATCGACTTCATAATAGGAGACGGTTATATGTTCGGCTATATGTTTTTATGTATGTCGGTCGATATCTCCGTCGATTGCGGAATGATTTTAAAAAATCTTTTTTTGTTTGAAAGGGAAAAAAAAAACTTTTTACTCTACAGATGATCCCATATAAATTGTATCAAAATTGGTTCAGCAGTTTTTCGAGAATAAATAGTTTTGTTGAGTAAATCCATTCGATTTAGTGTTGATATTGCCTTTATTTTGTGTTTATCTCAAAGATTTCTAAATGGACCACCCCATTGTGTTGGTGGTGGGGTTGGGGGTTGTGGTGGTGGTGGTGGTGGTGGTGGTGGTGGTGGTGTTGGTAATGGTGGTGGCGGTGGTGGTAGTAGTAGTAGTAGTAGTAGTAGTAGTAGTAATAGTCAAAGGAACTACACAATCGGATGATGGAATCCCTTTGAGTTTGGGCTCATTTGGTTTGTCTTGATGAGATCATGTCTGGTTTTATGTGGTATTAAGGGTCTGATGATGGAGCCGGAAGGTAGTCACAGGAACTCAACAACAAAATGATGGAACCCCTTCGAGTTTGGGCTCATTTGGTTTGTCTTGGTGAGTTCTCTGGTGTTATTTTGTATTCTGATGATGGAGCCGGAAGGTAGTCACAGGAACTCAACACCAAAATGATGGAACCCTTTCGAGTTTAGGCTTATTTGGTTTGTCTTGATGAATTCTCTAGTTTTATGTGGTATCCAGTGTCTGATGATGGAGCCGGAAGGTAGTCACAGGAACTCAACAACAAAATTATGGAACCCATTCGAGTGTGGGCTCATTTCGTTTGTCTTGATGAGTTCTCTAGTTTTATGTGGTATCCAGTACCAGTACTTGTTCCAATTTTTAGATTTTGTGAAAAAACTCAACCATTTTTTTTTTACCTCAAACAAAAATGTCCTTTCCACTTGTCACTTGTTGCTGTGTTGCTCTAAGTTTAGGCCAATTAAATATATTGGTGACTTATAGCCATTGAATTAGAAAAGATTTTGAGATATTAACTAATACAATATATTGTTACTATTCAAAATTATAGCCCTGCAAACATTAAAGACAGTTTTTGTATGGGATACATATTTCAATTATTTAGTGTTTTTCACAGAATCTAAAAAATATAATGCAGTAGTATTAATGTATATTAAAGGAGCCAATATTATACTCTAACTGCACAAAAAAACATGTGCTAATAGTTTGGTCATAAGTACTAAATATCTAATGAGATCTGGAGTTGGGCTAAAAAACTAAAATATCCCGTAACTCCTAAACTATTCCAAACCGCTGAACATATATAGATGTTAAATCATCATAGCTATATGTTAAGGCGTACTAGCTCACACCCCATTTTGTTCCAACAGAGTCAAAACACCTGTATATAGGATGTCCTAAAAACACAGGGTGGACACTCGGAGGCTTTCCAAACAAAAATCAGATTCATGATTTCTACTACTACACACTAGCGAAAATATGTAAGCACGCAGTTTGTATATGCTATAGAGCGCTAGGGATGGTGAACACAGACAGTCATAGTGTTTGATATTTGCGTAAAACCTGACATAGCAAGATCGATAAAAATACAAAATAAATATTACATCCATTTTGGTTTGGAATCCAAAATGGCGGACATGTTTTAGTTCAGCAACTATGCTATGGGTATTACTTAATATTCAAGATTTCTGGCGAAGCGTTTACTTTTTTTTTAAAGTTCTCTATATGTCTACAAGTCTGCCATCTTTGATTACTCGTACATCTCATTTTAATAATAAGTACCCGGAGAGAGCTAGAAAACAACACCCATATCATTTTATTAAAATTAAATCCTGTCCGCCATCTTCAATTTGAAAATAAATGTCACTTTCGTTATTAGCACACCGAGAAACCTTGAAAATGACACCCATATATCTTTTTTTGCTAAACAAAAACAATCCGCTATCTTGGATTTGAAAATGGATTTCATTTTCATTATATGCACCCCAACACCTACATCAATTTACTAATAAAAAAATATGTCCGCCATCTTGGATTGGAAAATAGATATTTTTTAGCATCCCAAGGAATCGACATTAGCTCATCAAATTAGTATTGCAGTTCAACGGGGCAATGCCACCAGCATGGTTGGTTTTGCTGCCAACCGATAGTGGGCAAGAACAATTGCAATTCCATGTTTCATGTTTCGTACGTGTATGATATTACTTGTTAGAGTGCTATTATTTATTCTGTGATACTAGTTGTATTTTTAAGTAGTTATTAAACAAATTACTTGTACCATAGATTTATATTTTGTACTTTCATCTTATATTTTTAAACTCCCACACTATAAAAATTGATAATGTTTTTCATAATCTCTATGTACTGGTATCACTCACGTCAAAAAGTGCCAAGAACCTGCTTCATAAATTGAAATAAGCTCGGTACTGAAATTTGGCCTCTGGATAACAGTGTGTATCCAACCTCCCTGCTCTTCCCATTCCCACACCGGTAGGCAGAACTTCTTATGAAGCTACGGATGTGGCTCCTTACATTGTACATGTACAGAAAGTGCTTACTAGTCCAGAGGACATTGCACTCGTAACCCTGCACCCTATTGCCTTCGGTAAATTCCTCCAAAAACAAGGTTTTAGGAATATTGTAAATGGCAGTCTAAAAAGAATAGGAGGAAACAGGATTTCCCTTGCATTTACTCATGCTGAAAATGTGTAAATGCAATTATAAGCCATGCCAAAAATTAAAGCATTCATTCCGACTTTCCATGTAACCCGTATGGGCCTTGTACGAGGAGTCCCAGCTGAATGGTCCCCTGTGGAAGTAACAGAAAACATTAATGCACCCATAGGCTGTGGAAAGATCCTTAAAATCAGGCGGTTAAACTACAAAACAAATGAAGGAGGAACCCCTACATATAAGCCCTTACAAAGAGTAGTTATCACTTTTGATGAACAGGTCCTACCAAAAAGAATCATGTATGTTACAATGCACTATCAGTTGAGCTCTACAGTTATCCAGCAATTCATTTTTACAATTGTTGTGGTTTTGGTCACACCAAAGTACAGTGCAGGTCCAAACCTCGCTGCTATAAGTGTGGCCAAGCACACATTGCTGACAGTTGTAATATTGAAGAAGATTGTGCAACCTGTTGCCTTTGTTCTGGGTCTCATTTTGCAACTAGCAAATATTGCCCAGAGCTTGATAGACAAAAGCGAATTAAAAAATCCATGGCTGAATGTTGTGTATTGTACGTATTCTGAAGCAAGTAAATTCCATCCACCTGTTTCCAAATCATATGCAGATGTAACAGCAGCCAGCCGACCAACCCCTATAATAGGTAAAATTCCCTCTCCATCTTCATCCAATATGTCTTATAAAAAAACAATAATGTTGAAACCACATTCACCGCGTCAGTCCTCCAATGGATATGACTGAGTGGAATTATGAGTATTATTATGAATTTACATTAGAACTGCAGAAACCTGGGCTAGTAAAAACTTAGAGAGACAGTGGTCACCAGTTCATCATATATTGGTCACAACGCAACAGAATACTGTCTCTATGCCTAAGCACGTTCTAAATCAAAATTACTTGTACAAACAGGAGTGTGTGTGTAAAGTTGTGTTTCCCAGAGGGATGTAAATCTTTGAAACAGAATGTATCTTTCAAACTAT
Organism: Alsophila aescularia; assembly: GCA_946251855.1. Lineage (NCBI taxonomy): Eukaryota > Metazoa > Arthropoda > Insecta > Lepidoptera > Geometridae > Alsophila > Alsophila aescularia. The sequence continues at coordinate 60,377,396 of OX276373.1, forward strand.
ATCCTAACACGCAACAAGGCGAAGGCTTCCTTCACTACCGCAGCTCGCCGACTCGAAATGATTTGGAACGGACCAACCGGAAGCTTCCCGGGTCGCCGTACTCGCGTCGACTCGCGTGCCGCCGCGTATCGCCTCCTTCACTCCACTCGTTCAGCTCCTCGTGCTCTCCACGAACGGTGCCTTCCGCTCCTCTCGACCGGTTTCTGCGTCTCCCACAGTCGGTGTCTGGTGTCTCTCACGATCGGTGCCTTCTACGGGACAGATGGTGCGTCCCCCCAGATCGGCGAAACAGCAGCTTGCAGTGATGACGGCAGCGGTCGTCCGTCGATGCTCAACTACTTCCTGAAACCCACGTTCCTCTGTGTTTAAATGGTGTCAACTACTTCCTGAAACCCACGTTCCTCTGTGTTTAAATGGTGTCTCGAGGTGCCCGCCTTAGATGGTCGCAGCACAAAATCAAAACAGATATTTCGTTAGAACAATCCTTGAATCACGGGATATCTCTCTAGGTTTTTTGCTCTCTTATACCTACTTATTTCGCCGATTATCAAGTAGTCACGGGTAAATAGAGTACAGAGTAAGTATAATTTATTTGACTTCATTATTATAAAAAATCCTTGCTTTACATGCGAATTACCCGTGCACCCACCAGGTGAAGGGTGAAGCCAGTGGGTGCATGGGGCATGCCCCACCCACACTTTACCTGAGATGAGACGGCACTTTGCACTTCCAGGGGCCCGACCACAGAACTTGGCTTCAATCAAATTGACACTTTTTTCATAGCAAAATCGACTCTATCGCAAAGCATTAATGAATTTGAGGGCTTGAAACCGATATGATCAACTTGGCTTCAATCGAATTCTCAATATCGCAACCATTAATTCCTTGCGATAGAGTCGAAATTGCTATGAAAAAAGTGATAATCCGATTGTAACCAAGTTCTGTAATTGGGCCACTGGGGCCCCCGAACCCCCCATACCACAGAACTTAGCTTCAATCAGATTGTCACGTTTTTCATAGCAAAATCGACTCTATCGCAAAGCATTATTGAATTTCACGGCTTGAAACCGTCATGATCAACATTACGTAAACGCACTGCAGGGGCCCGACCACATAACTTAGCTTCAATCGGATTGTCAGTATCGATATCACTAATGCCTTGCGATAGAGTCGAAATTGCTATGAAAAAAGTGATAATCCGATTGTAACCAAGTTCTGTAATCGGGCTGTACAACTGACAACTGTCAAGTGTCAGTTTCATACTATTCCTCCCCTCCACTACTATTTTTCGGATGACCCAGGCGAACGCCCGGACGACGCCGTGAACGATTTCGAGTGTACGCGCGGGTGATCCGTGCGTCCTCGAACAGTCTCGAGAAAGCCAGAATAAATAAAAAATGTATGAAATTCTTAACTCTCTATTGTCAACATTGCGAAATTGCATGAACTACCGTATCCGGCAGTAACCGTGACCAACATCACAGTATGAAAATATGGCCACCTAAAATTAATTTTCAAGTATGGTAGAAACATGTCTAAGTTTCATAATTAAATTCGAAATGAGATGTTTTTATCTTGTTACTATTTTAACCTAGCAAGTTTTTAGTTTTACTATATTTTGATTACACAGTATTTGGAAGTACCATATAATGGACATTTAAAAAAAACTATATATGTATGTAGAATTAATTTTGATTTTTATATGGCAGCACCACAAACATCATGTCTCTTGTTTGCTTTCAATGTTTGTTTTGTGGATTTGTGATTTTGTCCTAATGGTTTTGGAATTTCACGTGCCATAAGAATTCATGTGATTCAACTGAATTGAACATTTAATTTTTCTATTTTGTTCCGAGATAATGGACTCTCTTAATGTTGTTTTGAGGCAGGACACGTAGTGTATTATTTGAACTAATTTGAAGTGTTATTATTCTACCGAGATAGTGAAATATTGTCGAGACAGTGACTCTAAACTAGTGATTTTATTGTGATTCACACAACAACATGGGTAAAGGCCATAGAACTTGTCAAGTTTGTGGTATAAAGGAGAGACATAATCCTGGCAACAAATACTTGTTTTTTTCCAAGTTTCCACTGGATCCAAACTGGTAAGTACGACGATTTGATTGTATGTATTTTTTTTCCAATATTTACTTCAACTATCACGATATTGGCCTATGTCGGACTCATTACAGCTTAGTCCTGCTCATGCTGAGCTCCAATGTATCACCCACCAGCATATTACTATGGGATAGAAGAGAATTGAAATATTATCCTAGCTGTTGAATAATCACCTTTATTGGCAACTTTGTGAACTTGCGTTATTAAGAAAGATATGTTACCTTATCCACATTATGTTCCTTTAATTCCAGCTGTTGAGTGTGGCTTAAAGCAGTTGGTAATGAAGAACTGGCACACTTACCGATTGAAAAACTACACAAGCAGCGTAATATATGCGGAAACCATTTTCGAAGAAATGATTTCAACATGAAAGGAAATCGGCTCAAGAAGCATGCAATTCCAACTTTGAGCTTGATGGCATTACCTCTCACTGAGAGTCAGTTGGCAGAATTCCCACAACATGTGTGGACAGACAGAAATGGTAATAAATAATTACAAAGCTTTTATGTATGCAAAGTGCAATCTCACATTGAGCCTAATGATTTTATTTATTAAATATGTACAACATTAATTAGTTTATGCATATTATATTTAAATCAAATCAAAGTTGTTTAAAGTCTGATTCTACCACCGGATAGTCAACTACTTACTTGCTTTTTAATCCCCGATATTAATAACAATATTGGGTCCTTGAATTTATTTGTACTTGTTGCGGAGTGCGACCGTCCTGGCTGTAGCCCAATGTTGGTCCATTTGCATATTGATTCTATGATGACATCATGTCTACCCTGTAGATTATTATTTATTACTGTAAATAAATAAATATATATTAAATTATTTATGTTAATATATTATAATATAAATTTCAGTTCCTATACTAGTTCCATTTCTTCGGTATAAGAGAGTGACGTAAAAACCACTCTGAGTTGTGTGTGGACTTCATCTTAGTTTTTTTTTTCAGATCTATCACCGAGAAAGAAGAAATTAATGGAGCAGTTGCAAAAAACTAAATGTAGCTTAGCATCGCTAGTAAAAAAGCGCCAATTTAATAGAAAAAAATCGAGTCATCGGTCTAGAAAGAAATTTTCACCTCGGCAATAAAAAATCAAAAAAGGAAGCCAAAGGGTCGACGTTGGACTACGAAGAATAAAATATCCGCTTTAGCCATATTTAAGAGGTCACCTAAATGACTTGGATAAGTACTGCAGCTTAGTATTTGATGAAATTGCATTAAAGCAACGTCTACTTTATGATGTAGCATCTGATAAAGTTGAAGGATATGAAGATTTGGGTTCAGCAGAGTCAGAACGCAGCCCTCGACTAGCTGACCATGCATTGGTGTTTATGTTGCAAGGGTTACGGGCAAAATTTAAACAGCCTATAGCTTTTTATTTTATCAAAGGTACTGTTTCCTCACAAAAACTGGCATCTTTAATTAAATAAATAATACGTGCCATTGAGGAAACAGGTTTCAAAATTCTAACAACCATTTGTGATCAGGGCCCCACAAACATGGGGGCTCTGAAAATATTAAAAACTTTGTGCCCTCCTCCTCGTGATCAGAAACAAACCTATTTTAAATGTGACGACAAAAAAGTTTACATAATATATGATGTGCCCCACTTATTTAAATCAATAAGAAATAATTTTCAAAACTATGGGGAACTTTTCATGAATGGCATGAAGGCCAAATGGTTGCATTTATTGAAAGTGGAGGAAAAAACAGAGGCCTTTTATACCTGAGCAAGATAACCCAAATGCATGTGCAGCCAAAGTATAGGGCAAAAATGAAGGTTAAATATGCTGCCCAAATATTGAGCAATACTGTGGCAGCAATGCTGAAGTTATTAGCTCAAGCTGAAAAAGACCCCCTACAAGCTGACGAAATGATGCAGACTGGCACAATCGTGCACGACCTTGATCGCCTTTTTGACAAGACAAATGGTCCATCTTGTCCAGATAATGTTAAAAAAGGGTGCCGGGAAAATGTATCCACCAAAACGAACCATGTGAATGCTTGGGCAGAATATCGCATGAAATTGGAAACAGTGAAGTTCAAAAACGCAAATGGAATCTCAGCTAAGAATGTGAGATGTATCGAAGGATACTTGACAACTTTACGGTCTTTGCGCGACATATGGGGCGAAGTTAGCTGCCTTGGATTTAAATATTTAAATCTTAGGCAGTTGAACCAAGATGCCTTATAGAACATGTTTGGGGTAATAAGGCAACACAGTCCCACGAATAGAAACCCGACTTGTTCTGCCTTTATTGCTGCTCTAAAAACGACAATAATTTCTGGAATGACAGCTCCTCACAATAGGGGGTTTAATTGTGAAAAGGATTCTAAAACATTATTGACAGATTTTCACAATCTGATTTTTGAGGACCCCCAGAATAAACAGAAACCATGTAATAAACAGACTGAGAACGAGGGTCAATCTGCTGCTGGAAACTTCAATGAGGAAATCCCTCTTCTTAGTATCCCAGAAGAGTTTGAAGACATTGAAACTGATCTAGCAGAAATGGAACAACAGCCCTTGGTCTATGTCAGTGGTTACATAGCCGCAAGCATTTTCAAAAATCACAACTGTGCATGTTGTGCAAAGTGCTTGAGGATTGACAATCCCAATGATGACCCAATATTTTCCTATATCAAACTAAGAGAATGGTGGGAAGATAAGACATCATTGACATACCCAACAAAAAATCTTTGTAGGTTGGTGGAGGCAGCTATCAAAACATTTGTAGGTTGGTGGAGGCAGCTATCAAAACATTTGAAAGCTAAATATTACCCTGTCTGCATTATTTAAATATAAGCAAATTAACAATCACATTATTCATGGCCAAGTGTGACGCCTCATTCTTGACATGTAAGGAGCATGTTGATGAAGTATCAAAAATATGTTCGTTTAGCTCTTTTGTTGATCCGCAGGCAATGTCAGAGAGAAAACCAAAAACTGGCTGTACAAGAAGAAACTTTGGCTGACGCAAATAAAAAAGCGCAACAGCTAGGAATTGCTAAATAGCTTATTTATAATTGCAATTTGCATACATCTTTACAGCTATTCAAGCACCTAGTCCATAGTAATTACATAAGCTGAAATACAAATCAAAAAAGCCAAACAAATGTGAATAGTTTTTTGTTTCTGGCTCAAAGTCTTATTTGTAGAATATCTATGATAAAGTATGCTTTATCTAATCCGTCCGTCCGTTTTGGCCAGTTCTCAAAATCCCACAACGTCTAAATATCAAATGATCCATTTCTCAAAATGTCCTATTCGCATTAGGTCCAATTCGCAAAATGTCCAACATCCATTATGATATGACATATACGCTAAATGACCAATACGTATAATTCAAATTAGAATCGGCATGTGCGTTGTGGCCACTTTTAACCTAACCTAATTTGAATTAGAACCAATAAATACGGAACCAATTGCAGTCAATGTGTACCTCTTGAAGTTGTCTAACAATATGTTTACCGTGGGCAAATATTGCATAATTGCAATATTTGTCTCAAAGTTGTTCTGACCTAATGGTAAGAACAACTTTGAGACGGAAGCCAACAGAAGAATTCAGCTGGGTTGGGCAGCATTTGGCAAGCTTCATCAAGTCTTCTTGTCGTCCATACCACAGTGCCTGAAGACATAAGTCTTCAATCAGTGCGTCCTACCAGTTTAAACTAGTCCACAAATTTAAGGTTGATCAGCGAACTATGGAGAGAGCTATGCTTGGAGGTTCTCTGAAGGACAACATTCGTAATGAAGATATCCAACGGAGAACCAAAGTAACCGACATAGATCAAAGGATAAGCAAGCTAAAGTGGCAGTGGGCTGGTCACATTTCCTGAAGAACCGATAACTATTGGGGATGACGAGTTCTCGAGTGGAGACCACGTTTAGGGAAACGTAGTGTAGGGCGCCCTGTGGCCAGAGGGAGTGACGACCTGCGAAAAGCGGCCTGAAGAAAGTGGATGAAGAGGGCTGAGAGCTCAGCTCAGTGGCGTGCATTAGGAGAGGTCTACATCCAGCAGTGGACAGAAATAGGCTGATGATTATGATGAATTTGAATTATGTTAATTTACATAGAACTGTTAATTTTACAAAAACTGCAGTTTTTTTGCGTTTTAATTTAACGAAATCTATTATGTTACAACTAAGTAAATGTGCAATAAAACATTATATTTTTAACTATAGTTTTATTTTTCGTAAATCTCGAAAAAACGAATACCTTGTACTATTAGTTATTCTGTGTACTACTACATTACAGTATCTATTTCATCGATATCGATGAGTTATACAAAATATCGATAAGATGTAGCACATCCCTATCGTTGACAGGCTGTGTGACAGTTCATATTTGTAGATTGGTATCATTGTTTTTTTTTTGCGCGTTTGGTACTACAAGGTTAAAAACCTCGTAAAAAAACTTATGCATGTAGTTCCGTCTCTTCCCCCCGTATTTATATTCTCTTTGTCCTCGAACGTTTATGTGAACAGGCCCCTGGACATGCATAAATGAAACTATGAGTATTCTTACGTAGTATTGTATTATTTTTGATAAATATGCACGCAGAAGTGAAGCCATATGTATACAATGTATCTGATACAAAACATGCTGATGAAAGTTATTTAGAAGAACACATAAAAAGAAACACTGAAGAAAAACCCTTTGTGTGTGATATTTGCAATTCAAAATTTGCCTGTAAAAAGTATATATTACAACATATTTTGAGAAAACACACAGGGAGAATAAAAACAGACAAGTTTGAGTGTAAAATGTGTGGCTATAGATCTGAAAGTAACAGTGCTTTAAAAATACACATTAGGAGACACACTGGAGAGAAACCATTCGGATGCAATATATGTGATTCTAAATTTGCTGCCCCAAGTGCATTGAAGACACATTTGAGAATACACACCGGAGAAAAACCACATGAATGCTTTAAGTGTGATTATAAATCTGTATCAGCTTCTAGTTTAAAGACTCACATGAGAACGCACAATGTAGGACAGAAACCTTACACATGTGATATATGTGATTTAAAATTTGCTAATAAAAGTTATTTAAAACAACATAAAAAAAGACACACTAAAGAGAAACCATATGTGTGTGATGTATGTGATTCAAAATTTGCTTTCAAAAGTTGTTTAACACAACATACTAAGAGAAAGCACACCAAAGAGAGAATAAAAACCAATAGATTTGAGTGTAAAATATGTGGTTATAGGTCTGAAAGTCAATATGCATTAAAAATACACATTAGGACACACACTGGAGAGAAACCATATGAATGCAGTAAGTGTGGTTATAAATGTGCAAATGCTGATAGTTTGAAGCGACACATATCAACACACACTAAAGATTCCAGCGAGAAACCATATAAATGTAATGTATGTGATTCAAGTTTTTTTCAAAAACCTGGTTTAAAGCAACATATTAAAAGACACACCGGAGAGAAACCACATAAATGCAATGTGTGTGATTATAAGTCTGTAACAGCAGGTCATTTAAAACGACATATGTTAACACACACAGGACAAAAACCATATGAATGCTATATGTGTGATTCTAAATTTAGACAACCTGGCAATTTAAAAGAACATATAAATACACACACGGGGCTTAAACCATTTGAATGCAATGTGTGTGATTATAAATCTGTATTTGTTGGTAATTTAAAACGGCATATTAGAAGGAAGCACACTGAAGATAAACCATTTAACTGTGACATCTGTAAATATAAATCTGTAAATGCAACTGAACTACGATATCACTTAAAATCACATCAGTCAAAGAAACAATATGCGTGCACTTTTTGTCATTATAAATCAATTATACCAAGTGCCTTGAAGAAACATGTGACAACACACACCGGAGAGAAACCATTTGATTGCCCGATGTGTGATTTTAAATCAGCACAAGAAAGTTACATAAAAGTCCACATAAGAAGACACACTGGAGAGAAACCTTTTGCATGTAATATGTGTGATTATAAAACAAGCCAATCAAGTCAGTTAAAAACACATGTTAGAATACATCATACTGATGTGAAATGCTTTACAACATATGAATGCACTATGTGTGATTCCAAATTTAGAAGTTGTGCTGGTTTAAAAAGTCACCTACAAACACACACAGATGAGAGACCATTTGAATGTCATATCTGTGATTATAAATGTAGAACAGCAGGTGCTCTATTAGAACATGTAAGAGGACACACGGGAGAGAAACCCTATGAATGTGATATGTGCGACTTTAAAGCTGCAACCTCGAGTAGATTAATAAAACACACCAGGACACACACCGGAGCGAAACCGTATGCATGCATATTCTGTGACTTGAGAAGTGCACAACTGAGTAATATAAAAAGGCATATGAGAAGAAAACACAATGAGATCTCCAAGAAGAAATACAAAACAGAGGAATATATGGTGCCTCTAGTTTGAATAACGGCACTTTGTAAAATAATTATAATTTTTATGATTATAGACTAAACACCTATTGAGAGAAAACATAATTTTTCTATAGGAAAGCCATCCTAGTAAGAAATATACTAAAAAGCTGGAAAAAAAATTGGATAGTGTTGTTGTGTTGGCTGAACTGGTAAAAGTGTACCACAGAGGCATGGATATACGAGTACTTTTACATAAATTATTAGAATCGTGAAGTCATTTAATTAAAAAAACTATTTCAATGAATGGATGTAAAAAAACTTATACCTATGATGAGATCACACACAGGTCTACATTTCAAATAAAAAGTAATCATGAGTGGATCCAGCCCTGCGAGAATGGATCTTATCGATCGGTAAAGATCGATAAATTTATAGATTTTATCGAAATTCGGTAGCATGGATCTTCTAGTCTCGGTAAAATTTTATCGATTCGGTAATTTTATTGAATATTTACGTTAAATTTGACATTGAAATTCGGTAAGTTTATCGTTCGATAAGATCCATGCTTGCAGGGCTGAGTTGACAGTGAAAGTGACTAATACCACACCACTTTATTTCATAAAATCTACTAAATATGGCTTTTCATAGGAGGGATGTTATGGATATGAAATTTTGGATCTGGATATGGAAATATGGATACAGAAATAATATTATACCGGTTTCGGATACGCTTAAGAATATGAAATTATTTCGGATTATCCGTTAGTTTTAGTTACGGATATAATATTTTTAAGAAATTGTAAAAGTAAAACATGTATCTATAGTTATATTTATGTTTTTTTTTACTGGTACTAATCTTTACTTTATGAAACCAATTTGAATATGTTGGCTTTATAGGCAGTAGTTAATCTATACATATAATAAAACTGTAACAGGTCCAATTCTGTACATTGAAGTTATTTTGTAATATATTTTTTGGAGGCTGTTCTGTATTGCACACTGCCAAATTTGCTTCTTTTCCTTTTTTCTGTTGTCTGTCTGTCTGTATCTTGGACGCGCATCACGCCGAATCTACTGAATTAATTCAAATGAAACTTGGCATGGTTTGAGTTCATAACAAGGTAGGACACAGGATACTTTTCATACCGAAAAATTATAGGGTTCGCGCAGGATAGGGGTAGAAAGTTATTTCAACGAATACTTATCACGCTGAAACTACTGGACGGATTTTAATGCAACTTGGCACAGTCATAGTTTATGGTGAAAATTGAGGATACTATTCATCCCGATAAAATAAAGGGTTCCTGCAGGATAGGGGTCCAAATTCTGTACATTGAAGATATTTTGATATATTTGTTGGAGGCTGTTATGTATTCAATACTGAAGCCAAAACAGTTTTTTTAAATTTTTGTTTTTATGTCTGTCTGTCTGTATCCTGGCCGCGCATACGCCGAAACTACTGCATAAATTCTTATGAAACTTGTCATGAATTGAGTTCATACTATGAGATAGGACATTGGATTTTTTCATCCCGATAAATTAAAGGGTTCCCACAGGATAGGGATTGAATGTTATTTAAAAGAACATGTATCACGCTGAAACTACTGCACGGATTTGGATGCAACTTGGCACAGTCATAGTTTATGTGATGAGTGCAAATTAAGGATACTTTTTATATTAAGATATATTTTTTGTAGGCTGTTCTATTACTCGTACTAAAGCCAAAACCGTTTTTTTTTTCTTTCTTGACTGTTGTCTGTCTGTCTGTATCTTGGACGCGCATCTCGCTGAAACTACTGAATGAATTCAAATGAAACTTGGTGTTAGCGAAGGAAGGACAAAGGATATATTTTGCAAATTAAATCAATGAAAAGATACTAAAGTGGCCTATTTTAATATTTTTCTATTTTGACAACTACTTATCAAAACTGATTCGTACTCTCTTTTTAAAAATGACAAGTGTGCTTCAAGGAGGTGGCGCGTCGTCTACATCTTCCCCCCTAGTGCTGCGAGGAGCAGCACTCACTCTCATTAGGCAGGAGCGCCACACGTGTCACCGGTCTGCGGAATGTGCCGCTGCTCGTTTTCACATCTACGACCTTGACTCTGTTGTCAGACCCTGGATGAACCTTTTCAATAACTCCTAAAAGCCAAGTGTTTCGGGGTAGATTTGGATCAATTAAGATGACGACGTCTTTTTCTCGAAGGGGTCTCTCGTCACGGTACCACTTTTGTCGAGGCAACATAGTGGACAACACCTCTCTCATCCAGCGTCTCCAGAACATGTCACTTAGCCTTTGAGCTACTCTCCACTGTATTCGCAAAAACAAATCAGTATCATTAAAGGTTCCAGGCACAGGTAAATTAGACGACGATCCCAAAAGAAAATGATTCGGAGTCAAGGCTGCCTGGCTTACTGGGTCCACTGAAACATGGGTGAGTGGTCTACCGTTGACCATGTTTTCTACCTCTGCCAGCAGTGTCAATAGAGTCTCATCTCGTGGTGATCTCTCTTTTAGAATCACTCGTAATGACGTCTTAATACTTCTTATAAGCCTTTCCCATGCTCCACCCATATGCGGGCTCGCTGGGGGTATAAAATGCCAATCTACTCCCCTGTTTACAAGATCTGTCTGAATCTCTCCTGTCTGCAGAAGTTCTTGATATGCCTTTTTTAATTCGGTCTCAGCACCTCTTAGGTTGGTTCCATTGTCAGAAAAAAACCTAAGGGGTCATCCACGTCGTGCTGCCATCCTTCTAAGTGACATTATCAATGCACAACTTCAATGTGTACTGCACGTACGCTCCTCTCGAGCGAAGTCGTTAACAAATAAATGTTCAACGCGTTCTTTGTATCGTAAGGCGTAGTCTATATTAAATTGCATTTTCTTCTCAACAGTATGCAATCTCTTGAGGGCGTTGGGATAAGAATCGGGTAGTCTTACATCTGATCTCCATGGTAGTCCAACTTCCCAACGACCTTCGACGAGATTTGAAGTAGCATCTAGAATTGATACATCTTGAAGGTGTTCAGCATTATGTCGTGGTTTAGTAGTGATTCCAATAGCATCCTATTAAATCATATCTCGTCGTGCAATAAAGCATCGTCGTCGGCCATGGTGCATATGTGGAGCACAGCAGCAGGTAACGATGAGTGATACGAACATAAGGCGTTATCGTTGGTAGTCGGCCCTCTTGAATTTGACGCACCAATCATTCCATGCACGCACCAACCCAATGATGTCTTCGTAGCGTATGGCTCGTCCTTTCGACCACTGTAAAGATGGAGGGGAACCATCAAATGGTAATGATCATGTCCTATTAAAATCTTTGGCTTAACGTTACCATAGTAGGATAAAACGTAGTTGTGATTACGTAAGTGTGGATATCGCTCAATATATGCGTTTGAAAGACTCTGCGCAGATAAATCAAGCTCCTTCATTACTCGAGCTCGTAGATTGAAGCGTTCTCCTTCAGTGTTGGATATGACACAGTTAATATTCTCCACATCACATGTGATTTTACTCGAAGTCCATGCACTCTTTGCGTTAATTGTAAACTGTTTACCTTTTAGTCCAGCTTGTTCAGCGATATCCGCGGACATAATACTGAAAGCAGCCCCATCATCTAGCAATGCATATGTCCTGACTTTGCCTTTGGGTCCATGAATCATTAGTGGAACTACCTTCAATAATAGTCTTGAGCTTTTCTCAGCTACTGCGTGAGCGACAATGTCAGTATTAGCTTCTTCATTATCTGCTTTATTTTATTTTTTCTCATTTTTCACTGCAGGCCGGTGTAGCAACCGATGATGTGGCTGGTTACATTCTTCAAAATCACAATTGTTCGCTGGGCATGTCTCTTGTCTGTGGCTCTCTGCTAGGCATTTAAAGCAAAGCCTGTTGCTTCGAACAAAACGCCAGCGGTCTCTGCGCATAGCTTTCTTAAAACGTCCACACGAAGTAAGTGCGTGCTTTTTCTTATGGCAAAATTTGCATTTTGAAGGCTCTATGTTGGCCTCAGATGTTGAAGATTCTGCTGTAGTGTGAAAAATGTGTGTTTTGAGCTGGTTTGCGCTCTTCCAATTTTTTTGTTTGACTGTAGACAAACGTTATCCCAGCAGCTGCAGTCTTTGAAGCTTCACTATGCAAAAAGTCAGAAAACAACTCTATCTTTGGTCTGTTTGTGTCAAGTTTAATGGATGCATAATAGTCGGCCCATTTGCATATTAGAATGCTGGGGCATTTGGTGATCACAGCAGTCATCAACTCTGGACTTCGTAGATAATCGTCTTGCTTAAGCACCTGTACTACAGCAACATAGTTCTTTATTTTGATGGCAAAATTCACGATATCATTATGGTAGGCCAAGGGTAAAGGTGTTGGCTTTTTTAGTTGGGTGACAAGTTAATTCAATGCTTTTCACTTGGAAAGAATGGCAGAAAAAAAAGAAGTAGTAAACCCCTTCAGACAGAATTACAGCCAAGCATTGGAAGAAATATTAAGGTGGTAGAGTAAATTTAACGAGCCAATTGAGGTTTACTATCCAGTCGCTTACCGCGACGCGCACGCGCTATATGCGCGCTGCAGTGCGCAATGTTAGATATATCGCCACCCGATGATCTACTATTAAAAAGCTGACACCAATGCGATGTTGTAGGAAAACGCGTGGTAGCTGACATTATTTACGGTCTTAGCGATCGGACTTTATGATCTGGTGCTCTTGTGTTGCGCTGTTCATATCCTGATCAGTTTTTGCAATATTTGTGCAGCAATAGAGACTCAAACCAATGTATATTAGACCAGAGTGCTCAGTTGAAAGCGAAAAATACTGACAATTCCCCTATCTGTCACAATTAAATACAGAAGTTATTATTAATTATTCTTATTATTAACTATGAGGGACTAGACCTAGACCTAACGCTGCTATGTTTGGCTGCTATAACTGTAAAGAAATAGGATACAACTTCTTATATTACCTGAAACCTATTACAAAATGCTCAAAGTATGGCAATGTCGAATACAGCGGAAAACTACAATACAATAATCTTAGAGCGCACGCGTGGGCTACATGTGTAGCTCTCTTACATTTCATTTTTTTTTGCTTAAATGCAAGAAAAAAAAATGTCATCCATGTGCCGTGTCGACTACGCTACTAGAAGGAGCGGGGATGAGTACTCGAATAATACATGAGACGACAAGCACTAGGGTGCGCGAAATTTTTATAATATATGACAATGAAATGAAATTATTGTAACTGTAAAGCCTAGATGAAGTGAAAGCATGGTTATGTGCAAGGTTGTGAGAGACTAACTGTTGTAAAAATTCATTCAAGGTTCAGACAGATAGTGTACTGGAACTGTATGGTGAAGCTATTGCTAGCGTCCAGATTGAACCTTCAATCTATAATCTCTAACTGCAATCTATATCTTCAATCTATGGAGGTCTATAGTATGCAATATGCGGAGGCATCAACATAGCAGTATCTCCTTGTTAAGGCTAATAAAAAAAACTGTATGTTATCGTACGGATCGTGAAGATTTTGTCAATGGGGTAGTCGTAGAGCAGCCGTCGAATTTATCAGGCACGAGAGAGATTTGATATAAGTCAGGTTCGTGTAGGTGATTAAGTGTCTGCAAGCTATAATAACCAATGCCTTTTAAATCTTTAGAAAAGGTTTAAACATTGTTTTGCTACATGTTTTAAGAAAAAGGTGTACTAATACGATTGAAATGCACATAGAGTTAAATAGCAATCGTCCATTAGTCTATTGGCCATACAGGTTTCCCCATCACGAACGACATAAGCGGCCCGATTACAGGACTTGGTTACAATCGGATTATCACTTTTTTCATAGCATTTTCGACTCTATTGCAAGGCATTAGTGATATCGATACTGACAATCCGATTGAAGCTAAGTTATGTGGTCGGGCCCAAGGTGCTCTCAATAATAGGCAAGATGTTAGATGCTGGAATAGTGAAGGAATCTGCATGCGAGTATGATAGTCCAATTTTACTAGTTCGAAAGAGGGATGGTTCGTTAAAAATGTGCATTGATTACCGATTCTGAATTCAGTAAATCATCCTGAATGTCTAGATTCTAAAACGTCTAATTTCAAAAGCAAACCTGGCAAAATGTGACTTTCTTCGGGTAGTAGTAGTAGTAAGCCATGCGAAGGAAAGATTCTAAGCATCCAGAACTTTACAAGGCTTTGATTTCTTGTTCACTTAGTGTAGTAGACTAAACTTCTTAGTCGAAACATTAGGACCTACTCATTGATATGTCTATGGTTTAAGAAGATAACCGCTATTTGTCTGGTATGAGATGTCAAGTGTCTAATGTGAAAATTTAAGTTGAATAAATTGTTATGAAATAACAATAATAGATAGAACCAAATTAGGCTTTATTCAACTTAAATTTTCACATTAGACACTTGACATCTCATACCAGACAAATAGCGGTTATCTTCTTAAACCATAGACATATCAATGAGTAGGTCCTAATGTTTCGACTAAGAAGTTTAGTCTACTACATTTTCCCCCGCTCTAGAGAACAGTATCTTACTCGTAATCTTGAAGATATGCTGGCGGTCTCCTGATTCTAGTGGATCGCCGTGCTGGTGAAGTATCAAATGTTATCTGATGGCGTTATTGAAGAGAGTAGATCTCCAGGGCGAGCGCAGATCCTGATCACCAAAAAAACGAAAATTATCGCAAAAGGCTGGTTATAGAATATTATCAGACTATCAACAAATATACTGACTTGGATGCTTATCCTTTACCGAGCATAGAAAGAATGGTAAATGATATTTCAAAATACGATTTTTTCTCAAAAATTGATTTGAAGAGCGCTTACCATCAAGTGCCTGTCCTGGAAATAGAAAAACAATACACTGCGTTCGAAGCGTGCGGAAATTTGTATCAATTTTGCCGTATTCCGTTTGGAGTAACTAATGGAGTGAGTTGTTTGCAAAGAGTCATGGACTGGCTAATAAAGAAGGAGCATTTGACTGACACCTATACATATTTGGATGATGTGACAGTCTGTGGCAAAATAAAATCTGATCATGATCAGAACCTACAAAATTTCATGGATGCTATTGATAAATATAATCTGACAATAAATAAAGACAAATCGATGTTCTCTTTAAATAGCATAAATCTTCTCGGATACAGAATATCCAAGAAATCTATCAAACCAGATCCAGATCGACTTCAACCGCTGGTAACCATGCCGATACCTACTGACAATACTTCACTGAAAAGAGCCCTTGGCATGTTCTCGCATTACTCAAAATGGATACCAAAATTCTCGGAAAGGATTCATAGTCTTGTTAATCCAGAATTTCCACTTAATGAACAAGCTAAAGCTGCTTTTGAAGACTTGAAAAGCTGTATAGCAAAATCAACCAAATTTGCTATTGATGAGAAGAAGATGTTTGCTGTCGAAACAGATGCTTCTGATAATGCTATAGCGGCTACTTTATCACAAGAAGGACGCCCGGTAGCATTCTTTTCACGTACACTTTCAACCTCTGAAAAGAGACGTCCGGCTATAGAAAAGGAAGCTTACGCTATCGTCGAAGCCCTTCGTAAATGGCGCCATTACTTGATTGGAAGGTCTTTTCGCTTAATTACAGATCAAAGATCAGTTTCCTACATGTTTGATCGCACTCATACAAGCAAGATAAAAAATGAGAAGATTGAAAGATGGTGCTTGGAATTATCCTGTTTTAAGTACGACATTATTTACAGACCAGGAAAGGACAATAACGCTGCTGACACTTTAACGCGTATGTGTGCAAGCGTCCATTCGGAAAATAAGCTAAAAGAATTGCACACAGATTTATGCCATCCAGGAACGACTCGTATGTTTCACTAGGTACGGAGTAAGAATTTGCCGTACTCAATAGAAGAAATCAGGAAGATAACGAATGCATGCTCAGTCTGTGCCGTTGTGAAGCCTAGATTTTTTAAAAAGTGTTTTGTTAAAAGCGACTTCACCATTCGAAAGGTTGAACATTGATTTTAAGGGACCAGTTCCGTCAGCTTCTAGCAGAAGATAGAAATATATTTTAACCATAATTGAAGAGTATTCACGATTTCCATTTGCATTTCCATGCAAAGACGTTTCTGCTGCAACTGTAATCAAGCACCTGTCAACATTATTTTGCACTTTTGGGATGCCAGCATACATTCACTCCGATCGTGGCTCAGCTTTTATGTCCAAGGAAGTTAAAGATTATTTACACAGCAGAGGCATATCTACAAGTCGTACGACAGCCTACAACCCACAAGGCAATGGCCAAATAGAACGAGCGAATGGAACAATTTGGAAAACAACTCAAGTAGCTTTAAAATCTCAAGGCCTTAAAATAGAAGATTGGGAGAAGGTTCTTAATCAAGCGCTACACTCAATGAGATCTTTATTATGTACTGCTACAAATCAAACTCCTCATGAATGTTCGTGCATATAAGAAAATCTAACAATGGTCACTCAGTGCCAACCTGGCTTCTCACACCTGGACCTATTCTGCTTAAAAAACATAACAGGACTTCAAAATATTCTCCAATTGTTGAAGAAGTTGAACTATTAGAATCTAACCCAGACTATTCATTTGTGAGACTAAATGATGGCCGAGAGACGACGGTGTCAAATAGACATTTAGCTCCAGTGGGAGTGGAAACAGAAAGCGAAGAAGATATAACTCTTACTTTTGAAACTGATGGAGTTGAAACCGAGAGTGATTCATCATTTGTCTCTACGGAGAGTAGACCATGTGATACTCCACCAGCACGGCAATCCACTAGAATCAGGAGACCGCCAGCATACCTTCAAGATTACGAGTAAGGTACTGTTCTCTAGAACGGGGGAAAATGTAGTAGACTAAACTTCTTAGTCGAAACATTAGGACCTACTTATTGATATGTCTATGGTTTAAGAAGATAACCGCTATTTGTCTGGTATGAGATGTCAAGTGTCTAATGTGAAAATTTAATTTGAATAAAGCCTAATTTGGTTCTACCTATTATTGTTATTTCATAACACTTAGTAAGTTACTAAAGAAGGGTATGGGAGTGGAGAGACAGTCACGAGAAAGTTATTGAAAGTCTTAAATCTATGGTGATAGACAGGCAAACTTCACCAGAAGAAAAGAATTTCCACCCATATGAGGAAGAAACGCTGCAGGTAGTGTTTTCTCTCCGTACATTTAGGGCTTACTTGCTATGTAAAGAATTGAAGATTGTCACTGATTGCAGTGCGCTTTGCTCTACATTTTTGAAGCGGGACTTATTTCTCAAGGATCGCTCTTTGGTGGCTAACATTGCAGGAGTTTGGTTGATTGATTGATTAACTCTTTATTGACATCAAGAAAATAAAAAGATACAGACACAGGGAAACACTTACATTAAAGGTACAATGGGCGGACTTATCGCTAATAGCGATCTCTTCCAGACAACCTTTGGATGGACAAAAATAATTGAATAAGAAGGACGTGGTGTAGCCATATAGAAATAGTTTGATTGTTCCATTGAGTACAGAAATGGTTCAAAAATGGGTTACGTTGACGAACTGTCCCAGAATCCCATCTCTGACGATATATAAACTATTTGATCAAGTTCAGACTGTTATGACAATCACTTTTGATGATTGGTTGCACATTCTTCAATCTGGAGACTGACATATGTAGGATCTGAAATGTTTTAAGCAGCGGTCTTGACGAAAGGGCTCTCAGTTACATAAATGAGAATTATATTATGAAGGACAATAAACTACTTCGATGTTAAGGAAGTGAAAATAAAATACGGTAGGTGGTACGAAATGGTGCAAGGTGGCAAGTGTGTTGAATGAATCACGACGAAATTGGATATTTAGGTGTTGAAAAGACATTACAAACAATTAAAAAACACTATTGGTTCGCTAAGATGTCCAAATTCGTCAAGAAATCAGTAAACACTTGTATCGAATAACTCTCACGCGGTAGCATGTTTGTGATGGCAGATGTGACGACCAATCAGAGCACAGTGAACAACGGGAGCTTAGTATCATAGATGACTCATTTGTTTGCGAACTAATATCATTAGCGTTTCCTAGAAACATGGAAATAAAATAGGTCGGTAATTAGGTACTTGGAAAAGGTAGATAGGGTACTTTTACTTTTAAATAGGTACTTTTTGAGGCGTTAACCTAATGAATTCTTACAAATAATTTGTCTTGAACAAAGAGATATCGTTATATCGTTACTGTTATACAAGGTCGCTTGCCTACCAATTAATAAGAATTACATTTGAATGAACTTTTTTTGGGGAAATCATGTTATCTTTTGGTTTTTTATTGAGGTAGAATCATACAAATATAATAAATAAGCAAGCAAGATGGTGCATTCTTAGCAAAATATAAAAAAAAAATTGCTATGTTTAGCGCATTAAAACTCGCGCGGCGGCAAGTGACTGCAACAGGTTATATTTTTTCTGGGTTGTCAATGACTTGAACTATTGATATTATAAAGTCACAACCTAAACAAATTTAAACAAAAAAAGAAAAAAATATAATGTGATTTCTTCCATACAAAAAAAAAAAATTTTTTTCTTGTAAATTATCCGTTTGTCAGAAAAGTCCTCCCCACAACTATTGTTAAGCAAGTAATTCTCCAACACATATAAAAAAAACAGATCGAATTTCCGACTTTCGACCCTAAGTCTGCAAATTTTCAAAATGGAACCACTGTGCGCCGTTGAGCGCTCATTGGTTGAAATATAACGCAACGAGTTTTAACTGTAGCTTCGCGACGCGATGTGATTCGTGTATTAAACGAACTGTGCAAGACGCGAAGTTATGTTATTGGTTCGTTGTTTTATTTAGTGTTAAGTTCTGCTACATCAGCAGCCCAATTACAGAACTTGGTTACAATCGGATTATCACTTTTTTCATAGCAATTTCGACTCTATCGCAAGGCATTAGTAATATCGATACTGACAATCCGATTGAAGCTAAGTTATATGGTCGGGCCCCTGCAGCCCGATTACAGAACTTGGTTACAATCGGATTATCACTTTTTTCATAGCAATTTCGACTCTATCGCAAGGCATTAGTGATATCGATACTGACAATCCGATTGAAGCTAAGTTATGTGGTCGGGCCCCCGCTGCTCTGTCTTATGAAGTTAGTACGTTATACGTTATAGCCACAGCTATTAGCTTTTTGTACGGATCAAGGAACTGACACATTTGTAAAAATTTCTTTGCAAAATACTTGTTTTCGGTACGCCTATGGAAAGTGGGTGAAAATTGAATGATGAAAATATTGTGTAGCTTTTATTTTATTTCCTTTTACTTGACTTTATTGTGTAAATCAGTGATTTTATATTAAATCATTGGTTTAAATAGACTTTGTTAGTATGGTAGTTTTATTGTGAGTAAATAAAAAATGACTGCAAGAAATAGTTATGCGATAGTATGGAACTTTATTGAAAAGTCTAGTGATAACAGTAAAAATTCAATCTACTACTGTTTTTAAAAATGAGTAGAAACTGCCAGTTTCTATTGAAGTACGAGTAATGTAGATCACGCGCGTCGTTTGTTATTCCGTGCCAGTCTCGCCGTTCGTTGATTCGTGTCTTGGCGTTCAAGTTCACGTTATAACGATAGCTTTTTAAATAGCTGGCTATATAAGTGTAGCTAAGCGCATATAGCTCGTTAAAAAGAACTAGCCGTTATTCACACTTCTACTTGTGCTTGGCCTACTGTAGGCCAAGCGGTGCCGTCACTTATGTTAGCATGGTTTTATTAGTGTATTCTATGCTATGGCTGTCAGCTACTTTCACTTCTCTTGGAGGATGTGTCGGCCATGAGATTCCAATGGGGATTTGGATAAATCTCCATGTCTAGAACATAAATTCATATAAGTAATTACATTTAGGAAACACAAGTACCTTTTTCTAAATTATCTACACTAAGGGAAAGTAGTAGGTACTTACTTTTCGATGATTCCAATCCAATAATATCACGTTTAGGAGTGGTTAAAAACAACGAGATCCTCAAATGAAGGAATGAATACGTATTTGTGAAATAAATTCCAAATCGAAACCTTAATGATATGTCAACCAGTGTTGCCAGTGGCAAAAGTAACACGTGACAGTTCAAAAAGTAACATTTTCACGAGAAAAGTAACATTATCTTATTTTATGAAGAAAACGTCTTTGTCACAGTAAAATAAAAAAATAACCATTGAAATCAGATCTAATAAGGTGGAGACATTTAGTAGCCCTCTTTTTGGAGGAAGTACGTATTTCTAATGTAAATAAGGATGGGCTCGGTTGAACGAAAGCCGGCCAAATTGAATGAACAAAGAACGAATATTTTGTTTGAAAACCTAATAATATAATGTATGTTCTGTGAAAACTCCTTTTTTTTACAAATTGTTGAATTGTTGAACGACTCCTCTTGACATTTCTGTCGTTGACATCAGGGTTGCCAGAATGTTACTTTTGACCTCTTCATGTTACTTTCATGTTACACGACTAAAAATGTTACTTTACGTGACTTTTAAGCCTAAAAAATATATATTCAAAAGACATGGCCAATTTCTGCCTAGAATGTACTTTGACTGTAGGTAATTGTTAAAACTCACAAAAATAAAATAAAAGTTATGGCTTGTGTTATGTATCTCTAGAACTCCAGGCTTTAAGGGCTGCTAATAAAAGTAATTAAATTGTTCCATCTGAAAATCAACGACATTTTGAATGTCTTACGTTCCGTTCAACGAAATTTATGTACGATGATAAATAAACTTCTATATGACAAATGTATCAATAATTAAAGTGAATGCACATAATGTTTATTCAAAATGCATTTTGTGTTTTGGGCGACTGTCAGCAAACAATAATATGGTACAGGATCACGGAGGAGTCTACCAAACAAACCAATAAAGTGCACAAGTCAAACAAGTCTTCATACGAATACCTGCATTGCTACATGGCACAGCTTCTGTCTATTGCATACTATTATATACACATTTCCTTCAACTACGTGCAGTAAAATTTGATTTTACAATTAAATGTAATAGAATCAGGTATTCATTTCGTTTAAATTCTGTTTTATTAAAGTTTGTACATGGATAGGTAAAAACATAGTTTTGCCAATTAAAGACAATGTCTGAATGGCATAAAAGTATATGCGTGGACAGTACGGTGATCAAAGAATATAGTTACTCTTTACCGAGACGGTGATAAAATATGAAAGAGGTTATAATTTTGATGAGGAAGACATTGTCACTAGCTGTTGGCCCAGTAGTTTTGAATAGGTATCTCTTATTTATTTCTCCCTATTTAATGTTTCAGATCGGCACACCTGGGGACAAGCCAACCTATTGTGGTGGAGATCCCTGATGAACAATGAATGGAAGCCTTCTCAAACAATAGAAAGAAGAATGATTATGCAATTGTTTGTTGAAAGAAGTTTTAATAAATCTTGTTATTTATGTAATAGTTCTGATTAAATACATATATACTGTTTATTAATTCAATGGTTTTATTGAAGTATCTGTAGCTTTAGTTCTAGTGCTGGTAGCAGGGGGGAGGGAGGGAGGGGGGGGAGGGCAGTTGACCCTGGGATTGCAGGATTTCTCACATGTAGTACTTATCCAATACAAAAGTTACATCCCATTAGAATGAGTATTTTGATATTGTCTCTCGAGAAAATGAATATGGTACAGAACAATGCAGCCTCCTCGTATACCATTGTGTGCCAATATGAAGTTGAGTAGGAAACTAATTGTGATTACTCATAGATTGCACTCGACATATGCCTTTAAACACTTAACGAAGAAAAACAACAGCCCCAACTGTGATCTAAGTGGTATTTCGAAAGATGTCTACCATTTTAGATAGATAGATAGTCTGGATAGGTTGTCTGGAAGAGATCGCTTTAAGCAATAAGACCGCCAATTGTATTACCTTATTTAAGTTTTGATATTGTTTGTTCTTTGTTTTGGTATACAATAAAGTATTTCGTATCGTATCGTATCGTATCGTATAGATAGATAAATGATTTATTTTTTTCTATAAAACACACACGTAGAACATTAAATGCAACAGGCAAGCAGATTTAAATATGGTATAATAGGTACATATCTTTTAACATTATTCATATTTTGTACACGTCACGTGCACCAGACATATGCACAAAACACCTGAGATACTATACAAAACTAAAGTACGTGTGTAGTAAAACAAATGGGTCATAGCTCAGCGAATAATATTGCTCAAGGAGCAAACACTGATTTTCAGCTATTACCCTCGAGATGACGAACGAAGCGAGCGCAATATGTACATCAATCAGTAAAAGTACCCATAATATTGTGTATTCATTTTTTAAATATAAACTAGATGTATAACAAGAAAAACAAATATATTGTAAGTGTCGTACCCCCACTGATAACACCAGTCTCTTAAGAGTCTGGGTACCAGAGGAGGAAAAAGCACATTAGAAGGTGGTCGTATGGTCTCATCAGCCCCACAACTTGCAATCTTATTTAAATAAATAAAAATACTGCAGGGATGTGCAAGTGCGTGTAAGTGAGAAGTTAGTAAAGTGGAGTGAAATGGTGTGAGTTTAGTATTGAGCAAATGTATTGAGCAAATGTACGTGGACGAGTTGCGGTGAGCGTGTGGCGTGGTCTGTTCTGGTAAAACCAATTTCGATTCTAGGTACTAGAAAATTTATGTGGAGCAAAAGTGTCCAAGTTGAAATACAGACGCCTGATCACCTATAGTCGGCTACGAAGTGTTTGGGAATGCCCTGTTTTTGTTTATTTAAAAGATAAGTTTTGAATTTGGATTTAAAAGTGTATTTTGAACTGAGATTTCTTATGGGGGATGTTATTCCAACACTTCGTCGCCAAATACCGGAAACTGCCAGTAAATGCTGTAGTTTTATGACTATGATATAGGACTGCTGACCTTATAGACCGTAGCTGGTTTTTAGAGTTTTTATTTGCAAACTTAATCTTCGCATGCTAGTACTCTGGTTTTTTCAAACTTTATAACGTCGAAGACAAGCCCTGCTAAATGCAGCTCTCTACGAGAGTCCATATTAAGCATAGAAGCACTGTTTAAGAAAGGAGTAATGTGACTTCTGGGAGGGACATTGAAACAGAACCGGAAGCATGCATTTTGGACGCGGTGTACTAACCGCTGAGTTTTGCTGAGTAATCGAGGTCCATAAACGATATCTCCGTAGTTAAGCCTGGATAAGACTAATGACTCGCAGAGAGTGACACGTGACGATTCAGAGAGTTGTTCCCGGATTTGGTATAACATCTTGAGACGGTAAAAACAGTTTTTGACCATATTAAGTACGTGATTTTCAAATCTTAGATGACTATCGAAGATTATGCCAAGGTTTCTAGCTTCATCTACACGAGCTACTTGTTTATCGTGAATGTTGACATCCAGATTACAACAGATTCTATTAATTTGCATTTCTGTGCCCAAGACCATATACTTCGACTTGGTAGGGTTTAGGACAAGAGCATTTCGTATTGACCAATCAGCAATTCCACCCAAGTCCTCATTGAGACGTGTTACAGCTTGCGGTATCTTATCTGGCGAGTCTGACAAATACACTTGTACATCGTCAGCGTAGTAGTGGTACATACAATTTTTAATAACCTTGGCAAGATCTGCACTGTAAATGATGAAAAGAAGTGGACCAAGTATTGACCCTTGAGGGACACCGCGATTAATGAGCCTTGGATGAGAACAAACACTAGAACCATCACTCTTTACCAATTTTACTGACTGGTACCGGTTGCTTAAGTAACTACTAAACCACTTGACTGAATTCTTGTCTAAACCATAATATGATAGTTTGTGGAGGAGGAGGCGAATATTAATACAATCGAACGCGCGGGAAAAGTCTAATAGTGTTAGAACGGTACTATGGCCAACGTCTTGTTCCGCTAATACATTGTCTGTGATATCAAGCAAAGCCGTCGCCGTACCACGTCCTTTGCGAAATCCGGATTGTAAAGGAGGCGAAATATTAAAAGTTTCTACAAATTTAGTCAGCTGTTCGCAGATAGCTTTCTCCAGCAGCTTCGAGAGGAATGGCAAAATGCTGATAGGACGCAGGTCCTTTAATACGACTGGGTTATCAGTTTTGGGTATGGGAGTCACTAGGGCTTCCTTCCACTTACTAGGAACAGTGCCTGTCGTAATTGATTTATTGACTATAGCCGTAATTGCATCCAGTGTGCAAGGAAGTTAGAACAAGACCATGTCTCTGCTAACCGCATCAAGTCCAACAGCATTTGATTGTATGGACAATATATATTTAGAAATATTAGTTGGACTAACAGGTGCTAATTGAAATTCCTCTTTATGGAAATTATTATTCTCAAAAAATGATAAATCTACATCCGAAACTACGTTATCGCCCGGTATATTCAGAAACTCGTCATTAATTTTGTTCGGGTCATTAAATTTTTCTGATGGAATGTATAAGTCCGGAGTGCACCTATGAGAGAGGAATTGTTTAAGGTGGTAAATGTAAACCAACTTGATGTGGGTCTGTTCCAGAACATCTTAGCTGCGCAAACATCTGGCACAGCAGGGATGCTCTATCAGTCCACAATACTTTGGTCAAAAGCGGTTAGAAACTAGTGTGTATACTATGAGACTGACATATTCGTTTGACGACTAAAAATCCACTAAAATAAACGGACAAAACACTGTACCCCTGGTGGTACGGTGGGTCTTTTAAAGTTAAACCATACCACTAATAAGTACCTAACTTGCTATTTCCCTACTTTTAGAGAAATTAGTCAAAGGGAGAAAGCCCATCCCTTTCTCCAAGCACCAATTATTATTAAATAGGTACCTACAACAAATGTACCAGTAACTAGATTTATTTGCCTTATTGTACCTAGAAAAAAGAATGAAAGAGATTGGAAGTTTCTTTTCAATAAATTTGTTCATTTAAATAATAATAATATAGCCTTTTATTCAGATCTATTATTTACATAGTATAAAGATTATAAGAGATGAGAATTAAGTGTGTTGTTGTATATCTACTATTTGCTTCTTTTCTGTAGATCTGTTTGCCAATCGGCAAAGGCCTCCGCCAACCTTTTCCATTCATGTCTTTCCTGAACCACTCTGTTCCACATCACTCCTGCCGCTTGTCTGATGTTGTCATGCACAGAAAAGGTGGGATGGGATTTCAATAATAGTTCTGATTGAATACATATATTCTTTATTAAACCAATGGTTTTATTTCTCTAGTGTTCTATAGTCATGTTCAAGTGACAATTTAGGTAGCAGTGACCACAAGTAGGCGAAGCGAAGGCCATGTCACTTGTAACAGTGCAGTGCAAAACTGTTTTAGATTATTTATTGTACCTCATTACCGTTTTCTTTTAAAATGTTAGGAGGCGATGAGACTGATTAGTTTGCTTGTTCTTCTGATTCGGTTATGTTAAAATCCATGAATATGTTCAGACCTTTCTCCTTTTGATTAATATCACAGCTAATATCTCTGAAAGTAGATACATAAGTAGTTAGGCTAGGTACTATCGCAGTCAAAAAATCACCTAAATTGCTATGTTTAGGTACTTGTTACTTTTTAATAGTGTAGCATTGATTCAACTAAAAGAGTGTTAATAACTTTTTGATGATAAAAATCTTAAATTTAAACGCCCCGCATGCTGCAACATTTGACTGATTAATTTTAAAGTTGACATATAATTTAATGACCTGCTCGGTCAGCAAATATGAACCCATAGAGGTAGTATAAAGCAGTAAGCATAATTCAATATCTTTGTATGAGGTTATAAGGTTTCCTTTAGTTATCGTAGACAACTATCTTGAGCTTAGAGAAATGATATATCTTGAGTGACCGTTTTTGTATTTATAAAAACACGATGCTCTACACAAAGATCTTGAATGATATATTATACACAGCAGCCATTTGCTATGCTTCACTCGTTTATTTAACGTTGTGGAATCCGTCTTGTTTTAAACATTCTTGGTACCTAGAATTAGGAATGAAAAAAATTTTTTTTTGTTTGCATTATTTCACTTTCTTCTTCTTGTTTTCAATTTATCTTGTAGCAATTTAAATAATAAGTCGCCCCCCATTCCGTTTTCAGTATCTAAAACAGTTTTTATGCATATAATATACACAAGTTTTATAGGCAATAACATAACCTCAACATATGATCAATATCTACTTAGTTGAAACATAGGGCTGCCAAAAATGTTATTTAACTTAGGTACCTACATAACAAACAATAAAATACTAGAATTAAACAATATTATTGTCTTGTATTTAACATTCGTGGTACCTAGGTACTTACTAAAAATATGATATTTATCTTCACATTTTATCGCTTTCTTCTTCCTGTTTTCAATTTATCTTGTAGCAAATTAAATAATAAGAGGCCATTCCATTTTGAGCATATAAAACAGTTTTTATACGTTTAAAACACACAAGTTTTCAAGTAGCATAACCTCGACTTTTGCTCAGTAACATTGTCATTAATATGTTCATATTAGAAACATAGGGCCACAAAAAATGTTATTTAACTTATGTACCTACATAAAAAACTATAAAATACTAGAATTTAACAATATTATTGTAATTCAATACGTTACGCAAGTATTTTCACTGACAAAATCTACGTGAATAAATTTGCGTACGTTCACCGTAGCTTGAAGTGAGCCAGCCTGCGTGCTCATGTCAAAAAAATATTCATGATCGCTGTTTTGATACAAAATGTACTAGGTTACGCTAGGCATGCGATACGAAGGCGATACGCAGGCGACACGATAGTATTTCTGCTGCCGAAATTAAGGCTGATTAACGCCCGGTAGAGGCGCTTATCAAATCTCATACAAAATGGTTACGCTAACGATACGAACACTTTCTCGCAAATATTCGTGATTGGCCTACAGGGGTTACAAAAAATAACAGTAAGCGTAATTCAAAATCATTGGTAGTAGTGTTTCTTGACCATAGACAACTGCATACTCACCTACTTGACAGATTTGTTGTTATAATTTCGTTTCCATGGCAACGTAATTTCTGTTCTTTAGTTTTGGTACCTTGGGTTACATTAGTACAATTTTCGTAGGAATCTCTATTTTATTGAAAAATTATATACTTCTAATGTTACTCACTGATAATGTTGCTATCTATAGGTGAAAGAATTTTCACAATTGGTTCAATATTTTTTGAGTTTATCCATTACAAACAAACAAACAAACAAACCAACAAACAATCGTATCTTTTCTCTTTACAATATTATATTGTAGATACAATCATATTAATAGGCACATGATTGTACTATTTATGTAACACGTATGTATGGGTCAGATAGACGACGAACATTCGAGAATATCATTGTCATCGAGTCATCATTATGAACAATTTGGTACAACTTTTACTATGAGATCAATCCCAGAAATCGAGAAAAATTTAAGCTGTTCCATACATTTCAATGAACGCGAATGGCATTTTTTATGGATCAGCTGCGGGTATATGTTTATATTTCGTATGCGTTGTCTTGCGAAAGCGAAGGGATTTGAAATGTTTTGATCATAGCATTTCGAGCTGGTTCCAATGTTTTCGCCCAGTGAGTAAAATCCATATATTAGTATTCCCGTTTTATTTGGAAAGCTGGCAACAAAGAAATAACAAAATACATAAAATAACGGGAACGACTTGACTAACTTGACGGAATATTGCTCATTTACTCGTACCATCCATCTACAGAGAAATATTTATGATGGGTAAAATTAACTTCTTGAGCACTGGTATCCCTTATTCGACGGAAACCCCAATAATTTATGGAGACACATCAAAATATGGCACTTACATGGTAAGCTAGGACTATCTTTTCTAGTCGGGTAATACGAGAAATTAACTGCAAAATTCGCTTTTAATCTAGTTAGGGTCTGATAATAGCAGGTGAAAATAACTAATAACAAAGGTACAAACGTTTTCTATCGCAAATACTTCGACAAACTTAAGAAAACATGCTCACTTACCGATGAAAGGTTATGGCTTAATTTTTCTGCTCAGGTCGGTTTGTATAACATAATAAACAAATACAGCTAGTCACACAGAGATATAAACACAATTATGAATTATACGTCACAAATTCAGTTTTACAAATAATTTGCCATTAACTTACCGCCAGCTGACATTAGTTTGTTTAAACAGGCGTATACCTACGCGAAAAGGATAAAAAAAAGTGCATAATATTAGTTTCGCTCAATCTTACTGTAAAAAATAATAATTAATAAAATAAAAATATGTAGCTTACTTCTGCCAAAACTGTAAGTCAAACAAATGATAAATGGTAAAATTAACACAAGTAAAACCCCACGCTAAACAAAACCCTACCCAAAATTGAACTAATGAAATATATAAATGAAATGAAAGCTAAGGCCTGGAGGCCAGAAAAAACACTTATAAACAAATAATATATATATATATATATATACAGAATAAAAAACCCGGCCGCAAATTTGAAACAAGGTTTAAAAAACATAAGGCCGCGTATAGGAATAGTCATCCAGAGCAGTCCCATTTCGCTAAACATTTAATTGAGTCCGGTCACTCTCTGCGGAGTGATAATACGTATAATGTTTTACACGTTTGCGACAAGGGTTTCCGTTTGTGTGTATTGGAACAATTAGAAATTTTAAGACATAACAATAATAGGTATACATTGTTGAACGACCAAACCAGCTTAGTTTCATCACCTTTGTTGCGTATTTTCACTGGAAATGCGTCACAAGTAACAGGCGGCGATGACGTAATCGTAAATATGGTGCAATAGTGGCATGACCTTGCGAAATCATAGTGATTCATTCTGGCTCAAACTGGTTCGCAGCGATGCAGTAGTGCAGTCGCACTAGCTCAGGCGCGTAGCCTATATAAGGGAATTTATCACCATTGCTTAGTCACTCTCAGTCCAGCACTCGACGAGTCAACATCACCCGAAGATGCCTCGTGCAGAGGCGAAACACGTGTCGTATGATGTCAGACGTTTGGTATTTGGATTGAGGTATGTTTTCTATTGTGTTTTTATATTATAGTATATGAATATATAAGTGTTACGATACTTGTGTTTGGGTAGGGTTTGTTTAGCTTGGGGTTTTTTTATTGTGTATATATATTATTAGTATATAAATGTTTTTTCTGGCCTCCAGGCCTTAGCTTTCATTTCATTTATATTTTTCATTAGTTCAATTTTGGGTAGGGTTTTGTTTAGCATGGGGTTTTACTTGTGTTAATTTTACCATTTATCATTTGTCTGACTTACAGTTTTGGCGGTTGTAAGCTACATATTTTTATTTTGTTCATTTTAAATATGGATTTCCGCAAAGTAACGCCTGAATCTATCAATTCAATCTTACTGTTTTATGGTATGTGTGTCCTTATGATTAGTATTGCTATTCAATGATAGTATAGACTTATCATTGAATAGCAATAATAATCAGAAGGACACACGTATGTATTGTCTCTACTACTACTCTACTGACGTCTACAACGCAGTATTTCTGAGTAGTTTGTGGATTTTATACTGCCGTCACAGAATACCTAATAATACTCCGCCGATGTGTGGCTGCGTGGCTGCGTGCACTACCTACCAACACAGAATATATAAATACTACGTCCTACATATAGCATTGAGGTAAACAAAATAGTAACATAAGATAAACATCAATGTACTATAGAATCAGTGGTCCTTTTATCTATCTTGGTTTCAATCAGATTTTCAAAGCAATTTCGACTCCTTCGCAAGGCATCTTCGAGCATATATCCAGTGCTCGAAGGCTGCAATAGTGCTATTAACTGTCTTGGTTTCATATGACTATCACTAATGCGTTTAGAGGTATCACTACCTAGTCTGTGGTTTACAGTCAAAGAAAAAAAAGCGCGGGAAACCTTGAAATAGGCGGCTTGCAATTTTTTGGAAAATAATTTTTAATTGTAATATAGTGGTCAGGAGAGTTTAAATCTGTAAATAATATTCACTTATCTTTTGGTAAGTCTCTTTGCTGTTTTTTGACAGTATGGATGAACCCCCGGATGAATGAATGGATGAATCCGGGGGTTCACAAGTTCCCCCCGCGTCATGTTATGTTTTGTGACTGTTATGTCTAATGAGTCGGGCATGGAGACTGACTGCTCCGTGATCTCTGTACCAGATCGTCCAGTAAAACGTAGTCGTACGAGCAAG
The DNA here is from genome assembly GCA_946251855.1 of Alsophila aescularia. NCBI lineage: Eukaryota > Metazoa > Arthropoda > Insecta > Lepidoptera > Geometridae > Alsophila > Alsophila aescularia. The sequence goes on from OX276373.1 coordinate 60,408,171, forward strand.
ACATGCAGGAATTGCAATAAGCGTAGGCGTAGACGCCACTCATATATACTTCGAATATATAATGAAACTTAAAAACTCTGTGTTTTTCACTGACTCCATGAGTGCATTACAAGCCCTTTCTAAATATCCCTTCAAAAGGAATACTGTCATTTCTCCTGTAGTTATTATGGCTCGAGAAAAACTTTTCAGCTGCGTAAGCGAGGTCGTTTGCCTGGATTCCGAGCCATTCTGGAATTATAGGCAACGAAACAGCAGACCAACTTGCTAATGAGGCGATAGAGTGTGGATACATGTTTCCTTTCAAAATTATATCCATGACCTCGCTGCTCTTCCTAAACTTCACCTCCAACAATCTTCGAGTGAGGCATTGAAGAGTAGCACCCGCTTATAAGGAAAATATTATTTTGTACCATACAACCCGAAATTCAAGTGAAGCCTTAGTTCTCCAAGGTAACACTTAGCAAGATAGCCACATCCGTGCTTATACGTATGCGTTTGGGTCACATGTGCAGTCCGGCACATCTTGCTCGACTTCGAATTAATGACTCTCCAAAATGTGAAAGTGGAGAAGATGTTGGGTATGTTAACCACATCATATTTAACTGCCCCTTGTACGATAAGACTACTTTTTACAAAGACCTGGCAAAAATTGAAATTATTTTTCCTACAAATATACAATGTTTACTCCATAACAACTATATTCCTATACATAAAGTCTCAGCTTCATTTATTGAAGCTAACGACATAAAATTATAATTTTGCATTATGTATGTATAATATGTTTTATTTTTATACTATGTTCTATTATTATTACTCACGTCTCCTCTCCTTGCTCCTTTGATCATCCTTTCCTTTCTCCGATATTACGTTCTCCAATTTGTTAATTTTGTAAATAGTTAATTTGTTTTAATAATAAAAAAATAAATAAATAAGTAGGCAAGAAAATTAAAAACCTGACACTGGCAAATACACGAGAAGTGTGATGGCAAATCCTCGAACGAGGAAAAGAAAAAAGTGACAAGTGACAATCTGATTAGAGTACTCTGGGTACCTACTGTCTGTGGTTCTTTCATGCCCTGCCGCCAGTGTGACCATATTTAGCAGGTTCCTGCGATTTTAGCAGGATTAGACTCTCATTTTAGCTCCTAGCAGGATTTTTAGCATTTTATTGAAATCTAGCATTATTTAGCAGAATCCAATAATGCGTCCAATAATAGCATCCAATAATAGCAATAATCTGGCAGGATTTATTGAACGCGTTTCAAAATGCCCCAGAAGTGCACATAGTAAGCTCAAGCCTTTATATTTGAGTTTATTGGCTTCTGGAAGCAGCTCTGATGCCAAACTAACAGATACCGAAAATTTGTGAAGACAAATTGAAACAATTTATTTTATTTTATTTAAATGGTACTAAAATACCCCAACATTATGAATCTTGCGTGGGCTATTATGATTTTACTAATGCCACACACTTATTGTAAACGAATCATTTCACTGATTAACAATATAAAAATCCAGCTTAGAAATCGGTTCAAAAATAAACATGACGATTCTGTAATTTTGCATGCCAAAAAGTCAAAAAAGAAATATATGATAAAATGGGTGTGTGAATTTCGAGCCGATAAAAATATGTTAAAATTATTTCTTAACTCATCATCATTATACAAACGATTTGCTAAGGACAGTGATAGTGACGAGTGAATTGTGTTGTAAATAGAAATTAACTGGCCAAGTGCGAGTTGGGCCGCGCACTGAGGGTTCCTTACCACACCAATTTTTAATTTTTCTTATTATAGTTTTACTTTAGAGTGTAATCATGCCAAGTTTGTCTTATACGCTTGTACGTATCACCGCTTAGAGCAAAGACAAAATACGTTATAAGTATTTTTGTTGTATATCCCCTTTTTTATCATTATTATTTCTTAATTAATCCGCCGTAACATTACAGTCATATTCTATAAACATTATAATATCTATTACAGTTCAAAAGATCATCGTTATCAGCCTATCAATGTTCCCGCTGCTGGGGCACGGGCCTTCTCTCCGTCAGATTGTAAAACGCAACATGATACCACTCGGATACTATTGCTCTCCAAAGATACAGTATCGGTTCAAAAGATACAGTCTTTAAAAGGTAGGATGGACAAACAGACAGACAGCGTAGGCTTAAAAATATTATATTTGACCGTTGACACCCTTTGGGTACGGAACCCTAATAAAAATGACATTCTTATCGTACAAATTGGCATTTTTATTCATATTTTTTTGTGTTTAATCTGTGAAAGCAGTTATTTAGCATTATATGAGAAATGTCTAGCATGTTTTAGCAGTTTTTGTCGTTCAGGCTAGCAGAATTTGACATTCGAATCTGGTCACACTGCCTGCCGCTGCCGTGCCGGCATTGCAGAGGCAGACCGAATAAATTAAAGATGCGTAGCGTTGTATTAATTAGAGGATATATAATAAATAACGACATTACGCAGTTTTATGGACAGAGCGTGCGTGTCAGATACCGGACTTGGAGAGAGATAAGGTAATCAAACCCTAATGCCTGGTAGGGGCTCTGCAAAACATGCAACATAAGTTCGCGAACGGGAATCGCCGCAACCAAACCAATGGCACCAGTGCTAATACAGGCAGAGTCAAAGAAAATCATATAAACTCTATGAAGTAGAGGCTGAGTACCTCCCTGCATAGGGTAGGTAAGTAGGTGGTGGTATGTAGGTGGGTAGGTATTTTTGTACTTCGTTAACTATTTGTGCCAGCGACCCAAAGCCTCTATTTTTAGGAGTTGCGATGGCAGGTAAATATTGGAAAATACACTATACACTGTGTATTACACCGCAAGCAGGACGTCAGAGCATGCCCTAGTGGTCCCACTTTGAATTAAATTAATACAAACTAAATCATGCTATTTCCAGGTACCACAATGTGCGATGCCAAACCTGAACCTGAGGCTGCTGATGCTACATGTGAACCTGAGACGGCAAAGACACGTAGCTTAAGAATTAAGAGTCGAGAAGTGAAACCGTATGCATGCAGTAAGTGTGAATACAAATCTGCACTACCTAATAATTTAAAATGGCATAACAAAAGAAAACACACTGAAGATAAACCATATGGTTGTCATATGTGTAAATATAAATTTGTAACTCCAAGTGAACTACGACAGCACATAAAAACTCACACTAAAGAGAAACAACCTAACAACCAAACCCAAGAAACAACACATAAATATGAATGCATGCTTTGTAACATAAGATGTAAAGGTCAAAATGCTTTAAATATACATATTAGGACACATACGGGTGAGAAGCCGTTTGAATGCAATATCTGCGATTCAACATTTGCTATATCAAGTACTCTAAAGCTACATTTGAGAATGCACACTGGGGAGAAACCTTATAAATGCAATATATGTGATCATAAATTTGCTGCAGCGAGTAAGCTTAAAACACATATGAAAAGACACACTGGAGAGAAACCACATGAATGCAACATGTGTGAGTATAAATGTGTAGATAAAGTAGATTTGAATAGACACATATTAGTACATACAGGAGAGAGACCCTATGAATGTAATATGTGTGAATATAAATGCTCAAGAGCTAGTAATTTAGTAAAACATAAGAGAAAGCACACACAAGAGGATAAAATCTATGAATGCCTTACATGTGGCAAAAGATTAAAAAGCCAAAGTGGTTTTAAATTACACAACAGGACACACACTGGAGATATGCCATTTGCATGTAATATCTGCAGCACTAAATTTGATATAGCTAGTAAGCTGAAACAACATATGAGAAAACACACCGGAGAGAAACCATTCGAATGCAATATCTGTGAATCTAAATTTGCTGCATTGTATATGTTAAAAGTACATTTAAGAATACACACTGGCGAAAAACCATATAAATGCAATATGTGTAATACTAAATTTTCTATGTCAAATTCATTAAAAAACCATATGAAATTACACTCAAAAGAAGCTAAAGAGAAACCATATGAATGTGATATGTGCGGTTCTAAGATTGCTTATAGAAATAATTTTATACGACACATCAGAACACACAATGGGGAGAAACCATATGAATGCAGAATGTGTCATTATAAATGTGCAACAGCAGATTACTTAAAACAACATATGTTAACACATAAAGAAGATAAACCATATGAATGTGATTTTTGTGCCTCAAAATTTAAGCGAGTAAGTGATTTAAAACAACATGATATGAGAGCACATACTGGCAAGAGACAATATGAATGCAAACTGTGTGACTATAAAGCTACAATGGCAGGATATTTAAGACGCCACATTAAAAGACATCATACTGAAGAGAGACCATATAATTGTAATGTGTGTAAATTTAAATGTATAACTCCAAGTGCTCTAAAATGTCACTTAAAAGTACATAGTACAGAGCAACCCCACGCATGCACTTTGTGTGATTTCAAATCAAAATATATAAGTAGTCTTAACAAACATTTAATGCAACATACTGGAGAGAAACCATTTAAGTGCACTATGTGCAACTATGAGAGTGCAAATGGAAGTTATTTAAAATACCATATAAGAACTCACACTGGAGAGAAACCTCACGGATGTACTATGTGTGATTATAAATGTATATCTTCAAGTAGTTTAAAACAACATCAGAAAACACACATACGAGAGAAAACAATTGAATGTGATATGTGTGATTATAAATGTGGACAGAAGCATACATTAAAAAGGCATATGCAAACCCACACCGGTGAAAAACCATATGAATGTGGTAAGTGTGATTTTAAATGTGCACTATCAAATAGTCTAAATTCACATAGAAAACATATGCACAATGAAAAGAAACAATTCGAGTGCGATATGTGTGACTATAAGGCTGTAACCTCAGTTAGGCTTAAACTACATATAAGGACACACACCGGAGAAAGGCCGTATACGTGCAAGTTCTGCGACTACAAAAGTGCAGAAATGAACCAGTTAAAGAGACATATATTAAGACACATGAGGAAACCAACAGTAGAGAAAGAGAAATCAGATAAACATATTTGCAGTACGTGTGGGTACAGATCTGGAAGTCGGAGTGGTTTGATAATACACATCATGTCACACACTGGAGAAAGACCACACAAGTGTACTAAGTGTGATTACAGCGCTATCCGAGCTTATACTGTAAAGCAACACATGCAAACACACCATAAGCCAGTACGCATTGGTTCTAAAGTAAACAAAGGAAAAAATCAGCATAAGACAAAAAGCACTAGAAGGAAATCGAAGTATCACAAATCATATACCTGCGAAATGTGCGAGTATCAATGTGCAGAACTGTCTTCTATGAAGTCACATGTATGGGGAAACCACAGAGAAATTTGCATAAAATCGATCAGTAACCCAGAAAAAAAAGTGTAATATTTACTTTCTTGTTGTATGATGCAGAGTTGACGTAGAGTACTTATACAATGAATAGATACTAAAGCAATGTGTTAGGGTTTTTAAATAGGGCTTGGCTTTTAGACAGCTGCAGACCTCTTTTTACCCCCAAACTCCTAAAGCTCTAGGCGTTTGGGCAGTTTTGGGGTTAAAAAGAGACACCCTAACCTTATAACACCCAGAAGGTGTGTCATTATATCACTGTACCTGTGCCTCTGTCTGTGGCATCGTAGCTCAAAACGAATGGACCGATTTTGATGCGTTTTTTTTATGATTGAGATGCTTCTTAGCTATAATGGAGGGTGGGAGGGGTTAGGGGTTGCATACATTTTTAATTTGTGCTTGTTAAAGCATGTAATATACTTACTTTGCCGTATATGTACATTAAAGGCTCAGTACATGCGCACACGCATAAACCGGTTATTTTTACTGAGTTTTGGTTACCACAGGTACCGCACGTATTGAGCCTTGGACTTTAGTGTTTTGACTAAACAACACCCTGTTTTTTAAGAAACATGTCTAGTAATTACCGGCCAAAAAAGAGCCAAGTTCACTAATTTATTATATCAACCTCCTGCCCTGTACTTGTAGAAGAGAAATGTTTATAATATGTCTATATCTTTTCTTCCTTTAAATCAGTCAATACAAAATATAGAAAAAACAGCTTTGTTACCATGCGTGCAGAGAATTCAATGAATTATGTAATGATAGGAATTTAGACGTTGATATTTTTGACACAAGCACTTTTTCAGTGAGAAAACAACATAGTTGATGTTTTTTCTTAATTGGTGAGTGCTGACAGTCTGTAAATGTATCGTTTGATAAGTTTATTAGTTATATAAATAAGTTTTAAAGGTATTGCTAACTGTTATCTGCAACTCAGTGTTTTATGTTATTTCTACCAGTGGAGACTTATAAATGACTTATTGTTTCCATATCTTAGTGCATATTATGTTATTGCTTGTTGATAGTCTTCCTAAAATAAAATAAATAAATAAATGTGCATATTGATTTATAACATTATACCTAAAGACATTAAAATATTGGACTATAACAAATTCCCTACTAGGTATACTACTATAAAAAAACTTTGTCTGAATGGCTTCACACCTGTTTTTTGTGTTAAGGAATTTTAAGTAAAAATATTTGTTTATTAAACCACAAATTATAGAATACTGCATGCAGACTGAAGACAGTATTTCAGCAAAACAAATTATTATAAGATCTTTGTTTACATGTGTTCTAAACATGTAAACGATTTGAAATTGTCAAATATAAACAATTTGATTTGATTTGAGGTAGTGCTGGCCTCTGGTGTCAGAGTTGGTCAATTCGCCTGAGGGCCTCTGACATGCTCGACTGCTGTTAGCCAAGTCAATAACAGAGCGGACCAACAGCTTCGTAATCCTGGGCACAGAGCCATGGAAGCAAAATCAAAGCAATGAATACTAGGCTTTTTATGTAAGCACTAGAGATCTTATGGCTCAAAGCGTGCACTCTTGCAGAACCCGGTTATAGTACAGTGTTTTCGTAACCACAGTTACCGCTCGTATTGTGCGCTAAGTCTAAACAAGTACAAATTAAAAATGTATATAACCCCCGACCCCATTCCCCATTATAGCTAAGAACCAACTCAATCACATAACCTTTCAAACAGAAAAAATTGCAACTAAATCGGTCAATTCGTTTGGGAGCTACGATGCCACAGACACACAGATACAGTAAGCAATACATTCACACCCTAAACTTATCTCTCTTTGGAGTTTGTTGGTTAATAAAGTATTCAATAGATATTTATTTATTATTTAAGTCTAATAAAGCTTTCAATAATGCAAGAAGAGTATCCTTATATCCTATCAGCTAGCCCAGCCATATTTGTACCTACTTTAATGTCATTCACATAAAGTATTCAATAGATATTTAAGTCTAATAAAGCATTCAATAATTCAAGAAGGGTATCCTATCAGCTAGCCCAGCCATATTTGTACTTTAATGTCATTCACATAAACTATTCAATAGATATATAAGTCTAATAAAGTATTCAATAATTCAAGAAGGGTATCCTATCAGCTAGCCCAGCCATATTTGTCCTTTATTGTCATACACAGCGTCAAACTAAAATGTACGCAAATTGTAACAATATTTTAGATGTAAGGTCCGTCTACACCCTCCGGTTAGATCTTAATGTGTGCATACATGTACAATCCACTCTAGAGTGTGGGATAATCCAACAATACCGGGTTCGGTCCTAGGCTCCGCACTAGTGACTTTTCTAAGTTATGTGCGTTTTTCCATCGCTCCGTGCATCGGAGGGCACGTTAAGCTGTCGATCCTGGATGTTATTGACTCGGCAGTAGCTAAGCCATCTGAGGCCCTTGGGCGGCCTGAAAAACTAACAGCAGAGGCCAGCACTACCTCGCACGACGAGCAAGCAAGCAAGAGAGTGCGCGGGTGGACGCAGTGTTGCATCCGATCTGACAAAAAATTATAGGGTATGGAAATTAAAAAGATAGTTTTTGGCAAAAAAGATAGTACGTTTTTTTTAAATACGCTTTATTTAAATAGCAGTGTAACAAAGACATAAATAACTATTTACAATTATATTGATGGCAGAATTATTTCAACATCTGCTATTTCTTCGATGAAAACATCGTCTTTAGTATTAATTCGACGCATTATATTTTCGTTTCCTTCAAATCCAATGCAATTTTTGATTAGTCTTGCTTTCTCTAGTAACACTGCTGCTCACGTCTGATGCTAATAGCAGTGCGATTCCGTATCTTGATTTCAATCAGCAGCCTGATTCCATAACTTGGCTTCAATCGAATTCTCAGTATCACAGCCACTAATGCCTTGCGATAGAGTCGAATTTGCTATGAAAAAAGTGATAATCCGATTGTAGCCAAGTTATGGAATCGGGCTGCAGATTGTCACTTTCTTCATAGCAATTTTAGCCAGCAGCCCGATTCCATAACTTGGCTACAATCGGATTATCACTTTTTTCATAGCAAATTCGACTCTATCGCAAGGCATTAGTGGCTGCGATACTGAGAATTCAATTGAAGCCAAGTTATGGAATCGGGCTGCAGGTGATCAAATGGCTGGTGACCTCTGTGGGTTTTGGTGCTGCCATACACACATGCATGAGGATGAGTGTAAGAAATTTGTGTTTGGGCAAATTATAGTATTTAAGTGTACTATACTATACGAACGATATTATATAGTACTCAATATGAAATTGTAGTATAAATACTATAATTATAGTACGGAATGCAACGCTGGGTGGACGGTAGCATCACGCACGGTAGTTCGCGCAAGCCGAGAACTGTGCCACAGATGAGAGAGTAATATGTCTAACTGTGCAGTCCAACATGGAATCGCTCACGGGCAAGACGGGCGTCGGACGGATCTTAATTTTTCATTTTTTGGGGTCTCGGTAATTACCCTTCTAAAACAACCAGCGGCCCGATTACATAACTCGGTTACAATCGGATTATCACTTTTTTCATAGCAATTTCAACTCTATCGCAAGGTTTAGTGGTATCGATACTGACAATCCGATTGAAGCTAAGTTATGTGGTCGGGCCCCTGGGGAAAAAAGTGATAATCCGATTGTAACCAAGTTCTGTAATCGGGCTGCTGTTCTAAAAGTGAGTTTGTAATCCACCAAAACTTAGTAGAACCATAGATAAATTATAGAAGAATTTATCTATGGTAGAACTTTGCTTTGTTATACATTGTTGTTAGAAGTCGTTTTCATTTTTAAATCAGTATATAGATATTCTTTGTTTGAAGTAAGTTCTATGGAGTAATCTGAAAGGTAAATCTTGATAGAATGTTGTATTTCACCTAAAACTTGCTAAAGGAGGTTATTCTCTTATCTATGTTTTGTGTTGTCTAGAAAAATAATAAAAAGTGTAGATATATGTCAGTTGCCGTTAGAAAACGTATTTTTCTTTTCACGGATATTTTAATCCTCTCATCATGGTAGAAGAGCGTTCAAAACGTTTATTTAACGTTTAGAGTGATAAATCGTTGTTGCTAAAGTTGTTAACAGTGTTTGTAGTCAACATGGCCACCAAACCTGAGATTACTAGACTGAACATCGAAAACTTAGATGGAACGAACTGGTTGGTATGGAAGTACAAAATATCTATGTTACTAAAAGGAATCCCAAAAGCCCTAGATTTATTAGCAGGTAGATATAGTATGCCAGTTTCAAAAGCAACCGATGCGAGTATATCAAGTGACGCACATGCTATTGAAAGGTTTCAAGAACTGGATAGCACGATTTTAATAATTCTTACAAGCAACATGACAGACGAAATTGTCCAGAGATTAATGCGTTTCGAGTCTTCTAAAGAAGTATGGGATGAGCTAAAGAGGTTGTTTGACGGAGATGGAGAAGATTTAGTCTACGACAATTGCCTTAAGTTCTTCGAGTACAAGAAGCAACTGGTTGACAGTATGGCAATACATCTTTCAAAACTAAAAAACATTTGGATTAAACTGAACAAAGAGATCATTAAGCTTGAAGGAAACCATGAGTTGCCTGAGATACTTCTGATCTGCAAGATCATAGACACCTTGCCTGAAGAATATCTAACGTTCAAATCAAGTTGGCTACTGATGTCTAAAAAGGAAAGGACTATAGAGAGACTAACCTCACAACTCTGTGCCTTTGAACGAAACGTAGAAACACAAGCTTCTACGTCATCAACAAGCATGAGTACCCAAGCTCTGACGATAAAAGCTTCTTCTAAGAAAGAAAACAGCAAGGCTTGCAATAAAAGGATTAAGTGCAATTACTGTGGTCAAGTAGGACACAAAGTAAGAAAATGCTCTAAGTGGTTGAGTGATGGGCGACCTCCAAAGCCAAGTTCAAACACAAACATTGTGAATAACACAGACTTGATGATGGCTGACAGATGCTTATACCCTGACAAAGATAATTGGTATCTGGACAGTGGAGCCACAAGTCACGTCACATTCAGGAGAGATTTGTTCCATACGTTTGAGAGTTTCGATTCATTACATACAGTAACTAGCGCGAATGGTGAGAAAGTAGATGCCACTGGTAAAGGTGAGATAAAGCTGGAAGCCACAGTCGGAGATCATAAAGGGAACATAACCTTATGCGATGTATGGTGTGTACCATCACTACAGAAAAATCTGTTCTCTCTATTAGCGGCGCAAGACAGATTACCAGAAAGTATCTTCGAGTCTGAACCAGAGTTCTGTAGATTGAATTCAAAAGGCATAGTCAAGGTAACAGGCGAACGAACGAAGAGGGGAGGACTATTCAAACTCAATGTGAGGAATATGATGCCACCAATTCCAATCGAAGTCAATGCACTGACAAGCCAGGATTCGTTACAAATTTATCATTAGAGATTGGCACATCAAAGTAAACTCCATGTAAAGAAGGTTATCGAAAAAGAACTCGGAATAAAAGTACAGAATAATACTCGTGAGTTTTGTGAAGGATGTAATTTTGGAAAAATGCACAGGCAACCTTTCGGAACACGAGTTAGAGCTTTATTACCTGGAGAAATGATGCACTCAGACGTGTGTGGGCCATTCCCGTTCTCATACAAAGGATTTCGCTATTTCGCTCTATTTAAAGACGATTTCAGCAAATACCGGTACGTGTACTTCATGAAACAGAAGTGTGAGGTTCATACAAAGCTTCAACTGATGTTAGAAGAAAGCAAGGTAGCTGGTCATGTCGTAAGGGAACTACTAAGCGACAACGGTGGGGAATTCGATAACGAGAAAACTCGATCAATATTGCAAAGATGTGGCATAAATCACAGATTGATCATGCCATATACGCCACAACAAAATGGCTGTAGTGGACGAGAAAATAGGACACTTGTCGAAGACGCCAGAGCCATGATGTATGCGCACGAAGAGCTGCCTACTGCATGTTGGGCAGAGCTCATAAGTACAGCAGCATATGTGCTTAACAGAACAGGACCTGCTCCTGTTGAAGATAAATCACCATACGAATTATGGTATAACAAAAAGCCAAAGATAAGCCATTTAAGAATCATTGGAAGTCCTTGCTACGCCTCGTACCCAAGCAAAAGCGTACAAAATTAGACAAGAAATCGGATAAATGTATTTTGATTGGCTATGATGATGATGATGATGATGATGGGTACCGGCTTCTTAATTTAAACAATAATGGAAATTCACTGATACGTTCCAGAGACGTCGTATTTCAAGAGTCACATATCAACAAGACTGAAATCAAACTGAATGTTGGATCGAACCCTGTTGAGAAAAAATTCTGAAATAGAGATAAGTCTGCGATTACCAGGGAATCTTGCTGCAAGGGAGGAGAATATTAGAACGATTCATGATGTAAGGGAGGAAGAAAGTGAAAGTTCAGATACATTTCAAGAGTGTGTACCTCCTGAATCATTTGAAGAAACACCTGATACAGAGACATGTACCAGAATCCCCGATTTATCTCCGGAAACTCAAGATGAGCGATATGAAGTCAATGATAAGGATAATGATCAAACATTGCAAGAGCGTTTGGAACCTATAAATGATGATGATATTATGTCAGATAGCGAAATAGAGAATGAAGGTCGAATAACTCTTTGAGATAGATCAAAGCTAAGACCACCTGCTAGACTTAGTGACTATGTTATGTTTTCTGTAGATGATATGGCTGATATGGATGAGCCTACAACATATACCGAAATACTACAAAGTCAAGACAAGGAGCATTGGTTAAAAGCAATGAAGAATGAGATAAAATCTTTGGAAGATAACAAAAACCTGGACTCTAGTCGATTTACCCAAGGGTCGCAAAGCTATTTCATGCAAGTGGATCTATAAAATCAAAACAAACGCTGATGGTACAATTGAAAAATATAAAGCAAGGCTTGTTGCTCGAGGGTTTTCGCAAAAACCAGGAGTGGACTATGACGAAACGTTTAGCCCTGTTGCAAAGATGACGACAATCAGATCGGTCATAAGCGTTGCGGCAAACGAAGGTCTAACACTCACACAGTTCGATGTCTCAACTGCTTTTCTAAATGGGTGTCTCAAAGAGGAGATCTACATGAAACAGCCTGAAGACCTTAATGACGGGACCAATCGAGTGTGCCAGTTAAAGCGCAGCCTATACGGGCTAAAACAAGCACCAAGATGCTGGAATAAGTGCATCGTTGATTATTTGAAGACTATAAGTTTTCAACAAAGTCAAACAGATCCCTGTCTGTTTATCAGAAAACGAGCACAGAATAAAATCATCTTGGCACTATATGTTCATGATGGACTGGTAGCTGCAACAAATCAAAAAGAAGCAGATAAGTTTATGGCAGAGCTGAAACGAAGGTTTAAAATAACCTCAAAGCCTGCAGACTACTATCTGGGTTTGCAACTACAATACAAAGATGATGGCTCCATAAGCATAACGCAGAAGCACTATACTGAGAAAGTTTTAGCTCGGTTTGGTATGAGCAGCTGTAAAACGGTGACTACACCAATAATCGGAGATTCTGAATAAGGACACTCAGATAAAGAGGTAATAGACGAGAAGTTATATCCCTACAGACAGGCTGTTGGTGCTCTTGCTTACCTTATGGTAGGAACACGACCAGATATTGCCTACGCCAGTGGTGTTGTATCCAGAACCTTAGAAAACCCGTCCAAAGAGGATGTGCTAAAAGTAAAGCGTATAATGCGCTACCTACAAGGTACGTCAAGTTATGGAATAACATACAAGAAGGACTTTAATACGGGAATACTGGAAGGTTTCAGTGAATCTGATCATGGAGGCGACGTCAAAGATGGTCGCTCGACTAGTGGCATCCTCTGCTTATACGCTGGCGGAGCAATCGCTTGGGCAAGTCGAAAACAGTCGTCAGTGGCTATCTCAACGACTAAAGCAGAAATTGTCGCAGCAAGCGAAACTGCCCGTGAGATTGTCTGGCTGCAAACACTCTTTAATGAAATTTCTGCCCTGGAAGAAATTCCTATACTGAAAATAGATAATGACGCTGGTGTGAAATTGGCTCAAAATCCAGAACTGCATCGAAGAACCAAGCATATTGCAATAAGGCACTTCTACGTAAGGGAACTCGTTGCAGATAGAAAGCTCCAACTAAAGCACGAGATTTTCTAACAAAGCTTCTTGGCTGGCCGTCTATAATTTCTATATTGGTCCGAATAGGTTTACAATGTTTGTAAAACCGTTTCTTATTTTCATAGACTGCGCAAAAAGGGAGGATGCTAAAGGAGGTTATTCTCTTATCTATGTTTTGTGTTGTCGAGAAAAATAATCAAAAGTGTCAATATATAAGTATATAGTGTAAGTGTTATATGTCAGTTGCCGTTAGAAAACGTATTTTTCTTTTCACGGATATTTTAATCCTCTCATCAAAACTAGCATAAAAAACCCAAATGAATGCCGGAAAAACAAACTTATAATGCATATAAACTACTTAAAAATTTCTGGATGATGAATACTTGACAATAAGTTGTAATACGAAAAGGTCAAACCAACAAAAAAATACTAGATTTTCCGTGGTCCAGTCAACTGCACTATGGTAAATATATTTTCCCTTTTCGGTTGACCGGACAACTGAACCGTACCTACCACGGGCAAAGAGTGGTATTGAAAAAATTACGGTATGAGAATGACATAATACTTTGCTACAATAGGTACCTACCGTAGCATTGCATTGGAGTGACTGGCGTACATTTTATTTTGGTTTCAGCAAAGATTTTGAATTACGCTTACTAGCGTGGTTTCAGCAACGACAGTAAGGAATGTCTGCTTCAGGCACGAAAGGTAATGTCAGGTAATGTTTGCAAAACATCATCGTGACGCTCATTCAACTTTTGGGTGTTGATGGGTAAGGTGTACATACTTTTATTTTTTATATATTGTATTGGCTTTATTACCTAAAATAGGAATGTAAAATGAATAAAAAAAGATTGTCTATACTTATAATAAAGCAATAAGAACAAAAAAGTATGTACAATGAAGATAAATAAAAAAAAGGTCTAGGATACTTAAAATAAGCTTCAGAACAAGAATATAACATTTTAAAAAATCGTGTCTGTCTGTTTGTTCGCGCATCACGTAAAAACTGCTGAACTGATTAGGATGCGGCACTCACTGTTGGATAGCTTAGGGTTAGTGCAAAGAAGCACTGTGCCCTACCCTGTTTCGAAAGGACTGTAACTTTTTTGGGAAATCCTCATTAGCGTTGCCCTAGAGGGGTTTTCAGTAATAATTAAAAAATATAGCTGAAAATAGGTACCTACTAAGGGTTAGGTAAGTACTTATTAGTTACTAGATTTCCCGCGCGCAACGTCGTCCGCGCGGACTACAGTTTATCGCGAAAAAAACCTGCATCCTATGTTCTTGTAGGATATTAAAAACCAATGCAAAAGTAGGTCTAGCCACAGAATAAATAATAGTACATCACCCCTCTGCAGTGCGATTACGTAATGTTGATCATGACGGTTTCAAGCCGTAAAATTCAATAATGCTTTGCGATAGAGACGATTTTGCTATGAAAAAAGTGACAATCTGATTGCAGCCAAGTTCTGTGGTCGGGCCCCTGCAGTGCGATTACGTAATGTTGATCATAACAGTTTCAAGCAGTCAAATTCAATAATGCTTTGCGATACAGTCGATTTTGCTATGAAAAAAGTGACAATCCGATTGTAGCCAAGTTCTGTAATTGGGCCACTGTTGTTGTTGACAGACTTGTTATTTCGTTTCCATGGAAACCGTTCCTTTTAGCGATTAATCAACATTTCCCAGTTTTCCCGCGGAAGCGTACAATTTTCCGGGATAAAAAGTATCCCATGTTTTATTCCGAGTATAAGTTATCTCCATTCCAAATTTCATCAAAATCCGTCCAGCCGTAATCGCGTGAAAGCTCTCCAATCAGACAACGTTTCACTTTTATATATTGGTATGGACTAGCTGTGCCTGCGGCTTCACACGCGTGGTCATTTATCTAGGTTAAAAGTAAGTACCTACTCTATGTGCTATTCCAAGACCTAAACTATCAAGAGGAAAAATAAATAAATCAAAGTTATTGACTTCTTGTTATTGAGAGTTTAAGGAAACTAATTAGAGATTTATACAACATAATAAAGGATCATGAGAGCGATGGTAGCCTAACGGGTCAATAGTGCAACTTAGAATCAAACGTTACCGCGGGTTCGGTCCTAGGCTCCGCACCTAAGTTATGGGCGGTTTTCCATCGCTCCAGAGGGCACGTATTTCGTTTCAGGGAGGTATTTAGAAAGCAAAACTGGGAACCTAGATAAACACTATCCAAATCCGAATAATATCATGTCACTGTGGAAATAAAATGATTTTGTTATTACGTTTGTATGGAAAATTCGTCCTCCGCCGATCCCCCTCGCGGGCCGGCCGGGACATATGTCCCGAAGCGTGAAGTCGCTTTATGCCTTTTATCATAATTTTCTTTAATTTTTTTGTTCGTTTCACATTTATGATCATTAACTATCTTTCTATTTGGACATTCTGGTATAAGCAAATCTCTGTGCATTGGTATTGTCGTACGGATTCTTCTACCAAATAGTAGTTGCGCTGGGCTATAGCCATTGTCTGTTGGAGTGCTTCGGTATGCCAACAAACCTAATTCTGGCTCTTCCGATTTTAACATTATATTTTTTACAATTTTTACTCCTGCTTCTGCCATTCCGTTGCTCCAGGGTGCATGTGGGCTGTTTGTTTTTTGTTGTTGCAGTTTTGGAATTCACTCGACGAAAATTGTGGTCCATTATCTGACTTTAGAATACAAGGTACGCCTTGTTAAGCAAATAGTCCTTTGAGATGTGTTATGATTGCGCTTGATGTTGTGGAATTCAATTTGAATACGTTTCTGGGAACCACGAAAAATAATCAATGACCACCATAAATTCTTTTCCTTTAGCTGTAAATAAATCTACCGCCACAACTTCCCATGGAGATTTAGCGTTTTCTGCTACAATAAGATGTTCTATTGGATTGACTCTATGTTCAATACATTCTTTGCATTGTTCAATTAGTGTGCGTATGTTTCCTGAAATCCCAGGCCACCATACTGATTCTCTTGCACGTCTTCTACACTTTTCTATTCCTAGATGGCCTTGATGCAACTTTAATAGCATCTCTCTTCGCCATTCTTTTGGTATAAGTATCCTATGACCTCGCATTATTAATCCTTCTTGAATTCCAAGTTCTCCTCTAAACTGATAGAACATTGTAACGCTCTGGTTCAAATCTTTTTTGTGTGGCCATCCATGTTGTATAAATTCTTTCAGATTACAGCATGTCTCATCTCGGTCTTGTGCATCTAGGATTGCTTGTAACAATGTATCTGTGTTAGGAATCGCTTGTATTTCTGCAATCATTGCGTTCCTGATTTCGTTTTCATCCACAAAGTCTGTGACTTCACATGTTTTAACTAGTGCGCGTGAGAGTAAATCTGCCGTATGCATATATTTTCCAGGAAGGTGAGCAATATTGTAAGTGAATTTTGATAATCTTAGACGAAAAATTTGCATACGACAGTTAATTCAGCGATAGGCTTATCACCAAATATTTTCACCAAGGGCTGGTGATCTGTTCGTAACTCAAATGAAGGTAATCCTATAAGATACATGTAAAACTTTTCACAAGCCCACGTTAAAGCTAATGCTTCCTTATCAATTTGAGCATAATTTGCTTCCGTTGTTGTTAAGCTTCGTGATGTACTGCTGCTGACTGCGTGTGTGCTGACTGGTTTCCACATATTTGTTCCAGGTTCAAATTGTTCTATAACAGCTCCTAACCCATAAGAGCTTGCATCGGCTGATACTCTTATTTTTTTCTTTGGGTCGAATAGAGCCAGCGAACATGGTTTGGTTAGATCTTCTTTTATGGTTTTAAATGCTTCTTCGCATTCAGTTGTCCATTTCATGCTTTTGTCAGAAGATTTACATTCTTTTTTTTTTAATAAATCTCTTAAAGGTTTGGTGATTGTGGCTATATTAGGTAGGAGTTTCAATTGATAGTTGACCATACCAAGAAAGCTTCTAACTGTTGTGATATCAATAGGCTGAGGCATCTTTATTATGGCTTCTGTTTTCTTAGGACACGATTCAATCCCATTTTTCGACACAACGTGCCCTAGAAATGTACATTTTTGTTAAATGGAATAGAGCTTAACTTCAAAATAGACTCTGGTGCTGATGTGTCATGTGATTGTCAGCGAAAACGACTTTAAAAAGATTAAAAATTGCACTAGTCTACTTCCCACTACGTCATATCTAAAAGGTGCTGGAAATAAGCCGCTCAATGTGACCGGAAAATTCCAATCAGAAATAGTATAGCAAAATCAAATAATAAAACCATTTGTGTATGTCATAAAAAATTTAGAGCATCCATTACTTGGGAAAAGAGAAATTGAATCATTGGGAATAATTACCAGAGTAAACACAATTGAACAAACGATTCAGGTTGAAAGAAAGTTGTGCGCAGAAAATGTCGAACCACAACGACAATTTCCATCTTTATTTGGAGGGCTAGGTAAACTTAAAGGATAGTACAAAATTTGCCTAAAATCAGAAGCTAAACCGTATGCAATAACCTACCCAAGACGAGTAGCAATTCCACTTTATGAATCATTGAAAAAGGAGTTGAAAACGCTGCAAGATCAAAATGCTATATTTCCAGTAGATAAACCGACTGATTATTGTGCAGCAATCGTAGTTCGTCCTAAAGAAAATGGAAACATCCGGCTTTGCATAGATTACACTGAACTCAATAAGAATATAAAGAGATCCAGATACCATCTGTCATCGGTTGATGAATACTTGGCACGAATAGGTGGAACAAGTTTTTTCTCAAAATTAGACGCCAACAATGGGTATTTTCAACTACCTCTGGAAAAAGAATCAAGACTACTTACAACCATCATAACTCCGTTTGACAGATTCGCTTTTAAAAGAATGCCAATGGGTATTACTTGTGCAAGCGAAGTTTTTCAAAAGAAAATGCAAAATTTAACTAAGGGCGTTGAAGGCGTGGTTTGCTGTCAAGATGACATATTGATTGTTGGTAATACGTTAAAAGAACACAGTAAACGATTAACTGAAATATTAAATCGGATGCAAAAAGAAGGAGTAACTCTAAACAAAGATAAATGTCAGTTTCAAGTACAAAAATGTACATTTCTAGGGCATGTTGTGTCGAAAAATGGGATTGAATCGTGTCCTAAGAAAACAGAAGCCATTATAAAGATGCTTCAGCCTATTGATATCACAACAGTTAGAAGCTTTCTTGGTATGGTCAACTATCAATTGAAATTCCTACCTAATATAGCCACAATCACCAAACCTTTAAGAGATTTATTAAAAACAAAAGAATGTAAATCTTCTGACAAAAGCATGAAATGTACAAAAGAATGCGAAGAAGCATTTAAAATCATATAAGAAGATCTAATCAAACCATGTTCGCTGGCTCTATTGGACCCAAAGAAAAAATTAGAGTATCAGCCGATGCAAGCTCTTATGGGTTAGGAGCTGTTATAGAACAATTTGAACCTGGAACAAATATGTGGAAACCAGTCACCTATGCATCACGAAGCTTAACAGCAACGGAAGCAAGTTATGCTCAAATTGATAAGGAAGCATTAGCTTTAACGTGGGCTTGTGAAAAGTTTTACATGTATCTTATAGGATTACCTTCATTTGATTTACGAACAGATCACCAGCCCTTGGTGAAAATATTTGGTGATAAGCCTATCGCTGAATTAACTGTCGCATGCAAAGATTTCGTCTAAGATTATCAAAATTCACTTACAATATTGCTTATCTTCCTGGAAAATATATGCATACGGCAGATTTACTCTCACGCGCACCAGTTAATACATGTGAAGTGACAGACTTTGTGGATGAAAACGAAATCAGGAACGCAATGATTGCAGAAATACAAGCGATTCCTAACACAGATACATTGTTACAAGCAATCCTAGATGCACAAGACCGAGATGAGACATGCTGTAAACTGAAAGAATTTATACAACATGGATGGCCACACAAAAAAGAATTGAACCAGAGCGTTACAATGTTCTTTATGTTTTTTTATTAGCCTTGTGACCTGCTTGAACACCTTTGGTATCATGAAACCCCTACATTAATTGACTTTTGCCTCTGTTTCAGCTTCGACAAAAAAAAAAACGTATGTCCGGATATCTGTCCAGCTGTCGCATTTCTCAACCGATCTAGACGAAACTTGGTATACAGGTAAAACTTTTTTTTTTGTTTTCTGGGATTTTTGATTGGGGGGCGGGGTACTTTCTCCAAAAAAGGGATAAAAAGAGGGCTACTGAATATCTCCGCCATATTAAATCCCATTTCGATGGCTCTTTTTTTATTTGAAAGGTAAGTAGTAACTTTAAGTTAGTCTCATCAAAATTTGGTGAAGATCTGATGAGGATCTTCGGCGTGATGAGCAGAATAGCTCCTCAAAATGCAGTAAATTTTTCACTTTTAGGTTTCTTCTAGTGGAATCAGCCCTTTACCTACTAGTTAGGTATTGATGGTTATTAATGTTAGTTTTATAATAAGGTAACTAGATGGCGCTACTGTGCACAGCTAGACAGTTTGAAAAAAAAATATACGCGTGAGGTCTACAGCTCACAGATTTACTAGTGATAAGGAGTGTATTTAATGATAAGTATGGTCAAACATGGATTAAAATATCATTAAACTTTGATGTTTCAACTATGCGGTCAGTTACAGCTGGCCATTTCTTGAAATGGAACTTATTTATACCTAAGTATTTTATGTAGATACAGTATAATTTAATGAGCGCTGCACAACGATTTTTAGCGAAATGCACGGAAGTTTTATTCTGAAAAAAAAAGAGTTCAGAGCGTTCTAAGCGCTTTAGCACGCATGGTTTCAGCTTAAAATAAAACATTGCGTGCTCCAGCTCACCTTAGCGCTGGTTTTCAGAATACGCTGCCTATCTTGCACCACTTTTGTTAATCTAATTAGTAATCAGTAAAAGCTCTTTGAATTGTTAAAATATATTGCATAAAATATTTTTTTCATCCGTTCTTGTACTCGTACCTACCGTCGCATCTTTTAGTGCAATCATAGACGTATATATTTACATTATATGAGTGCAATCTTGTGTTTTTATTTGTCACCTAAGTATAATGTCTACGAAAAATAATAACTTAATATCAATCAGCGCTTTTATTTGGTAATTTCTGTAGCTATTTGATTTTGCATTCTGTGTACACCATTAAATTGTATTTTTACATATTTCAATTTATCTAAACATGCTGAAATCGAAAAACCGGATTTCCGGGCGAGAGTAGAGTAGTTTCGCTTAAGCAAAAGCTAATAAAGCAAGTAGGTTTTGTAAAATTGTTATAATTTGGTGATCTGGCAGGAACTTGGGGCCCCTATTGATCGCGGGGGCCTGGGCAAGTGCCCAGAGTGCCCAGTGGGGAAGAGGGGCCTGTTTGCATCAGAACAAAGCAAAATCAACTCTAATGCGTGACATCTAAGTGTAATTTAGCATGCACGCTTTTTTGTTTCCAATAGATACTGAAATTAGCTAGTAGCGGCATTATGTGCAAGTGATAGTGACAATCTGATTGCAACCAAGATCGATAATAGCTGCAGCCATACGTTCATTGGTTTCAATCAGATTGTCACTAACAAGTACACATAATGCAGCGCGATAAAGTCGAAATTGCTAAACCAAGTTCTGTAATAGGACCACTGCAGCCCGCTGCAATTTCGACTCTATCGCAAGGCATTAGTGATATCGATACTGACAATCCGATTGAAGCTAAGTTATGTGCTTCAAACTTAGCTCTAAAAAAGCTATGAAAAAAGTGATAAACCGATAGTAACCAAGTTCTGTAATCAATCAGATTGTCACTTTTTTCATAGCAAAATCGACTCTATCGCAAAGCATTGAATTTGACGGCTTGAAACCGTCATGATCAATATTACGTAATCGCACTGCGGATCTGTCTCAGAATCTACCGTTTCGTCCGTTTACTCGAACGGACGAAAAAACTAGCTATAGAGGGCGGAAGGGGCGGGGGGTGAGAATCGTAGCATCCAAACGAATGGACCGATTTTGATGCGGTTTTTTATGTTTGTTAACTGATGTGATCGAAACTTTTTTCGGATCTATAGCGGTGCACGGTAGTAGCAAAACATTCTAAATATTCGTTAAATCTGTGTACCAAGTTTCGTCTAGATCGGTTGAGTCGATTGATCGGAGAGGAGAACAGCCGGACATTCGAACATACGAAAGAAAATTTGTCCAAGCTGAAACGGAGACGCTTCGCACGCGCTTCGTGCTCGCTCGGTCAACTACAAAAAAGTATTGCTGCTTGGTGTCGTTTCCAGTTCCAGTTCAAGACAAAGATATGGCATCCGAATGTTTCTTCTGAGACGGGCTACATCTGTCTCGACACCCTGGACGAGCAGTGGTCGCCGGCGATGTCGCTGCGCACGGCGCTGCTGGCGGCCACGAACCCCAACGACCCGCTGGACGCCACCGTGGCCACGCAGTTCAAGCAGAACCACGCGCTGTTCAAGCTGACGGCGCGCCACTGGACCATTGTGATAAAATGGTACCAAACATTTGTATTTTTTTTTATTGTACCTGCAAATGTTACGAAAATAACTAACAGACAACACACAGTAGTCGTAGCGGAAGTTTATGTCTCGGTAGGTGTCTGCAAGTCGCTGCGCAAACTTATATTTTTCAGTGGCAATTCCAATGTTGAAGGTGAAGACAGCATTGTGTAACTGCCTCGCTCACTCGCTTACTTTATTCGCATACTCTATCTCGCTCATACTTTATGCTGTTTTATCACCATAGCAGTACCTGCGCCTTCGTTCACAGAGCCTAACTTCATAAACACAGATTCGCTGCGACTACTATTCCTACATAAACATATTTTCTGAACAACATTTTAAATTGAATGTACAGGCCGCGCTGCCTTTACCTAGAATTGATCCTTTTGATTGACCCATTCGATTGGTTTGGTACCTACGGACTATTATTTATTCTGTGCCTACGGGACGGTAGCGACAATAATATTTTCGCTGAGAACCGTTAATAGCGATCCAGGGGTGTTTAGTTCGTTACCCCCGTAATCAGACGGCCGTCCAAGCCGAGGGCCGTACCCCCTGGGTACCCTCGTGCGGGTCGTCTAAATTTTAACTTTGGCGTGCGCCTTCTGCGTCACGCATTGCGGCGGAGTGCTTGTGAGGGCCCGCCCCCAAGTCCGGTTCAAGCTGTAGAGGCCGATAAGGCCAACAGCATTAGACATTCCTAAAAAAAAAAACTTCGGTCTAAGCCGCGGACCTATCGCTATATCGTTGATAAATCACGGGCTCCACAACCACGCGAGCGACTCGGGGATTCGAACCAAATGTGCCCGTCGCGCGCGGAATTACTTTGTTTATTTTAAATAAGATACAATAAAAACAACATGAGTACATCTATTAAATATTGTACTGAGCCTCAGTGTAAAAATACGGCCACAAAAACACCCGAAAACTTGTTTTTTTACGTTCCTAAGGATCCGAAAATCGAAAAATGGTCAAATGCGATGAGACGAGCACATCCATTATGTATTTATGACCAAAAACTACTTGTGATAATTTCGATGTAAGTATTCAATTAATATAACCTTGCCATGTGAAATACTAAGTAGTAGGTACTTTGTTATTGCTAGTAATATGCTTTTTAGTAGGTATGTAGGTATTCGACTCGCAGTGTCTAACTAAGCACTTAATATTGAAACCAACGATTTATTGAACTTTTCCAAGGTCATCAAGATCATTATAATTTCAAGCAGAAACAATAATTAAAAGTTTAAAAATTCAGTGTAAATAAACAGCTATACCTAGCGGCACGTAAGTCTAAAACGCCCACTATACTACTCGCAAAGTTGATCGAAGTTAAGCGAACACGAGAGTGTAGACGGGCACTTCGGTTCGCTTCGTGCAACCTTGGCTCGCCTCGGGCGACTTCCGATTGTTTTTGTGTTTTTGCGCCCGAGTCAAAGGACTCGAAGCGTCCCGAAGTTCTATAACGAAGCGTCTCACTACACTACTCGGCTTACTTTATAATAGTGATAAAAAATTATTAAAGGTAATGTTATAATTTATTGTGCCTTGTTTATTGCAGCTGCCATTCGAACATTATCCATGATGCATATCGTGCGGGCGCCGCCGGGCGACTGAGCTCCTTGCGAAGTTGCACGAGTGTGTAGTCACGTACTTCGGTCAACTTCGAACCGTACTTTGTAGAAGCAACTTCGCGAGCAGTGTAGTGCAGGTTTAACGGCGAACGAAACGTGGCGGGTATCTTGCCACAGTCAAAGTTTTTATTGTTAAGTTTATTTGACGACCGGTTGGTCTCGTGGCTAGAGATCCTGGGTACGAAATCGTACGGTCGCAGGTTCG
Organism: Alsophila aescularia; assembly: GCA_946251855.1. Classification (NCBI taxonomy): domain Eukaryota; kingdom Metazoa; phylum Arthropoda; class Insecta; order Lepidoptera; family Geometridae; genus Alsophila; species Alsophila aescularia. The sequence goes on from OX276373.1 coordinate 60,432,091, forward strand.
AATCCTGCAAGGTGCAATCATTTATGTGATGAGCAGAAATGTTTGTTTCCGAGTCATGGATGTAATATTCTTATCTATGTATGTTTATCCGTTATCTAGTGCCCATAGCACAGGGTATCCTAGTTTGGGGCTTAGATAATTGGTGTGGAAATGTCCCGAATATATTATTATTATTATATAATGTGTTAAAATATTGAATACTTTTATCCAGAAAACTGACTGTGCCAAGATCCCCGCCACGTTTCGTTCACCGCTAGACTTACATGCCGCTAGGTATACGTGCTGTGGATAGTTGGCGCTAAATCATTGCGACCCTTTTTTTTAGTAATTATTGAAAAGATCGGATGTTATCAGAATCATATTAGTAGTAGGTATATTAGTAGGATTTAATTTATTTTAATAAAAGTAACAGGTAATATAAAAAAGCCTAAAATACAGAAAAAGGTTGGGATGCACTTATGGGGGTGAAGAAAACAAAAGTAAACAAGTTAGATTGTAAGTATAGGTAGTTTTGTTATACCCATACCTACTTACTCATTAGTAAATGAATCCCAGTAGTATGAATGTAATAATAAGTAGGTTATAGAAATTATATATTTTTTTTTTACTTCGCGAATTTCAGCTGCCACAAAATGTTTATTTTTATTAAATACAAATTTTCCCGCCCGCGGGTTCGTCAAAGTTAAAGTATTTTATTGTCAATAGGCAAAATTATAATAGCGCTTTTACAAGTCAAAATTAACATCTCCTGAACAAGGAGAAATACTTACATAAAATAATATAAAAAGATCAAATCAATATAATCATCCGCGCGGGACTACAGTTTATTGCGAAAAAAAACATATGTTATTCTAGTATATTAACAACCAATGCAAAAGTAGGTATATCACCAAATAGCACGAATGCTCTTGATATTTATTAACAGACTTGTTATTTCGTTACCATGGAAACCATTCTTTCCAGCGAGTTATCAACATTTCCCAGTTTTCACGTGGAAATTTTCAATTTTCCTGGATGAAAGGTATCCTATGTTTTATTCCAGAGTATAAGCTATCTCCTATCCAAATTTCATCAAAATCCGTCCAGTCGTTATCGCGTGAAAGCTCTCCCCTCATATCGTAGGTAGGTAGGGTAGGTAATTATTGAGAGCCAGTTAAAGTGCCAGTAAGTAGGTACGTCGTTCTGTGAAACATCATAAAATAGTTATTTGTTATGCAAGGCTGCAAAGTGTTTTTTTGGCGAGAGTACTTGTATTGAATCCTGAGCGTAGCGAGGGTTTCTAAAGTACGAGACGCCAAATAACTTTGCTGCCGTGCGCAACACAAAACTTTTCACCTCACTACAGCGAGGAAAATGCTAAGTGCAAGAAAAACAGCTAAAACAATATAATAAATTAGTTTTTATAATAATAATAAAAATGGGCCGTCGCGGGATGCCTGGCAGATGTGTAAACATAATAGAGTCAAACAGAATCGAATAAAATAGAATCGAAAAGAGTCGAATAGAGTTGAAAAGAGTCAAATAGAAACGAAAAGAGACGATTAGAGTCAAGTAGAGTCGAGTAAAGTTGAATAGAGTCGAGTAGAGTTGAGTATGAGTAGAGTAGAACAGAGTTGAACAGAGTAGAACAGCGTATAACAGAGTAGAACAGAATAGAACAGATTAAAAAAGAGTAGAACAGACTAGAACTGAGTAGAATACAGTAGAACAGAGTAGAACCGAATAGGATAGAGTAGAACAGAGCAGAACAGAGTAGAACAAAGTAGAACAGAGTAGATCAGAGTAGAACAGAGTAGAATATAGTAGGATAGAGTAGTACAGAGTACAACAGAGTAGAATACAGTAGAACAGAGTAGAATACAGTAGAATATAGTAGAATAGAGTATAACAGAGTAGAATAGAATTGAAAATAAAAAGATACGAATAGAGTTGAGTAGAGTGGAGTAGAGTCGAGTCGAGTCGAGTAGAGTCGCGTAGAGTAGCGTAGAGTCGAGTCGAGTAGAGCAGATTAGTTTCGAGTAGAGTCGATTAGAGTTGATTAGAGTCGAGTAGAGTCAAAAAATGGTGAATAGAGTCAAGTAGAGTAGAATCGAATCGGATAATAATATAATATAAATTAGTAATAAAGTATTTTCAGTGTATAGAAATATATTGAATAGAACGGTTCGAATTTTAAAAACTCTTACCACGCTAGCGGGTAAAATGCGTTTTTGCACTCAGATTTCGAATGACAAACAGAATCTTTCCGAGTTTGTGAGGTGAAAAATAATTTGTACTAAGAACACAATGTTTCGTTGCATTAAAATTTGTTCGTATGGACCTCATAATAATGACCTAACCTTGATGCCCCATCCAATTTACCTCACCACCTTAATTACTCTCTAATCTGTGCCACCTTACCTTCGGAGATAATTTTCTCTACTCAATAACAAGACGTTCATGATAACAAGTTACTTCGTTTAAACTAGATGGCGTTGTCTACCCTTAAAACACGCAAGCGGTTTGTTACGAAGAGGTTTGAACGTTGAATGAACTCGGAACAACACGTCGTCTTCCTATATTTCTACTTTATGGTCCATAAAGGCTCATAAAACGTATTTAGATGTTTTTTGATAGAATAAGTCGACCAGTTGTAAAACGCGCAGCGAAATTAAGCGAATTATTTATAGTAAAATAGTAATTAATTAATTAAAATAATAAATTTAACTCATTCATTTCACGTATCTTTCATTATAAAAACCAGGGTTCAAAATACTTTCAAGTGCTTTGTAAATCGAAGCCTTGAAAGTAGTAAATACTTGCATAGGAAATTGACCCGTGCTCTTATGTAAATAAAGAGCACAATTGCGTTTGCTTAAAAAAACTTCGAAGCCTTGCAAGTTTTTTGAGCGATGTATCGGCCACCCAGCTTCTTGTGACACGCCTGGCCGAGTGCGGCCGAACTCAGCCGAGGCCATGCCGAACCCGCCACCGAGTATGTAGGTGCGGACGGAGCGAAAGAGCGAGTTGGTGAGTAAAATACTTTGAAAGTCTTGCAAGTTATTGCGGGTGGTCCGCACCAGGGCGGCGTACTTACAAGCCAAAACCTGGTTGCGTAAATACCCACCTTCCCTAATTCCACGCAGGTGGCGTGGAATTGGCGTGAGTGGTCATACAGAATCCAGGCCCTGCTCTCAAGCCCTTGCGACTGATTTAAAAACTGGGGTACTTGGTATCTTAGGCCTTGCACGCACTGCCTTGCAGTGGAACGCGGTGCGTTTATTCTAGCGTTTATTTCACATTGTATTATATGCGTTTATTTCATATTTTATTATATGCGTTCATTTCATTGCAATACGACCAAAGGACCAGGACCAAACCTACAAAGTACAATATTATACTACATTTCTTCAAAAAAATGTTTGCCTTTTTATAACGCATATTCTGTGAAGTTTATAGTGTACTTCACAGAATATGCGTTATAACACACTTGCACTTCTATGACACTTCTATGTGTGTTATAACGCATAACGAGTAGCCTCAAAAACTTTTCATGAAGCAATAGTTCCATTAGCTAAATACAGAGGCGCCACTTAGCTTTACCCCTATTGGGCGCGAAGATAGGCCTCTATTTCTGTATATACATAGTACTCTGTGCCAGAATCCTTAATGTTTTACATGTTGTACTAACAGAACTGTCTGATGCACTAACTAAAGGAAAGCCGACGATGTTGCATAATATTTCTACTCCGTGCCAGAATCCTTAATGTTTTACATGTTGTACTAACAGAACTGTCTGATGCACTAATTAAAGGAAAGCCGACGTTGTTGCATAATATTTCTACTCTGTGCCAGAATCCTTAATGTTTTACATGTTGTACTAACAGAACTGTCTGATGCACTAACTAAAGGAAAGCCGACGTTGTTGCATAATATTTCTACTCTGTGCCAGAATCCTTAATGTTTTACATGTTGTACAAACAGAACTGTCGGATGCACTAACTAAAGGAAAGATGACGTTGTTGCATAATATTTCTACTCTGTGCCAGAATCCTTAATGTTTTACATGTTGTACTAACAGAACTGTCTGATGCATTAAATAAAGGAAAGCCGACGTTGTTGGATAATATTTCGAAAATATACATTACGTACACAACGCTCTTGACGTCAGAGGCCGTGTTGGCATCATGAATCTGTAGAGGTTCGTGGTTGGCATCGAGTATGTTTTAAAATCCAAAAAGCAAAAATGTATTCTAAAAAAGTCGCAATATCTCGAAATGGTTTTTGAATTTCAGCTGCTTGCCGTATGAGGTAGTGCTGACCTCTGGTGTCAGAGTTTGTCATGCCGCCCTAGCTGTTTTTGTATGAGGTAGTGCTGACCTCTGTGGCCCAATTACATAACTTGGCTTCAATCGGATTATCACTTTTTTCATAGCAAATTCGACTCTATCGCAAGATCTCTCTATCGAGAGATTAGTGGTTGCGGTATTGTGAATTCGATTGAAGCCAAGTTATGTAGTTGGGCCACTGGTGTCAGAGTTTGTCAGGCCACCCGAGAGCCTAACATGGCTTAATATAGACATTAGTTTTAATTGTAAACATTATTTGGTAAATACTTTATTTTACTTTCTCTTTTAATAAAAATCAACAAAAACAAATAAAAAGAGTATACTTTCCATGTTGTTTCCAGTTAACATTAAAAATTTAGTAATTTTAACTGCATTTTTATAGTAAAAAGCAGTAAAAACGAGCTCCACTTTTTCCATGTATAAAACGGGCGATGGTTTTCTAAGGCATTTCTGGGGGGTTTGAACCCCAAAACCCTCCTCCTGCCTACGACCTTTGCTACACTTCTCTGATTTATAATATTAGTGTAATTATGATCAACCTTTGAGTATATACCTAGATCTAGACAAATAAATAAAATGTTTGTAATGACAACATAACAGCTTTTTACTAAATGTATATGAAAGTATATACGGTACTTATAACAAAAACACATATTTTAAGTTTTTGTTCCCGCTAATCTCCGAAACGGCTGGAACAATTTTGAAGGGACTTTTACTGGAAGATAGCTGATGTTATAAGGAGTGACAAAGGCTACTTTTATTTCTTAAAAATTATTAGGAATTAGCGCAAAAAAAATATATGATTTTTAAACATGTATAAAATACAAATCATATTGTAATACAAGCTTAACATATATAAACTAAAATCATATTATCCGCGATTTTGGGTAAGTACTGGGTAAAAACTAATATTTACTTTTCATCTCAGTATTTACCTACTGTATGTAGTACTATTATTTATTCTGTGTTACTGATTTACTCAGCGCCCATCTCTACTCATGTCACTAATAAAATATATTAAAAGAATAATGACCTTATTGCTAGTTAGCAATAAGGCTGCCTATTGTACCCACAAACTAAATGCATCTATAAAGTATGTTACTATAATAATAATAATAATTTACTATCACACTTGTTTATTTGTTCTATGAATCACCTCTATTCTGTTGACCCCTTTTCTTTTCACCTCTTTCCTACTGACCCCTTTTTTGTAGGCCTTTTCATGATTACCCCAATTTTTGGCACTTTCTCAATGGGTATAAACTTCACAACAAAGTCTCATAAGCTCTTTCCCATTGACCCCGATTTATATAAGTACGAACCCTATATTCTATAGCCCCTTTCCTATTTACCCCAATTTTTCCGTCGCTCGTCGTTTAGTAGTAAGAATTACTACTAAAATTTACAACAAGGTTTCTTAAGCTCAGGATTAAACGCTTTTCCATTGACTTCGTTTCCATCACCTTTTGCCATAGACCCCGATTTCAAAACGAACCTTATATTCTATAACCCCTTTCCCATTAACCCCAATTTTCCGTCACTCCGTGTTCTTAGTACTAAACTTTACAGCAAGGTTTCTTAGGCTCCTTCCCATTGACCCCGTGTTCATTCCCATTGACCCCGTTTTCATTCGCAGTCGGCCCGTCCCCGTGGTTCCCACAGCATGTCTTGTTCCCCATTTGCCGTCCCTTTCCCGCGAGCGGTCGGTCCCGCTCGTCCCACACGACGACGCCGTCGCACTGACAGATGCGCTTCGGGTTTTGGAAAATGCCGGCGGAGCGGGCGATGATACCGCATGCTATGCTGTGGAGTTAATAAGTTAATTTAAAAAGCTTTTATGCAGTAACCATGTCATGATGAAAATTAGAAAGGACTATCTCAATTAAATGCGTACACAAAAATTCGTGTCTATGCGGTTAACCGTTAAGGAGTTCCCAGCCAATCCAGAGTGCAGCAGCCATGTCATGGTGAAACTTCAAACCGGCTATCATAATAAAAAGTGTACACAAAATTTCGTCATCAGTGCTGTTGATCGTTGAAGAATTCCTTTATCTGGAGCTGTTCCTGAATGTCGATTCATGCTTACCATAAAAATGCATTGTCATCGGAACTGAACCAACATGCAAAAATTCAACTCCGTAGAATAAGAGGAAGTGGTTCTAATTCAGCTTGCAAGATTTGACCTAATCGAACATACATACATACAAACATTACAAGTTAAATGAAAGCTTTAAAAAAGAATGAGTACTCCGCCGAAAAAACGAGTGAAGCATAGCAAATGGCGGCTGCATATGTGTGCGTGAGTGGATAATATGTGGTTGATACAAAATTTCATCACAAAAGACTGCATGGTTATTTGTTTTTTGTTAGAACTTAACTCCTGAGGAGAGTTGAAGCCCGAGCTCAGTGGCGTGCCTTAGGAGAGGGCCACGTCCAGCAGTGGACAAGTATAGGCTGATAACAATAAGAACTTGATGACAAAACTAACATTAGTAACAAGATACGAGACCTTACAGCGACGTGGCGGCTATCGGCATAACATAGTGTAAGTGTGTGCGTGAGGCTTGTGAGTACGAGTGGATCGGCATACTTGGGTGCTTCACTTACGATTTGGTACTGTTGAATGTGTCTTTTTTAAACTTTTTGCTGAGCCAACCTAATACTATCATATCATTGATATATAAACTACCTATCTATAATGTACTTTTATATAACTAGCTTTTGCCCTTTACTTTGTCCGCGCTGACTACAGTTTGTCGCAATAAAAGTATCTCATATCCTCCTGCGGGGTTCAAACTATCTCCATAGTTAACATACCAAAATTCATCAAGATCGGTTCAGCCGATTAGTCGTGAAAAGGTAACAGACAGAGAAAGAGTTGGTTTATCTTTATATAGGTATGGATAGATTAAGACTGGATGATTATAGAGTTGCTGTACTTACGGAGGTCCACTGTTGCCATCTATTTTGGAATGTTCGGAACCTCCTTTCCCCAAATCGTCGGGCCGCTCTGTTATTGCAATCGCCCTGCCGATTATGTCCGATATCTGAAAAGACATTTTATACAAATTAGTCATTTTTTATAGATTTCCTATAACAGTACAGAACCAGTTTCGATGGGACAACAACAAAGATGTACCTTTTAAGATAAATAAGGATCATCCAAATCGGTAGAAATCCAAGAGATATAAAAGAAATGTAGTAGAAATGCGCTCAAAATAAATGATGTCTTTGCATGTACGGGCAGAACCTACCGTCAGAGATATACTTATTAAGGTGGCTCTGCAAGTGGGTTGATAAGTGCGAGGTGTTATTAAAATTCATTTCCCCCCAAATTTTACCAATTTCCTACAGCAAGAGCTCAGTGTTACCACCAATTCAAAAGTGTACTTCATGTACAATCCAGAGAAAAAGGTATCTGAAAGGACGATTCAGCAGCTTGAGTTATCCTTGACTATAGACAATAGAACTTATGAACAGAGAGGAAACTGTCTACGGCATTAAGAATTCGCTTCGGACACATTGCATGCAATACATTTTGATTTTTAATGAGGAAAAGCCCTACACCTAATTGCCCTTATTCTTATTCGAGATGGGGGCGGTAAGGCCTGCACTGACGTCCCGCTTGGGGTGTATTGTTCATTACCCCCTGCCAGCCTCTACCCAAGCTCCTTTATGTACCGGAGCACGGCTTTAGGTCGCTGGCACAGCCAAGCGCGGATCCAGGGGGGGGGGGTCATGGGGGTCATGACCCCCCCCCCCCTGGGCCTATGTCAGTCATTATTTTTTAATTTTCCTTTGCTATTTTCATATGTTTTGTTATTATTTTTATTTTGTACACCGATAGAAATAACAAAAAAAAACCGCGTTCGCTGCGCTCGCGCTTTTGATAGACTGTTTTCGTGTTTGTGCAATTTCAAATTATGTATTAGTTTTACACTGTAGAAATGCTTCGGACAGCACGTTAAGCTGTAGGCCCCGGCTGGCTGTCGTTAAGCCATGTCAGAGGCCCTCGGTTGGCCTGACAAACTCTGACACTGGTGTCAGAGTTTTTCAGTTTGGCCTCTGGATGCCAGCACTATCTCATACGGCAAACAAAAAAACTAAAGAAATAGTCAAGAACATTCGTGCTCGGTTCCATCGCACTCATAACCTTGCCCAGGGGCTTCCTCCTTTAACTGTTTTGAAGTTTCTTCTAAACTTTACAATGTTAGCTTCGGTCTCGCTAATTTGAAAAATTTTGCAGTTATAACGTAACGTTATCGTAATCATAACGTATTCGTTATTTTCATATTATTTGAAAAAAAAAACCTTAAAATTTTCGCGCTCGCTTCGCTCGCACTTCTTTGAATCTATCCCAGGTTTAGTTTAGTTAATTTTCAATTATTCCATTTCTATACTGAAAGAAATAGCGCAATAGTATGCACGCTGCGTTTGCATGGGTTGTTCTTATCATTGCATATTTAAATGTTATTTGGAGTTATGTTTTTAGCACTATTTAAGTGTTAATTTGCTCTTACTTCACACGCTTTTGGGGTTCTTTTTCATTATTTTCATGTGATTTGTTTGGTATTATGTTTTGATCTAAAAATCTATATTAAATTAATATAAATAGTAAAAATCTATATTAAATTAATATAAATAGCTCGCTATTTATTGCGCTCGCTTCGCTGGCGCTTTTTGTTTATTATAATGTTTGTTTTTATGATTTAGAAATGTTATTTTACTTCTACACCGATCGAAATAGCTCAAAATTTCCGTGCTTGCTTCGTTCGCACTTATTTTAGCTTTTTCTAAAATATTTGATTGATTTGTTTTTTTTTCGTTTACTACATTGTTAGATATAGCTGAATATTCTAACAATCTCTACTCTCGAAAGTTAAAATAATGTTAGAGCATATTTTTATATGGTTTTGTACGTTTAATAACCACACTGACAGAAATAACTAAAACTTTTCCCGCTCACTACTCTTGCGCTTATTTTGTCCTGAAATTTTATGATATAAATATCTAAATTAATGGATCCGCCCTAGGGCGCGGTTTCACTTGACCTACGCGAGTGAAACCGCGGGGAACATCTAGTATTGTATGATTTTGGAACCCATCCAGGCTGGATATTAGTGCATGACCCTCCCCTGACTCGAAGGCTGGATCCGCCCTTGGGCACAGCTGTTCCAGTGATGTCGCTGTAGATGGTGTTAATTTACTATTTGAGTTTGAATTTCGTTGAGCCTGTGAATCCACTTTTCCCTGTTGTAAAAGAACGGTTTTTTGTCTTATCTCTTCTGTGGCTGCACAAAGCAAAAGCACATGCTCCGCAGTCTCCCACAGGCACAGAGGACTATCTGTGGCTCCAGTTTTATGCAGGTGGTAGTTTAGGTTGCAATGACCCGTGATAAGACCTACCGTGAGACGAAGGTCTCACCTAGTCAGCCTTAGCAGATTGTTGGAGATTTTCCTGTTTAGGGATGGAAACATAACTTTTGCATTTCTGCAATCTGTTTTCTTGTTCCACCAATTTTTATGCTCTCTCTTTCTGTGTATTGAATAAGTAGGTTTCTTACTTCCATTGTGGTGGGTTTACAGAGCTTTACCGCATCTTCTCCAATATGTTTCTTAGCTCCTTCCTTGGCGAGCATGTCTGCCTTGGTAGTTCCTGGACATGAGCCGTGGCTTTTCGTCCATTTGACTTTAATTTTAAAATAATTTACCTAATTGCCCTGTTTGTAACGTAGTGGAAGATGTTTACCATATATTAATGGAACGAAGAGCATAGAAACAAGTGCAATGTCAGAGTGCACAGGTAAGCGGCTGTAACAGCATTAATAACCAAGATGCTCCATCAATCCATACCTAGTGGGTAAAGGGATGATTCCACAGGTACAAACCTAAAAGTGAGCAATTTACTGTATTTTGAGAAGTTATTCTGCTCATCACGCCAAAGACTTTTATCACATCATCACCAAATTTTTATGAGACCAATTTAAAGTTACTACTTTCAAATAAAAAAATAACCATTGAAATCGGACCTAATAAGCCCCCTTCTTGGGGGAAGTATCCCCCCCCCACCCCCATCAAAAACCACAAACGAAGAAAAAAACAAAAAAAATTAACCCGTATACCAAGTTTCGACAGCCGGACAGACATCCGGACATATGAAATATTTTTTGCCGAAGCTGAAACGGAGACGCTTCGCGCTGTTTCGGTCAGTTAGAGATTAGTTTTATAGTATTAATTTTATGGGTTTGTTAATGCCACCAGTGCGGCATATTCGCAGTGTGTGAAAAGACTCCTTAAAAAATGAAAAAAATAAATAAAAAATGAGCCTGAGATAGCTAGATCAAAATTGGCTTAATTAGAATGTAATTACCTTGAGTACATTGTCTATGATCCTGAAGCTAGCTCGGCCAGACTGGTCAGCAACGATGTTGCCCAGATCCCCGGCATGCCGGGCTTCCGCAGGATCCCCCGGGCTTCCGTGCTGACCCCCCAGCGGGTTGTAGTGGGGGCCTACCGATCTGCATCCCTGGAATAGAACAAAAGAAGCCTGTTTTGAACTCTTTGAGCACCGCTCGTTTGATTTTGCACATAAGATGTGTGGTAGCCTGCCAGGTGCTCAAAGGATTGAATCAATCTTGTTTTTTTTTATACTTTGAAATGCAATATTTCTCTGGTGGTAGTGCATGGTGCTACCACTACACTACTGTCAGCTGGAAGTGGATGGAGTCATGTATTGTCACAGCTGTCATATATCTCCACATGCTCTCACCTGGCTGAGGTCACCTGTGCTCCTGACGTGCAGGCCGTGCGCGCCTGGCGGCAATGCGTCGACGCTACCGTCGGCGATAAGGGCGCCTGAGTCACACTGTTGGAAGCGGATGATGCCCATTACAGAGCTAGAGCAGCCCTGGCTCGATACCATAGCTACTGCCGACTGAGTTTCTGTTGATGAAAAAAAATATTAAAATGTATGATGACACTGGGGCATTTAAAAGGAGTTTAAAGGATGATCCATAAACAAGAAATATCATTTCATCTAAGACTGCATAAACATTTGAAGCAATTTTTTCCTCTTTATTTTCACAAGATAAATTGCTCACCAGCACCACATTATTTTTTCTCAGTGGGTAACTGGCTCATACATTCAGCACAGTTAATCCCTACAGTGGTCAGGGTGGCCGCACTGGGCCATGTCCGAGTGGCGAGTTTCACTCTAAGCCAAAGGAACATCATCATCTATTTACTACAATTGGATCGCAATCAACTTTAACAGGTAACATAATTTAATTGAAAGCTGAAAATACCGTGTGTTATACAGTTTTAGAATAGCAATGAAATGGTACTTTTTTTGTGAATTGATTACACAGGTAACCATACACTTTTATTTTACACAACGGGCGCTCAAACTTTTGAATAACTTCATTTTTTTAAAGTCGCGAATAATAAAAAAATAAAGCTAAAACAAAAAGACAAAAGATTACATTCAATAGCACATCTATCCAGAAGTAATAATCAAAAAACAGACTAAGAAAATACCTTTTATTTTTGATCAAGCCATCGAAAAGAGTGACCAAGGGTGACATTATTTAAGAAACTTTAAAAACAGCGTTTATCTAGAAAACCATGACACTTATACTAAACACAAATTTTGATTTTCTTGTGAGTCATGACGCCTTCCACCCACCAACCACGGGTTGACTACTCTTTACGACACAACCTGTATAATGGGTCACCTAATTAGTACCTACAGTTGGCGAATTTAATTAAAAAATACATACAGTACCCCGGACTTACGCGGTAAGTGGGTCTGAGCGACTGGCGTGTAAGTCGAATTTGCTTAAGTCGGGGTTCAACTTTGCATATAAATACATATAAAGTATGTTTAATCGGGACCAGAGTTTAAAGAAAACAATAATTGAGAAGAAAAATGTGTAATAAAGTGTAAGATAATAAAACAATTTACGCTAGTATGCTAGTATGTATGCATAGTTTGTTTCGATTTTAATAGGGGTGAATGCGTGTGTATTGTTATGTTTGTGTGTGTGTGTAGATGTTTAATTGTTTAAACTTGTGTGTTTATATTTTCATAAGCTATTTCTGAATGATCTGAAGAGAAGAGACTCTGTTTCATCATAATCTAAGTGAGGAGCCATTTCCTCACTTTTTCTTTGGCGCCGTAAAGCGAACTATCTATGAGGAACTACCTTGTTTTATAGAATTTCAAAACAGCCTTCTGAATATCAGGTATCCTAGTTTACTCACAAAAAACTGACCTCCAAATCCCTGCAGCACAGCCCGTCTTCCAGAGCTTCTCAACACCATATCAAGCACAACTTGGTTTGGCAAAGTTGTCTCCACCATGAAGGCTCCATCTCGGAACACTACCTCTTTGATGCCTTCACGGGCCTTAAGCTCACTGACTGTACGGTCCAGAACTTTCTGGTCTGGCTTAGGACCAAGGTCTACTAGGACTTCAAGCTGGAAAGAAAGTAAGCATCACAATGCGACAAGCAGAAGTCAAGCAATGTAATAAAAATCTATTTTACGACTGATCTAATTTCGACATTAAGTTGAAGGGCATTACAAGGTGTAAATAAAGTGCAAAGTCATGAGGATATAATACTTTTAATTTAGGTACCTACCTATTAGAATTTTCATATACTTATATTGAAAATTTTGTTGTGAACTTACTTTAGATGGTACCATTTTGATATGTTCCCTTTTAGGACAAAATATAACTGCTTTTACTTTATTTCACACTTCAATAGGGCTTATATTTTGCATTTCATCTGTATTTTTGTAAACAAAAGGTACCCCTGTACGCACGATACACACAACATGACAAGTGACAACAAATGACGTAGGAAATGTCAAATCCAATGACGTATGATATGAAGGGGCCGTTCGCTTTGAAGCAAATGGCGAAAATAACTGTTAAGAACGCTAAATATGATCACATTTGGCGTTCGGTTTGGACATGTGTGGGTGAAATTAGCGTTCTGAACCGTTTTTGATCACTGTTCATTTTTCTTATTTAAATGACATGTTGACATAGGAAAATCGACTTTACTTTGTTAATGATATGTTCGTTTTTCATGCGCAAATACTATTACTATAATTTTTCTGCCAGTTTTCGAGGGAGGCGAGGTAAACATGTACAGCACACATTTACTTTCTCACGCATACTCTTGCGGAAAGTTGAGGCGTCTTTATAAACGCATATGCAAATATAAGCTGCACACGAACACACAATTAACAAATTACTGTTGTCACAGTATTGTTTAGTTACGCACTAGCACAAGGAATGATACATTATGATCGTTTGGATTGTTCAATGTTATTATTTTATCTACTAGCTGTGCCCGTGACTTTGCCCGTGTGATTATTTGTCTGGCTTAAAGGAATTTTTATGTTATTCCAGGAATAAAATTACCAGTAAAATTAATTAATTGACTTTACACTACATTTCTTCAACGTGCGTTCAGACGTGAAGCCGTTTTTAACCCTCGAACAAAGAGACGGGTGTTATAAGTTTAGTGTGTGTATCACTCGGTGTGTGTGTGTGTGTGTGTATTTACGGCTTTAACATTATGCGGACTTTACCGATTGTGCGGCCTTACCCGGTTGTGCGGCCTTACCCGGTTGTGCGGACGTCCGCATAATAATTTGACGAGGTCTTAAATGTATCTTTGAATTCGCCGCGATGAGATTGGTTGACTGGTGAAATCTTAGCAAAATATGAAAAATGACCGCATATTCGGGATATTTGACAACTTTAGTTAACATCCATTCGTGTTTTAGTTGTGTGTAACCACCATGTGGCGCCACCAGTCCTAGTTGTGTAAGAGTTAGTACGTTATTATAATGCGGACCTCAAGGTGTGTATGTTAGTCTGCAATTGATTATGCGCTCGTCCTGTGTTATGTATGTGATGTAAAATGCGGACCTTGTTCTGTGTATGATAGTCTGCAATTGTTTATGCGCGCGCCCTGTGTTAAATTACGTATCTGATGCAAAATGCGAACTTGATTCTGTGTAATTAAAATAAGTACGTTTCATTTATAAAATGCGCCCTTTACGTGTAACGTTTGTTGAAGCGTATGCTCTGTTGCAGCGGGATGAGCGCAGGCAGCGCGGAGAGCTACTGACAGTTGTAACAACGCCATTTGCACCGCGCAGTGCGTGTTGCCAGTGGTGTCACGGCACTGAGACGTGGTCGCTAACTATTGGTCTCATACACAAGCTCAGAGTTGCGCAGCGTACAATGGAGACAAAAAATATATTATTTTTTGTTTCATACAAAAAATAATTTTCAAAATCGATCCACAATTGACGGAGAAATCGGAGAACATACACAAAAAAATAACATACAATCGAACATCATTATAACTTATAACCGTCTCTTTTGTGAGACGATTACAACGGTACGGGACGGGTCGGAAAAGTAGGTAGCAGGCGATTTGAATCTTGCGTTTTGTCAGTGCGTGACCAAAATAACGCGCAACGTATGACTTTGAAAATTTTTATTGTCGTTAAGGACGATTTGGTGTAAGCGAATTCATCTATAGTACTATAATTATTCAGAAAGTGTTATAAAGGGTCTGATTTTACAATATTATGCGAACAATGTGTTCAGAGCGTTCGTGCCTTTTTCATAAGCGGTAGGTCCGCATAATCGGGATTTAAGGTTTTACTGTGTAATAGAATGTGGCGAGTGTCCTACACGATAATAAAAAAGTATATACCATGCATTATTTCGATAGCTTAGATAAATAAATAGATATCATAGTATTGTATAAACAAACGATAAGTATAGATAAATAGATGTATAAAAATATATTATCAAACGTACATACATTACGTTATATAGTATCTACTAAATATTGTTAACATTATAAATGATTTAAAATTTAAATAGGTAGCAAACTTAGTACCTAGTGGAAACGCACGCGCGCGGCGCATTGTTTACTCCCGCCTATCGCCGAGCCGGCCCGCGCCGTGCGCCAGCGCATCCAGTTGCGAATTTAGTAGTGTAGTAGTAGAGTAGGTAGGTTTCGCAAACTCTCATGCACGCGTGTCGCTACGCGCCCCCGCGACTTATTGTTATATATAAGTGTTCGTAGTGATATCGTCATTTTCGATACTTACTTATAATAATACGTGAGGTGATTATCACAGTTGTTGTTAAAGACAGTTCGAGGATAAAAGTTAGAACAAACATACTATCTTGGATTCATTGGAACAACCATTTCACCCCACATTTTGGTGACCCCGACGTTATGTCATCGACCAGCATTATCACCCGCAGTCGATGACGTCAGAAGTGGTGTGATTCGCAACTACCCTCACCCACTTCCGAACATGCATACCCTTCATTCCTTCCAGCGACTTGAGGAAACGAGTACCCTCACGAAATAATGCATGGTATATACTTATTTATTATCGTGTAGGACACTCGCCACATAACCAGCATTGCCAGAAACTTAAAATTAATAATCCTGTTTTAACGTTAAAGTAGAACATTAAGGTTATTGAAACTTCATTTTTGACTAATAACAGCAAAATTTATTTACACAAATTAACATTTGTTTACCAAACAATTTAATTTAATTGATGGTTTTTGACTTTTACAACTGTAGGCTCATTGAGTTTCAATCACTATCGCTGCTCTCGTCTGTACTTGACGCCACGTCTCTCAACTTCCGACGTTTCGTTCTTGCAGCCCTTGTTGATGCTCTAACGACCCTCGCTTCGGTGACCTCTCTCCCCACTATCTCGGTGACCTCACTCCTCCCCGCCTCAGTGATCTCTCTCCCCGCTGCCTTGGAGCCGCCCCTCTTCCTGACGCGACGCACGTTGTAATGCACCCCCCTCTCATGTTCTCGAAGCACGGAGCTGTAATAAAATCCCTTGCCACAAATATTGCACTTGTAGCGACGGTTGCCGATGTGAACCTGGAAAAGAGAAGGTACTAGTTGAAAACTTGAAAACGTTGCGTGTATGTGCCAGTTATATGACATCTGAAACAACAGCTGAAGATGCGAAGTATTAGAACTATAAACGGGATATCTACTAGGGAAAGACACTAAGAAAAAACATCGATGTTTTTTCGAAGTAATACATCGCGTTGTGGCTTCGATGCTATCACGATGTATGGAAAAATACATCGATGTTTCTAATACATCGATTGTTTTTTTAAATTTAATACGGATATGGGAAAGACGGATACTTAAAAAAGAATGCTTGTTTATGTTTACCAATCAGCTTCAGCTTTATACAGTTAAAATATATGAAGAAACTTAACAATAATTGTTATTCTAACCTTACATTTTGACTATAAGTTGTAAGAAACAATTGACACCTAATAAATTAAAAAATACTATTACCTACAGTAGGTACTGTTATCTTTAATATTTTCAATTTTCGTAATAATAGACGGAATTAATTGGGGCAATTCTGACACCACTTTATTTAGCACAAACAACCACAAAATGGAAATAGCAAAACCAAAAATGCATCTGCAATCAGCCGTAAAAGATCAAGCAAGACATATTCACAAATTATAAAGAATAGGGATGACAAACAAAGCAAGCGGCTGAACTGTTCTGTCAGTGTCAACTGTGGCAGACCACAGAGTTTGCAATATAGTGTAAAAGAGTCTTTTAATATAAGGAGGAGGTATCCGGGCGAGCGAGTGTATCTTATGAAAAAACATCGATACATCGAATAGATTGAAGCGTTAACGATATATCGGCTGGGTTCGATGCATCGTTTCAATATCTCGAGTGTTTCCAATAAATCGATGTATATCGTCAATTCCTAATATCTACCATGGATACTATTTTTAAATATCACGTTTCAAATGTTTATAGGTACTTCTAGTGTTTATGTCTATGTTAGTTTTATACCATAGCCCTATCCAGCGGGAACCATTGTTTTTTTCGGAAAAAGTTTTTTATAAAAAGTATTCTAAATGTTAATCCATAACCTAAGCTATGATTGTGCCAAGTTGCATCAAAATCCGTCTGGTAGTTTCAGCGTGATGCGTGTTCAAAGAGACAGACAGACAGACACAAAAAATAAAAAAGATTTTTGCACTCCATATCGATATTGAAGTTTACTTCAATTATAATTTTCAAAAAATATTTAATGTACAGATTTAGCCCAGTTACAGTTTTAGTATAGTATATAGATAAATAGTATAGTTTTTTTTTGCTAGTTCTTTTTTTAATGATTGTTTTTTTCTTTCTTTTTTATTACTTTGTCATTGGTTTGTGAGCTATCCTGAAGTTTCAGCCGGATAGCTAACCGGGAAGTGCTCGAAATTTGAATTGCAAGATTACAGAACAGACAAAATGCATGGATATATCGATACATACATACAAGTGAAATTAAATAAAAGATTTTAAAAAGACCATAAAAAGACACAAAGTTACAAAATTGTAAAATTTACTGATGGTCTCCACACTAAGTCAAGCCTGTCTCGTGAGGACCGCAGTACCGTGTTACTAGATTATAATATTTTAACATAACAACGACAGAAACAAAATGTGATTTTAAATTTTATATTATATCCCATGAGGTAGGTTTTCAAGGTTCTGTCAGTCATTCAAAGAGTCATTGTATAGCTACGAATAAGTAATTGTATAGGTATAGAAAACTAGATGCATTGGAATCCACTGAGAATGCAAAAATTGTATTTATTTGAGTTACAATGGATCATTTACGTCGGTTGAAATATGTATGCTTAAGAAATTTTAGGCATATTTTTGTTATTGTGATTTAAATTAATAATCTATATTTCAAGAATGTTTGTTTATCTTATAACCCAGTGCCTAGAGTGAGTAAGTTAATTATTTAAAAATTAGGAGTGAAATAATTAGTAGTAACCTAACCTAACCACATTCTCTTGAAAACGATTTTTTTTGTAACGACGTACAGGTTGGAAGGAGAGTGGAACTTCTTGCCGCAGAGAGTGCACAGTTCGGCGGGCGGAAGGTGGTACAGTTTGTGGTTCTGCAGGTATAAGTTATGCTGACGCTGGTCACGCTAGCTGTCGATAGGAGCGACACTCACCTGCATGTGTGTGTGTACAGGTTGGAAGGAGAGTGGAACTTCTTGCCGCAGATAGTGCACAGTTCGGCGGGCGGCAGATGGTACAGTCTGTGGTTCTGCAGGTATAAGTTATGCTGACGCTGGTCGCGCTAGCTGTCGGTAGGAGCGACACTCACCTGCATGTGTGTGTACAGGTTGGAAGGGGAGTGGAACTTCTTGCCGCAGAGAGTGCACAGTTCGGCGGGCGGCATGTGGTACAGTTTGTGGTTCTGCAGGTACAAGGCGGTAGTGAACCGCTTCGGACATGAGTCACACGTGAACGGCCGCTTTCCCGTGTGTTTATTCAAATGGATGGCCAGATAGCCTTTTGTCTGGAAGGAAACAAAATTATTACGCACTGACTCCCCTGCACATACAAAAACACCTCTTTTTCATCAATTCATCATCATCGTCAACATAAGCCCGTGTCAGTCCACTGCTGGACATAGGCCTCTCCCAAAGCACGCCACTGAGGCCGATTATCGGCTCTTGTTTTCCAACTGCTGCCAGCTACTATGCGTATATCATCGCTCCACCTAGCAAGAGGGCGCCCTACACTACGTTTGCCGAGTCGCGGTTTCCACTCAAGAACACGTATACCCCAACGGTTATCAGTCCTTCTAGAAATATGACCAGCCCACTGCCACTTCAGCTTGCTAATCCTAAGGTTATATCGATAAGCTTGGTTCTCTGCCGTATTACCTCGTTTCGGATACGTTCTTCAAAAAACTCCAAGCATAGCCCTTTCCATAGCCTGCTGAGCGACCTTAAATTGGTGGACTAGTCGTACCGTGAGTGTCCACGACTCGGCTCCGTATATCATAACAGGTAGGATGCACGGGTTGAAGACTTTTGTCTTCAAATATTTTGCGGTATTGGTGACGAGAAGATTCGACGAAGTTCCCCCTTTATGCAACATTTGCTTCGTGTAAATTAGCCTTAACACAGACGCCCCACACAAACACCCTCTAACACACACACCCTAAGTCCCATTACATATAACTCCGTGTAAATGGATATTTACACCCAAAAGTACGGATCCTTATGCTAAAGTTTCCTAGAAGAGCGGTGCCGACACATAGCGGCCGTAATGTAGCGTTGAAATTGTTTCACTTTCACGAGCATACGGTGGACGTCCAGTATTTTTATATTAATGGTGTGTGAGGGCTGAGAGGGGATGTGAGGGTGTGTTGTGCATGTGTACGTACAGTATTATCATATTAATGTTGTGTGAGGCCTGAGAGAGGATGTGAGGCTGTGTTGTGCATGTGCACGTACAGTATTATCATATTAATGTTGTGCGAGGGCTGAGAGAGGATGCGAGAATGTGTTGTGCATGTGTCCGTACAGTATTATCATATTAATGGTGTGTGAGGGCTGAGAGGGGATGTGAAGGTGTGTAAATTATTGATGTGATTTGTTGTGCATGTGTACGTACAGTATTATCATATTAATGTTGTGTGAGGGCTGAGAGAGGATGTGAGGGTATGTTGTGCATGTGTCCGTACAGTATTATCATATTAATAGTGTGTGAGGGCTGAGAGGGGATGTGAAGGTGTGTAAATTATTGATTTGATTTGTTGTGCATGTGTACATACAGTATTATCATATAATGGTTTGTGAGGGCTGAGAGGGGATGTGAGGAAGTTTTGTGCATGTGTACGTAAAGTATTACAATATTAATGGTGTGTGAGGGCTGTGAGGGTAAGTTGTGCGTGTGTGAGGTAGGGACAGGGAAGGTATGTCTCACCGTGAATCCTCTGCCGCAGATGTCACACAGAAACGTGCGCTTGTGTGCGTACAGCTCCTTCATATCTTCGTTGTGCTCCAAGCGGCCGTGCAGCACCAGCCAGCTATAGCTGCCGCCGACGGCTTCACACTACAACAAGTAAACTCAAAGTCAAGTATTTTATTGTAATCAGACAAAATAATAGAACCTTTAGAAGTCAAAATTAACATCTCATCATACATAAAATATTATAAATAGATCAAATCAATAATATTAGGTAAACTAAGTAAGCTTTGAGTTTTTGAACAGAGTTAAATCTCACACTGGAAAAATAAATACCCTTCTGACTCTACCGGTGCTTCGGAAATACGCCCGTTAGAGAAGAGAGCACCAAGAAACTCTACGGGGATGTCACTTTTTCCATATTTGTTAATTCATTATACTTTTTTCAAATGTCAGAAATTATAATATACATAATTGTTATAGTTTGTAATAACATATTTAAATTACAAATATAAAATATAAAAGTGACAATGAGTACTAAGTACTTCTCAGTGACCATTACAACGTTATCATAAAACCAAACTCCAATATGAATTTGAATCATAAAATACTATTAATCATTCTGCGAAAAACTGGATGAAGAGAGCTGAAGACCGAGCTCAGTGGCGTGCATTAGGAGAGGCCTTCGTCTAGCAGTGGACAGATATAGGCTGATGATGATGATGATGATGATCCTGTGTTCTAACCAGGGAAGTTATGGATATGAAATTTCGGATCTGGATACGGTTACGGATATATAAATAATATTATACCGGTTTCGAATATGAAATTATTTCGGGTAGTTTCACTTACGGATATTAGATTTTTATGATAAACAAACACGCAAGTGATGCGTGCGGGTAGTGCGTCGGCTTGGCCGTTCAGAAAAACCTGTCATAACGAGTCTCATTTAGGCTTTTAGAGTCTGCCCATCCGAAATTATCTATTCGAAACTATTATATCGGATTCGGTTACGGACAGATTTTTATTTCGGATATCTGACAGTTTCGGTTACGGAGTTCCTTAACATCCCTGGTTCTATCCTGTTACCGTATGTTAGGATATGATTATAAGAAATGCACAAAAAAAACCATATAGATTAACCGAAATTTATCTTCAATAGATATCGCAATGTATCCGATTAGCTAGGTATCGTTTCAAAAAACATTATTTTTTCGATATGTGTGTTATCTATGTTCTGCGATGCCACGCGTCAGATACCGCTCCGATGTACGCGGAGTAACACGTGCTCTTTCTATGCTTATACTACATCCCGCTCATTCGTACATCGCTCGCGCTCGGGTCCGCTCGCCACCCCTCGATACGAAGAATTCGATAACGTTATCACACTAATATTATAAATCAGAGAAGTGTAGCCACTGTCGTAAACAGGGCAATCAGAGCTTAGAGTTTTAAAAATGAACACTCTCTTATCGAGCGGAAAACTTCGTATGCGCGATGTAGAACTCCATACATTAGAACTGACAGTCTATATTAGCGCCATCTATCTTTCAAAGTGAGTGTGTATGTTTGTTACACCTTCACGCTCAAACGGCTGAACGGATTTGGATGAAATTTGGTACCAGGATACCTTATATCCAGTATTAACACAAAGGCTACTTTTCATCACAATCATCATACACCACGCGGGTGAAACCGCAAGGCGCAGCTAGTTATAGCATATAGTTAGAAGCGCTACTTTTATTTTGTTAGAAATAATAGCGATATTGTAGTATTTAAATTGCATAACGATATATAACGCTTGGGTATCGGTATTCTGAATAACATTTTAAAGCTTTGCACTAATAACATAAATGTTTATAATAGAACTTACCAGCGGGCACTTGTAGTTTCTAATAGAACTTACCAGCGGGCACTTGTAGTTTATAATAGAAGTTACCAGCGGGCACTTGTAGTTTCTAATAGAACTTACCAGCGGGCACTTGTAGTTTATAATAGAAGTTACCAGCGGGCACTTGTAGTTTATAATAGAACTTACCAGCGGGCACTTGTAGTTTATAATAGAACTTACCAGCGGGCACTTGTAGTTTATAATAGAACTTACCAGCGGGCACTTGAAGTTTCTAATAGAACTTACCAGCGGGCACTTATAGTTTATAATAGAACTTACCAGCGGGCACTTGTAGTTTATAATAGAACTTACCAGCGGGCACTTGTAGTTTCTAATAGAACTTACCAGCGGGCACTTGTAGTTTATAATAGAACTTACCAGCGGGCACTTGTAGTTTCTAATAGAACTTACCAGCGGGCACTTGTAGTTTATAATAGAACTTACCAGCGGGCACTTGTAGTTTCTAATAGAACTTACCAGCGGGCACTTGTAGTTTCTAATAGAAGTTACCAGCGGGCACTTGTAGTTTATAATAGAACTTACCAGCGGGCACTTGTAGTTTATAATAGAACTTACCAGCGGGCACTTGTAGTTTATTTTTCTATTTATTGTTAGTTTGTTTTTATTGTATCCTTTTCCTTTGCATTTGGTACTGTAAAAAAAGAAAATTTATAATGCTATAATGAAAAGTTTTGAAGATCAGTTGGCCGAGTGTTTAGTGACGCTAAGTGCGGAGTACGTGCGGAGTCAACCAACGGTCGCGGGTTCGAATTCCGTGGTGCTATCATTTGTGTGATTAGCACAACTGTTTGTTTCCGAGTCATGGATGTAGAGCGATGGTAGCCTAACGGTCCAATAGTGCAACTTAGAATCCAACAATACCGGGTTCGGTCCTAGGCTCCGCACCAATGACTTTTCTAAGTTATGTGCGGTTTTCCATCACTCCGTGCTTCGAAAGGACACGTTAAGCCGTCGGTCCCGGCCAAAGATTATATAATCTTTGACCCCGGCTGTTATTTATACTATTTATATGTAATATCAGTCGTCAAGTCATGTCAGAGGCCCTCGGGCGGCCTGGTATCAGAGGCCAGTACTACATCAAACATACGACAAACAAACAAAAAATGTATGTAATATTCGTAACTATGTATGTTTATCCGTTGTCTAGCGCCCATTAAACAAGTTATCCCAGTTTGGGGCTAGGTAATTAATGTGATTGTCTCGTTTTTTTTAGTCAGAAGATTTAGCTGCCGATCCTTTAAACGTCAATTGACATTTCACAAAGCATCTTTTTATTTGTAATATTTTGACATTGATAAATAGGTTTCATATGTCTTTTGAATTGTTTATATTGTTTAAAATTTTAATATTATTGCCTATTTAATTTTGAATGTAATTGAACTCATTATAATGTTGTACAAATTTTATACGCCTGTAAAGGCAAGCTTTGGCAGGACTCAACAAGTGCATATTATCTATCTTTTGTACCAAAAAAACTTATGAAATGAATATGAATATAACTTTAAACAAGCATTTTTGAAGACTGAAGAATTATTTGATTTGATTGATTAAAGATTGGTTCAAACCGGGATGAATGGCGTAAGAGGGAGAGGGCTTATGTCCAGGAGTGGTCGGAACGAGATTTTTAAAATTATTATGTTAAGTCCATTTTTACCGGACTACAAAATAGGAGGGTTATGATTTTAAAAGCGTCTGTATGAGTGTATGTTTGTTGTTTGTGTTTGTTCTCTCATAGCGCTTAAATTTAACTTATAATGTATCGTAGAAATTAGTCTCGACTGTCCGGGAGCCTTAGATGTTTGTTTGTTTTTTAAACAAGACATAATTTTGAAAACTTCCTTTGCTTCGCCGTAGTCGGGTAAAAACAATAGTCTAAGACACTCGATATTGAAGACGAATCGGTTGGCGCTTGGCAAAATCGGTCCAATAGAGGCGACGCTATGGTGGAACATCCACATATCTACATACATAGACCGTTAAACTCATTACCCATCAATCCATTCGTTTAGGAGATACTACCCCCCCCCCTCGCCCCTCCCACATTATAGCTAAGAACCTTCTCGATCACATCTGCTTTCAAACAGAAAAAACGCATTAAAATCGGTCCATTGGTTTGGGAGCTACGATGCCACAGATAAGATCTTGTAAAATGTTACTATGCGTTACAGTTTTCGAACTACGCGTTATGTATTTAGTATGAACGCTCCCCAAGCTGAAACGGAGACGCTTCGCGTTCGCTCTTTCAATAAACAAATAACCACAAGATATTATATAGAAGATTTATTTCGAGCAGTGATTACAGATTGCTGCGATGCGCGGCCGAGTTCACGATATGACTGACCTGTCTGTTCGGTGGGGGATACCCCAAGGCACTATGACTCCGTGCGAGAAGCGGACGTGTCTCTCGTACACCTGCTGAGTCGGGAATGTGAGCCCGCACGGGGCGCACTTCACGCTTGTGCTGCCATCTGTGCTCGGCTGGACCTGTACACAAACCATCCATTACATACAGGTCCCGTATGCAGCTAACAAACCTAACCTGCACTGCAACGTTATCGTTACCTTCCGGTGTGGACATACTCAGAAAAAATAAAAAAACTGGGCAAATGTGGGGGAAGGTTTGGGGAAGTAGGTAAAGTTAGGAGAGGGTAGGGGGAAGGGGCTTTCACCCTACCATTCCCTCTTTCTCCCACTCTGCCTCCACCCTTCCTTTAAGTCTTCCCCTACTTTGCACAACCAGGGTGTCCAATGAAAATTCTAAAACAAATCCCTGACTTATCCCTGACCATTTTGCCAAATTTCCCTGACGAACCATGTTAATTTTAAAGCAAGTTTTTCATTTTTTTTCCTAAAATAAAGAATTTTCTATATACTTATAATTTATTAGAGTAATTATGTGAAAATAAACACAAATTAAAAATGTATATAACTCTTGAACCCCTAACCCCCCGCCACCCCCCCCCCCATTATAGCTAAGAAGCATTTCGATCACTACAGTTTTCAAACATAAAAAACCCACAGCTAAACCGGTCCATTAGTTTGGAAGCTACGATTCCCCCCCCCCCTTCCTCCACCGCCTTATCTCAACTCCCCCACACTCCTCCGCCTTCTCTCAACCCCCCCCCCCTTCGCCGCCTTCTCTCAACTCCCACCCGCCTTCTCTCAAAACGCCCGCCCTCCCCCATTATAGCTAAGTCCTATCTCCATCTCATCAGCTTTCAAACAGAAAAAAACGCATCAAAATCAGTTCATTCGTTTGGGAGCTACGATGCCAGAGACAGGCACACGGATACACAAACACACCCTAAACTTATAGCACTCGTCTCTTTGTTCAGGGGTAAAAAATGAACGTTTACAATCGATCTTCTATGTTTGCAAAACACGTAACATTACTAAGAAAGTGTGAAAATAGACAATATTACAAAGCGCGAGCATAGCGAGCCCAAAAATTTTGATCTATTTGTGGCCGTGCGTATGACAAAAGAAGAAAAATTACTAGGGATCCATTGAATAGCTAGATAGATAGGGTTTGCCATAGTCACCACGCTTGGCAGGCGGATTGGTAACCTCAGTGTAACAAATATGTACTTGGAGCACGCTGCTGCCCATCTTCCGGTGTGTATTCCCTTAGTCGCCTCCTACGACATCCACGGGAGGATGGGGGGGGGGGGGGGGGTTATTCTAAGCAGGGACCGCCACGTCCATATGTGTCCTTAAATACTTAATATTATTAAGGCGCGAGCGACGCGAGCGCGGAAATTTCAAGATATTTCTTTCAGTGAAACAAATAAACATGATTACAAAACATAATCAAACTAGAGCATGAAATATATCTCTCATTTTACAATCACTTGGAAAGTGTGGAGCAAACAGTGTAAAATTTATTTATTTTCCCTCACTTTCCAGGTGACCCCCTCGATTTCCCTGACTTTCCCTGACCACCTTGAGCTTGCCTGACTTTTCCCTGACTTTCCAGAAGGTGGACACCCTGAATCTGCCCCACACCCCGCACCCTTCCCAGACACCATTCGTCCATTTCCCCCTACCCTCCCATCACCTTCTCTCACTTCCCCAAATCTTCATCCCCCCATTATTTCCCCCTTTTTTATTTGTTATTTATGGCCACATCGAAAAGAAACGATCGCGCTAAGGTTGCAGTGCAGGTTAGGTTTTCTAGCTGAATACGGCCCCAGGTTCCGTCACGGTTTAATAGCGCTCAGCAAAAGTGGAGGGGTGCTTTGCGCAAGTGTACATTCGCGCATAGAGTTAATAAGTGTTGTTTTAGCGGAGTAGCGGATGGGTGAAATTATGACAACCAAATATCCCTCATTCAAAAAACACGAGTTTTTTGAATGTGTCCTAATTTGTTTGTCGTATAAATTTATGAAAAAAGGTTCAACAAGCGGTTAGGGATTGCGCATATGAAATAAATCGAAATTTTGTTTTAGAATGATTTGTGTAATGATTTAGACAAAATAAAGAAATAGATCTATTTTTTTCTTTTTATGCCCCGAAGAACCGATAACCGTTGGGGTAGACGAGTTCAAGAGTAGAAACAACGTTTAGGCAAACGTAGTGCAGGACGTCTTGTGGCCAGGTGGAGTGACGACCTGCGAAAAGAGGCTGGCAGAAAACGGATGAGAGCTGAAGACCGAGCTCAGTGGCGTGAACTAAAAATGGCAACACCCGTCGTTTCTAAGCCGGAGATTCTTTTCTGAGATCAAAGACTTCTATTGCCGACTCGCATGCTTTTAGCTCGAAACTTGTACTATTATTTATTATGTGCCCGAACCCAGCACATAAGATTCCCGCACAATACTGGCCCGCCTCTACACTGAAGAACAGCCTGACTTCAGCCTAATATATAGACGAGATTGACATGGCGCTCAAACCATTTTAGAATGGAAAGGCCCCTGGAGAGGACGGAATAACTTCGGAGCTCTTGAAAGCAGGAGAAAGCCCGTACTTCGAGAGCTTATTTAGCACCGTTCTTAACAATGGGAGAACTCCAGAAGCGTGGAGCAGGAGTTTGGTAGTACACTTCTTTAAAAAAGGGGATAAAACCCTTTTGATGAACTACCACCCTATCTCAATCTTGAGCCACGTCTATAAGTTGTTTTCGAGGGTCATCACAAATCGTCTCGCAGGAAGACCTGGCGAATTCCAGCCTTTTTAAAAGGCCGGTTTTCGCGGAGGACCATAGACCACACATACACAGTGAGGCAGATTATACTGAAGTTTGAAGAGTATATATAACCAGCGCCTGTGTCTTGCTTTTGTGGACTATGAGAAGGCCTTTGACTCCGTTGAAACCTGGGCGATTCTGGAGTCTTTGCATCGGTGTCAAGTGGACTGGCGATACATCGAAGTGCTGAGGTTTTTGTATGACGCCGCGACTATGTGTGTCTAAGTACAAAACCAGCAGTCTAAACATATCCAACTGCGCAGGGGAGTGTAACAGGGGTACGTTATATCCCTGAAACTGTTCACTAATGCCCTGGAAGATATGTTTAAGACGCTGGATTAGAAAGGAATGGGCATTAATATCAATGGCGAGAACATCTCACACTTTCTATTTGCCGATGACATCGTCCTAATGGCGGAGTCGCTGCATGACTTGCAAAGTATGCTGACCAATCTAGATGATGCTTCGCGACGCATCGGTCTCGGAATGAACATAGATAAGACCAAGATCATGTTTATCTTGTTGACCCGGAACTGATTGCAGCCAATGGTGTGTAGCTCTTGAAGTTGTCCAGCAATGTGTTTATAACCCGCGTAGTTTAAGAATGGGATTATAAATGGCGGCCACTTTCATGCTGTCCCTCAGATTATATCTTCGTCTATACTCGCACACAGCGGGACCGGCGCAGATTAAAGAAATTGTCTGTCTGGTTTGATGGATGGATGGTTGGATTGTTGTTTGGATGGACTGATGAATGGATGGTTGGTTAGTTGGATGTCGACAATCCAGTGACTAGGCTCTCGACACTACACAGGAGCCATTTGAATTATTAAAAAATCATAACTCCTAAACTCATTGTGCCTCGCGGCTTTACCCGCGTATTCAATAATAAAAAGTATCCTATATGTTACTCCAATACAATAAATATGTCTTTTTTTAGAGCGATGGTAGCCTAACAGTACCGTCAATAATACCCGGTTCGGTCCTAGGTTCCACACCAATTACTTTTTTAAGTTATATGCGATATCCATCGCTCCGTGCTTCGGAGGGCACGTTACAAGCTGCCGGCCCCGGTTATTATTGATTAATAGCAGTCGTTAAGCCATGTCAGAGGCCCTTAAAAAAACAGCCTAATAAACACTTACACCAGAGACCAGCTCTACCTCATACGACAAACAAACTTATGTTTTCTAGGGTGCATGTATTTTAAGTTTAAATACATGCAATACATATAAACTTAAAATACATGCAATAGATAAAAAATACATGTTATGATTTCGACAATGAAGCCTAAAATGTATGTTTTTTTCATTTTAGTCTGTATGTCTGTCTGTCTGTATCTAGGACGCACATCACGTCACCGAAACTACTGGATAAATTTAAATGAAACTTGGTATGATTTGAGTTCATACTACGAGGTAGGACATAGAATACTTTACATCACGAAAAATTAATGGATTCTCGCAGGATAGGGGTTGAAACTTATTTAAAAGAACACGTACCACGCTGAAACTAATGGATGGGTTTTGCATGCAACTTGGCACCGTCTTAATTTATATGATGGGTTAAAATTGAGGACACGTTAAATCCCGAAAAAATAAAGGGCTTCTGCGGGTTATGGGTCCAAAGTTATGTTAATATTTAAGTAATAAATAATATTTTTTGGATTGTTCTCTATATTCGATACTGAAGCCAAAGCTGTTTTATTTTTTATTTTTGTCTGTCTGTTTGTCCGTATCTCGACCGCGCTTGGCACAAAAACTACTGAATAAATTCAAATGAAACTTGGTATGATTTGAGTTCATACTACGAGGTAGGACATTGGTTTTTTTCATTCCGAAAATTCACTTATGACGCTGAAACTACTAGACGGATTATTTGATGCAAATTAACACAGTCATTTATCTATACATATAATAAAGCAATAGGTACGAAAAAGGCTGTGAAAAGAAGATAAATAAAAAAATGCTCTTGGGTGCTTAAAAAGAGTATTGAACACGTCTTTTTCTTTTTTTATCGCGTCGCTCTGTCTGTTTGTGTGTATGTTTGTTTGTTCAGGCATCACGTAAAAGTATTGGACCAATTGCAATGCGGTTTTCATTGTTAGATAGCTTAGGGTTTGATTTAAAAACTGGTGTAATTGATATCTCAATCTGGCGAGTTAGAAGCCGAGCAATTGATAAAAGTATTTTTGACGGCTAAAGAAATTTTGATCAAATGTTGGTATATTGGTCTGTTGTATGGTTGTTTGTCTGGTTGTATACTGGAATAGCACATTATGGTTCTTTGAACCTAAAGAAAAGACCACGCGTGCGAAGCCGCGGGTACAGCTAGTTATACAATATCATTGTTATTTATGTTGTGCTAACCGTACATCAAAACACCGCCGCCATTTACAATCTACGCTGGTTATACTTTGGGCAAATATTGCAATTAGGTAAGAACAACTTTGAGAAGGAAGCCAACAGAAGAATTCAGCTGGGTTGGGCAGCATTCGGCAAACTTCATCAAGTCTTCTCGTCGTCCATACTACAGTACCCGAAGACAAAAGTCTTCAATCAGTGCATCCCAGCCATGACCTAAGGAGCCGAAACATGGACATTCACGGTCAAACTAGGCCACAAATTTTAAGGTCGGTCAGCGAGCTATGGAGAGAACTATGCTTGGAGTTTCTCTGAATCACAAGATTCGTAATGAAGATATTCGACGAAGGACCAAGGTGACCGATATAGCTCAAAGGATAAGCAAGCTAAAGTGGCAGTGATCTGTTCACATTTCTCGAAGAACCAATAACCGTTGGGGTAGACGAGTTCTAGAGTGGAGACCACGTTTAGGCAAACGTAGTGTAGGACGCCTTGTGGCCAGGTGGAGTGACGACCTGTGAAAAGCGGCTGGAAGACAATGGATGAGGAGAGCTGAAGAACGAGCTCAGTGGTGGCGTGCATTAGGAGAGGCCTACGTCCAGCAGTGGACAGATATAGGCTGGAGTGACGATCTGCGAAAAGCGGCTGGAAGACAACGGATGAGGAGAGCTGAAGAACGAGCTCAGTGGTGGCGTGCATTAGGAGAGGCAAGTGAAGAGAAGGGGGACCTAATTATCTCTTGCACATTATAATCAGCGTTCGTGGTCATTTCTTTGGGTTAAATGTGAACTATATGTTATACCTACCAGGACCAGTACCTATAAAGATCAAAACACCAAATTTATTCCAGCCGTCAAATAGCTTTTTTATCGGTGGCTCGGCTTCTGCTCGTCGGATTGAGATACCAAGTACTTAAGTCAAAACCTAAGCTATCAACAGTGACAGCCGCGTCGCAATCGGCCCAGAAGTTTATATGTGACGCGAACAGACAAATAGGTACAACAGACACGATGTAAAATAAGTACCTATAATTTAAAAATAAGAAGCTTTTACGGGTTTTTTTTTTATTGAATGTCACATTTTTTTATTACTTTGTTTATTTTTTACGTTTATATGTATTCTTTTTTTATTTTTTGCCTTTTCACTTTTATCGTCTTAAAGTTTTTTTCATTTTTTTTATTGCTTTGCTTCGGTTTGTGTGCTATCCTGAAAGTTTCAGCCGAATAGTTAATCGGAAGGTCCTCAAAATTTGAATTTGAGGATTCTAGGACAAACAGAAATACAAAAATACATACATACATAAATGTGAAGTATTATTTTTTTAAGAGTGTCGTATGTGCAGCCGCAGTTGGTGAACACGTGCGCGCGGCGGTGTGCCTACGCGCGGTACGTGTTGTACGCAGAAGGAATTCTTACCCGATGTGCTTTCTGGTGCGCGTCCCGGATCTCCTCAGTCTCGAAGGTGCGGCCGCAGGTGGTGCACACGTGCGCGCGGCGGTGTGCGTACCCACGGTGCGTGTTGTACGCAGAAACGCTCCTAAAATATACATTTTTGTACAGAATATTGTGTGGATACTTTACTTTACGGAGTCGAAACGTGGCCACGGCCAGATCAGTCCACAAATTTATGGTCGCTCAGCGAGCTATGCAGAGAGCTATGCTTGGAGTTTCTCTGAAGGACATGATTCGTAATGAGATATACAATGAAGAACCAAGGTGACTGGCATAGCTCAAAAGATAAGCAAGCTAAAGTCACATTTCCCGAAGAACCGATAACCGTTGGGGTAGACGAGTTTTCGAGTGGAGACCAAGTTTAGGCAAACGTAGTGTAGGCAGCCTTGTGGCCAGGTGGAGTGACGACCTGCCAAAAGCGCCCGGAATAAATTGGATACGGAGAGCTGAAGACCGAGTTCTGTGGCGTGCATTAGGAGAGGTCTACGTGTCTTAGTATAAGCTGATGATGGTTATGATGTTGAGTATGGTATGGATGTAGTGATGTAGGATGTATCCTATGACAAGTGTTAGCTGCTGAAGATGATTATGATGTTGAGTATGGTATGGATGTAGTGTTGTAGGATGTATCCTATGACAAGTGTTAGCTGCTGAAGATGATTATGATGTTGAGTATGGTATGGATGTAGTGATGTAGGATGTATCCTATGACAAGTGTTAGCTGCTGAAGATGATTATGATGTTGAGTATGGTATGGATGTAGTGTTGTAGGATGTATCCTATGACAAGTGTTAGCTGCTGAAGATGATTATGATGTTGAGTATGGTATAGATGTAGTGATGTAGGATGTAGCCTATGACAAGTGTTAGCTGCTGAAGATGATTATGATGTTGAGTATGGTATGGCTGTAGTGTTGTAGGATGTATCCTATGACAAGTGTTAGCTGCTGAAGATGATTATGATGTTGAGTATGGTATGGATGTAGTGTTGTAGGATGTATCCTATGACAAGTGTTAGCTGCTGATGATAATTATGATGTTGAGTATGGTATAGATGTAGTGATGTAGGATGTAGCCTATGACAAGTGTTAGCTGCTGATGATGTTGATTATGATGTTGAGTATGGTATGTATATAGTGATGTAGAATGTATCCTATGACAAGTGTTAGATGATGATGATGATGATTATGATGTTGAGTATGGTATGGATGTAGTGATGTAGGATGTATCCTATGACAAGTGTTAGCTGCTGAAGATGATTATGATGTTGAGTATGGTATGGATGTAGTGTTGTAGGATGTATCCTATGACAAGTGTTAGCTGCTGAAGATGATTATGATGTTGAGTATGGTATGGATGTAGTGTTGTAGGGTGTATCCTATGACAAGTGTTAGCTGCTGAAGATGATTATGATGTTGAGTATGGTATGGATGTAGTGTTGTAGGGTGTATCCTATGACAAGTGTTAGCTGCTGAAGATGATTATGATGTTGAGTATGGTATGGATGTAGTGTTGTAGGATGTATCCTATGACAAGTGTTAGCTGCTGAAGATGATTATGATGTTGAGTATGGTATGGCTGTAGTGTTGTAGGATGTATCCTATAACAAGTGTTAGCTGCTGAAGATGATTATGATGTTGAGTATGGTATGGATGTAGTGTTGTAGGGTGTATCCTATGACAAGTGTTAGCTGCTGAAGATGATTATGATGTTGAGTATGGTATGGATGTAGTGATGTAGGATGTATCCTATGACAAGTGTTAGCTGCTGAAGATGATTATGATGTTGAGTATGGTATGGATGTAGTGATGTAGGATGTATCCTATGGCAAGTGTTAGCTGCTGATGATGATTATGATGTTGAGTATGGTATGGATGTAGTGATGTAGGATGTATCCTATGACAAGTGTTAGCTGCTGATGATGTTGATTATGATGTTGAGTATGGTATGTATATAGTGATGTAGAATGTATCCTATGACAAGTGTTAGATGCTGATGATGATTATGATGTTGAGTATGGTATGGATGTAGTGATGTAGGATGTATCCTATGACAAGTGTTAGCTGCTGAAGATGATTATGATGTTGAGTATGGTATGGATGTAGTGTTGTAGGATGTATCCTATGACAAGTGTTAGCTGCTGAAGATGATTATGATGTTGAGTATGGTATGGCTGTAGTGTTGTAGGATGTATCCTATGACAAGTGTTAGCTGCTGAAGATGATTATGATGTTGAGTATGGTATGGATGTAGTGTTGTAGGGTGTATCCTATGACAAGTGTTAGCTGCTGAAGATGATTATGATGTTGAGTATGGTATGGATGTAGTGTTGTAGGGTGTATCCTATGACAAGTGTTAGCTGCTGAAGATGATTATGATGTTGAGTATGGTATGGATGTAGTGTTGTAGGGTGTATCCTATGACAAGTGTTAGCTGCTGAAGATGATTATGATGTTGAGTATGGTATGGATGTAGTGTTGTAGGGTGTATCCTATGACAAGTGTTAGCTGCTGAAGATGATTATGATGTTGAGTATGGTATGGATGTAGTGTTGTAGGGTGTATCCTATGACAAGTGTTAGCTGCTGAAGATGATTATGATGTTGAGTATGGTATGGATGTAGTGAAGTAGAATGTATTCTATAACTAGTGTTAGCTGCTGAAGATGATTATGATGTTGAGTATGGTATGGATGTAGTGTTGTAGGGTGTATCCTATGACAAGTGTTAGCTGCTGAAGATGATTATGATGTTGAGTATGGTATGGATGTAGTGTTGTAGGGTGTATCCTATGACAAGTGTTAGATGCTGATGATGATTATGATGTTGAGTATGGTATGGATGTAGTGATGTAGGATGTATCCTATGACAAGTGTTAGCTGCTGAAGATGATTATGATGTTGAGTATGGTATGGATGTAGTGTTGTAGGATGTATCCTATGACAAGTGTTAGCTGCTGAAGATGATTATGATGTTGAGTATGGTATGGCTGTAGTGTTGTAGGATGTATCCTATGACAAGTGTTAGCTGCTGAAGATGATTATGATGTTGAGTATGGTATGGATGTAGTGTTGTAGGGTGTATCCTATGACAAGTGTTAGCTGCTGAAGATGATTATGATGTTGAGTATGGTATGGATGTAGTGTTGTAGGGTGTATCCTATGACAAGTGTTAGCTGCTGAAGATGATTATGATGTTGAGTATGGTATGGATGTAGTGTTGTAGGGTGTATCCTATGACAAGTGTTAGCTGCTGAAGATGATTATGATGTTGAGTATGGTATGGATGTAGTGTTGTAGGGTGTATCCTATGACAAGTGTTAGCTGCTGAAGATGATTATGATGTTGAGTATGGTATGGATGTAGTGTTGTAGGGTGTATCCTATGACAAGTGTTAGCTGCTGAAGATGATTATGATGTTGAGTATGGTATGGATGTAGTGTTGTAGGGTGTATCCTATGACAAGTGTTAGCTGCTGAAGATGATTATGATGTTGAGTATGGTATGGATGTAGTGTTGTAGGATGTATCCTATGACAAGTGTTAGCTGCTGAAGATGATTATGATGTTGAGTATGGTATGGATGTAGTGTTGTAGGGTGTATCCTATGACAAGTGTTAGCTGCTGAAGATGATTATGATGTTGAGTATGGTATGGATGTAGTGTTGTAGGGTGTATCCTATGACAAGTGTTAGCTGCTGAAGATGATTATGATGTTGAGTATGGTATGGATGTAGTGTTGTAGGGTGTATCCTATGACAAGTGTTAGCTGCTGAAGATGATTATGATGTTGAGTATGGTATGGATGTAGTGTTGTAGGGTGTATCCTATGACAAGTGTTAGCTGCTGAAGATGATTATGATGTTGAGTATGGTATGGATGTAGTGTTGTAGGGTGTATCCTATGACAAGTGTTAGCTGCTGAAGATGATTATGATGTTGAGTATGGTATGGATGTAGTGTTGTAGGGTGTATCCTATGACAAGTGTTAGCTGCTGAAGATGATTATGATGTTGAGTATGGTATGGATGTAGTGTTGTAGGGTGTATCCTATGACAAGTGTTAGCTGCTGAAGATGATTATGATGTTGAGTATGGTATGGATGTAGTGTTGTAGGATGTATCCTATGACAAGTGTTAGCTGCTGAAGATGATTATGATGTTGAGTATGGTATGGATGTAGTGTTGTAGGGTGTATCCTATGACAAGTGTTAGCTGCTGAAGATGATTATGATGTTGAGTATGGTATGGATGTAGTGAAGTAGAATGTATTCTATAACTAGTGTTAGCTGGTTGAATATCTGGCTAAGGGAAACTCACGGAAATGTCTTATTGCAGGGCTCACATTTGTACTTCACTCCTATGTGCTGGTTGTAGTGGTTCCTCATAGAAGCTCTGTAACATAACACAGTTCATTTAACAACTATTGGCAAATCCAGTTACATTGTTCATTAGTCATATGTTAGTGTGAGTGAGGTGTGAGGGTATGTATTTGAAACTGCTACACTTTGCCAGCTACAGACCTGACTGTAGACAGCTACTGTCACTGTAAACTCGCATGACAGTAGCCCGACTCGCCTCAACCGGTCACATTATGAGATTAGCTGCTGTGGCCCAGGCAAGAAATGCTGCCTTAAAGCAAATGGGAAGGTGAGTCAAATAAAATGCTGATGTTCCTCGATGCGAGCTACTGAGACATGATAGTTACTCGTATAACGCGGTCACACGGTGCGAGTTGCTAAACTACAGTAATTCGCACGGCTAACTCTCTCTCGCATTGTGTAATCTTGGCATTAGAGTGAATGACTTGGTGGAGCGTGGTCCACGTGGAGCGTGTGTGGTTCAGTGAGAGGGTAAGGGGTATGAGCATGAGGGTGAGGGTGTGTGTCGAGGGGGTGTGTATATGTTCGAGGGTGTGTGGTTTTGTGAGAGGGTGAGGGTGTATAAATAAAGAACGAGGGTATGTGGAGGGTGTGTGGTTGTGTAAGAGGGTGAGGATGTATGAGTAGGAGGGCGAGGGTGTGTGTCGAGGGTATCTGTATGGGTGTGTGAGGGTTTATGGTTGTGTGAGAGGATGAGGGTGTATGAGTCTGAGGGCGACGGTGTCTTACTTATGGTAGGTGACCAGGGAACACAGTCTGCATCTGTAGACGGTCTCGTGTAAGAGTAGGTGTTGCTTGTGGTGCCTCCTAACTTTATGTCGCACGCCACAAATCGGGCAGACATAGTCTCCCGCGGTTTCCTGCGCAAATAATAATCCATAGAGACGTTCTAACCTTTATGGCACACATACAAACCCACAATTTAAAAAAATACACGATTTCACGCCCACTCATCCAACCTCAATTATAACGATAGATCTTCCACTCTATTCACGCGACATTGGCGAAATTGTGGCAACCCCGCACAAGCCATTATAAAGAAGTTATAATCAAGACATGAGTACAATTATATCGATAGATCTTCCACTCTATACACGCGACATTGGCGAAATTGTGGCAACCCCGCACAAGCCATTATAAAAAAAAAAGTTATAATCAAGACATGAGTACAATTATATCGATAGATCTTCCACTCTATACACGCGACATTGGCGAAATTGTGGCAACCCCGCACAAGCCATTATAAAAAAAGAAGTTATAATCAAGACATGAGTACAATTATATCGATAGATCTTCCACTCTATACACGCGACATTGGCGAAATTGTGGCAACCCGGCACAAGCCATTATAAAAAGAAGTTATAATCAAGACATGAGTACAATTATATCGATAGATCTTCCACTCTATACACGCGACATTGGCGAAATTGTGGCAACCCCGCACAAGCCATTATAAAAAAAGAAGTTATAATCAAGACATGAGTACAATTATATCGATAGATCTTCCACTCTATACACGCGACATTGGCGAAATTGTGGCAACCCGGCACAAGCCATTATAAAAAAAGAAGTTATAATCAAGACATGAGTACAATTATATCGATAGATCTTCCACTCTATACACGCGACATTGGCGAAATTGTGGCAACCCCGCACAAGCCATTATAAAAAAAAAGTGGTTATAATCAAGACATGAGTACAAAAACTAAAACCACTCTGTGTGTCTCAGTGACACTCTTGCGATGAAGACGAATCGATCGATACCTCGCTTGTCAAAATCGGACCAATAGGGGCGACGATAATATGATGAAACATACACATCTAAACTTACATAGTACATAAATAGACTATTGAATTCATTTCCCTTTCCTTGATTCGCCGTAGTCGGGTAAAAAGAGGTGAAGATGACTTCAACACAAACAAAAATAAACAAACTTAAATCATAATCCATACCAATATATAAAAGTGAAACGTTGTCTGTTTGTTTGTTTGGGGAGCTTCCAGGCGATAACGGCTGGACGAATTTTGATGAAATTTGGAATGGAGATAGCTTATACCCTAGAATATTTTTATGGGTACTTCCCATCGGATCACGATATCAGAATTTCTAATCAACGAAACTCGCTCGGCGTTCCCATCGGATCTCGAGATCCGTTGCAACTCAAATGAATATTAGTTTTTGTTCCCATCGGATCTCCAGATCCGTTGCAACTCAAATTAATATTAGTTTTTCTTCCCATCGGATCTCGAGATCCGTTGCAACCCAAATGAATATTATTTTTTCTTCCCATCGGATCTCGAGATTCGTTCAACCGAAATAAATATAATATTTGCGTTCTCAACGGATCATTTGAAAATGATGTTCTGATTTTGAGTTGTTTTTAAGTCTGATATTATTTTTTATATGTTTCAATGCAATAAAATCTACATCATCCGTATTTCGATGTCGATTTCATAGAATGTGATAGCTATTCTTATTTGATGAATAATCATTTGTTAGATTCAGAATAGAATAGAATAGACTAAAAGGGAACATGGGATGGGAATGCCGAGCGATATCCGTTAATTAGGAATTCTGATATCGTGATCCGATGGGAAGTACCCCTTTTTATCCCGGAAAATTGTAAGCTTTCACGGGAAAACTGGAAATTTTGAAATTACTCGCTATATGGAACAGTTGCCATGGAAACAAAATAACAAGTCCGTCAAAAAATTTTAAGAGCATGCTATACCTACTTTTGCATTGGTTTTTAATATCCTAGAAGAACATATGATGCTTTTTTCGCGATAAACAGTAGTCCGCGCAGCCGAAGTCGCGGGCGGGAAAGCTAGTAATTTGATAAACAGATGACAGCTTACATCGTGCGTTCTCTTATGATTCTCCAGATGTTTTTCACATTTGTACACCGTGTAACACAGCTCGCATTTATATAGTGCCTTTATATACCATGTATAGGTCTGACGTCTCTGGATCTCCTCCTTCATTGCCTCCGGAGTGTTCATGTACTCTATGTCGAATACAGACTCGTATTTATTACTTTTACTGTATTTACTTTGTATCAACGCGAGTATTTTTACTGCCTTCTGAGTTAGTATTTTTTTATCTGTAAAGTTAAAGTCAAAATTTAATGAAATACAAAATAGAAAATCTGTCTCTTAGTCCGGATAAACAATAAAAATAAAATCTATACTTGTAATAAAGCAAAAAGTACCCAACAAGTTTGTAAAATGAACTACTTATTTTAAGTTTGTAAACTTAAAATAAGCTACTGTACAAGTTTTTCTTTTTATATCGTGTTTGTCTGTTCGCGCATCAAGTGAAAACTACTGAACCGATTGCGATGCGGTTTTGACAGTTGGTAAACTTAGGGTTTGGCTTAAAAACTGGTGTACTTGGTACCTTAATCCGACGGAAACTGAACGAAATTAGGTATATCGTACCATAAAAGTACTTTTGTTCCTGGAATAACAAAAAGGATACTTTTATCCCAGAGGAATGACCGCGGGCAAAGCCGCGGGTACAGCTAATAAATAAATACATACGAAAGACGGCCTTCCAAAGAACATCTATCAGGAATCCAGAGGCCCTTCCGCCGATGCAGTTCAGGACGTGCTCTTTATCTATAAAGACGCCGTTGGCTGATTTCAGCTCTCCACAGGTCTCGAATTTGGTTTTTAAGTCTTCTTTTAATTCCCTGTCAAAGGTATATTGTGGTTGTTATGACAATTTTTAGTGGGGAATTCCAGAATGAACAATTTGTATTGAAATCTCTGGACCATTTCTTCCGTTGGCTGCAATGTAAATCTTCCAAGGCCTTAGGTAAAAGGTTTAAAGTAACAAGGTGAAGGATAAATGTTCCAAACATAACTTTGCCTGAAGTTAGCCACAAGCTGGGCACATTCCCAGTTGCACTCACTAATGCAAACATTTCTTTGTATTCAACAAGAAACTACAGTAGTCGCAGCCAATCTATGTTTGTGAAGTTCGGCTCAAAGTAAGAGCGAGATAGAATATGCGAAAAACGTAAGCGAGTGAGCGAGGCAGTTATACAATGCTGTCTTCACCTTCAACATTGGGATTGCGCCAGAAAATAGCAGTTTGCGCAGCAACTAGCAGATAACTTCCGAGACACATACTTCCACTGTGACTACTGTATTGTTACCACAAGTGTAATATATTTTTGAAATGGTCTCTTGAATTTGATATCCGTTATGTCAGAATCCGTTGTATTTTTGATGTGTAAAATATCTTTCCACTCCTGAAATCTATGGGAGTAATTTGGTGAAAACTGTTAGACAATGTATAAGCGGAAGTGTAATAGGAAGCCGGGGAAGCGCGCGCTATTTGATTTGACCAATGAGCGCGCGCGGTGCTATCAAGCTAGAAGCCATCACATATTATTTATTTAGTGCAAAATAAACACTTCAGTCGGGAATAGAACTCAGGTACTTCAGACTATCAGCCGAAAGATTCGCGGCCGAGCTATCAAGACATACAATTTTCTGTCGAAAAGTAAGATCAGATAGATCAGATGAAGTAGTTGCTGATTCACAGTTGACCAATGAGCGCGCGTACTAGAGTATGATAAGGCCAGGCTCCAAGGTTACATTTTCCCACTCCCCACTCCCCTGCACTCTGCCACCCGCTTCCCGCAATAAGCACTGAAGTGCCTGCGTAACAAGGTTGATAATCGCGAGCGCTTTTTGAACACACAATTTAGCTCGGAACTAAGTGACGTATGTATCAAAAGTTATTTATTTTATTGACAGGATAATAATTTAGTTAACATTATATGATCAACTATATTTTCTTTCTGTGAGATTTATTTTGGACATAAAGCTTATGCCGTTGATTAGAAAAATGTAAATAATACTGAAAATAACGTAATTTTTTATAAGAAAATGTATCGAATAAAATTCTGTTAATCATGTTTTTGTCTTAGTCTTAGAGAGATAAAGATCTCAAAAAAATGTTAAGTTTCACTTTTATCAGGTTTGTGGTTGACCCAGCATATTTATGGAAAAAAAGACCCTTAAAACGCAGAGCCTGGTCGTAATGTTGCTTATTACCAAGATGAGATGTCAGATATTACACATCATATACGCCTAATGTAAAGCTCGCATGTCTTTTTTTTTAATTTATTATCCTTAAAATTACGGAGTGATTACCACGGACACCATTGTATTTAATATTAAACTAATCTCGTCTCGCAGACAATTGAGACGAAACAAATATGCTGAAATCAGTTAAAGAAGTAGTTTAGGCGCAGTGAGGAAACAGACAAACATACATACGCTGCTAAAATCATAACTCTCCTTTTTCATAGATGGGTAAACATTGGTTTGAAACATCTGTACTTATAATAAATCAGTAAGAAACAAAATATCAAATTATCATTTTTAAATGGTGTGTCTGTTTGTCTGTTCATGCATCACGTAAAAAATACTGGATCGATTGCGATGTGCTTTTCACTGATGGATAGATGAAGGTATGACATAATAACTGGTGTACTTGGTATCTCAATCCGTTGAGCAATCAAAAAACTATTTGACGGCTGAACGAAGTTTCATGATTTTAATTATGGAATAACACATAGGTTCCCTAGATTCAAGAAAATTACCACGCGGGCAAAGTCGAGGGAACAGCTAGTTGATAATAATGTAGAACAGTTCAATCAGTCTGTAGGTAGACTTTTGGTATGAATTTTTGAACACATAATTAAATTTTTATGACTGTGTGCTTTTTTGCTATGCATGTGTGAACATGCCATTATAAGTGGAAACAACATAAAATTCTTTTGTAAAGGGACGACCATACACAGAAAAGTTACATAAATGTAGACTAATTTAAGAAAAAGTATAATTTAAAAAAATAAAATAAAAAATCTTTTACGCTTTTCTATGAACGTTTTTTTTTTTGTATCTTTGTAACTTAACGTTTTTAAATATATTCTTTACTTTTTTTTCCTTTTACTCTTTTAACTTTTTTAAGTTACTTTTTTTCATATTTTTTTATTGCTTTGTCATCGGTTTGGTGAGCTACCCTGGAAGTTTCAGCCGGATGGCTCACCGGGAAGTGCTCGAAATTTGAATTGCAAGATTCCAGGACAGAAATACATAGATAAATACAAGTGAAGTAAAATAAAAGCTCTTTAAAAAAAAAGATCTTACGTTATTCGCTCGTTTACTGAAGGTGGGTCTCCAATTTGAATAATTATATTTTTGCATTTTTTTTGTACAGCATCCATATCTTTATTTATAATACTAAACGTTTTCTTTATGTTAATCTTCCGTTTTTTATCCATACAATGAACGTAACATGGGTTATTAAATTCATTGTTCTTCTGTATAATGTTGCCACTCTGTATCATTATTTTTTCATAATTATCATATATTGAATCTAATTCTGTGTTTATGTTTTCCATATCAGCAATTATTTCGTTTATGTTACATTCATCATCATCATCATCTGGGGCCTCTTCGTCTTGAATTTCTGTTTCACCATTAGTGATACAGTCATCATCAGATAGAGTTACATTGGCCAATTCAGTGAGAGACTTGTTCTTTGTTATTCCTTGTGGTCTTATTACTTTAATTTCTTCAACTTTGTCAATATTATCATCCGAGTCAATGCTAGAGTCATCTAGAGCTTGATCTATTTCGCGCATATCGTCGCTGTTTATGCTAGAGTCTGATTGAAAACCTTCAACATTTTTTAAGAGAGTGAAATCTAGAATATTATCAGTAATATCATCATCACTGTTTAAGATAGTGTCATCTAGTTTTTCCACTATCTCAGTATCATCTTTGTTTTGTCCTTGAATATATTTTGTTTCAAATATTTCAATATTATTACAATTCTCTTCATTCTTTGGTTCTATTTCAAAAATAAGATCAGTTTCATTTTCGGTTTTGAGTACGTCTTCCAGTTTGAGAACTTGTGAATCATCTTCGCCGTCTGTTTCCAATTTGATTTCTTCTATTGGAATTGGGTTTTCAAATAGTCTCTGTAAATAGCAATGCTCTTAAAAAACAATGGATAGTGCACAGCATACAAGAATCCATACTAATCTATTCTTATAATAAAGTAATAAGTACGAAAAAGAGTGTACAAACAAAATAATTTAAAAAAAAATGGTCGAACAGTCTTTATGCTACTG
The DNA here is from genome assembly GCA_946251855.1 of Alsophila aescularia. Classification (NCBI taxonomy): domain Eukaryota; kingdom Metazoa; phylum Arthropoda; class Insecta; order Lepidoptera; family Geometridae; genus Alsophila; species Alsophila aescularia. The sequence continues at coordinate 60,474,692 of OX276373.1, forward strand.
AGCAAAAATACGAGTACATGTAACAAATTGAAAATCGTGTCTGGCTGTATGTTTGTTTGTTCGCACATCACATAAAAACTACTGAACGGATTACGATGCGCTTTTCACAGTTGGATAGCTTAGGGTTTGACTTAAAAACTGGTGTACTTGGTATCTAAATCCAAGGAGTAAAAGCCGAGCAATCGATAAACACTTTTTGACGACTGAAGTTTTTTTTTTTTATTTTTTTTTTTTATTTTGTTCAATTGTTGGTATATTGTTTTTTTAAGGTCTTGGAATAGTAAAGTACTTTTAGCCTAGAGAAATGACAAAGCATGCGAAGCCGCGGGTACAGCTAGTAATGAGCGATTCCACTATAGACGATTCCCGACATTAATTTTTTAATCACGTTTTAGTTGTTTTTTTTTTGCGAATAGTGCAAAGAAGAAAGTCGAAATTTAATATTAAATAATTATTTTATATTAAATAACGATTTTACTCCATATTAAATTCTTTGGAGCGTTTGAAAATATTACCATCCAAATAGTTGGTACAAACTGAAAATCATACCTAGCAACACTGACGCGAAATAGCTGTTGCTGACAGTTTGAGGTAATGTTTTACCTGTTAAACTTGAAGTGACAATGTTCATTTATCTTTCTGTTTCAAAAATGTAAGTTCAATAATGTGTTCATAAATAACAACATATGTTTGTTATTTATGAAAACATTATTGAGTACTAGAATACATTGTTAACTTGTTGCACCCGCGATACAAAAGATAAGAAAGTTTACTTTTTTTACAGAAATTAAGAGCTGACATTCTGAAACTTTGCAAAAGTAAGAAAAATCAAAACTCAACTTAAACTACCGTACCTCGGTGCTATTCGGGACTCAGGAGGTTATTCGGGACAATCATATATTTTTTTTCAACTGGTAATATTTTTTTGAATAAATGTAATTTGGCAATGTATTTATGTAATGTAATTGTCTATGGTTTTGACAAATGGACGTTTGAGGTTATGTTGACTCACACGCCGCAGAAAAAAACAGGTTTTGAGAGAACTTTTGCATGCAGCTGAAAAACTATAAATGTGTGTAAAATGTCCTTACGACCAACGAAATGCATGGTTATTCAGGACTAAGTAGAAGTATTTGTTTGTGAAATCAACATTCAGCGTATTAGGTCTTCTAGGTTGTTATTCGAACAGTGATATTTGGGACGGATTTTGGTGTTATTCGGGCCGACCGTCCCATATAATCCGAAGACTAATTTTTAATATAAACACGGGGTTATTTGGAACGGTCGTCCCAAATAGTCCGAATTCTGTTAATAGCGGTTTCTAACTTTTTTTCTTCTTCTTTGTAGCGATGAGTCAGATGAGTCAAAAATGGGTCGTAAATATCAACGAATAAATAGGCATACCCGAAATGGTAAATGCTACACTCCATACAATTATTTTACAAAGGATGATCTTAATGAGGCAATTGAAAAAGTTAAAGCTACAGAGATGTCAATGAGAAGTGCTGCAAAACATTTCAATATCCCTAAATCAACGTTAGCTCGTCACTGCAAGAAACACGACTAATTACAAGGAAGAGCTGGGCCTCCCACATTATTCAGCGCTGAAGAGGAAGAAGTATTTGCAGAGTACTGCTTACTCTTGAGTGAATGGGGTTGTCCATTCGATAATATGGACCTGAGGGTTTTTGCCCACCGTTATTTGAATAAACTAGGAAAAAATTATCCAAACTTGAAAGACAATCTACCTGGTCCTGACTGGGCACAAAATTTTGTGGAAAGACAAGGACAGGCTGTCTAATCGCTTTGCAGCCAATATTTCATCGGAAAGGGCCAAAACAACTACCATTGCTGTGGACAACTTTTTTGAAAAAAAAATCTAAGTCCGTGGACGGAGTGAAGACAGACAATTTGATAAATTTCAATGAAACCAACCTAACTGACGATCCAGGTTCTAAAAAAAATATATTTAAGCGAGGCTGTAAGTATCCTGAACGGATAATTAATAACTCCAAATCTGCAGTCAGTATTATGTTTAGTGGTGGAGCAAATTGCAAGATGCTCCCAATGTACGTTGTCTACAAATCAGAACATTTGTGGGATCAATGGACGATCGGAGGACCACAAAACACTCGCTATAATAGATCAAAAAGCGGATGGTTTGATGGAACTTGTTTTGAAGATTGTTTTTTTACTGTATTAATACCTTACTTCAAGAATAAGACAGGGCGCAAAGTTATCGTTGGCGACAATCTGTCATCGCACTTTTCCGTAAATGTTCTTAAAAGCTGTCAGAAAATGACATAAGATTTGTGTGCTTACCTCCACACGGTACCCATTTTTTGCAGCCGCTAGACGTGGCATTTTTTGCGCCACTGAAAAGCTACTGGCGTAGTATATTAACGAATTGGAATACATCAGTAGGCAGGAAGCAGAAGGTCCTTTCTAAAACAGATTTTCCCAAATTACTGTCGAAATTGCGTAAAAAAAATACTGAAAATGACACTGCTGCAAAAAAACATGCAGTGGTTTTGAAAAATGTGGATTGTATCCGTTAAAGCCTGCTCGTCCAAAATCACGACTACCAGGACAAACGTCAGCCGAAGAAGTAAATAATGTGGTATGGAGTGTGGTGCTAGATATTTTATAAGAAATTCGGGGAGGAAATCAACCCACCACCCACAATAAAAGAAAAAAGCGATGTGAAGTACAGCCGGGAAAAAGCATTATAGCAGCGGATCTCAATCCAAAGTTAGACGTAGACACAAGAGCAAAGAAAGTAACAGACAACAGGAAGAAGGGAAAAAGAACTAAGAATATTCAGCCAAGTTCACGACAACATCCTGAAATAGAAATAAATGTATATGGCACTATCAGTAGCGATGAGGAAAATTATAATCAAGTCCCACTTACAGATGAAAACCCTATGGAGCAAAATAATCGAAAACGTGTTTCAAAGAAAACTAACAAACAAGCTATCAGATGTGAAAAGAAGTTGAAAATGTCGCGTCGAATTTCAACTACTAGTGCAGAGAGTTCTGAAATTGACATGAGCGTACATAGTGACAGCGACATAGTCGATATCCCCGATGAGGACTCAGACATTACGTATTTTGATTACGATGATAGTTGTGCCGTAACACGATCTGTTGATGAGCTAGAGGCCAACATTTGGGAAGAAATACTAGTTCGGATTAATCATGAGTCTGAGAAGGATACTGTTTGTACTAAAAAAGACAAAGAAACGAAGAACGAGACAATGGAGATTGCAGACACTGAAGATATAAGAGGAATATATGAGGAGAAGGATACTGATTGTACTAAAAAAGACGAAGAAACGAAGAACGAGACGAAGAAGACTACAGACACTGAGGATATACGAGGAATATATGAAGAGAAGGATACTGATTGTACTAAAAAAGACGAAGAAACGAAGAACGAGACGAAGAAGAAGACTGCAGACACTGAGGACATAAGAGAAATATATGAGGATATAAGAGGAAATACTGTATGGAATGTAGGTGATATCGTAAAGGTGCGTTACTTCGTTAAAAAAACATGGAAACATTACATTGGAAAAATATAAACAAAGGATAATCTCCGACATATATACTCGATTACATTCTACAAAACCATCAAAAAGGATGGCCTAAAATTTGTTAAAACTGGACGCAAGGATAAAGACGAAGTACCTTATGCAAATATTGTTAAAAAGATGCACCTGATACAAATTTAACCTGATATGTATGTATTGGAGGAGGACGAAGATAAGGAGAACTTCTAGATTTAGTCTGTAATTGTGTACTGTTTTTTGCAATTATAAATTATATGTCGTAATTGCCTTGTTTTTCACGATAATCTCACTTTTTAATTTTTGACAAAATTTGTTTGTGTGTTTTGTACAAGCCTAGTTGTGTCCCGAATAATTTCCATTTGGTTTTAATTAGTTTTCGTGTATTATAGAGGCAAAAATCGAGTAAAGAATTGCATGTCCCAAATAACACACTTTGGTGTATTATTTGGGACACTCACTGCTTTTTTTTAAGAATATAGCAGCACTCAGAACAAAGTTTCACCCAATATCATTAGCGTAAGAGTGTGGCCAACATGAAAATAAATGCTACTATACAGTAAATATCATGCGTGCGCGTAATACTCATTTTGATTGTAAAATGTTTCCCAAATAACACCTAACTACGGTAATAGCTTTTAAGAGTGTAATGATTGTTAGGTTAAAATAAACGTTAACCTTAATTGGTCGCACCCGCGATCTTAATGTCAGATCGCGGGTGCAACTTTTTGTCACTTAACCTTTTTGTGTGATTAATTGCATATTTTGTTGTTTTTATATGCCTTGACTAATAATATAACCTTAATAATATTAATTCCCTTGAAAAAGAGATTGCGCGTTTCTAATGTTTACAGTGATTCAGACAATGAATTTATTTTATATTTTTAAGCGACAAAAAAAGTGTACTAATTAGTAATAAATATTGTTTGATCTCTTATTTTGTTCCTTTATAACTTAAATTGACGTTTATGTTCACTTCAATTAGACTGGTAGCACCCGCAATAATTTGATGTTGCACCCGCGATTCGGTCAAAAGTGAATAATTAATTGTTTATTTTTGTTTTCTTTAGAGTTTTTATTTTATGTTCATGGTTACTTAAACATCTTACGAAATATAAAGGCATATTAGATTAAATGTATCACAATTAACAGATTTATAAGTTTTTGTCTATGATCTGGAATGGTTGGACTAAATCTGTTGCACCCGCAATGTCAATTTGGACCTTCCTCCTGGCTTTTAAAACATTATTTTAAAATCCTTGTAAACGAATATTAAAAGAACATATTAAAATGTCATCTTTCAAAGATTAATTCAATTATAATGTTTTTTATTGAATTACATGAAACTTAACATGTGTCTAAATGTTGCACCCGCGATAATGGAATGACCCTAATATAATAAAAGCGAAAGTAATTCGGTCTCTCCTTATGTCTATTACCTTTATACAACGAAACGGCTTGACGAAATTTGGAATGAATATAGATTTAACCTTGGAATAGAACATATATTACTTTTTATCACCGTAGGCTGTAAGTCCGCGCTTACGAAGTCTCGATTAAAAGCAAGTTTGGAATTAGAAACAACATATCATCACAACAGTTTAGCTGGTAAAGCATTAGATAGATAGATAATCGCTTTATTGCACACTAAATAAATCATACACAGGTATAGTCATTCAATTTAAATGGGCGGTCTTATCGCTTAAAGCGATTTATTCCAGACAACCGTTGAATGGAGAGGAAGAATAGGATCAAGAATACAGGTTCAATTTCTTTTCAGCAACCAGTGGGTAGAAAAAGCCCGCTGAGGATTTACGAGCCGTGGAACACACTTTACAGCAGGCTGTAACGTGTTCAGTCAGTCCTCCTGAGGCTGGTTCAGGAACCAGCCTCAGGAGGACTGACGGAACACTACTATGAACTTCAGGTATATAAAAACACATGCAATAATTTCCACACTAGAACTGTATCAAATTTTATCTTATGATCACATTTGTAGAGTTCTGTACTACAAGGAACCCTAGGAAGGAATAAGATCGTCAAGTCAATCTATCTGTCTGTCAGTTTGTCTGTCTATCAGTCTTTCCCAGTGCGGTAAAGCGACACAAACTTTGATCAAATTCTATCTCGTGATCATATTTGTATGGTTCTGTATTACAAGGAACCCTTATCCAATTGAATATAAAAAGAGTCAAGTCATTCTTTCTGTCTGTCTGTCCAAGTCTGTGTAGTAGAGCGACACAAACTTGGGCCAAATTCTATCTGATGATCACATTTTGATGGTTTTGAACTACAAGGATCTCTTATAAAATCATCTAGTCCATCTGTTTGTCCCAGTCTGTGTAGTAAAGCGACACAAACTTGGATCAAATTCTATCTCATGATCACATTTGTGTGGTTCTGTACTAGAAGGAACCCTTATAAGATCATCTAGCTAGTCCGTCTGTCAGTCCCAGTCTGTGTAGTAGAGTGACACAGCTTGAATTAAATTCTGTCTCATGATCACATTTGTTGGTTCTGTACTACAGGGGACCCTGATAAGATCGTCCTTCAGTCTGCCAGTCTGTGAGCAACACAAACATGTCTAGCTACTATTTATTTAATGATTTTTAGAAATGTGATTTTAGTATGAAGTCTCGCTTAGCTACAAGTGAAACAAAGAAATAAACAAAAATCAACAACCAGGTCAAGCTAAATAAAACCGTTTAAAAACCGAAAAAACGCAGTCACTGATCAAACCATCCATAGAGGACTTTAATACAAATAAAAAATATTAAAGTACTAGTATCCTAAGGTGTCGCGTTACTGAGATTTTGGAGCTCAAACATGCATTAAGGGGGCCCTTCCCGGTCCGTCTATCTTCAACTCGAGCATGGTCAAAAAGCATTTGTTTCATCCAGCGCAATGTTTGAAAAAGAGACAAGGCGAAAAGAGAGAGATAGAGTCTGAACGCTCGGTTGTCATTCGGAAACTTCCGCATTATAACAATAATAACAACATTGCACGAAAAATAGTGTACGGAAATTTCATAAAACTTGTTCCAGGAAATACGCGTTTTTCAGTAATCCTTATCCCAAAGATGTTTTCCTTACTTTTACAATTTATGAGTACCTTATGTTCAAGTAAAAGTGGTGCGAAAAAGCAGATTTTTTGAGGCTTAGGTATACTGAATTTGTGTCTCAAATTTTTTGTTTTTATCTTTCGTAGAAATCTAGACACAGTTTACAACATACCTGTTAGTTCAAAAATTTCAAAGAACGATGGGTTACAACGCCATAATCACGTACGAGCGTTTGTATGAAAAGTATGACGGGTTGGTCGCTCTTAAGACTAAAACTCTTTCTTTGATATCCAAATCTCTGAAATCTTACACTTTAGAATACTGGAGGTCTAACATGTTTTGTTTGTATTGAAGTCTTCCATCGATTTATCAAGGTTAGGTTAGTGGTTACTGGTCGTTTTTTCAGTCTGGAAGTGGATTTTTAGGCAAAAGTGAAAAATATAATTAACACATAAAGAACATACCTGATTACTGTCATTATCTAAATGTTTACTATTATCGATAAAAATGCATTTCTCCAAAGGGAGTGTATTCTCTGTTTGAGAACTCTGTCCATTCCCACTATCTAGTAATTGTTGTAACAATGGTACACTTGTCTCCGGTGGCCTCGATTCATTTACACTTGTCTCCGGTGGCCTCGATTCATTTAAACTTGTCTCCGGTGGCCTTGATTCATTTACTCTTGTCACTGTTGGCCTTGGTACATTTACATTGGTCACTGTTGGCCTTGGTATGTTTACTCTTGTCACTACTTGTCTTGTACCTAGAAGGCCAGGTACTTTTACACTTGTCCCTAACAGCCATGGTACATTTACACTTGTCTCTGATGACACTGGTACAAGATCACTTGTAGTTAATGGCTGAAGTGCATTCATTCTTAATACTACTCTAGGCTTTAGTGTGTTTAAGTTTGGTACCAGCAATGGAGTGTTTTTGTTTGTAGCCGTTGCCAGCATTGGCATTTTTGAGACTGGCTCAGTGCTTGGTGGCTGCAGTTTATTTATATTGAATACTGCTCCTGGCTTCAGCGTGTTAAAGTTTGGTATCAGAAATGGAGTGTTTTTATTTGGAGCCGGTGCCAATATTTTCATTTTTGACACTGGCTCAGTGCTTGGTGGCTGCAGTGTATTTATATTTAATACTGCTCCTGGCTTCAGCGTGTTTAAGTTTGGTACCAGCAATGGAGTGTTTTTGTTTGTCGCCGGTGCCAGTATTGGCATTTTTGACACTGGCTCAGTGCTTGGTGGCTGCAGTGTATTTATATTGAATACTGCTCCTGGCTTCAGCGTGTTTAAGTTTGGTATCAGCAATGGAGTGTTTTTATTTGGTGCCAATATTTTATTTATTGACACTGGTTCAGTGCTTGGTGTACTATTATTTGACTCTGGATTTGGTTCTTCTTCGAAGTAGAATGTTTTGACGTTGCCTGACATCCAGACCCCAAAGGTACTCTGGGGTAGAAGTGTGTAGAGTTGGTCCAGGGGCTTCTTGACCTGGAAAAGTATGTCTTTTATAAAAGCTTTTATTTAACTTGCAATGCTTGTATGTATGTATGTATGTTGGTATGCGTGTTTGTTTAGGTCAAATCTTGCAAGCTGAATTAGAACCACTTCCTCTTATCTTACGAAGTAGATATTTTTATGGTAAGCATGACCTGAATCGACATCCAGGAACAGCTCCAGATAAAGGAACTGTCCACAGCACAGTCACGAAATTTTGTGTACACGTTATATTATGCTAGCCGGTTTGAAGATTTAACATGACATAGCTGCATATGCTCCGTGACATGGTTGCTGCTCTCCGGGTTGGCTCCTGATTAGGGAACTCCTCAATGGTTAACAGCATAGACACGAAAGGATATATACGCATTTAATTGTGATAGCCCGTTCTAAGTATCCTCATGACTTGGCAATTGCATAAAGGCTTTTTTTTAAATGTTTTTTAATTATCTTCTTACCTATTGGTAGGCTTACATTTGACTAATGTAATATAGTGTTAAAATCAAAGATAGAATGCAACAATAAAGACTTCGCAAAGTGCGGATTTCCATCGCTCCGTGCTTCACAGCGCCGGTTAAGCTCACAGTCCCGGATGTTGTTGATTAATAGGAGTCATTATGCCATGTCAGAGGCCCTCGGGCGGTCTGACAAACTGTGACACCAGAGGCCAGCACTACCTCAAACGACAAACAGCAGTAGAAGATAGGATATACGATAAGCCCAAAATTGGACTGGGTCTATAGAACTATGGACAGAATACCCCAAGAGAAGCTTGGCAACAGGGTCTAGGTGACATAAAATAAGCTACTGAACAAGTATTTTTTATAATGGTCTGTCTGTTCACATATCACATAAAAACTACTTAGCCTAGGTATATAAAGCTAAGTTTTGACTTAAAATGTAGCGTACTACAAATCTCAATCTGATGAATAGAAGCACAGCAATTGATAAAAACTATTTGACGGTTAAACAAATATTGGAATATAAACCATCAATCCAAGTCTAATCTTGGCCATAACGCACCTCTCAACAGACTTGCTCGTACATTTAACAGCATCTCTAAAACTGATACCATGGACCTATTTATTGGGAACATTTGCAAGTTTAAATTGTCGGTTGTTTCTCTGTGATATTTAAGTTTTAGTTTTATTTTTTTATTTTCAATTTAATTTGCAATTATTATTATTATTGAATGAATTAACTTATTAAACCCTATTATCTCCAGTTTTAAATTATTACGTTTTATATTTAATTAACTTATTTTCTTGTATACAATTGAATTTATTATTTTATGTTTTTACAATGGTTTAACTCGCTTTTTTTTTTTTTTTTTATTAATGCATGTAGTCTTCGCCTATAATTATGATGGCACTAAGTTGTTTTACTTTATGTTGATTTGTTTTAATGCATCGGTGTACATTATGTTGGTGATCAAATAAATAAATAAATAAACTAACGTGTGCGTGATTCATTATTCAAACATATGTCGGACGCAAAACGGACGGTTGAAATGTTCGATGAAATAACTCATGAGTGACAGTTGTAACATATCTTTAAATAATGGTTAAATAAAGGATGATGAAATGTTTTCAATTATATAATATAGTATATGTACTGTTTGGTCCTGGATTAAAGCATAGGTTACTTTATCTTTATACTTAATTTATCTAAATTTGGATTGATTTGATATTTTTATAATATTTCATGTATTTCTCTTTGTTCATGAGATGTTAATTTTGACTTACAAAGTGCTATTATTTTTGCTACTTACAATAAAATACTTTGACTTTGACACAGGCAAAGATGCGGGCTCAGCTAGTTAAGAATAATTTTAACTTACACCGTTTGCCTTCTCCCATTGCTGCAGTATGTTAACGGCCAATACACACTTCTCTTTGAAATTGCACATCTTCCTCAACAGATGTTCACATGCTGCGCATAATTTAGGACTGTTTGAGCTCAACTGAAACACAATACATTTAAAATTAGACTAATTATGGTGCATTTGTTTATGCACTTGTTAGATTATTACTTATTGTAAATGTAGAAAAGTATTAAAATAATACTTGGTACTTACGTGCTATGTATATAGTATTTCGTAATACTATATACGTAGCATTCACACTAAATCACTTTAACATGTATAAAACTATCACCTTGTAGCAACATTACTTGTAAACAAAATTCTCTCAAATGTAAGGCCACTTTCAGAACGAAGTATTAGTACTGAAACAAAGTATTGTGTACTTTAAGTACGACTACTTTATAGAACAAAGCTTAGATCACTTTTAGAACGAAGTATTCATTCTGAAACAAAGTATTGGCTACTTTAAGAAGAGTAAGGTACCACATGTAAGCTTCTAGTCCAGTGTATGTCATCACTATGAAACATCTCTATTATTGTGCCGTAATTATTAGAATGATGTTAAAATGTATTTCAATATTTGAATACAATTAATAGAAATGTCTAATATAATTTATAAAGTATCTACCATACTCGGTTGATCTTTTTTCAAATGCCTCAGATAACTCGGACAATGTCTGAAGTCATCTGAGGTGATCTAAGCTTTGCTCTAAAAAGTAGTCAGACATATATACTTAAGTTCGCTCTGAAAGGGGCCTAACATTTGCAGAGACTGTTGTTTACAAATAATGTTGCTACAAGGTGATAGTTTTGTATGTGTTAAAGGGATTTAGTGTGAATGCTTGTAATACTATATACGTAGCACGTAAGTACCATGTATTATTTTTATACATTTCTACATTTACAATAAGTAATAATCTATCAAACTCAACACCTGCAATGGGGGCCTGGCTAGGGGGGGGGGTTTGATATCCTTTATACTCCTGGGTCAACCCTAACCTGGCCACCTGTCCGGTGAGCAGGCTCGGCAATGGCTACGGAAAGGAGCGCAGGTCGTGTAGACATCCGCAGCAAGTCTGATTGTTACCTTCACGTGGTGCCGCCCTGTTCTTGGTCTGGTCCCCTAAGGAACAGACGTAACCAAGGCAACAGACGCAATTCTAGACTTTCCTAGTCCCACCCAACTCTTCCTTTTCCTTTCAAAAAGCCCCACCTAATTCCTTTTACTCCTAATATCCCTGCTTACCTCCTTTCCAATCCGCTGCAGTGACGAGGTGGTCAGGTCACTGTGGACTTACTATCCCCTAATGTGTGATAGTTGGTGGGGGGATGATCACCCACTTAACTTGGTGCTGTGCGTGGGGGGCCCGTATGGTAGGATGAAACAAACCTGGTGGCTGAGTGGGGAGTTGGTCAGGGTATAGTACCTCTCTTCCGCAACACTCCTCTTTGGTGTGGATTTCAACCAAAACGGGGGGGTGTGGACTAGCCATCCATATCTATCCAGCACGGGTGGCAGCCTTCAGCTCTGCCTGGCGAGAACGGAAGGACTATGGGGTCTGCAGCTGGCGGTGTTCGTTGGGCTGCGCAATTTTGGATTGGGCGTAGTGTCGGACGTAGCAGCGTTTAGCTCGTGGGCTCCTGGGATATCCGTTCTATACCTTCTCTAGTAGCCCTGGTATTGCAACCCAATATCCCCGGTGCGGGCTCCGTGGAGGGTGGGGAGCTAGAGAGGTGAATTTTAAAGATAAATGTAATATGGAACAACAAAAACTAAAACGAAATCCAAAAACCCCCCTTAGTGGGGAGGCGGTGAGTACCCTGGAGGCAGCTTTTGCTGCCGACACGGATCAAACTGCAGCCTGGACGGTCATTAGACCTAAGGGTAAAAAAGGAGCAAGGAATGTGGAGAGACAGCAGGTGGCTGGAACCTCAAGTGCCAGTGCTCCGAACCTTGAGGGGACTAACGCCCCAATAAGGTTAACTAAAAAAATAAAATATAAAATTAAACAAAAATTGAAAAAGGAGCGTTTGGAATCGGGCTCGGGAGGTGTGAAACCACTGGCTGAAGACACCAGACCTAAAAGCCCGGGACCAAGAGCTTACTTTAAGAAGCGTAAACAAACGAGGGACAGCAGGGATCCCGTAACCAAGCCGTATGCCCCCACCAGCTTTTACTAAGGATTCGTCCGAGGTGACTGCTGGGTCCGTTGGTTGTGTAGACAAGGTTAAGGGTGCCCAGAAACAAAGCAAGGATTTCGGATCCAAACCAAACGCCCCGCCAGCGAGTACCGTGGACTTGTCCGTGGTGGCTGCTGGGTCTGGTGGCCGTAGAGGAGAGGAAATGATATCTAAGCGAGGATCTAAACACGGAAACCGATTCAACCGTCAGAAGCAAGCAGCCATTGCGATCTCTAAGACGGCGCAAGCCCCAGCTCGCACTGAGACTAGCAAGCGTACGCGGTTGGACGATACGGTTTCTCCAAGAGGTGAACATAAGAAAGCAAGGTTGGATACTTCTCATCGGACCCAGACTAGCTATGCAGATATTGTTCAGAACAAGCTCTGCGTAGCAGTGTCTAGGGCAGATAGTATCCAACTTACCGAAGAACAGACTACCTTAGTGAAAAAGTTCCTGCAGCACAGGATACTTGAGGGTATCAAAGACCCAGCTAATGATTTCTCCCCCAACTACAGAGATCGGCCCATCATTTCTGTTGGAGTTCTGAAGCTGTGGTGTGAGGATGAAGACTCACTAAGGTGGCTTGTAAAAACCATCGACAGAATTCCGGCAAATACATGCCCAAAACTTGTAATAAAAAAACAAAGCGAAATCGCCAGAAAGGTGCGAGCGGCCCTGATCCTTCCAGACTGTGATAATTCCCTAGAGGATACAAACATGGTTCTGGATGGACAGAACAAGTGGGCACTCGTTAATACCTGGACGGTGTACTCGCACTCCTGGCAAGAAGCAAAATCCAAGGATGTTGGACGAACACTGTTCCTGTGTCTGGGTATCCCAGAACATGTTGTCCCAACCATCCTGGAACGTGACCGTAGACTTGTCCATAATTTGGGCAATGTCTACGTGCTCTTTTATGCCAGGGACGGAACGCTTACGGATGCTCCACCTACTCTGGATGAGATACCGATCGGGAACATGGGCCCTCGACCAAAGGTGTGCATGGAACAAGAGTCCCAACCATCCTCATCTCTTATTGGCGGTGCGAAGGACGTAGTTCCGGACGTGCCGTCACACTCTTCTCCTAAACTATCAACTTCAAGGGGAGGAGAAGAGATGAGTGTGGACACGGTGCCACCAAAGGTGGTGACGGTGAGTAACCGTTAGGTTACCCTTTGGTGTCGGATGGGGAGAAGAGGCGGTGATTGTCGCGTCGGCATACATGCCCGCCGACGAGGACATCCCACCAAAGGAAATCGCTGACCTCGTAAGACACTGTGAGCTTAACAATTTTAAATTAACCATAGCGGCAGACAGCAATGCACATCATCCGTTATGGGGGATGCCGACAGCCAATAGTAGAGGTGAAGATTTGGTAAACTTTCTTTTCACTACTACACTCTCACTAGTGAACAGAGGAGCGGAACCAACTTTTGTCACACGCAGATGCCGCACCATTGTTGATATAACTTTATTCTCGGACAAAAGCAATAATTTTAACACCATTAAGAATTGGAGAGTTTCGGAGGAGCCTTCATGCTCGGACCACAGATGGATCCGATTTGAAATGGAGCTAAACAGGGTACCACCCGCACCAACTCGAAATCCCCGTAGAACGGACAAGGTGATCTTTTATAATTACTTAGAACAGCACCACACTCCCATGTCTATGGGTTCACGGCTAAATAGCACTACTGATATTGAGCAGGCGGTAGTACAATTAACAGACAATCTCACCAAAAGCCATGAGGAAGCCTGCCCCCTCTCCCCACCATACGTAAGTAAAGCTGGTAGTCATGGTTGGGGTAAAGATTTGGAGAAACTAAAAGAGAAGGTTCGTAAATTATTTAATAGAGCCATGAATACATACCACGATGAGGACTGGGAACGATACAGAAAGGCGCGAGCGGCGTACAAAAAACTAATTCGCTCCAAAGGTCGTAAGTCATGGAAAATATATAGCACAAACATAGAAACGAATATTCAAGCAAATAGGCTGCTGATCCTAAGCGTGAGATTAGTTCTTTAAAAAAAGTAGATAACACTTACACAAAAACAGAAACAGAACCAAATGGTCTACTCTTACAGACACATTTCCCAAGTTGCCAAATCACTGACACCATTACATGGATTGATAGTGAGACGGCTATACCTGCTGACGCGGATTGGGATGTTGCAAAGTCAGTAGTAAGTCGGGAAAGAATCAGTTGGGCTATAAATACATTTACACCTTATAAAACAGCTGGGCTGGACGGTATCTTTCCGGGACTCCTCCAATGGGCAGAGGGACATATTATCGGTACACTGGAAATAATCTTCAGGGCGTGTTTATCCTATCGGTACATACCTTTAGGCTGGAGAGAGGTCAGAGTACTGTTTATTCCCAAACCTGGAAAGAGTGACTATACAGACCCTAAATCTTACAGACCGATAAGTCTTACATCCTTCCTCCTTAATACCTTGGAAAGACTTTGTGATCGGTACTTTAGAGATAGCATCCTAACTATATCACCATTACACCCACAACAACACGCATATAGTTCGGGTAAATCAACAGAATCAGCTTTACACAAAGTAATCAGCATAATAGAACAAGATTTAAGAAACAAAACGTTGTGCCTGGGCGCCTTCATTGATATTGAAGGTGCTTTTGACAGAACTAACTTTAGAAGCATAAGCGCAGCGCTAAGGAAGCATGGTGTTGAGTCGACATTGGTTGATTGGGTCATTAACATGTTAAAGCTTAGGGCGGTTAGAGTCGACCTAGGTGGAACCATTAGCGGGGTGGTGTCAAGGGGGTGCCCTCAAGGGGGAGTACTGTCACCCCTACTATGGAACATGGTGGTAAATGACCTAATTACAAAGCTTAACAACAGACGCTATTTCACAGTTGGCTATGCGGACGATCTGACTATCCTTGTCTCAGGACACTTTGCTAGCGTATCCTGTGACATCATGAATAACGCCTTAAAGATCGTAGAAACCTGGTGCTTAGACTATGGATTAACTGTGAATCCAACTAAAACACAATTGGTTATGTTTACTAACAAAAGAAACTTAGGACGATACACACTTCCCCACCTTTTCGACACACAGTTAACTTTAAATGATGAGGTAAAGTACCTGGGTATCATCCTAGATAGTAAATTAAACTGGTCTAGACACCTGGAAAATAAAATTATGAAAGCAACCATCTCTTTCTGGCAATGTCGGAAGATGATAGGTAAAACTTGGGGCCTAAGTCCAAAAATAACATTTTGGTTATATAATACTGTGATTAGGCCTTCTCTAACATATGGTTCACTAGTTTGGTGGCCAAGGACTAAACAGGCATCTACCATAAATAAACTACAGTCCTTCCAGAGGTTGGCCTGTGTAGCAGTGACTGGCGCCATGAGAACAGCACCCACTGCTGCACTAGAGGCACTGCTGGGTTTGCCACCGTTGCAGTTGCACATCCAGCAGGAGGCTGCTGCGTCTGCTTACAGACTCAAAGCTCTCAATCTCTGGGATCAAAATAGTCGAACATTCCATACTAACATCATACGGGATTATGCGGAGGGTAACCCGGACATGCTCCCTATTTATGATAGGGTACCAAAACAACACCTCTTTAATAAACACTATAAGATACAACTACATGAGGAATCAAGTGATAGGTCGAACACTGACGAAGTTAGAATCTACACAGATGGTTCCAAAATGGAAGCTGGGACGAGAGCGGGGACATTCTCGGACGACTTGAACAGGCATATAGCAGCAGCACTAGGTACTCACAACTCTATTTTCCAAGCGGAATGTGTGGGTATAATCCAAGCAGAAACAGCAATACTGCGCAGGAAGGTAACTGACTCTAAAATCAGAATACTCTCTGATAGTGCCGCAGTCCTTAAAGCACTTCAAAGGTATGAACATTCCTCGGGGCTAACTATCCAGTGTCACCATCTTCTGGAGGAGGTCAGTAAAGATAATTATCTTACTCTCCAATGGATAAAGGGACACAGCGGATCCAGAGGCAACTATGCAGCTGATGAACTGGCAAGGAGAGGTTCGGGCATGCGCCCTGTAGGGCCAGAGCCAATGATTCCATTGCCTTTCAGTCAAATTCGAGCCTGGATCTGTCAAAGGACATATAAACTACATCAGGAACTATGGGCAAGTATAAAGGATTGTAGACAGTCTAGGGAGGCGTTCCCGGAGTTAAATCCGAGATACTCCCGAAAACTTCTGAACCTTAAACGACACAGTCTCCGACAAGTGGTGGGAATTGTAACTGGTCATTGTCCTCTTAACAAACACCTTCACAGATTAGGTGTCACAGACAGTCCCTTGTGCAGAGGATGCATGGGGGTGAAGAAACGGCCACGCATGTACTCCTCCAGTGCGAAAGCATGGCGCCACAAAGGGAACAGTTCCTGGGAACAACTTCCTCCCTAAAGGAGGCCTGCCCCGGAATTCGTGAGCTGCTGGCCTTCCTGAGGGACATCGGGTGGCTGAACTAGCTGTTGCCGCCCGGTTTCACGCAAAAGGGGCCAATGATTGGCCTAGTTGCGGAAAAGAAGCCCGACCACCAAGTACCAAGTAAGTAGGGGGCCTGGCTATTTATCATAACGCTGGTAATGTGTGCTTGACCACAGCAACCACAGGTCTTATGTGGAATTGTAGCCCAGCAGTTGCAAAAGTTGCATGCTATGTCACAGAATAAATAATAGTACATGTACAGAAGGCTAACTGAGTAAAGTCATTTAAATCTATAGCTACAACGCTATAAAGTGCAATTTAACTCGCACCGCACTGCAAGCTTTCAATTATATTTACCTAGAAGGCGCTTGCCCACCGCGTGCAGGCTAGAATGCACCGTATCACAACACGCGAGAACTTCCATTGCTCTAACTGTTTCAGAATCGCTCTGTCCCTTTTTCGCTCGGTAGGGTTGTATTAAGATATGACTAGGTACTTGTACTACTAATTATTCTGTGATATGTTGTGACTTAGATATTGTAACAGAATAAATAAGTAATAATGTATTATGTTATTACTTATTATTATAAATTAAAATAGTTCTATTACATACAATGACATTCTTATCAGAATAGACTACTACCTCATTTTTACTACCTACCTATCCCGTTTTCAGAACGCCGATAAGTTTAGTGAGATACCTACCTACGTGTCGTTGGTTGATTATGATTATATCCTATAGGTATTGCACTTTGATGAATAAAGGTGCCTGTCTGAATTCCATGCTTCTTAATGAGTCAAAAATAAATTGCTACCTACGTAATAAAAGGTATTAAAAGTAGGTAGGACATACGAGACATATATTATATAAATTCCTAATTAGTTGTAGGCTACTTACTAAGTCAGCACACTATTTCAGTTTCCGATTAACAATACCTACTATAATCAATTATAAAATTACGTTGATCGATTTAATAAACGACTTTATTTCTGCGCGGAATAACCTTAAATATGCGTAGCTTCGGTATGGAACACAAATGAAATAACATAAAACTATAGGAACCTGCGTAATAAAAAAATATAAATATCTAACTAACTACATAACTAGGACCTATTATAGGTATTACAATTTATTACCTTTCAATATCCTTTGGAAACGTAAAGAATGACAATTTGTCATTGCTATCACTATTCAAACAGCCGAATATTGGGTTCTCGAATTTATTTGTACTTGTTACGGAGTGCGACTGCCCTGGCTATGTTGTAAATAGGCAATATTTAATTGATGAGCAGAGGCAGCATGGCAATATTAATATAGACATATTGTTTTTGTGATATATAGGTATACTTATTATTATTATTTTTCCTTGAAATTCATTTCTTCTTACTTATTAGTTGCACGTAATAGTACAACACTTTCTTCGTCAGTTATTTGACACTATTCAGAGACTACATTATTTGATTCCTTTGTTGTTGCTATATCTTAAATATAGTTTTTTATTTATTTATCTATGTTTATTTAAATTACTTATATTGTTTATTTTTTCCGCTCCCTCTTGGCTTTAGTTGAAAACCAGCGCTGCGTGCCTTCGGCAAACAGCCTAATGCTGCGTTAAGGCCCATTCATCACCACTTTAATTATATACTTTTATCTTGCCTTTGTTTTCCTTTTCTATTGTACCTACTTAATTTTTCTAATTATTTGTATCTTTTATTTTTGTGTGTGTTGAATAAATGTATTTTCTTTCTCTAAATGACCTTACCTTATAATTCAGGATATAAAAGTGTGACCAGGGAGCTTAATTTATATTGTTTCATCAAAGTAATAGCCGTTTTTAACACAGAAATATTGAAGTTGAATTTGTGGAAAGGCTGATGATCAACCAAATATTAAATAACTTACCGAATAATAGGAATAATCAGATAATTCTTCATACAAGTCTGATAACTTGGACCTAGGAACGATAACTTTGAGATTTAAATCAGTGCGCAAGCAGGCTTGACAAATATTTATTTTGTCAATCATTTTTTTAGCAACTTTCTGTTAAAACTTTATGCGACGTGATGGAATAGTTTAATGATTCTATGTTCACAAACTAAGTTTATGAAGATACGGGTTAAATTTCTTTCTTTTTTTTTTTTTTTATTTGTGGCAATTGTCTTTTTGACATTTCTGCCAGAGTCATGTAGCTTCGCGTCAAAAAGTTTATAGATAATTTACTAGTACAGGAAATTTAGAAACGTTAACAAGACCAGATTAATATGATGATTTTTACAAACATAGGAGAACTACATACATAAATGAATTAAATATATATAAATACATATGAACTATAATTTATAAAACTACAATATACACAAATACTTAAAGTTTCAGATTATTTAATGAAAGGAATTGAACTAATGACATATAAATATTACGACTATTGGATGATAAAAGTTCTGTTATATGAGTTGGCAATGAAACTTCTAGTGAAATAAGAGACTGAAAGAATGAGAAATGATTCAGTAGCGGACATGAAAAGAAAATATGATTGAGATCTCCTTCATCAAGACCACATTCACATATTGAAGAATCTTTAACATGAATCTTTTGCAAATGAGTAGGGATACAACAGTGACCCAGCCTCATACGAATGATTGAAGATGTAAAAAGCTTGTTGAAGTACCACCGTGCAAACCATGGTTTACTAGGGATGTCAGGCTGAATTCTAGCAAAACCAGAACCTTTGTATTTGCTAGAAGATCTCCAGTTTATACACCAAAAATTTAATAAATATTTTTTTGGTAGGCAAATAAGGTCCTGGCTATAATTTATAAAAGGAATCTTATGGCCACAAGAAACTGCTTCCTTGGCCACTCTATCGACACGCTCATCACCAGAGAGACCAACATGCCCAGGCACCCAGGCAAGAACTACGTCTAAGCCTATAAGGAGACATTCAAAAATAGACTTTTTGATATGAAGTATGATTGGATGAAATTTAGAATAAAATGGATTAGAAAGCAAAGATTGGAGGGAACTACGTGAATCTGAGAAGATAATAGTACGACGAAGTTTAAAGAGAAGGACATATTTAACCGCTTCAAGGATAGCCAAACATTCACCGGTGAACACTGACGACTCAGGAGGACACTTAACTTTTTGGACAATGTCGAATTTAGAATGGAAAACACCACAACCAACACATCCAACTGGCGATAATTTTGAGGCATCTGTGAATATTGTATGCCAACCAAGCCAATCCCTGTGCAAGATCTCTCGAAAATGCTCATCAGCATAAAGGTCACCTTTGCAGATATCAAACTCTAAAATTATTTGCGGATGAAAGGTAACAATATCGTAATCAAAATAAAAAATTGGGAAATTTGGAGACCGGTATGTAGGGTCTTTAAGGGATTTATAAACTATGAAACTTTTGAGCAACAGAGGATGATGTTTACATCTCCAATAACGGGAGGTATAAACGTATTGATAGAGAAGTTGAAGCTTGGGTATATGAGGATGATTAGAAAATTGAATAAAACGAAAGAAGAATCTGTTGGAAAGAAATTGTCGGCGAAGATGGAGAGGAGGATCAACACACTCCACCTGGAGTGCATTGATTGGAGAGGACTTCATCGCACCTGCAATAATCCGAAGTGACTTTGACTGAATTAAATCAAGTTTTCTTAAGCCAACCCTGCAAGCAGGATCAAGCAGAAAAGTACCATAATCTAAAACGCTACGAATTATAGCGTTATATAAAAGTTTAAGATTAAAAGGATGAGCACCCCACCATACTCCCGACAGACACCTTAAAATGTTCAGATTCCTCTCACACTTATTTGCAATATATTCAAAATGCAAACGTCCAGACAACTTATTGTCCAACAAGAGACCGAGGAATTTTACGGACTCTTTAACTGGAATTCTGCTCTCATTAACAGTAATGTTTATATCAGGAAGATTTCTTTTACGAGAAAAGATAACGATATTACTCTTAGAAGGCGAGAGATCCAAGCCATTTTCATGAAGCCAAACATTTAAATAATTAAGGGAAAGGAAATACAGTTACTAGCATCATTAATTTTATGATGAGTACTATATAAAAGAATGTCATCCGCATATTGAAGGATGCGGCAGAGACCAATTGAGGATTCTAGATCATATGTATAGACGTTATAAAGGAGAGGACTGAGGACAGAGCCTTGAGGTAATCCCCGCCATATGGTTCTAGTTGAAGAAATCGAGGGGTCACTACAGTGGAGGAATATGTATCTCTCTGAAAGAAGGTTCATTACAAAATTACTTATCTTTACTGGAATTTTCAACCGACTAAGCTTATTCTTGAGAAGGGGAAGCTGAACATTATCATAGGCTGCAGAAATATCTAGGAAAGCACCAACAACAGATTCATTGCGAGTAAAGGCAAGTCTTATATCGGTAGTAAATATACCCAGGCTATCCATAGTGCTTTTGCCCTTTCTAAAGCCATACTGAGACTTTGCAAGAAGCTTATGACTTTCCAGGAACCACTCAAGGCGGTTCTTTATTAAGTGTTCAGCAAGTTTAGCCAAAACTGAAGAGAGAGCAATAGGGCGGTAAGAATTAGGATCTACCGGATCTTTATCAGGTTTAAGAATAGGGATTATGAATTGAGATTTCCAAGTAACTGGAACATATCCAGAATCAAAAATAATATTAATAAGAGATAAATTATAGATATGAAGGCGGACGTTAGCTTTCGAAAGAAAAGAATACGGAATGCCATCCATACCGGGGGCTGAGTCTCTGACTGATTTCAAAACTATTTCTAATTCTTTTAAAGAAAACGGTTGGTCTAAAGTTTCAATAGATGAAGGATTAGAAAGAGATGGTAGTTCTGAGGGAAGAGGGCAATATTGAGGGGCTAATTTGTCCATGAAGGAGTCAGCCCAAGCCTGGGATGGGCAACAACTTCGATAAGGAGGACACCACGAACGACGATACCTATGGATCTTCTTCCATATCAAAGAGGTAGGAGTGTCGGGGCCAATGCTAGTGCAAAAAGCTTTCCAGCTATCACGTTTCTTATTATGAAAGAGGCGTTTAGATTTTGCGATTACTTTATTTAATTCAGAGAAATTTTCACTAGTCATAGCCATACAAAAGGTGACTTCAGCAACCTTACGAGATTTAATTGCTTCAGTACAGTCTTTATCCCACCACGGAGGAGATGGAATTTTATTCGAATGAGGTTTTTTAATAGGGAAAGACCCATTAGCACACTCTAACAAACTGTGCACAAGCGCATCAGAACAAGATCTTATATTGTAAGAATTTATGACAGGTAATTTAGGAGAATTTATATCAGTGAGTTCATTAAATTTGGCCCACCCTGAACTATTATTGTCTATGGCATATTTAAGAAGAGGAGGATTTCTACAAGCAGTACGCGGACATTTTTGTGAAATATTTATAAGAATAGGAAAATGGTCACTGCCATAAGTAGAAGGAAGGACACACCAAGACATAAGTGAAGCAAGTTCTGGAGAACATAAGGACAGGTCCACTGCACTAGGGTGTTCATCTGGCCGAGATCTTCTAGTCGGGGAACCGTCATTTAAAATACAGAGATTAAGATGATCTAAGGAGTCCAATAAAAAGATCCCAGGTGAATCCGACAAACCACAACCCCATACATAGTGATGACAATTCAGATCACCCAAAACTAGAAGAGGCTTAGGAAGAGAATTTAAAACATTAATAAGTTTACGAATTATAGATTTGGAAGGCAAAGGAATGTATAGAGAGATAACTGTTGAATTCTTAAGCTGAACAGCAACCACCTCGAAACTTTCACCATAATAAGGCAAAGAAATAATTGAGTAGGTAATATTATTTTTAATAAAAAGGGCCACACTACCAAAACCATCTTGACGGTCTCTTCTAACATCAACAAAACCCGATAACCTAAATTTAGAATCGGGTCTAAGCCAAGTTTCTGAGACCGACAAGATGTCCGGACTGTGATGGTTAACTAGATAAATAAGATCGGACTTTTTGTTAATAATACTTCTAGGGTTCCATTGGACAATCCTATAAACTTGATGCATTTTGTAAGAAAGATAAGAGGCAACTTAAGGTGGGGGAACGTTGGACGGTAAGTTAGAGAGAGACGGAGCACTGTTTAATAAAGGAAGAAGAGAGTTTATAAGTTTCATAAGAAGATCAACAACGAGTGACTGAAGAGGGGGATTATCTATATTTACTCTGTCCTGAGCTTGAAGAGCGCAGCCATTAGGAGCTGCTTCTGATAAATCGTCTCTAATAATATTATTATGAGCGACTCTGTCGTAACCGTTACCGTTAGCGACGGCCGAAGTAGGGGCATGATGCTTCTGAATTACCTTCTTTTTGTATACGACTCTTTGAGGTTCCACAGTATTATTTTTGGTCATATGAAAGGAGGAAAAAGGGGGAGAAGGAGACGTAGAAGAAGCGACGTTGGCGTAGGACACTTTTGACACAGAAAACAATTTAGAAGCTTCCGAGTAAGAAATTGCTTTTTGCGCCATAGCTACTTTTATATTTTTTTGACGTTGCATCTCCGGGCAAGAGTTATTCGTGGCAAAATGGTTACCCTTACATGAAATACATATTGCATTGTCCTCCTCTACTCGGCAAGACTCGCCAAGGTGAGTGGACGCACATTTATAGCATGTTGGATTAGAACGGCATTGAGTTTTCGTGTGACCATACCGACAGCACTGGAAACATTGAATAGTTGGGAAGTTATACAATGCCACTGGGAACGAATTATAACAAAGAAACACTCTGTTCGGAAGTATTTGGCCATCAAATGTTAGAACCACCGTTTGGGACGGCTTCCAAGCCACGGATCCATCGATTATAACTTTATAATTTAGTCGACGGACTTTTATAATCGTGCCACAATTGGGAGGGACCTTCATCTCTTCTTTTATCATCTCTGGGGACATGTCAGCTGGGATACCTCGTATTAATCCCATTCGTGTTACATTGTATGAAGGAATTAGGGCATTATAGTTATTTGCAGACAGAGTCGGAGATTCTATGAATTTGTTGGCGTCGATTCCGGAATGAAAATTTAAGGATATTCTGTTTCGCCCGATACTTTTTATTGAACCATCAATAATCCCTTGAAACTCTCTGTATCGGCTAAACAAAAAATGGCCAAAGGTGACTGGGTGTAATGTTGTACCGTCTGATGCAGAACTTTGAGATCTTTGGACATGAACCGTAAAAGGCCCGCGATCTGTATGAATATACAAGTGGCGACCTACAGGTGTAAAAGCTTGACCTAGATCTTGCGATTTTATTGCAGGTGTAGAGGACAAGGAAGCCGGGACTTGGTGAAGCAGGGGAGGAGAAGTAGCTGTTATATTCGTTGAGGCATCAGAGAAGGAGGTTGGAGGAGTACGCTGCCCTGCTTGGAGATCAACTTCATCACCTGTCAGCGTAGATTGTGATACCGAACGAGAACGATTAATACATTCTCTATTTAACGCTCTGCGCTTTCGAGCACATGAGGACTCAACCTGCTCAGTAGTCATCACCATTGTATAGGCAGCCGGAGACGGTGGCCTAGTTACATCCATACCGCCCCCAGGGTCAGGAGGCTCATTCATATTTTCCTTGGAAAAGAAAGCTACTTAATAGATAAAATACACTAACCAATAATTCCTTGGGTGAAAAACTACAGAAAATATTAAACAGGTCTAGATATTTACGCGATTAATATCAAAAAACCAAAATTGTTACAATTTTTCACCTATTGTCAACAATGACGCTCCGCCTCCAATCTGTTTTTTTCTTCGCAAAAGTTCACAAAACATTATGTCATTTATGTCTGCATTCTGCATTCGAGATGATGCAACGGCGTTTTGGGCTGTTTCGATTAGTGTGTGGTCTCGAACGTCAAACTGAGAAATCGGTAGAATTGCCGTCAAAAATCGGTAAATTTGTACACATTATCGGTATATATAAAAAAAAAACAAAATACTATCCATATCCCTACAAATATATAAAAGTGAAACGTTGTCTGTTTGTTTGTTTATTTTGGGAGCTTTCACGCGATATCGGCTGGATGGGTTTTGATTAAATTTGGAATGGATCTTATAACCTAGAATAAAACATAGGATACTATTTATCACGGAAAATTAATAGTTTTCACGGGAAATCTGGAAATTTTGATTACTCGCTGTAAGGAATGGCAGGAAATTAAATAATATATCTGTCAAAAAACTTCAAGAGCTTTGGTGCTATACCTACATTTGCAATTATCTCAATGCATTTCCATTGGTTTTCAATAAAATATTGGTTTTTAATAATAAGAACATAGGATGCTTTTTTTTCGCGATATAAAGTCCACGTGGACGAAGTCGCGGGTGGGAAAGCTAGTTGTTTTGGAGTAAAAAAATTACATTCAGAACAGGTAGAATGACTTAAGAATACAAATACATTGTTAGGATCGTACTAATATTCATAGGACATAGCCGCAGTCATTTTTTGATTAATTTCGAAACAGGAACAATTAACTTCATTTAACTGTCGCTTTGTATCTAATAAATAAACCAATGATTGATTCAGTAGCCAACTTGTTTCGTTGTTTTGTTTTCATCACTACCCCTAGTACAAGTTTTTATAGTTTTTGAAAACAAAATGTAGTTTCGCCTAGTTCCATACATTTACTGCCAGCGCCTCTTGTGGAAACTTGTAGGAACTAAAATTGGTAGGACGGGTTTTATCAAATGGTAGTATTCGAATTCGAAATAAAGTTTTGAGTACATATTGTTTGCATTTTAGCAGTACGAGCTGCCACTTTAACAAGTTAGTGGTGTTGTAAGAGCGATGTCACATCTTGTGTCTATGGTAGGTGGTTGTGTAGTCTGTAGAAGACCTAGACTTGTCGTGTGAAAAATGAAAAGCGGGTGGTATTGGAGACTAATCTAAATAAAATATTCTTCCTTCTGTAGTCCTCGTTTTCTTCTGACCCATAACCCTCAGTTGGTTATGGGCCCAGGGAACTCGATTGACTAGGCGGTAAAGAAAATATTTGGCGGAATTGCGGTGTGAGGGGCGACCGGCTTTTGTTTCTGAAAAAAAAACAAAAGTGAAGATCAGCCACGACGGCAGTGAATGCGAAGTGCTGCTGTAAAATAATTCACAATGGAAGGGCGGATTGATCACAAATATGTTGTGTTGAATGGAAAAAACTGGCCGGCTTGGAAATTCCAGATGTCAGTTATTCTGAAGTCGAAGAAACTGTATGGAGTAGTAACCGGAGGAGAAACAGCGTCAGAGAATGATCTAGAAAAATGGCAGGACAGAGATAATAATGCGCAAGAAATAATAGTGACAAGACTTGATGAGAAAATTATGTCGTATATTTCGTCGTGTACAACGAGTAGACAGATGTGGGAAAAATTGATTACTCTCTATGAGCCCTCATCACAGGTGAGCGTTCACCTTGTGCAACAAAGATTCTTTAGTCTTACTTTTGAGGAGCCAATTATGATGTTTATATCTAAATTAGAGGAAATAACGGTCAGAGTGTACCCTTAGGGGCTCTATGGGAAAAAGACTTAGAATAATTTTAACGAAAAAACACGTGTCGTTGGGGTGTAGCCTTGGGGGCGCAATTCTTCTTGAATTTTTCTAAGTGTTTTTTCATTCAAATTTCAAAGTCTTTTTTCCTTAGCGCCCCTAAGGGTACACCCCAACCCGTATATCTACACTCATATTATAAAGAAGAAAGATTTGATTTTTTGTATGTTTGTATCTTTGTAATGGCGAGTAACATGGGCACTATTTTATTTTTCTTACCCCCCTTTTCTTAATGATCTACCCCGCCCCTACGTGAGTAATGATTAGACATTTCTTACTGTCATTGGAGTAATGATGCAATTATTGTCTATGGGTAAAAACACCATGATCGTTGCCGCAAAAGATTTTGAATTGCGCTTACTGGAGTTTTTTTTTGCGACTGACTAACCTTCACCCTGCTCTGTCACACTTTAGAAGTTACAATGCGTATAAAACTTCTAAAAGTAAGAATAATGCCACGGTGTGAGTCTATGCGTGCGTCAAAAACGTTTACTTAGGGTTTTCCGTAATAGCTACATGTGACGTGGACTTTTTTGTAGAACTAATGAAGAACAATAATTATATTAGCTGAACATTCCTCTCACTTATCTCAAACTGTTTGGCCCAGCGCACGCGCATAAACCAGCCAAATGTCCTGTTTTGTACATTTTTATTTAACTTGCAATGTTTGTATGTACGTTTGTTTAGGTCAAATCTTGCAAGCTGAATTAGAACCACTTCCTCCTATCCTACGGAGTTGTTCCGATGACAATGCATGTTTATGGTAAGCACAACCTGAATCGACATTAAGAAACATCTCCAGAAAAAGGAACTCTTCAAAAGTCATCAGCACATAAACGAAATGTTGTATACGCATTTAATTTTGATAGCCCGTTCTAAGTTTCATCATGTCATAGCTACGGCATAAGGCATTTTTTTAATGTATTTAAATTAACTTTTAAATGTATTTAAATTAACTTTTAAATGTATTTAAATTAACTTTTAAATGTATTTAAATTAACTTTTAAATGTATTTAAATTAACTTTTAAATGTATTTAAATTAACTTTTAAATGTATTTAAATTAACTTTTAAATGTATTTAAATTAACTTTTAAATGTATTTAAATTAACTTTTAAATGTATTTAAATTAACTTTTAAATGTATTTAAATTAACTTTTAAATGTATTTAAATTAACTTTTAAATGTATTTAAGTTAACTATTAAATGTATTTAAATTAACTTTTAAATGTATTTAAATTAACTTTTAATTGTATTTAAATTAACTTTTAAATGTATTTAAATTAACTTTTAAATGTATTTAAATTAACTTTTAAATGTATTTAAATTAACTTTTAAATGTATTTAAATTAACTTTTAAATGTATTTAAATTAACTTTTAAATGTATTTAAATTAACCTTTAAATGTATTTAAATTAACTTTTAAATGTATTTAAATTAACTTTTAAATGTATTTAAATTAACTTTTAAATGTATTTAAATTAACTTTTAAATGTATTTAAATTAACTTTTAAATGTATTTAAATTAACTTTTAAATGTATTTAAATTAACTTTTAAATGTATTTAAATTAACCTTTTCCGACTTGAATTTGAATTCTTGTGTTTTCATTTTGTAAAACATTTTTTATCAGTATTTACTCAGGAATAATGTAGCTTTCTATTAGTGAAATAATTCAGACAAACAACAAATTTTACCTGTTATTATAATACTAGCTGCGCCCCGCAGCTTCGCCCGCGAGCTATTTTTGCCACCCCATGTCACTTTGACATCTCTCACCTGACACCATTGACACCTGTCATTTGACACCTGTCTATTTGACAGCTGTCACTTTGACATCGAAGTGTCAATTCCCATACAAAATTAACGATTTCGTTATTTAACGATATATTTTTTCCTAAATCGCGATGATCCCTGTCCTTTTCTGTACCGTGCAAAATTTCATGATGATCGTTTCAATAGTTAGGCTTAAAGCGTAACAAACAAACAAACGCACTTTCACATTTATTATTGACCGAGCGAGCGCAAACTCGAGCGAAGCGTCTCTGTTTCAGCTCGGACAAAAATTCTTTCGTATGTTCTTCTATCTTGCGGATGTCTGTCCGGTTGTTCTCCTCTACAGGTCACATTTCTCAACCGATCTAGACGATACTTGGTACCTATACAGGTTTAACGAGTTTATAGTTCTTTTTTGACATCGGAGATTTTTGAGTTTTTTCTTCCTCCAAAAAGGAGCAAAAAAAAATCTATCCTACTACTACTAAACTACTACTGAATACTGGGGTTACTGAATATCTCTGCCATATTAGATCCAACTTCGATGGTTCTTTTTATATTTGAGAGTTACTACCTCTCATTCAGTTGGTCTCATAAAAATTTGGTGAAGATCTGATGAGGATCTTCGGCGTGATGAGCAGTATAGCTCCTCAAAATGCACTAAATTGATCACTTTTAGGTTTCTTACAAAGAGATAATTAAAGAAAAAATTGTCAAGGGTATTTAAAATAAGCTACTGAACAAGAATATAACATTTTTTTAAATCGTGTCTGTCTGTTTGTTAGTTTGTTTGTCTGTATGTTTGTTCGTGCATCACGTAAAAACTACTGGACCGATTGCGATGCGGTTTTCACTGTTGGACAGCTTAGGGTTTGACTCAAAAACGTACTACTTACTTGGTATCTTAATCCGACGATTAAATGCCGAGCAATCGATAAAAAACTAATTGACGGCTGATCGAATTTGGTAGAAATGTAGTATTTGTACTTTAAATGTAGTATTTGTACTTATAGGTACTTTTGGTCCTGGAATAACACGTATGGGCTACTTTTAAATGAAGTGATCACGCCGGCAATGCCGCAGGTACAGATAGATGTGGATGATGCAGCACCATGGTAATTAATGTTAGTTTTACAATAAGGTAACTAGCGCTACTGTGCACCGCCATATTGTTTACAAAAATGTATGC
Organism: Alsophila aescularia; assembly: GCA_946251855.1. NCBI lineage: Eukaryota > Metazoa > Arthropoda > Insecta > Lepidoptera > Geometridae > Alsophila > Alsophila aescularia. Next base: position 60,503,903 of record OX276373.1, read on the forward strand.
TCGCGAGGTCTACAGCTCACAGAGCCACTAGTAGTAGTAGGATAGATTATCACAAAAAAACTTATGGTACACATATTCCAGAATAAATACAACCTGCGCGACCACATATACAAGCACAAGGGCGCGCGCCAGCACGCGTGCGACCTGTGTCCGAAGCGCTTCCGCAACGCGAATACCCTGAACGGCCACCGGAAGTACCATTTCCCGCCCGAAGAGATGTGCGCTCAGTGCGGGAAGCTGTTCCCACGGTTCTTTCACTTCTAACAAAATTACCGTTATATGCAAGTAAATGTTATTACATCACTCGACACACGATGGCGCTATAATCAAATGGTTAATTTTATTGCTAGTATTATTGTTGAAATTTTTATACTGGTAATTAAATGTTTAAATGTCACAGTCGATGTGCTTTCAATCAATATTTCAAAAATTTTTTTCTCTTTCTTTGGATCGAAGATATTTTTCGTAGATTTTGCTCGTGGATTTCTTTTACTGCTGACTTATTTGCTTATTTTTGGACCCCGATACCCTCATTACGAAGACCTACCTCAGCTATTCTCCCGGACTTATTTGCTTGCGATTGGATAACGACGAAATTATCATGTACCAACATTGCACCTGGCTGGTAAGTTTCCATTACTTGTGTAACAATAATCTTGCAATTTCCTACTGGAGGTCGGCTATCATTAACGATATCTTGTATTGGATGCTGCTGCTCGGAACATTGATTTTGTGCTCATTCTGAACCACACACACAAAAGAAATAACAAAACAGAACACTACAAGGATGTATAATTATGTTACAGGATTAATTGCTGCAAGAGAGCCACTGATGGATGTGACCAACCAGTCACAACATAGAGCGCAAGTGCACCCAAGTTATCCCTCCACTTCAATAGGTATGTGATATACATAAATAAATATATATAGGTATGTCCAACGTACAATCCCGTTCATTTGAAAGACAGTTTTAGGTTGGTTAACATTCTTATGCCTTGAATGTTTATAAACACCTCTTCTAGATTGTATTCACAAAAAGTATCAAAGTATTATGAATAACTTTCGAGAAAGTATTCATATTGTCAAAGTACAATCCTGAGTTTGTCGTAAAACAAGGACACATTTCAGTGGCCGCACTTATCACTCTCAATGTAAGGTTTAGGGGTTGGCTATAGAATCGAGGAGCAGGAGTTTGTGGGGGGGTGGGCTACTCCCTACTTTTGCATTGGTTTTTAATATCCTAGAAGAACATAGGATGCTTTTTTTCGCGATAAACAGCAGTCCGCACGGATGTACTCGCGGGCGGGAAAGCTAGTACAAAATATGAGGGGTTGTCTGAACGATTTTGACAAAAATAAATCAAATACTTCTGTTTAAATTGTTCGTGATCACCCCTCTGATGAGCATGCTTGTCAGATGCTTTTAGGTATGTTAGTACCTAAAGTATGTGTTTTTTAAAGATTTCTTTCTTTTCTAGGAAATCAAGGTGTACCCGAGCCCAAACAGAATAATATAAGAGAAAATGTGATGGCTCAAGATTTATCAAAAAGTAAGTCTTTTTTATTGAAAAAAACCCATTCCTACATCCTGATAAATGTATGGTTGCATTTTATTATATTTAAGATTTGTGTCTGATCAGGTTATCTGTCTGTTGATTAAATAATAAAGTAAGTGATTGAAATAATAAACTAGCTCATTTAATTTTCAGCTAGAAAAAAAGGCATACCACTCTCGGTCCTTTATTCAACCGAAGCAAGTGCATTCGCACGCCAAATAAAAGCTTTAAAAAATAAAAAGAATGCATATGCCAACAAATTGAAAAAAGCACTGCAACTGTCAGAGAACACTACATTTCAAAAAGCAATGAAGAAATTTACGGCACTGGCTACTATATTCACTATGCTTCAATTTAGGGAAACTGGGAAAAAGAAGTGGGGTAGGAGATATACAAAAGAAGAAAAAATAATGGCACTGGCACTGTATAAACAGGGACCAAGAGCCTACAAATGGCTACGAAACATTTTCGTGCTGCCTGCGCCTCTCTCACTAAATAGGATGATAGCACGAGCAGCTTTAAAGCCTGGAATAAATCATAACATTTTTGGTGAGCTAAGAAAGAGGGCTAAGAAGATGAAAATAAATCAAAGACTGTGCATTTTAATGTTTGATGAGATGGCACTGGCACCTCATTTTGATTATAAAAGAAGGTCCAACACCATGTTGGGGTTTGTCAATAATGGCAAGAGTGTAACGAAGAAAATCGCAGATCATGCATTGGTATTTATGATACGAGGTATTCAGTACAATTATAAGCAACCAATTGCATACACATTTTGTTCTGAAACCACAACGGCAATCGATCTTGCAAATCAAATAAAAGATTTTATAAAGGAGCTGCACTCAGTTGGTTTTAAAGTATTGGCCACAGTATGCGACCAAGGTTCTACAAATTTGAGTGCCATTAATAAGTTAATTCAAAACACAAAGGCTGACTATTTAAGAAAGAATCAAGAACTGAAGAGGAACGTGTTTGAAGTTGATGGGGAGGAAGTAGTACCCCTGTATGACCCACCACATTTACTTAAGGGGATCCGAAATAACTTAGTAACAAAAAACTTAAAATGTAGTATTAATAATCACATGAAAAAAGCCAAATGGGAGCACTTAGAAATGCTTCTTAAAGAAGATCCATCATTTGAAGGATTCAGAATGCTACCGAAGTTGACAGAGTGCCATATAAACCCAAAAAAAAATGAAAGTGCAATGTGCAGCACAGGTACTGAGTAAATCAACAGCAGTGGCTATGGGATACTTAGCAAGTGAGTCATTTTGTAAAGATCAACTTATTTCTGCTAGTACTATTTTCTGTTTTATTTTTTGTTCTATTTTTGTTACAACCATTTGATCTATTGGCTAGTGACCCTAGGTACGAAATAAAACGGTCGTGGGTTCGAATCCTGCCAGATGCAATCATTTGTGTGATGAGCTAAAAATGTTGTTTCCGAGTCATGGATGTAATATTTGTATCTACGAGTATGTATGTTTATCCGTTATTTTGTGCCCATAGCACAGGGTATCCTACTTTGGGTCTAGATAATTGGTCTGGAATTGTCCCGTTTTTTGTTATTTATTTATTAACTCTAATATCAGTGTCATCTGTAGCCTAGTGTCACACACTATGGGTAATAGATAAGCTTAGGTCTCCCTTTATTCTTACTTATCACAATCCTATGCCATACTCATCCAGGTTTTTTCCCTGGGCCTGCTATTTTCACAATATATTTGACTTAAGCCAACAGACAACTGAATACTTCCTTGGATACCTTAAGCCTCACTCGGTAAATTTTATACCAATTGTATTTATATGTGTATGTATTGATTAAGTGTATACCTAAGTAACCCTTTTTCCCTCTTTTCCTTTTTCAGAAATAGGAATATTAAAAGATGAGTGTAAAGACACTGCCTCAGTACTTCTATTTTTTGACGAGTTATTTGACTCTGTCAACGGCAGCTACCAAAATGAAAAAAAAAGACCAGGCAAACCATTGCTTGGCCCTCTCACACCAAACTCAACCCACCAGGAAGTATGGAACAATGCAAAACCTGTACTTAAATCAATGATGTATGTTAGTGCTACTGGCAAAGAGACAGTAGTGCCTTCCATTACAAATTGGATTAAGACATTAGAAAACTTGGAATACCTAAAAAATATATTATTCAACCAATATAACATTAAATCAATATGGCTTCGGCATTTCAACCAGGACCCTCTCGAAAACTTTTTTGGATGTGTCCGAAGCCATGCATGCAGAAATACAAATCCAAACTGTGCTGGTTTTGAAGCGGCATTTGCAGCACTATTAGTGAACAATTTAAGTGGCAGGCACTCCCCTGGTGCAAATTGTGAAAAGGACAATTGTACCATGTTTAAATCTATAAGGAAATTGTTTTTTAAAACGTTGCCTCAGTCCACCTCTCCAGCGGTAATTGAAATTGATATGGAAGATTTAAGTTTAGATGTAATGAAGGTGGATTTTGAATTAAAAAAAATAAACCTAAAATATGGGCCTCATTAGAATATGTATCAGGGTATGTGGTGAAAAAAACGAAAGATAAAATATTTAAAAACTGTCAACAATGTAAAGATTGTTTTTATAACACAAAAAGTGCAGATGAGGAATCATATATATCTTGCAAAGATCGAGGAATTAATAAAAAATATTTAAATACCCCACAGAAAAACTAGTTAGAGCTTTCTCCACCATACAAGATATAATAATTAACATTCTAAGAAAAAAATGTGAGATTAAGGAAATCAAAACTTATATGAAAACAATTTTGGCTATTCATTGTGAATATGATTTTATAACATGTTCCAATCACAAAAAAGAGGCAGTCAAGTACATTGAAGAAATGTCATGTAATTTATAGCTGGTGTAAAGAATGTAATAAATTATTGAATGGTAGCAGGATCGATTATTGTGAAGAAGATGTAATTCAAAAAGAATGTGTCAATTATTATAGAAAACTAAAGAAATAAAGATAATTTTAGCTGATATTGTTTTATTTATTTGCCCCTTTTATGTAGGTATAGAGAGCTTATGTAGACGTGAGTAGGTATAGCTTTAAATGAATATACTAGATAGCTAGATGACATAGATAATATTAAGTTCGTCACGTGTCAATTAGTAATTCTGTCACTCGCCGATGTCGCTGCAAGCGACATCGGCTGAATGTTCACTCTATCTCCGGTATATTCAAAGTACTCTGTGGCTGTTCCACACGACGAGCAACTTCTACGTCCACATGCAGGTGAGGAAAAAAATAAGATATTAAAAAAAAAAGTCTGCAAACAAAACTAACAAGAAAATTTACGCACAAAGAAAAAACCCGACTGCGAATTTTAAATTGTTTTAGATCCTAAATGGTCATTCGGAAAGGAAAATAAAAAGACAAACCCATAGACGATTTTTAAATACCTATTCACTGCCCCACTTAACATAGTTCGCCGACTTTTTTTTTTCATTTTCACAATATTGCGCCTGGTTGTCGCCATATTGAATTTTGATTAAATATGTCATGCCTCTTAGTGCTACTCGCAATATTATGATATCAAAAAAATCATCAAAATTTTGGTCTATATAGTGCCATATAGGGACAGCCATACATACATACATACATAGTCTGATTAACACTGTGTAAAAAACATAGATAAAACATAAAAACTAACATTATTACTCTGTGGGCAATATAAATTTGACAGATACCTCTTGTAGCATTACAACGCCATTTATTTTGGATGCAATAAACTACATTTATTTACCTTCAAGGAAACGGCTCATTGATATTGACTTTTTCATTTCCGCTGCGTGATCACGCATTCGCGTAAATAATAAATATTATCTACAGATTTTTAAAAGCTTTTATTTAACTTCACTTGTTTCTAAGTATGTATGTCTGTCCTGGAATCTTGGAACTCAAATTACGAGCACTTCCCGATTAGCTATTCGGCTGAAACATTCAGGGTAACTCTATGACAATGCAAGATAAAAATTAACAAATTAGAACAAAACAGTCGTTTAAAAAAAATACATCATCTTTTTTTAAAATTATATTTATTAATAATTATTTACGGCAGTTAAATAGTTAGCCTAAGAGCTTATTATTTATTCGTAGCTTATGAGTAAAACAAAAAATATATACAAATCAGCGATACCTTAAATAGAGTTCCGGTTTGTACTATTATTTATTCTGTGGTTCCGGTACATAAATGTACTAGTTTTTTTGATAAACTCCCACACAGTTTGTAACATTTGAAATAAACATGACTCACGCTAATCGAAAAGGTATATTGGAGGCTTTCAGACTCTGTGGGACTGCGCCACAGTCGCTTCAAATTGTTTGTCTGTAAGGTGTAGATAATATAACCCATTCGTTCCAGGCGCATATCGGCGACCGGCGGTTCAAGTGCAACATCTATGGCAAGGGGTTCACTCATTCAACCATGCTTAGAGAGCATATAAGAGGAGTCCATTACAATTTGCGTCGCGTCAGGAAGAGAGGAGGCACTGAAGCAGGAGTGGGGGCCAGCGAGCCAAGGGGGAGCGGGGGCGCTGCAGCGAGGGGCGCCAGGACTTCCACTGCGGCGAGAACGAAACGACGGAGGATGAGAGAAGTGGAGAGTACAGACGAGAGCAGCGATAGTGATTGAACTCATGGAGTGATCAGTGGAGCGCTATGCTATACACAATTACATATTTTTTACCATTAACGTTGTGGTAGACGAGCTCTCGAGTGGACACCACGTTTAGGCAAACGTAGTGTAGGACACCCTGTGGCCATGTGGAGTGACGACCTGCGAAAAACGGCCGGAAGAAAATGGATGAAGAGAGCTGACGACATTCTTACTGTTGTACAATGTTATAGAAGTCAAAAATCAACAATTGAAATGTAGGGGTATATATTACTAGCTGCGCCCCGCAGGTTCAACAGCGTGGGTTATAATAACGATGAAATGTAGCCTGTGTTTTAATTCAGGACATAACCTATCCTGGTACCAAATTTCATCCAAATTTGTTCAACAGTTTGATCGTGAAAGAGTACACAATTCTAAAGTTAAAAGATAGATGGCGCTAATCGGTTTTATGCATTTTATGACGTTTTGTATGGACTGTCAGTTGTAATGTATGGAATTCTTTATCGCGCATGCTAAGTTTTCCATATAGTGTATTATCTATTGTTTTCCGCTCGATAGCAGAGTCTTCTTCTCATTTAAGAGCCCAGCTCTTGTCGGTGGAGTAATTACCAGCGTTCTCTATCTTCGGTCAAAGCTTTGCCCTCCCTATACGACATGACTTTTATCTTCTCCTTTATCTGATCTGTAAATGTCCTTCTAGGTTTACCTCTTCGCTTCCCTTCTACCTTGCCTGCTAAGATGCTTCTTATGAAGTTGTCATGCCATATAAGGTGGCCAAACATCTTTCCTCTTCTCCTTTCTATGGTCGCTATTATAGGTTATATAGGTTCTTTTTTCTAGGACGAGACTGAGCACTTCTTAGTTCATCTCTCTTTCAGTCCAGCTTATTTTCTCCATGCGCCTCTAACACATATCAAAATGCTTCCAGCTTTTCCTGGTCTTTCTGTGTCATTGTCCACGTCAAGCTTCCGTACAGAGCAATGCTCCAGATGTAAATTTGTATTTACCTTTTTCAGAGATGTTTTGCAATTTTGGATTTAAGATGTTTTTTGTTATTGAATGCTCTTTTTGCCATCGATATTCGAGCTTTAATATCAGGCGCTGGAATCGTTTATGATAAGGCATCCTAAATATTTGTTCTATTGGGTTATTGTTTAATTTAATTTGGTTTGTAGTCATTGTTTTTGTTTTGTTGACGTTAATATTTGTTCAAATTTCTTGAAATCAATTTTCTAACGCTTTCTGATTCCCTGCCAATGCGCGATGTCATCTGCGTAACGTATGATATGACGCGTTCTCCGTTAACTTAATTCCTCCGCTTTCTGACTCTGATCTCTGATTTTACTGATGTGGGCATCCCTGTCTATCTGTCTGATAGGAGAGTATTCATTTTTAAAACTCTTACTGGCCTGTTACGACAGGGGCTGCACTTCTCTGAGGTATAATTAAATAAAGGTAGGTCAAAAGTCAATAATGAAGTTTTAATTATGTCCTCTTTCGTTATCGTTCGTTCGTTTTCGTTTTTCGTTGCAAATGTACTGTTGCATGTAATACAATACAATAACTCTGTTGTAAACACATCACAATAAAAAACAAAATAACAATAATTATACATAAAATACAATGTAGTACTATAGGCGGCCATATCGCTATTACCAATTTCTCATAGGCAACCGTTGGATGGACAGGAATAGAAAGTAAACATTGCGGTCAGTGATGGAGACTTTGGAAAAAAAAGTAAATAGATAATTAAAAACAACTATAAATATATATTTTTATACATACTTACATATTATGTGTTCATAAATTTTGTTAAACACATAAATCTATCTTTGCTTATAATAAAACTGTAACGGGTCCAATTCTGTACATTAAAGATATTCTGAAATATATTTTTTTGGAGGGTACTCTATATTTGATACTGAAACCAAAACTGTTTTATTTTTCATTTTTGTCTGTCTGTCTGTATCTTGGCTAGGCATCACGCCGAAACTACTGAATGAATTTAAATGAAACTTGGTATGATTTGAGTTCATACTACGAGGTAGGACATAGCATACTTTTCATCCAAGAAAATGAAAGGCTCCCGCAGGATAGGGGTTAGAAAGTTATTTAAAAAACACTTACACACTTAAACACTAACACTCTGAAACTACTCTACGGATTTTGATTGGCACAGCAATAGTTTATATGATGGGTTAAAATTGAGAATACTTTTTATCCCGAAAAAATAAAGGGTTCCTGCGGGATGAAGTAATGATTATTTATTTCGGAGGGTAATCTACAGATTACAAAAATTAAAAAAAAAAGAAAAGATTTTTAAAAATTTGCTGTAGAATCGAATACATTCGATTCTGAAGCAATTTTTTTTTTGTTTTTGTCTGTCTTCCTGCATGTCTTTACCGCGCATCACGCCAAAACTACTGAATGAATTCAAATGAAACTTGATTGACTTCTGGACGGATTTTGATGCAACTTGGCTCAATCAAATTTTTGTATGGTGGGCTAAAATTGAGTACCTAAATTATTTATCCCGAAAAAATAAAGGGTCTCTGCGGGATATTGGTCCAAAGATATGTTAAGTTTGAAGTAATAAATAATATTTTTGGAGGGTACTCTATATTCGATACTGAAGCCAAAACTGTGTATTTTTCATTTTTGTCTGTCTGTTTATGTGTCTGTATCTTGACCGCGCATCACGCCGAACTACTAACTGAATTCATATGAAACCGGGTATGATATTATTACGAGGTAGGATAATGATACTTTTTATCCCGATATTTAGCATTGTTTCGTTGTAATTCATTAACGCGTAGACCTATTTCATTAATTATTTTTTATTTCAAGGTTATCGGGTTTATAGTTCAGAAATTACAGATAGCACAACCCTCAGTATTAAGTCCAAATATCTTGAAACCCGAAATATACAGGAACGTTTGAACGTCTTAAGCTGGCCTCTGCATTTTATAATATAGGATTAACGGTCACCGTAGACACAAACACAACGTAGTGTGGGACGCCCGCCGGCCAGGTGGAGAAACGACTTGCGAAAGAGAGCTGGCAGCGACTGGATGAGAAAAGCCGAAGACTGGGCTCAGCGGTGTTCATTGGGAGAGGCCTACGTCTAACAGTGGACTGGTATAGGCTGATGATGATGATGATTATATAATCGCATTGGGCTTATTCTGTGGTTAGGTCGCAAAAATCTGTACCGTCCTGTGTATAGGGGATGTTGTTAAGATAGATAACAGTAGTTTAAAATTAAAATTTGTAGCTTCGAAAGACTGAGACTGAGCTAACTTCGTGGTGCTCGAAAAACAGTTGGTGTCAAACGGTTGGAAGTATTGAAAACCAAAGAGTACAATATATACGTTCACGACTAAATTCAAGCCCGCCAAGATTCAACACGCTTATGAGTAAGTTGAATAATATGTACAGAAAAATGTACTCTGGGTCTCCATGACTACAGGTCACGATTAGTGTTGGGACTGACGGAAGCAACTTATTATGTCCAGAAAAGTGGACGGAGGGTCTTAGGAGGGTATCACTCATTCTACGAGAAAAACATGGGAAAAACTTGTAGAACAGTTACTTAACTTTAATATAAGTACAAGTGAAACTTTGTTGGACCAAAAGTTCCCCTGTAACGTGGACAAAACGAAAAATTAAGGAAATCGTATTTTTTTTTTAATATGTATTTTTTTATTAATATTGGACTGTTATCTATTGTAATGTTAATAAAATGAACTCACATTTATAAATTTGATGTATTTTTAGTGTATCATACCTACATATAACATTTTTTTAAATCGTTTGTGTCTGTTTATCTGCGTCAGTTTGTCTGTTCGCGCATCACGTAAACACTACTACGCCGATTGTGATGCGGCTTTCACTGATGGATAGATAAAAACTGGTGTACTTAGTATCTCAATATAATGTGTAGCAGGGCACACATGTATGCGTTGTGGGCAGTTTCGAAATGTACATTTTTAACAAGCCGTTTTCTTTGAACATTTTCTACACATTTGTAATTTTTGCAACTTTTGACACTACCTATCCTTTCCAAAGTGAATGAAAAACGACCCTATCCTTGACACTACCGATCCTTTCCAAAGTGAATGAAAAACGACCCTATCCTTAACGAATTAAAGTCGATTTTCCTATGTCAACATGTCATCGAAACTTGCAAAACGAACGGTGATTGAAAACGTTCAGAACGCTACTTTCGCCCACAAATGGCCAAAGGGAACGCCAGTTGTGATCATATTTAGCGTTTTTAACAGTTATTTTCGACAACTGTTACAAAGCGAACGGCCCTATAGTATCCAGCATTATGACAGGTTCACCATGTCTTCGGAGACCGCTATCGACTTAGCTTTTTTTATGTTAATGGCCAACGTATTACACAGTCTTACAGCCCGTTTAGTAAAAAAGTTGTGGTAACACATCGTAGATTGGTCAGGGACTTTCAACTGCACAGTAGGTAATACAGTACATACAACAGTGCATTAGTATGTATTCTAAGTATCCATTAAATATTAAGCCTGGTTTTATAAATAGGACCACCCCTGCTCACCCCGCGGGTGTTGTGAGGTCCAGTTAAGAGAATCCAGGAAATGGGCACCTGTGTAAGTATCACCATCTACTGCGATCACAGAACCGCCTGCCAAGCGTGCTGGCTATTGCCAAAACCCCTCCTATTATGATTTGTGGACTGCTTAGGTAGGGGACAACGGGAATAGAAGCTCGGGTTGATGCCGATGAAGAGCGTAGTGTTTAGAGGTCGTGTCAGTTTGTCAGGCAGCCCGAGAGTCACTGGCTCCGGTTGTTTAATTACAAAAAAACCAGTCCGGAGTGCAGATGAGTACATCTAAAACGAAGTTTGCCGAGACCACTGCCGATTCAAGCGTTTGCGCGATGCAGGAGTGGCTCTTACGACGCTATCGCCATCTAGCGTGCGAGGTTCAAACTAAAACCATGAAAATATACATTACGCTTCTCCATTCCGCCCACCAAGGACGAATATATATTTGTTCTTAATATAACCTCCTCCGCCCACCGTGAAGCGGTAATTTTTTGTAAGCGCTATTATTATAGCAGACCTTTAACATTAACAAAAATTAAAATAACTATTAAACATGAACATATACCAACAACAACACAGTACAAGTATTTTTTCTTAAACCTGAGACTTAATTAAACGGTTACAGGAAGTAAAATTAATTTAGAAGTTGGCCGTTTGATGACGAAACATTTTGTCCGCAACGTGACAACTCTTGTGATCCCATCTGACCCTGGATGTTTAGTAACCACTCGGCCAAGAAGCCATCTAGCTGGTGGCAAGTCGTCTTCCCTTACCATTGTGTACCCAAAACCCAAAATTTGTGGATTTAACTTCTGCCTCCCACAGACCGCCAAAGTTGGGTGAGTGAGATGGAATAAAATAGCAAGTAGTTCCGTTCATAGCCAGAGATGAAACTATCTCCTTCAGAATACCTGAACTATCTGAAGCGAATAAAGTTTGCAGTTCACAGAATCCGTGAAGTTCTACGAGAGCATAACTTGCGTCTGTGCGAAGCCACTGAGGTATTGTTATCTGTGCCAACTTTGGTAATTCTTCAAGGTAAGTATTCCACTGATCCGTTGACTTGCTTGTAAGTTCCTCATCCCAATCTAATCCTGCTATCCATAGCTTTCGTATCAAGACCTTTGCCACGATCACAATGGGTGCCGCCCACCTTAAGAGATCGTACAAGCGTGCGATGTGAGATATAACTTTTATTTTTCTTTCAGGTCCAGGTTCGAGTGGGAGCGTCATCGAGTACCAGAACTCTTCGGTTCTTTGATTCCAGGTTAGTCCCAGCAATTTACCTACTTCATCCATTTTTAGCTTGAGTTCTTCTTGAACGTCATCCTTTCTAGCTTTTGTTTCTTGAATTGCTTGTAATAACTTATCACTATTACTCATCCAGTTTTGCAACTCAAACAATCTTTTCTTCAGTAAATCATTAATTTCTTGACAAATAATCTTTCTTTCTTTTGCAGAGCTACACCCAGTCAGCTGATCGTCATTATAAAAGTCATTAATTATTCTTTCAGACGCGAAAGGATACGCAGTTCCTTCATCATGAGCTATTTGCTGCAAACTCTTCACGGCTAGGTAAGAAGCAGTTGCGGTGGCAAAGGTAACTCTCAAAAGTCTATAATCTTTTGCCTTTTCGCCCGAGTTATCTTTCCACAATAATCCTTGATAGTTTGCAACTTCCCTTGATACCTTTACTTGACAATACATTTTGATTACATTGGCTTCTATACATACAGGATGTTGGCGCCAACGCATCAACAAGTGTCGAAGTTCTGGTTGTAGTCTAGATCCAATCAATAATGTATTATTTAATGAAACCCCATTTTTATATTTGCAGGACGCATCGTCGAAAATCCCGAGTTTTGTAAAGTCTTTATAATTTCTAATAACCGGATGATGAGGTAAGTATACCGCTTCAGTACAGTCTTTCTCTGTTACGGGAACTTTCTCCGTAAATCCCAGATGTAAGTACTCTTCAAATACTTTTTTGTACCTTTCCTTTAACTGTGAATTCCTTTTGAATCTTGTTTCTAATCCATTTAATCTCTTTTCAGCGATTGCTCTTGAGTCACCACCAACACATTCATTAGATTCCGTTATAAAAGGAAGTCGTACGTTCGTTCTTCCATCTGCGTCTTTTCCCGATGTTTCAGCGTAGAGCTGTTCACAGCGAGTTTCTTCGTCTGACATAATATTTTGTTGTGACTTAACCTCTGCTTCGATCTCCCAAAATCTATTGAGCGATTTACATTAGCATGTTCCATCATCTTCCACGCTCAAATGCATTGCCACAGCATTTTCGGAGGAAAAGTGTGACTTTTGGGCTAAACCTGATAAAATCCATCCTAGTGATGTTGATTGAGCTACAGGATATCCTTAAGGACCCTTCTTGATCCCCTCTTGAATGACCTGCCCATAAACTTCTGCACCTAAAAGAAGATCAATTCTATTTGGTGTGTGATATTGAGGATCTGCAAGAACATACATATCCTTATCCAACCAATCCACCTCTGCCATCTTCTCTGACGGAAGATATGTAGTAATCGATTTAAGCACATAAGCTTGCAATTTGATGACTACATTGTGAGAAATTCTTGATCTAATTTTAATTTGAACCATTTGCTTCGCAATGGTAGTTTTGTTACCTTCAAGACCCGATATGATTCCCTTTACTGGATATTTCTTAAGACCCAAGTATTGGGCTGTTGCTTCCGAGACGAAGGATGCCTGAGATCCTTGGTCTAACAACGCCCTGATACAGTGTGTGTCACCTCTAGAGGTTTCCGCCAACACAACCGCTGTCGCCAAGAAGACTTGCTTCTTTACCGGAACCTGACCGAAACATGATACCACTGGTGCCACGTCAACCGAGCTGGAGTGAGCCGCTGAGTTCTCAGCGGGTGAGCCGACCATACCTTCCCCAGATGGTGAACTGGCTGTGCTAACGCGTTGAATACCCCCACCTGAACTGCTGTTAAGATGAAGCAAAGAATGGTGCTTCCCCTTGCAAACTCTATAAGTTGAGTTACTCGGACAACTTCTAGCCGAGTGGTTACTGCCCAAACAGTTATAACATAAGCGACTAGTGTACACAAAATCACGTCTCTTGCCTAATTCCAACTTTGCAAATTGTTTGCATGAATACAATTTGTGATCGCTTGTACAATATTCGCAAGCCGCATTAGCAACATGTAAGACATTATGATGTTTTGTTTGTTTACCATAAGTAAGATTTGAAGGTTTGGGTCTAGAGTTGGGCTCAATAAACTCAAGTGCTCTAAATCTATTTTGCAAAAAGTCTCTAAACACTGTGAATTTAGGTAGCTCATTGGAGCTCTCTCCCGCAACCTTCAACTCCCACTGCTTGCGCGTTTCTGAGTCTAATTTGTTCGCAATGATGTGAATTACAATAACGTCCCATGATGAACACCTATATTTTTTAACCCGTGTAGGCAATCTACAGTTGTATCTATTAGCTCCTTTATGAAAGCGGACGATTCAATCATTGTACTTTTTTGATTTATGAGGTGTTTCAACAAACAATTTGCCAAATAATTCTTGTTGTTAAACCTATTTTCTAATTGACTCCAACATTCATTGTAATTAGCTGCAATGATAGGCAACTGCCTTATCAACTGCTCTGCCTCTCCCGTCAGATACGATTTTAAATAATGCAGTTTTTGCACGTCATCCAACAAAGCATTGGAATCAACTAGCGATTTGAACAAATCCCGGAAGCTTATCCATTCATCGTACTTCCCTGAAAACGTAGGAATCGTTATTCTGGGTAATTTTAAAGATGATGTGTGATTCTGATTACCATCACTATTATTTTGGCTACTTGGATAAGACGCTTTTTTAACCTGATGCTTCATGAGATCACATTTATAGCTAATGTACACTTCTTCAGTTTTTTCAAACAAATTTTCTGTAATGTATGGTGTTTCTTGTAATTCTTCCCAATCAACAGACTGACATAATGTCATGATGAACTTGCATAAAACGACTCCACAACTGTTCAAGAATCTCAAGTCTGGTTTGTACATAAGATTCTGAAATTCGTTCTTTAGGTGATTTCCGAAAATTTGCATGAGTCCTAACAATATTACTACAAGGCTTAGCAAGTCGCGGGCGGGAAAACTAGTAGGATATAAATGTTAAGCTCAAAATGAAGTAAGTTGGAATGTAAAATAATTACATTTACATGCTCAAAACTGGAGAAAATATGAAGCAAAGTTATCCCAAGGATTTGTTTATACTATTCATCTGGAATGATATCTTTAGTACAAGAGTGGTCTTACCGAAAATGAGGTTGGACAAAATAAGGTTTGAAAAGGAAGTTCTCGAAAGTAGAAAGTATCTTCCTCTCTCGTACGTCATCAGCCTATACAGCTGAACGTAGGCCTCTCCTAAAGCACGCCACTGAGCCCGGTCTTCAGCTTCACATCAAATTCGCACAGCGACCACACGCCTTAATATTTTAATTAATGAAAAACACTTAAATTCGTCTTTTAGCCATTGGAAATTATATTAGGCTTATCATTATTACTATAAAAAGTACTTGATATGAAAACAGTTTTTCCAATTATTTTTATCTATACAAATAAATAAAATTGAAGTGTCTGTTTGTAATGTCAAGATAACAGCTTTTTACTACTGCTTATGAAAGTATATAGGTACGGTAGTACTTATAAAATAAATTTTTTTTTTTTTTGTCTCTTCTTGTTCCGGCTAATCTCCGAAACTGCTAGACCGATTTTGACGAGACTTTCACTGGCAGATAACTGATGTTAGAAAGAGTAATTTAGACTTATCCTTATAACATTTCGGTCCCACACAAAAAAATAACAAAACCCATAATATTTTACTGCGCGGGCACAGCTACGTCCTAATTACTATATAAGTAGGTACTTGATAAGATAACAGTTTTCATCTATCTATCTATGCTTGTTTATAATAAAGCGATAAGAATGAAAAAGTCTGTACAAAGAAGATAATTAAAAAAGAAATGGTCTAGGGTACTTAAAATAAGCTAAAAACATTTTTTTTTAAATAAAAAACTTATTTTTCTGTTGTTTGTCTGTATGTTTGTCACGTGGTAACTATTGCACCGATTGCGATGCGGTTTTCACTGTTGGATAGCGTAGGGTTTGACTTAAAAACTGGGATCTTAATCCGTGTGGACAAATAATCCAAATGAATCCCCCAGGGGATCCATGTTAGGGGAGCCAAGTGGACGGAGGCCTTAATACTTACGATAAAAACTATTTGACAGTCAAACATTTCTTTAAAATTTTCATTCAATCGTTCATACGAATTTTAAAGAAATGTCGTACTTGGTCATGGAATAACACGTATGGGCTACTTTTAGGTGACATAACCACGCGGGCAAAACCGCGGGCCGCGGGCTCAGCTAGTTATTATTATAATTACTGTAATAAGTACTTGATAAGAAACAGTTTTCCCATCAGTACATGCGCATCCGTTTCAATGCCATGTCGCTCTTCATAATTGTGTTCTGTAAGTACACCTTAATTTGAATGTTGATCCGGCCTAAGACCGACTCAAGCCGCGGTCCGAATCGACTTTCATTGCTCAAAAGCGTTGACGGATATAACTGCGATCCGAATCAAAAATTGCGATTTTGACAGCTCACAGTGCTATCAGCCACTGTCAGCGTGATTTTGTATCGGACCTTCCTTTGATCGCGGATAATTTTACTCTTTGACGTGGACTCACTCAATTTAGCTCGTTTGACCTCTTGCAGCGTCAAACGGAAGGTGAACTGCTTCCCGTTTCTCCCAGTGCTCCCCTTCATCACTAATAGAGACTTCAATTTTCTCCAAAATTCTAAACGCAGGCAGCAATGACAATATAAGAAGATATGGGGATGTACATAGTGATTTTATTCTTTAATCTCAACTCAAAATAGCTTGTAAGGGTTATTTTCTCTTTGCGTTAGTCCACAAAACCGGCGATGTATGGCAGAAACGTCAAATTTGACATAAGGCTCATAGTGATTTCACGCAGGAGCATAATCACCGTAAGTTCAATATGGCGGCAATAATGATGTCATCAATGACATCACACGCGATATCGTCAGTCTGTTGTTGACGCGCTTAAGCTGAATCGGACCGCTTATGAGTGCGATAATATTGATTATGGCCTGATTCGGACCGCGCCGCTACTCTCATCCGTTATTTGGATGAGGGTAGGAGATCCGTGGATCCGTGTTTTTCATTAAAGATTACATCTTAATTGACCGAGCGAGCGCGAAGCGCGAGCGAATCGTCTCCGTTTACGCTTGGGCAAAAATGCTTTCGTATGTCCGGATGTCTCTCCGGATCTCTGTGGCCGTATTACATAACTTGGCTTCAATCGAATTCTCAATATTGTAACCACTAATGCCTTGCGTTAGAGTCGAATTTGCTATGAAAAAAGTGATAATCCGATTGTAGCCAAGTTCTGTAATTGGGCCACTGTTCTCTACAGTTCGCATTTCTCAACCGATCTAAACAAAACTTGGTACTTAGGTATACAGGTTAAAGGAAATTTTAGAATTTTTTAGACGTCGGGGATTTTTGACTTCCCCAAAAAAAGGGGCTACAGAATATTTTAAATATATTTTTTTTGAAACGGTTTACTCTCCAGGTCGTCGCATATAAATTCTATCAAAATTAGTTCAGCAGTTTTTCGAGAATAAATAGCTATGTTGAGTAAATCCATTCGATTTTGTGTTTAAATTGCCGTTATTTTGTGTTTATCTCTAAGATTTCTAAACCGATTTAGATGGTTGTTTTTTTATTCAAAAGGGTAAACTTTCCGTGTAGTCCCATATAAACTTCATCAAAATTGGTTCAGTAGTTTTATTAGAAAATCAATTTGTTTTATAGTTTATGTTCTCTAATATCTTGGGATTTCTGAACCGAATTAGATGATTAGATTATTGTTTTTACTTGAGTAAGAAGTCCTCTAGTGTGGTACTGTATAAATTTCATCAAAATTGGTTCAGTAGCTTTAAACAAGCTTTAATTTAATTCACTGTGTTTTAATGTTTAGGACTGGATTGTAAGTAAATTTTGAACAATTTAAGGACGTCCAAAGATGCTGAAGTTTTGCACATGGGTGTAGTTCTGATGACATTTAAAAACTAAAGTATTAGTAGTAGTAGTAGTATTAGTAGTAGTATTAGTAGTAGTAGTAGTATTCAAAAGAACTACACAATCGGATGATGGAATCCCTTCGAGTTTGGGCTCATTTGGTTTGTTTTGATGAGATCATAACTGGTTTTATGTGGTATCAAGGGTCTGATGATGGAGCCGGAAGGTAGTCACAGATACTCAAAAACAAAATGATGGTACCCCTTCGAGTTTGGGCTCATTTGGTTTGTCTTGATGAGTTCTCTGGTGTTATGTTGTATCCGGGATCTGATGATGAAGCTGGAAGGTAGTCACAGGAATTCAACAATAAAATTATGGAGCCCTTTCGAGTTTGTGCTCTTTTGGTTTGTCTTGGTGAGTTCTCAGGTTTTATGTTGTATCCAGGGATGATGGAGCTTGAAGGTAGTCACAGGAACTCAACAACAAAATGATGGAACTTCTTCGAGTTTGGGCTCATTTGGTTTGTCTTGATGAATTTTCTGGTGTTATGTGGTTTTCAGGGTATGATGATGGAGCCGGAAGGTGGAGTCACAGGAACGCAACAACAAAATGATGGAAAATGGTCAAAACTAATTCAGTTGTTATATATGTAGGTTTTATTCATCCTTGGTTTTAATTTACCAACGCTTTGAGTCTAAAGTGAGTGAGTGTCTACTATTTTCTTTGGCATATATTCTTTCGATGTTTGCCACTAAAAATCAAAAAATAAAACATTCTTCCACAAAAAAAAACGACTTCATAATAAAAATGTAATTTCGTAAACAACTAAAATGTATAAAATAATTACAATTGAGCCAGAACAAAATTACTTTTTCGAAATTACCAACTTGATAGTAATGCATAAATACAACATAAGATAAGAAAGAGTTTTTTTGAAGGCGGTGCCAAACCCAGGCATCATTTAAATCTAATATCTTTACAAAATTAATACATACCTATCTACGTAAGTACGAAGTAATATGCAGTTGTCTATGACGCACCCTCATTAAAAACACGAAACGCAGAAGAGACAAAACAAGAGACTCACACGAGCAGAGTTTGTCTTTCACACGTTCACAAACCGATTGACACGAATACAGAAATCTAGTAAATAATAAAGTTTTTGTAGATAATTACTTTAGAAGCTTATTATTTTATATAGCACGTCAAGCCGTATAAGACATTCTCTTTTTGAATAAGCTCAACTCTATTAATAACTATGGCTCGGCTTGGCACCGCCTTCAAAAAACTCTTTCTTATCTCATGCTCTATTTATGCATTAATAATACGTTGGTAATTTCGAAAAAGTAATACCGTTCTGGCTCAATTGTAATTATTTTATCACAAAATAACATTTTTATTACGAAATACTTTTTTTTTTGAAAAATGTTTTATTACGTGAAGACACTTCATGCGCGGTACTCGCTCGTAGCATTATTTTAAAACCACTGTGAGACCCCTGCCTCCCGGCCACCGCACCGCGAGCGTCAATACGGCCGTTTACTGCTCGATATACTATACTGTGACAGAATGGTCTGTAGTTGCCATGGAAACGAAATAACAAGTCTGTCAAACAACATCAAGACCATTGGTGTTATACCTTTTTTGCATTGCTTTTTAAACGGTTTTTAATATAATATCCTAGAAGAAAGAGGATGCTTTCTTACGCGGAAAACTAGTTTAAAGCATAGCATATCAGTGTTGCCAGTGGCCGATAGTCAAAAGTAACACGAGACAGCTCTAAAAGTAACATTTTCACGAGAAAAGTAACATTATCTTTTTTTATGTAGGAAACTCTATTACTGTAATATGGCACTTTATTGACCGGACGAGTGCAAAGCATCTCCGTTTCAGCTTGGGCAAAAATGCTTTCGTAAGCCCAGATGTCAGACCTTGTTCAGCCCCCTTTATGCCCATTTTTGGAGGAATAACCCCCCCTAATCAAAAATCCCAAAAATGTGTTAAGGTGTTAAGATTTGTTAAACCTGTAGGTATACCAAGTTTCGTCTAGATAGGTTGAGAAATGCGATCTGTAGAGGAGAACAGCCGGGCAGATGGAAACACATACAAAAGCATTTTTGCCCAAGCTGAAACGGAGGCGTTTCGCGCTCACTCGGTCAAAAAGTCTTCATAGCAACAATTCAACTTATTCGCGATTGATCCAATTCGAGACGAAGATGGCTCAAAATCTGATGCGCCAACCATTGATGTATATCAAATACATGTATATTATACTATATGGCGCGAACACGACGAACGAAAACTTCCTTTGGTGCGTTCCGTTTCACGATTATTTATTTAATGCTGGATAAAATTTCAATATATTTGTTTTAGTCGTAAAAGTAACGTAAAAGTAACATTTATAGTCATGTAACTTGAAAGTAATATGAGAGGGTCAAAAGTAACGTAAAATGTTACAAAAGTAATCGCTGACATTGAATAAAAATCTTCGCCAGATTCCAGGGGCCCGACCACATAACTTGGCTTCAATCGAATTCTCAATATCGCAACCACTAATAACTTGCGATAGAGTCGAAATTGCTATGAAAAAAGTGATAAACCGATTGTAACCAAGTTCTGTAATTGGGCCACAGCAGCCCGATTTCATAACTTGGCTTCAATCGAATTCTCAGTATCGCAGCCACTAATGCCTTGCGATAGAGTCGAATTTGCTATGAAAAAAGTGATAATCCGATTGTAGCCAAGTTATGGAATCGGGCTGCCGATCCCCGAACATAAAACATGCTTTTAAAGTCGTGCATGTTAAAAGCGCGAATCTCGTCATCGCGAGTTTTCTTGCATGCTAACGCCATCTAGTTCAGTTGGTGGCCAAACGTAAGTTTACCTAGTAACTATATCTGTGCCTTTGTTCTTTCTCTCTGGATTTTCATAGCCTGCTTTTACCAGCTACTTTTGCAGCTATAATATCAACTACCTATCTAGAAAGACACGATTAAAAAAAATTATATAATCTTGTTCAGTAGCTTATTTTAACCCTAGACCATTTTTTTAGGTTTTGTACAGACTTTTTGTTACTGCTTTATTTTAAGTTAAGATAGAATAATAATTATGTTACGCTAAGCAGTCGAATGCTTAACATGCTTTAAATCATAAAAAAATTTGAACGAGTTTTGATGAAAGTTTATGGGATCACGTTCTATTATGTGACGGTGTTCAAACACGAAGGGCAGCACTTCTAGCAGAGCACGGCATAAACCAATACCTCGAAGTGAAGTGGCGCGGCACTTCATCAGTTGTTTAAATGAGTTTAAATAAGTTCAAAAACTAAAACCCGATTACGTTTGGGTAAAATGGCATATTACATTCTTGCGATGAAGACGAATCGATTGATAGGTACCTCGCTTGTCAAAATGGGACCAATAGGGGCGACGCTATGGTGGAACTTCGACATTCCCACATACTTATAACTGTTTAACTTATTACCCTTTCCTTTCTTCACCGTACTCAGGTAAAAACTTAATCATCATCGTCATAGGGCCTTCTCGTGGTCCACTCTTGGATATAGGCCCTCCCCTTCGTATACACTCCCGGCGATCTCGTGGCCGGAGCCTCCAATCTTGGTATCATCGACCCAGCACTGAGTAAGATATCTGCTAACGAAACATTATGTGGCAAACTAGGTACTTCTCCGAAGCAGAGTCAAGGTCCGTTTCACTCCCCTCTAAAATGGTTGAAGGGGTGATGGCTGGTCCAGCCTAGTCTCTTATTAGTCATTTGTATTTTTATCAGTGTGGGACGTCTCGTTGGCACTTTTATCTTATGTAATTGACATTTACATGTATTTATTATATTACTAGCTAAAAAAGTAGCCCATACGTGTTATTCCAGGACCAAAAGTACCTATAAAGTACAATATACTACATTTCTTCAAAATTTGTTCAGCCGTCAATTGTTTTTTATCGATTGCTCGGCATCTAAAAGCCATCCAACAGTGAAAACCGCATCGCAATCGGTCCAGTGGTTTTTACGTGATGCGTGTACAAACATACAGACAAACAAACAAACAGACACGATTTCAAAATATGTTACCTTGTTCAGTAGCTTATTTTAAGTACCCTAGACCATTATTATTTAAGTTCGAAGTATTTTTATAATTATTTTTTTCTAATTACGAATGCGATGACCTCTTCAAAATTACAATCTACCGTTAATTAAGACTAATAAGAAATTTAACTTTAACCTAAACTGTTAAGTAGAGATTAGAATCAAATACTAAAAATAAATAATACTTTAAAAAAACTTAAAAACACGCTTTATATAGAAAACCAAACAAAAAAAATAGAAAATAAATTTTAATAATTTTGAATTAAGAATAGTGTAAAAAATTCTAATAAATATAAATGAATAATAGTGTAAATAAGAAAAAAGTTTTATATAAAAAAAAACGTGGGGTGCATGGGTCAATAGTTATAAATATTTCATTGACAGATATGAGAAGAAGGATTATCATTTCGATAGCACCCCACGCTTTTTTTTAAATAATTATTTTTTTCTTATTTACACTATTATTCATTTATATTTATTAGAATTTTTACACTATTCTTAATTCATTTTTTTTCTATTTTCTAGTTTGGTTTTCAATATAAAGCGTGTTTTTTAGTTTTATTTAAACTATTATTTATTATCTACTTTTTAGTTTGATTTATTTATAAGAGCGTTTTTTTTTAGTTTTTTTTAATTGTTATTTGATCTAATCTACTATCAACTCCGTGATTCGCGCACTAGCTCTATCTCTCTTACTCTCATGCAAAGGATCCGGAAAGAAATTGATGAATCCTGGCGAATCTAATCAGGATAATCGGATGTATTAATCGAATTATTGCATTGTCATCGGTCTTTGACAGGTGTGCAAAATTTGAATGAAATCTAACCGTTTAAAGTGGGTCAAAATAGCGTCCAAAGGAGTCGGTTACAAACATACAAGTGAAGCTAATATAAAGCGTTTAAAAATGAGTCCTTGTCTAATAACACTTTTGTTACTTTATCTATGGGGAAGCTATTATTTTGTCCATTTAGTTTGCATTCATTATACTATACAATCACTATCATATCACTGAACTGACTCAAAGGGTTGTAGAAATAAACTAAATATGAGTCCCTGTCCAATAACATTTTATTACTTTCCCTATGGGGAAGGTACTTTGTTCTTGTGTCCATTTTGTTCGCATTCACTATATTATACAATCACTATCATATCACTAAACTGACTCAAAGGGTTGTAGAAATAAACTAAAAAAATTGTCTCTGTCCAACAATACTTTGTAACTTTCTCTATGGAGAAGGCACTTTGTTCTTGTGCCCATTAAGTTTGCGTTCACTATACTATACAATCACTATCATATCACTAAACTGACTCAAAGGGTTGTAGAAATATACTAAAAATGAGTCCCTGGCTAATTACACTTTTATTACTTTCTCTATGGGGAAGGCACTTTGTTCTTGTGTCCGTTTAGCTCGCATTCACTATACTATACAATCACTATCATATCACTAAACTGACCCAAAGGGTTGTAGAAATAAACTAAAAATTTGTCCCTGTCCAATAACACTTTGTAACTTTCTCTATGAGGAAGGCACTTTGTTCTTGTGTCCATTAAATTTGCGTTCACTATACTATACAATCACTATCATATCACTAAACTAACTCAAAGGGTAGTAGAAATAAACTAAAAATGAGTCCCTGTCCAATAACACTTTTATTACTTTCTCTATGGTGAAGGCACTTTGTTCTTGTGTCCAATAAGTTTGCGTTCACTATACTATACAATCACTATCATATCACTAAATGAATCAAAAGGGTTGTAGAAATAAACTAAAAATTTGTCCCTGTCCAATAACACTTTGTCACTTTCTCTATGGGGAAGGCAAATTGTTCTTGTGTCCATTTAGTGCGCATTCACTATACTATACAATCACTATCATATCACTAAATGACTCAAAAGGGTTGTAGAAATAAACTAAAAATTTGTCCCTGTCCAATAACACTTTGTCACTTTCTCTATGGGGAAGGCACTTTGTTCTTGTGTCCAATAAGTTTGACTTCACTATACTATACAATCACTATCATATCACTAAACTGACTCAAAGGGTTTTGTCCGTTTAAGTCTTCTCACGATGTCCGAGTTGTCGAGGAGCTGGATAGCCTAGAAGTCTTCGTTCCTGAGCCTTGGCGAAATCTATCTTATATATTCTTCTATACATACATACATACATACTACATACATACAAATAAATAAATTTTAAATGTCAGATTTTTACTAGATACATATTATGAAAATGCGGTATTTATAAAAAAGGCCTTTTTATGTTTTGTCTTTCTGTCTGGTTTTCCGGCTAATCTCCGAAAATAGGTCCAGCTGTTTCACTGACAGTTATTTCACAGACGACAGGTATTTCACTGACAGTTAGCTGATGTTAGATTTTAGAAAAAATACGAGTTTTCTGCGAGATCCACCTTCATGTGCCAATGGAGGTCGTTACTGGAAGTAGATTCTTAGTATTTTTTCAAACTTACATCATGTCTTGCGTGTGAAAAAAGTGATGATTGCCAGGCGTAGCGCACGCACGCGCTCAAAGCCGCATAGCGCTGCGTGATCACGAGTTCGTAGGAGAGGATCCGGTGCTGACGCGGCACATAGAGCGCGCTCTGCCGGCCGAGACACCGCCGCCATCCTGGCAACTCAGCCCTCCGTATAACACCCGCCGCAACAAATGGTACGAATCAAGGCAATCACATCGATACGTCGAACGCTACTACCGCCATGATTACCGTAAGTACATACACCATTAGTACCATTGATTCGTATCGTGGTTTCCCGAAATCACTTCATCCCTACTTTCCCTATACATCAAATGTTTTTTCTTTCGCTAAATTGTAGCCTTGTCATGTTTATTGACAGGACCTCATGCATTCTCTCTGAATAACCAATATAAATGGTTAAATAATACCAATAATATATCTTTTTGTTTTTCCGCCTTTTTTTCTCCTACATAATCAGTCATTTTGACAGTCATTTTTATGCATAACATACTTATTGCTAACGCAGAGTGTTTAATAAAAAAAAACTCAAAATAATAATCCGCCTTTATGTTGTTAAAAATATTAACACTGTGTAATAGTTAGTAGTAACTTTTTATTTCCTTTTGTCTGTTTTTTTGTACATTTCAAGCATGCATATCAAGCAGGTGTTGTTTCCCCCTTTTTGTCTTTCTCATCTTCAGCAGATATGGTTGGTGTCAGAGTTTTTCGGGCGCCCAAGGGCCTCTGACGTGGCTCAACGACTGCTATCAATAATTATTGCTAGGAACTGGGATATACCCTCCGGAGCATAAAGACACTAGTGCGGAGTCACGAGGCTTCCTTAGATTTCACAGTGCACATAATATACCGCTCGCAGTAGGTTTAATTAAAACTTGTGATAACAATTTGTTCAACACTTCTGCAGAGGAAGGCTCAAACCAGAGCCACTTTCTACCGATGCAGTTAAGGTGCATCGATCAATCCATCTTAGACACGCAGCAGCGGATAAAGGAAACCGACAAGATCCTCGAAAAGTACAAGGATGACCCCATCTTTCGCCTCGCGAGTATATCCAGGAGGATTGATGAGTGGAGGCGCGATGTACACGAAATGTGGGCGTATATCACTTGGTCGGGCACTTACAAATTTCAGAAAGGTATGCAAGGTTGGACTCCAGAGGGTACTCAGGAGAAGTGGGCCAACCACAGCCTGCCTGAACACAAGAGCGTGTACTTCCACATCCGGTACTACACTTACTTCTCGCGGCGCCACATCGATATCACGCTCACGCTGGACTTCCTGCTGGCGATGCACAACTCCATCCAGAACAGAACCTTGGCGTTCAATTCCAAATACTCTATGACAAAAGAGAGAACAAGAAACTAGTAATATTTATTGTTACATGTCAAATATGTTTTAACAAACTGGAACACTAATAATCATGATTTATTAAAGTGGTCCAGTTTGTTAAATAATTTTAATTACAAACAAAAATTAATATATTATTTAATAATATCCTTTACTATATAATACATATTCATATGTATTTATATCCTATCCTATAATCTATAAATAAATAGTAACAGGTCCAATTCTGTACATTAAAGAATTATTTATTATTTTTTTCATTTTTGTTGACATCCTGAAAAATCAAAGGGTTCCCGCAGGATAGGGGTTGAAAGTTATTTAAAAGTGTACGTGTTGTACCACGCTGAAACTACTGAACGGATTTTCATGCAAATTGGCACAGTCATAGTTTAAATGTCGGGTTAAAATTATGAATACATTTTATCCCAAAAAAATAAAGCGTTCCTGCGGGATAGGGCTCAACATTTATGTTAAGTGTGAAGTAAAAAATAATATTTTTGGAGGGTACTCTCTAGTCGATACTAAATCCAAAAATGTTTTTTTTTTCATTTTTGTCTTTTTCTGCATGTCTGCCTGTATCTTGACCGCGCATAACGCAAACACTACTGAATGAATTAAAATGAAACTTGGTATGATTTGAGTTCATACTACGAAAATTAGATAAGTAGATAAGACATTAGATACTTTTCATCCCGAAAAAATAAAGGGTTCCCGAAGGATAGGGGTTGAAACTTATTTAAAAGAACGGCGACGGACTCGTGGTCACGCGGAATTTTATCCACGAGTATTAACTACTAGCGCGGCTTCGCACGCGTGGTCTTTTCTTTAGTTCAAAGTACCATAATGTGCTATTCCAGGACCAATATACCAACATTTGATCAAAAATTCTTCAGCCATCAAAAATACGTTTGTCATTTGCTCGGCTTCTAACTCACCGGATTGAGATACCAATTACACCAGTTTTTAAATCAAACCCTAAGACTATTATTTATTCTGTGCCTAAGCTATCTAACAATGATAACCGCATTGCAATAGGTCCAGTAGGTTTTATGTAATGCGTGAACAAACAAACATACTTACAAACAGACAGAGATATACGATTCAAATATATGTTATATTCTTGTTCAATAGCTTTTTTAAGC
This sequence comes from Alsophila aescularia, assembly GCA_946251855.1. Taxonomy (NCBI): domain Eukaryota; kingdom Metazoa; phylum Arthropoda; class Insecta; order Lepidoptera; family Geometridae; genus Alsophila; species Alsophila aescularia. The sequence continues at coordinate 60,530,874 of OX276373.1, forward strand.
ACCCAACAGCATTTTTTATTTATATTCCTTATACAGCCTTTTTCATACCTATTGCTTTATTATAAGTATATATATATATATATATATATATATTTATATATATGACTGTGTTAACTTGGCACCGTCTTAAGTTATAAGTATGATGAGTTAAAATTGAGGACACGTTTTATCCCGAAAAAGTAAAGGGTTTCTGCGGGATATGGGTCCAAAGTTATGTTAATATTTAAGTAATAATAAATATTTTTTGCATGGTTCTCTATATTCGATTATGAAGCCAAACTGTTTTACTTTTTAATTTTGTCTGTCTGTTTGTCCGTATCTTGACCGCGCATCGCACCCAAACTACTAAATAAATTCAAATGAAAAAAATGCTCTTGGATGCTTAAAAGAGGTTTTTTTGTTAATCGTGTCTTTCTTTCTTTTTGTCTGTATGTTTGTTTGTTCACGCATCACGTAAAAACTACTGGACCGATTGCATTGCGGTTTTCATTGTTAGATAGCTTAGCGTTTGATTTAAATCTGGTATAATTGGTATCTCAATCCGGTGAGTAAGAAGCCGAGCAATTGATACAGTATTTTTGACGGCTGAAGAAATTTTGTTCAAAATGTAAATTGGTCCTGGAACAGCACATTATGGTACTTTGAACCTAAAGAACAGAAAACGCGTGCGAAGCCGCGGGTACAGCTAGTTTAATATAAAAACATTTGTTTGCGTTCAGAGTCATACGATTTAACGTGCACCAATTTTGGATAGAGTTAAGATCTTTTTGTATTAAAATGGAATCGGTAGGGCTATTGATTGAACTATACATTTTATTGTCATCAGCAAATAAAGATAATTTGCAGTTGTTTATGTGCGTGTATATGTCATTAATAAATATTAAAAACAATATAGGGCCTAAATGTGATCCTTTAGGGACTCCTGATATGGCATATTATGCCTGTGATTGACTATTATTTACTGTGAGAACTTGATGCCTTTTGGTGAGATATGATGCGAACCATTTATGAAGTGATCCATCAATACCATAACATAATAGCTTCTTAAGCATGATTGAATGATCTACTTTGTCAAATGTGCTAGAAAAATCTAGGTAAATTTCGTCAACTTGACCTCCTTTATCAACAGTTTGCGACAAATCTGATACGAAAGATACAAGATTCGTTTCAGTGGAAAGGCCGTACCGGAAACCGTGCTGGAAATCGATTATTGTATTGTCAACATGTCTGTAAATGACGGGGTAAATAAGAGATTCAAATAATCTGGAAAAACAACTTAGAAATCGGCCTATAATTCTTAAGAATAGAAATCGGCCTATAATTCTTTACGCAGTGCTTCTCTCCGTTTTTGAATACGGGAACGATACGAGCCTTCTTCCATTCAGTGGGAAATACACCATCATTGAGTGATTTATTGAAAATAAGAGTTAATGGAAATGAAATAGCAGATACACATTGTTTTAAGATATATATACGGGAGGTATATTGTCTGGACCAGAACCTTTTAAAGGATCCAATTTTTTAATCGAATTTTTAACGTCCATTACTGTAAACTGTAGATTTGTTAGATTAACATGGTTATTGGAAAATATTGGTAATTGAAAGATGGTAGATGGATTAGGTGAAGAATTGGGCGTGTAAACAGATGAAAAGTGTTTAGCGAAGAGGTTCGCTACTTCTGAGTTAGACTCTGCAATAGTGTTGTCAAGTTCCATAGTGGCCACCTCTATTTTCCTTAATGTAACTCCAAAAGGCCTTAGGGGCTATAGATATATTATTTTCAATATTATTTTTATATTTCCTGTAGCATATGTCGTATAAACTATGACTACGTTGCCGAAGAATTTGATATTCCAATTTATCACGAGGGTTACCATAAATATCTATTTTTTTGCGTAGTTTTTCTTTCCCTGCTAGAATTCTTATTAATGGTCTGCTAAACCACGACGGATACTTAGATTTATTTATGTTACGTTTGGGTTCAAATTTGTCAATAAGTAGTAGTTTTTAAGATGTTATAAAACTCAGTCACCATGCTATCAACATTTTCACAAGCACATGGTTCCTGTTCCCATTCTACATTAATCAATGCCGGTACAATAGCGTTATAGTCAACTTTAAAGAAGTTATAATCATTTATAACTTAGGTACATTCGTTATGGGTAAGTTAACTATAATAATAATAATTTATTTAATTTCCAGGCAATAATAGGTACATTAGATAATTAAAATTAATACTTAATCTATCTTATCTTAGCTATTACCAATTAATCTTAATAATTATTATATCTTAAGTTTGCTACGGGCCCCAAGTTTAACAATAAGTTAGGATGTTTATCATCTAATTTGGTCAATATATCATGAGGTTCAACAATGCTAATGTTCGGTATATTACTAATTACTAGATCTACAATTGATAACATTTCAAATTTTTAACATTACAATTTAATTTTTTTCTCTGAATGAATATTGAAAAATAAGATACACGTATTTTTTCTTTTTCCAGTCTAAGCTTTATTTTCCGAGAAATTAATTATTAAAAAGTAGCTTATTCTAAAAGGGCGTAACTGCCAGAGTTCGGTGGAATGAACAAGATTACCGAAGCCACATTCGAAAAAAAAAAACATTTATGTATCTGTCAAAGTCAGGCTCTAGAGTAGTATTTTTTTTTCTTTACAGGTATGTATTATTCCACCGAACTCTGCTTAGTTGAGAGTTATTACTTAATATCTTTGTAGTTACTGCACTAAAAATATTGGAAAAATAAGAATAATGATCAGCGTCGCAATATCTCGAAATGGTTTTCGAATTTCATTGTCCTATGAAATATGAAAACTTGTCAATTCTGTTATCACTATTATTGATGCAGTTAAATTGATACAAATTATTTATTGCGAGAAAGTCAATGAGTGCGTTACCTTGCTTAGTGTTATAACTACTGGGAATCATATGAGGGTTATTGCCTTGCTTAGACCACTGCATAAATCCAAGATTAAAATCACCTAATATTAAAACTTCATGAGTTTGATTAAGAACAATGTCAGCAGAGTCTAAAAAACTATTAAGTGATTCAAATTTGGTTGGTGGTGGTAGATAAACTGCACAAAGTGCATTTTTTTTACTATACCATTTATATTCAAATGCAAAAGTACCCATAGGTTTTCACCATCAGTTTCCCATGTTGCTATACGGGAAGAGGAAATATCGCGTGATACTGCTATCAAAACTCCACCACCGTCCATTTTGGAACCCCTAGAACAAAGCCTATCTTTACGATATACAACATAGCGAGAATCCATAATTTCATTATCAGTTATGTTAGAGTTATGTTGGTTATAAAATAAAAATTATAGGGAGACAGAGCAACTTCTCCTCTGTTTTATATAAAGGTCTACCTATATCATAAACCTCACCCTCACTCTCACACAACATACACACAACATGCACCCTCAAATACATAATAAATATATACACGCACACTCATACACGCACACAAATATAATTAAATAAATTAAAATTAAACTAAAAAACTAACTACTTCAATTAATTAAGATTATTTTTATTTTATTCTTAGAACTTTTGGAAGAGAAATAGACCCCCCGAGACAGGGAATCCTAGTGGGGAGTCTATTGATCAAATGTATTTTTGTAATCTTTTTTATACTGTCAATAAAATATTATTATTATTATTATTATTAGTTCAACCAGGTTTCAGTGAAAACAATAATTTGATAATTTGTTTGCAAAATATTTGATAACAGATCATTAGTTTTAGTACCTACGCAGTCCTCTAAAGTTTTGATAATAAATATGAAACATAATATTACTATGTTTATTATGTTTAAAATACAACAAAAATGTAATCAAAAGCACAGGCAACAAAAGAACTGACTAAACCTATCCTATTACTTTATTTGATGAACTCCCTCTAAGTTTTTGATCAACAAAGCTTGACTGTATTCGTCCTTGCGAACATAAACACGCCCATTGCGGATCCACACAAATTTATAAGATAGCTCCTTTGCCTTTTTACGGGCTGAAGCGTGCAGCGACTTGTTAGCGGGTGTAATGGTGCGTTTCCATGCTTGCGAAGGCTTGACAACCATCCACAAGGCACAAGCGTCTACAAATCTCGCTTGGCATTTGGAAGTCGTTTACACGCTTGTGAATGCATCAGTGTGCTACGTACATCCAAGCATGGCGGACACCGAACTTGTATCGGCTATTACGTTTGGATTAACCTACTTTTATACTTTTAACTTTCTTTTTATCTTTATGGTTAACGTCTTTGGGGTTCCAGATATAAGTTTCGGTCTGGTAATATCCTAAAAACGATAAACTCTCTTCGTTCGACCAGCCACTCATTTTGAAGTCAGAACTAGACGTGCGTTCGTCGCGAGATCACAGCGACTACTAAGCGCACGCCAACGTGTGAACGCGTCGCAAGCGCCCTTTGATCTGTGTCAAAAAACCGACACTGGCCCGGATCGGATACCAACGTCCACAAGCTCACGCAAGCCAAGCCAAACGACCTCTTTACACGCTTGTGCTGGTCGAGCCTTGGCAAGCGTGGAAACCCGGCTTAAGGTGATCAGAGACAAACACAGGCCTCCGGGTGCCTCCAATACCCACATGGTGGGAGTTCAACTTTTCATTAGAATTCTTCTTGTTAAACTGAGCAACAGCGGCAAGAACTCCGTCACGGTTTCGGGGGAAGTGTTCTGCGCTGCGCGGTCAAGATACGGATAAACAGACAGACAGACAAAAATAAAAAGAAAAACATTTTTGTCTTCAGTATCGAATATAGAGAACCATCCAAAAAAATATTATTCATCTATACTTATAATAAAACTGTAACGGGTCCAAATGTGTACATTGAAGCTATTTTTTTATTTTTTTTTGGAACTTACTCTAGATTCGATACTGAAGCAATAAACTGGTTATTTTTCTGTTTTGTCTGTCTGTCTGTCTGTCTGTCTGTATCTTGGCTAGGCATCACGACGAAACTACAGAATGAATTTAAATGAAACTTGGTATGATTTCAGTTCATACTACGAGGTAGGACATAGGCTACTTTTCATCCCGAAAAATGAAAGGGTTCCCGCAGGATTGGGGTTTAAAGTTATTTCAAAAAACACTTACACTACACTCCTAAACTACTGAACGGATTTTGATGCAATTTGGCACAGTTATAGTTTATATGATGGGTTAAAATTGAGGATACTTTATATCCCGAAGAAATATAGAGTTCCTGCGGGATAATGTCCCAAATTCTGTAAATTAAAGATATTTTGTAATTTTTTTTGGGGGCCTTCTATATTCAATACTAAAGCCAAAACTGTATTTTTTTAAATTTTGTTCCTCTGTCTGTCTGTAATAACTTTAAACCCCAATCCTGCGGGAACCCTTCATTTTTCGGGATGAAAAGTAGCCTATGTCCTACCTCGTAGTATGAACTCAAATTAAACCTAGTTTCATTTAAATTCATTCAGTAGTTTCAGCGTTATGCCTAGCCAAGATACAGACAGACAGACAAAAATGAAAAAAATATATATATAGAGTACCGTCCAATAATTTTTTTTAAATATCTTCAATGTACAGAATTGGACCCATTACAGTTTTATTATAAGTACTAACTGTACCCGCGGCTTCGCACGCGTGGTCGTTTCTTTAGGGTCAAAGTACCATAATGTGCTATTCCAGGACCAATATACCACATAGACACCAACCAATATAGACATTTGATCAAAATATCTTTTGCCGTAAAAAATCTTTTATCAATTGCTCGGCTTTTAACTCACCAGATTGAGATACCAATTACGCCAGTTTTTAAATCAAACCCTAAGCTATCTAACAATGAAAACCGCATTGCAATCGGTCCAATAGTTTTACGTGATGCGTGAACAAACAAACATACAGACAAACATACAGAGTTTGTTGTGTCGCACAAACACAATTAAAAAATAAACGTGTTCAATACCGTTTTTAAGCACCCAAAAGTATTTTTTTATTTATCTTCTTTTTACAGAGTTTTTCATACCTATTGCTTTATTATAATCATAAATATATGACTGTGTCAATTTGCATAAAAAAAATAGTTTCAGCGTGTTATGTGTCCTTTTTAATAACTTTCAACCCCTATATTGCGGAAACCCTTTAATTTTTCGTGATAAATGTATCCAATGTCCTACCTCGTAGTATAAACTCAAATCATACCAAGTTTCATTTGAATTCATTCAGCAGTTTCTGTGCGATGTGCGTCCAAGATACAGACAGACAGACACACAGACAAAAATGAAAAAACATACAGTTTAGGCTTCATTATCGAACTTACAGTAAATTAAAAAAAAAACAGTATCTTTAATGTACAGAATTTGGACCCAAAACTCATTATTTTTTCGGGATAAAAAGTATTCATAATTTTCACCCATCTTAAAAACTATGTCTGTGCCAAGTTGCATCAACATCCGTCTAATAGTTTCAGCATGCTACGTGTACTTTTAAATAATTTTCCACCCCTATCCAGCAGGAACCCTTTAATTTTTTGGGGCGAAACGGTTCCTCAATTTAACCCATCATATAATGTTCAATCATTGAACATGAATGTTCATCCTCAACTACGAACATTAGCTTATCCGAAGTACAAACTTCAATTTATTACATACATTTGACATAGTTATGCATTGCAGCGTTCGACCGTCAAGCGCCCTAGATAAATATACTGCGTCGAAGTTAACACTGACGACACACATGTATAAAATATTATTAGTGTTAATAAACAAAGCGCCCTAGATTAAAGATGCTGCGTCAAGCACTAACACCGACGACACACAAATGTAAAATAGTATTAGTGTTTATACGCAAAACTAGTATATAAGAAGTTAAAGACTACAAATAAATTTACTTACCGTCAACAAGTCGTCAAGTTTCACTCATCTCCAAGTCACCACCTACCTACCTAGAAGTACCTAGCACCCGCTAGAGGAGCCGCCCAGAGGTACCCAGCAACCGCTGGACGAGCTGCCCTAGAAGTACCTAGCACCCGCTAGAGGAGCCGCCCAGAAGTACCCAGCAACCGCTAGAGGAGCCGCCCAGCATCAGCTGGAGGTGCCGCCCAAGACGCGCCCAACAACCGCTGGAGGAGCCGCCTAGCATCAGCTGGAGGTGCCGCCCAAGACGCACCCAGCAACCACTGGAGGAGCCTCCCAGCATCCGCTGGACGACCCATTTTATGTTCCACAGCTTCCTCCCACTGCGGCCAAGACACCTTTAACCGTCAGTACGATCGGTCTTGTGAGCCTGCTTGACTGGCAATGAGAAAATCATTTCCTGTGTACATTGCACGAAGTACACTACCTTATTTCCTACCCCCCTTCCGTCTGTTACCTTAGGTCTCATGGTAACAGAAATCCCGTGCTTATCTAAATATACATTATATGTTCATATGGTAGGTTAGGACACACACGTTAGGGTTACCAAGTAGGGAGATAGGCGTCACCCGTGTGTTCACACTGACACACGTCGGGTCAAGCAGTCAGCAGTAGGTGTCTGTAAGCTAGGTAGGTAATTCCGTTACCCATCTACTAGTCACACACACGTGCGCCTGCCTAGGACGCACGTTGGGTCTTTGCTGGCTGGTAGGTGGTTTGACATATAACTTAAGACGGTGCCAGGTTGCATCAAAACCTGACCATTAGTTTCAGCTTGGTACGTGTTCTTTTAAATAATTTTCAACCCACATCCTGCGAGAACCCATTAATTTTTCGGGATGTAAAGTATCCTATGTCCTACCTCGTAGTATGAACTCAAATCATACCAAGTTTCATTTGAATTCATCTAGTAGTTTCAGTGGCGTGATGCGCGGCCAAGATACAGGCAGACAGACAGACAGACATACAGACAGAAATGAAAAACATACAGTTTAGGCTTCATTACCGAAATTAGAGTAACCTCCAAAAAAATTATATCACAATATCTTTAATGTTTAGAATTTGTATCCATATCCCGCAGGAACCCTTTATTTTTTCGGGACAAAAGTATCCATAATTTTCACCCATCTTATAAACTATGTCTGTGCCAAGTTGCATCAACATCCGTCCAATAGTTTCAGCGTGCTACGTGTTCTTTTAAATAATATTCCACCCCTATACTGCAGGAACTCTTTAATTTTTAGAGATTAATGTATCCAATGACGCCAATTCTGTTGAGCAACTCACTAAACTAAACTAAAACTACATTTAATTTATTTTAGTGATTCCTAAAATTGTATCAGTTGATGATTTAAACTAAACTAAGACATCATTGTGACAGGACTAATTTGATTTTGACAACGACTAAATTTAATTGCTAGTCTTGCCCACATTTAAATAATGAACGTAAATTAAGGTGAGCGAGTCCCGGAGTTGCAAAAAAATGCAAAGTTAAAATATTATAATTTATTAATAAAAGTTACATTTAAATTATAATTAAGTAATGTGTCTCTAATGGTCGATGTGAGAACCAAGAGTGAAGGTAGCGCGGGCCGAGGCATCCGTGGCCCAATTACATAACTTGGCTTCAATCGAATTCTCAATATCGCAACCACTAATGCCTTGCGATAGAGTCGAATTTGCTATAAAAAAAAAAGATAATCCGATTGTAGCCAAGTTATGGAATCGGGCTGCTGGTGTCCCATGGCGGCGACATGTTGGCGGCTCACGTTGCGCTGCGTCGGCGCCTCGTGATTGCTGTTACCGCGTTGTGCAGTTCCTAAGTAGGTAAGTCGCGTCAGCGGTTTCCAGGTGTCACCGACATATAACATCTCCCCCCGTACTTCAGCAACTATTTCAAAACGTTTTTTGACAGAGTCGCTGAAATGATGCTGTGGTCGACTTGTATCTCGTGGGGATGACATCTTCTCGTTTCTGCTATTTCAGAATAAATTCCATTGGAAGTGGTGGCGTTCGTTTCTTGATTTTCATTAGCACGAACGCATTTTGCTCGAAGTGGTCGGTACAAGAAGCAGATAGCAAATGCGGTTGCACTTAGTAGGATTACATAGACTGGAATTGTAGTATGATATAGGCTTCGATCAGAGATGTCATCTAACCTTGCTGGGCTTTGTAATGAAATTTTCTCATTAATTGAATGGAGGGTTTCAAGATTGATTGAATTCAATATGATAGATGTGTCTTTTCTATGTACTTGCTCTTCGTATGAAAGTAGCTCCATGATTTTCAGCGGATGACCCTTGATGCGGTCATTTGAGTTGAGGATAGTGAAGTCAGGTGTCTTCAGGTAACAATTGAGCGGGATGACGGCTAAGTAGCTCCCTTGAAGGATTCTGTATTGCTTTTGTCCGCAGGATATCGCGATTTGTACGTGTAAGTAAACGTTTCACGACAAACAAGCGCCCGTGCGCCCTGACACAGACCACGCTTTTTGTCTATGGTTTTAATTTCTTGCTGAGAGTTTTCGGCTCGAGGATTGTGTGGAGGCACCTTTATACGTAAACTGACGTACAACAGAATAGAAAAATACCCCTAAACTAAACTGAGAAATTAAAATCAATTTAGGTATGTCAAACTAAAATTTAGTTTAGTGAATTGTTATCGGCTTGGAACAGGACTAAACTTAATTTTAGTGTAGTTTAGTCTAGTTCGTGCCAACCGAATCGGTACCATAGTCCTACCTCTAAGTATGAACTCAAATCATACCAAATTTCATTTGAATTCAGTGAGTGTTTTCGGCGTGTTGCGCTGCCAAGGTACAGACAGACAGATGGACAGACAGATATACAGACATAAATTACAAAAATACAGTTTAGGCTTTGGTATTAAATACAGAACGGCCACCAAAAAATATTACACAATATCTTCAATTTCGAGAATTTGGGACGTTATCCCGCAGGAACTCTTTATTATTTCGGGATGAAAATTATCCTCAATTTTTACCCATTACATAAACTATGACTGTGCTTAAAAATAACTTTCAACGCCTATACTGCGGGAACCCTTCAATTTATCGGGATTAAAAGTATCCTATGTCCTACCTCGTAGTATTAACTCAAATCATACCAAATTTCATTTAAATTCATTCAGTAGTTTCGGCGTGATGCCTAGCCAAGATACAGACAGACAGACAGACAGACAAAAATGAAAAAAAAATACAGTTTTGTCTTTAGTATCGAATATAGGGTACCCTCCAAAAGAAAATCTCAAAATATCTTAAATGTACAGAACTGGACCCGTTACAGTTTTATTATAAGTATAGATATAGATTCCTCGTGGTCATACCACGACACAGCCTAAGGGCGTCCGCGCCTAGGGCGTTTAGGGAGAATTGTTTCTACAATTACTAGCCATAACAAAATCCAATAATTATGGTTGTTTTTTATTAATCACAGAATAAACTACGTTAAAGGATTTTACTTTTTCTTAATATAAAATTATTTTTCATTTAAACAGTACACGAACTAAAAAGATTTGTTACGAGGAAATATAGGTATTTAAACACTCATTAATTCAAATTCTTTACAAATTATGATAAAAATAAAATATATACAGGTAGTTTATTCTGTGATTGCCCGTTGCGGCCATCCACGCCGTGCCCTGTCTCGGACAAATAACCCGGCGCGAGTACCTGCGACGGGCTCCCGCTTAACGCAGTGCCGCTAGTACAATGTTAGTCTGTCATGATTTCCAATATTATGTTTAAATTGAAGAGTTTTTGCTACTGCAAAAACTCTTCAAGTATTAGTCAAAAGTAGTATTAGTCAAATTGCGTTCGAAATCTACTGATTTCGAACGCAATTTGACTAATACTTCAGGAATATTTAAAAAACATGACTACCGGAACGTCACATGAAGGAGGTGTCACATGGCAACAAAGACTACTCAGAGATACTACGTATCCTGGCAATCGTTGCATGATTCTACAGGAAACTTAGTCTCACGACGATGGCGCCATTTTTTTCTAGTAGGGTAAAAGATTGTGAGGAGGTAGATTATTCAATTCTTGTTGAGCATCGGAACGGAATATAAGTGACCATTGAAAATACATATGTCTGAAGAAGCTATTTACTACAAATGTAAAATAGAATATAAGCGACCAGTGAAAAATACAAGCATTTTATACCTGATGGACGAATTTTACTACATCTCAGAAGAGGCGATTACACCCAAAAGGTAATATGTTATACTGTTTAACGTTTCGTTTTCCTTTTCACTCGGTTATACGCCCATTAATGATGAAATTATCAAGTGTTACGTAAGTTTACATGGCGTGATTTTCTAATCGTAGATAAATTTTTAATTTTGTTTTCACTGAGCACCTAATTGCGCGGTGTGATAAAGTTATCTTGGCTGGGTCTATGCAATAGCAGTTTAACACCTATTTTTATGCGCTTTAGTTGAGAGTGTGGGTGCTGACGATCAAACGTCTTGACTTGTGCTTATTTTTCATGATTATGCATATTCATAACTCTTTTTCATTAAGTTTCTCATTACCGGGATAAATTTGCATAAAGAGTTAGGTAGGGGCAACTCCCTGATAGGGTTATGCGTAAATTAATTGCGTGTTTATGGAACAGTGTGTACTAAACGCGCGTTCCGTACACCTTGGTTGTTCCTATTTGGAGTGAGAAAAGAGAGAAAATTGTTTATTTGCACAAAACACATTTAACGAACAAAACAATAATTAGATATCTGCGTAATTTACTTGTCTATTACGCACATGTTTTTGATGATTTTATTTACAATGATGGTGTAGCAGAGCACTGTTAAAGGAAACTGACACAGATGTAAATTTCAGGTTAGAATTAATAATCCATACCAATGTATCAAAGTTAAATGTTGTTTGTTTGTTTGTTTGTTGTTTGTTTGGGGAGCTTTCTCATAAGTGTACCGTGTTGTACCTATATTAAATAAATGAATTGAAATTGACAATCATACTCAAATATAAAAACAGAAACAAAGGTAATCAAATTAGAATGACATGGAAACTAAAATCAGAGATCACATCAGCGGTCTGCTGATGGTATTTATTTCTTCTCATCAAAGCACAGCATTGTTTTTTGTGTTATCCTCGCCAATTTTTCGACCTTCTGATGCTTCATTATCAATCAAAGACTAAAAGAATAAATATTGACATATATACTTTAAAAATATGTGTTTTTGTAGCAACCTTCTTAGCAGCACAAACACATATACACAAAATCACTTGCGCAGGCGTATTATTGAAAAAAAACCAAACAAACCATGGTATGAAACGAACATGTGGTATAACACAATGGATACTTTTTATCCCGGAATATAATAAGTCTCCTCGGAAAAACTGGAAATTATCGATTACTCGCTGTACAATGCTGTCAAAAAGCATCAAGAGAGTTGGTGCAAAAAGAATACTACACGTTGGTGCTATACTTTTGCATTGATTTTTAATACCCTAAAAAACATAGGATGCCTTTTTTCGAAATAAATTGTAGTCCGCGCAGACGAAATTGCGGGCAAAAGCTATATGAAAAAAAAACTGCCTTGTAAACCCCAAATGAATTGCATGAGAAACTCCAAAAAGTTGTGGGAATCCTTAGGGAAGAAGGCATAAAATTTTGTCAGCTGCAGCGTACGGACAAGATATCTAAAATCCCAGATGAGGCTCTTCGACTTATGGACAAACGGCGGGAGCAACAACAAGCCACACCGTCAGAAAAAAGGTAGCTCCATCAGAAGATTAGTAAGCTGGTGTGATGTGACCTCCGATGCTCAAATACACACCTGATAGAAAAGGCGATTGAGTAAAATTGGTAGTGGAAAGCCTTCGCCCAGCAATTAATTGAGTAGGTCCCATCTGACGAAGCTCAATACCAATAATGGTACAACCATCGTCTCTAAGCCGGAGATTCTGTCTGATAACGAAGACTTCTATGGTGGATTGTATGACTCGCATGCTTCTAAACCTGAACCCAGCAAAGAGGATTCCCACGCAATGACCCGGCACTAAACTGACAAACTGCCTGACGTCAGTCATGACCTACGGAGCCGAAATGTGGACACTCATGGTCAAACTAGTCCACAAATTTAAGGTTGCTCTGAGGTCACATTTCCCGAAGAACCAATAACCGTTGGGGTAGATGAATTCTCGAGTGCAGACCACTTTTAGGCAAACGTAGTGTAGGAAGCTCTGTGGCCAGGTGGAGTAACGACCCGTGAAAAGCGGCTGGTAAAAAATGGATGAGGAGAGCTGAAGACCGTACTCAGTGGCGTGACTTAGGAGATTAAAATTTTGCCTAAACGCCTTGATAGATTTTAATAAATGAGGTATCATTGGATTCGTATTAATCATGAGAGTGCTAAAGAATATATAAAAGGTTAATATGACGGCATACAGCTGCAATATTGTATTTTCCACTGAACATACAATGATCCAAACCTATCGAGTGAGGTATAAAAATTAAGGTCTTTAAAGGACCATTCCAAAAAAATACAATTCATTTTCCTAAATAGTAGCAAATGTCTTTTAAGCTTATTACAAAATTTTCAATTTTAGACTTTTCACGTTAGTACTATAGTCCAATATTGCAATTGCAACTATTATTTTAAAATATGTAAGTAAATATGAAACGTTAAAATTATATTATTATCATTTTTGCAGGTCCGTCCGCTAGCGTGGCTGAAAAGCAAAAACACGAGCATGAGCATACGTTTGCGTCGTGTGTTCCGCGCCCCACGCCTGCACGCTAGTCGGGTTTATTGTATTTTTATAACAATTTTTACTTGTTAATTACCTACGTCTATCAAAACATTGTTTCTACTTTATCCTTGATTTCAGTGATTGGTTGAAACTAATCAGCAGGTGGACGAAACTGGATTTAGGGTCGAAAACTGGCGAAATGTGCATATTCAGTCATACATAAAATAAATAAAAAACACCTTTACTAGCAATTGGCAAAGAACTGGCGAACTTACTACACTACTTTTTCATTTCCCATCGTTTTATACTGAATTACTGACCCAAGTATTATTTTGGGGTAATTGAGCAAAGAATTTTAACTAAGTAACTCAATCTGTTCAGAAAATCTTACCTACTGTACCTACTTTTCTATACTGTGGCATGCTTGCGTAAAAAATGATTAGGTCGTCAACGTAAATCATATACTGTAAATAAATGAGTTAGGTAATTGATTAAGTATCGGTAAGTATTTTTTGTTATTTTTTTGTATCAAACTTTTATCTACATAATTAAAAATCTAAATACTTACCTAATAATTATTATTATAAAAAATAAATAACCTGCTTACAACTTTTCAAGTATTTACATACCTATTTTCGATAGATATAGGTATAAGTATCTATTATATTTATTTAATATATATTTTTTATTTTCAGTTCCAATCTGAATTATTTTATTATTATTACCCATATTGGAAAATATAAATCAACATCAATGAATAAAAATACGTTACTCACAATTTTTACCTATACGATAACTTTACTACGCCAAACATTTATTTACGGCTCTACGCTACAATGATCATACAAATGTACTAAGCGCGAGATCATCGCGAGGGGTATTTTTGCGGAGACAAACGACACAGGTCCTTCCTCGGAGAAGCCTCGGCGGACACTGACGGACGACGACTAGTGCTCGAAATGCAAAATCGAAAATATCGAGAAATATTGACAGCCAATCAGCCCATATGTTACGTCTTGATTGTTGTGTAGGGAATTCGTAACAAAGTTTACTAAATTGAGAGAAGATGAGACGTGATTTTTCAAGTATTTTAAAATGACTACGACTACACTAGATGAATTATTTTCGAAACTGGAAACATATTTGAATCGTATTTCTAGTACATTGAAATAAAAAATGGTATCAGATATCATCACGCATCCCAATCTTTATAAAAGTCATTAAACATATCGCTTAAAACAGCCGAAGATTGAACTTCTATAATAACACGTTCCGTATAATATTCATGACTGTATACGCACTGCGCGGGCGACCCGGATCACGCAGCGGCGCCTCAGAGCGGCGCTCATAGATTTTCAAAAAATAGCTCAGCTCGCGTGCCCAGTCACCCGCGAGGCGGGCTGCTTCGCCCGCGCCGCGTGCGAAGTGCGGCTGCCTGACGCAGCGCTGATCTATCAAGTTACATGAATGATAATATGATTCAATTGACCAATATGATAGAATAAAATAAGAACTTGTTATACAAAAACAACTTTTGTAGCTCCTCTGACCAGCAGGCTGATTCCATATAGAGTGAGGTTGAATGATTGCCACCGAGCACCCATTGCGGGTGCGCTTGAAGGTCGTGAAGGTTTTGGAATTCACTAAACAGTTAACGCGCTTCCGTCAGGCACCCGCAATCAACACTAATACTGAGAAACCGGTAACTATGCGGCTGAATTAAGCTAAACCTAGCCTACAAATACTTCTAGCAGAAAAATAACTTTTCAAATTTTGCCGGGTTTTATATTCTAGTGATTATCTGTGGGTGGCGCGCCAGCCAACCAATGGCGGCAATCGCCCTCCAACAATCATCGTCTGAATTTATTTTCTGTATTTTCTCTCTCGCTTTTTATCTATCTAAAATTTTGTTCCCGTGTAAATATTAAGTATAATTAAAAGTTAATTAGCATCGTAAGTTTTGTAGTGATCTAATAATAGGCCAATAACCTTGTTGTAGATTGTACGTCTCTGAAAGAAAATCTAAACATTGATATTATTTCGCAGCAATAATGTAGTTACCTACTTACCTACTTCAAATAATAATTACGACTGCCTATTTAAAAATACCATGTTCCTATAGGTATAGTGACTATAGTGCTTCTCAGGTAAAGTTAAACTTCAACTGAAAATAATCTTTGCCGTCGAGTAAAAATGCTGTGAATGAAAACATGTCATTCCTTGTACACTACTTTTGTGCAAAACAATTAAATCAATACATAATTAAAACGCCAAAAAACTAAGAAAGATATATATTTGCGATTTAGAAATGTATTTCTAGATGAAATCTATTGCTCTGTACCTATATAGAAGTGTATTGTATCTATCTAAGTCTTATGTATCGTTGTAGATTCACAAATCTCAAGTCTTGGAGAGAAATGGGAGCTCGACAGTTGATAATTATAGCCTAGGACTTGATAGACAAGTACCTAACTATATTGAATGTTGAATCTACTTGATTATACTAATAATATGATACATTTGTTTTAGGTGGATGCACACAGAACTCATTGCTACTGAATTCCTTGTGAATTCCGATTTTGAATTACCAGTTTTGTATTTCCTAGAAAAATATTGTTTCAGTGCGGTTGAGTTAAAGTGAAGTGCGCATCGCCTTGACGACGTCATTTGACATCACACTAAGCTTAGTGAATTCGAAACGAGTGATCGGTGGCAATGAATGGTCCAAGTGGCATTAACCGAACCGCATTTTAACTTTACGGAATCAGGCCCCTGAGCATCTTCAATTTAGCACAAGTTACAGGTATTTCCACCCATTTGATTCCTTTCCCAGTCTTTGGAAAACGGTGTAACTTAACACTACTCCGTTTGCTTTTGCAATGCGGACCACTGCAAGTATTGTTCATGGTGAAGAGTACTCTCGTAATATTACAGTATTAATAAATAATTTAAAGTTTATTAGGTAATCCAAATAATTAATCAGTTATTTATTAGTAGTCACCGACATTGAAGCACATTGACAACTAGTGACAGAAAGTTGTAGTAACCGTAATTCTCCTCTTTGGTATAAGTGATTATTCTTGCGCTAGTAGGTAAGCATAACCGCTCGATTGATTCTATGCGCTACAGTCACTTTTTTTGTTTTCATTGATCATCGCAACTAACGCTACAGTCACATTTTTTGTTTTCATCGATCATCGGACCACTCGATAGCGACGTAAATTTTGCCACTCGATTTTGAACATTATTGACCTCAATAATCATTCAAATCTAAGCGTGTTTATATAATTATTTTGCTTCGATACCCACAACATAAACATTTGAAATATGTGCCGTACCTATTTAGCTCCATAAATCACCAGTTTGTTTATCTAAGCGCTCAATGAAGTGGTCATAAAAACTGTTTGTTTACGCAAAGTCGGCGCGGCCAGATGTGTCGCGTAGACCTTCTTTTTTTTGTGGGTTGACAATCAGATACCTGTGATCTCGGCACGTACCCAATAAATCCCCAGTTTGCGGCCAGATGTGTCGCGTCGACCTTCTTTTTTTTGTGGGTTGACCATAAAGTACCTGCAGTGCGATTACGTAATGTTGATCATAACGGTTTCAAGCCGTCAAATTCAATAATGCTTTGCTATAGAGTCGATTTTGCTATGAAAAAAGTGACAACCTGATTGAAGCCAAGTTCTGTAATCGGGCTGCTGTAGTCTCAACGCATATACAATCAATTACCAGTTTGAGGTTAGATGTGTCGCGTCGGCCATTTTTTTTTGGGTTATCAGTTTGGTCCTGCGGTCTTCAGCGCGTGGACAACCGAGCGGATATTTCAATCTCCTTGGGCGCTATGGTCAG
Organism: Alsophila aescularia; assembly: GCA_946251855.1. NCBI lineage: Eukaryota > Metazoa > Arthropoda > Insecta > Lepidoptera > Geometridae > Alsophila > Alsophila aescularia. Next base: position 60,548,393 of record OX276373.1, read on the forward strand.
AGGGTAAGAAACAAGGTGAAGCGGCTGAGGCATATGTCAAATTCAAATTATCTGTCAAATTCAAAATTAGTAAGTTATCTGTGATAAAATAAGAGCTTTTTTTTTCTTCTAAGAATTTATGCCGTGGTCTAAAGGTCCACACAACCCTCGTACCGAAAAATCTCAAGAAGAAATGAAAACCATAGACAAAAAACGTGGTCTGTGTTAGGGCGCACGGCCGCTTGTTTGTCGTGAAACGTTTACTCCACGTACAAATCGCGAGTTATACCGAATTGAAGATCATAAAAACGTTTTTTTTTTTGCTGATTATGAGCGGGACACCCGCTCGCTTTGCCCACGTGGTCATTTCTCTGGGTTAAAAGTAACCTATGTGCTATTTTAGGACCAAAAGTACCTATAAGGTATAAAACACCAACACTCATCCGTCAAATATGTTTTATCAATTGCTTGGCTTCTATTCACCGGATTGAAATGCCAAGTACACCAAAACCTTTTTTAATTCTAAACCTAGATTTTACGTGATGCGCGAACAGACAAATAGACAGACATGATTTTGAAAAATGTTAAGTATATTAGCTTATTTAAAGTTCATTCGGTTATTTAAAGTCCACAAGACCATTTTTTATTATTATCTTCTTTGTACAGACCTTTTGTTACTCACAGCTTTATAAAACCTTTATTACCACCGAACTTGAAAAGAGTGAGGGGGGGGGGGGTTGAAACTTGAGGGTGTGTGTGGGTATGTGTTTGTGTGTGCGTATTTGTGTGTGTGTGCGTGTGTGTGTGTGTGTGTGTGTGTGTGTGTGTGTATATGTATACGTGTTTGTATGTATCCGTGTGGCTGTCTGGGCATCGTAGCTCGCAAACGAATGGACCTATTTTGATGCGTTTTTCTGTTTGAAAGCTGATGTGATCGAGATGCGCATGCGTGACCGTTAAAGTAAACATGTATGTCACACTCCGAAGATTAAAATAGAACTTTTCAATAGCCCATAAGCGCATGCATGACCGTTGAAACATAACCAGATTTCCGTTTCATAAATGCATGGACGTTTGTTTATCGTGAAACGTCAACGCCACGTACAATTTGATCCGGTCCTGAAAACCTCTTGTTTGCTCTGTGCTAGAGTTCAAAATGGTATAATCGTTATTTTAGTATATACTTTCCGGGTGCTGCAGCCACTTTTGTAATTAGACCCCATTTTAAAAAAAATGTGTGACAGAAAAAATAAAGAGAATAATAATATATTTCCGCAAAGTACCGCCTGAATCTATCAACTAAATGTGCTAGTCTTAAGTAGACTTTTTGCAATTTTTCATATTGAATCGTTTTTTTTCTCAACGAGATTTGACCAAACTGCCATGTTCGAAACATTCGATCGCGCATGCGCATAGCGGTTTATAAAAAAATATATAACTGATAATAAACATTAATTTATGATTCCATGCGTTCATTATTTAAATGTGGGCAAACACTAGCACTTAAATTTAGTCGTTGTCAAAATCAAGTTATTCCTGTCACAATGTTGTCTTAGTTAGTTGAAATCAAAAACAGATAAAATTTTAGGAATCATTAAAATAAAATAAATTTAGCTTTTGCTTAGTTTAGTTTAGTGTAGTCATTTTAAGACATAAAGGATACCAACTTCTCCAACTCATCATGATGGGTAAAGTAGAGGGCAAGCGACGTGTTGGAAGGAGAAAAAAGTCCTGATTGCGCAACATCCGTGAATGGACTAATATCGCCAGCGTAGAAGACCTGTTTCGCTTGGCGCAGGACAGGAAGAAGTTCGCTGAGCTGACGGCCAACCTCCAGTAGTGGAGAGGCACTATAAGAAGAAGAAGTTTAGTGAGTTGCTCAACAGAATTGGCGTCATTATCATTCTATATCGGTCCACTGCTGGACGTAGGCCTCTCCTAATGCACGCCACTGAGCTCGGTATTCAGCTCTCCTCATCCATTTTCTTCCAGCCTCTTTTCACAGGTCGTCACTCCACCTGGGCATCCCACCCTGATGCCTCAGGGCTTCCTACACTACGTTTGCCTAACCGTGGTCTCCACTCGAGAACTCGTCTACCCCAACGGTTATCGGTTCTTCGTGAAACGTGACCAGCCCACTGCCACTTCAGCTTGCTTATCCTTTGAGCTATGTCGGTTACCTTGGTTCTCCGTCGGATATCTTCATTACGAATCTTGTCCTTCAGAGAAACTCCAAGCATAGCTCTCTCCATAGCTCGCTGAGTGACCTTCAATTTGTGGACTAGTTTGACCGTGAGTATCCACGTTTCGGCACCGTAGGTCATGACTGGTAGGACGCACTGATTGAATCTTCAGGCACTGTGATATGGACGACGAGAAGACTTGAAGTTTAGTTTACCTTTAAATAAATATTTAACTGTAGATGGATGGTAAATGAGCAATGCTCTGTCTAGGCTTATGTGTACCTTATTTTATGTATTTTATTATTTCTTTGTTGCCAACTTTCCAAAAAAAAAAGGAATAGGTATGAATACCTATATTGATCTCACTGGACGAAAACAGTGGCAACCAGCTCGGAATGCTATGCTCAAATTATTTTGAATCCATTCGCTTTCGCAAGTCATCGCATACGAACTATAAACATATATACGCAGCTGATCCATAAAAATGCCATTTGCGTTCATTAAAATGTATTGTTTTAGCTTAAATTTTTCGTTTTTTTTGGGATTGATCTCATAGTAAAAGTTGTTCCAAATTGTTCATAATGATGACTCAATGACAATGATATCCTCGAATATGTTCGTCGTCTATCTGGCCCATACATATGTATTACATAAATAGAACAATCATGTGCATATTATCATGATTGTATTGTATGTAATATGTATGTAATCATAACACAAGATATGATTTAAAAAATCTCCATTTTTATTTAATACTTTTCAGCCTCGAGAAGAAGATAAATCTATCGCGATTGAGCAAACTAATACTAGTAAAATGAGTGAATTGCAAAAACTGGTATACTAAAATTATGCCCAAATGAAAATCGAAAATTACAACCAGCCAAACGGCTGGCTAAAGTCGGAAGTTTCTCTTTAATCACACCAAATTTGTCGTTTGTTTGTATAACCGATTTACGGCAACAATTTGTTGCATATAATTTTTATATTTTCTTTATTTACAAATATATCCACCACCAAATTGAAGTGGTTGTAGCTTCTACAGTATATTCTTTTATTTTTACCCGACTATGGCGAATCAAAAAGGAGGGCTATGATTTAAACCGGTATGTATGAGGGTAGTGTGGGTGTGTATGCATGTATGTTCATCTGTTCCCTCATCATTTCTAAACAACTTATCATAATTTGACAAATGAGGTATCGTTGGAAGCGTCTCACCCACTGGTTTTAGGCTTTGTGACGTGACATTAAATTGAATATGGACAAAAAATAGTGAACAAAAAAAAATTTGCTCCCATTTTGCTAAATTTTCTTGTTGCGAAAAAATAAAAAGCTGCAAACCTAGGCTAGATATTATTATGGTCCAGTTCAATCTACGTACAAACTTTAGTTTCGATTTGACTAGTATTTTTTGAATAAACTGGAAGGTACGTTTTCTTGTAAAGAAGAAAATCCACATATTGCCCGTGGCATTCTTATATTGATAAATAGAATGATAGACCACAACTTGTTTGATTTTTGATTCGTAGAAATCTTTTCCTAGAAATCAAAAACAATTAAGAAGTTGATAGTTCCGGAATTAGGTGTCCAGTATCGGAACTCAAGTATTGGAATCGAAAACCATTCCATTTTGCATGCCCTAGTGAGGGGCCGATTATGGTTTCGGACGGATGCAATATTATATTTTTTTAAAACGCACATCGTTAACCACGCTTATTTACTTTATTAGGTTTTTTTTTTGGTTACTTTATTTACTTTACTAAAGACGAAAGTCTTCAATGCGTGCGTTCTACCAGTCATGACCTACGGAACCGAAACTTGGACACTCACGGTGAGATTGGTTCATAAATTTAAGGACGTTCATCTCTTAAGGACAAGATTCGTAACGAAGTAATCCGACAGAGAACCAAAGTTACCGACATAGCTCAAAGAATTAGCAAGCTGAAGTGGCAATGGGCTGGTCACATCTCTAAAAGAACCGAAACGAGTTCTAGAGTGAAGACCGTGCTTAGGCAAACGTCCAGGTGGAGTGACGACTTGCGAAAGACGGCTGGCAGGAACTGGATGAGAAGAGCCGAATATCAGGCTCAGTGGCGTTCACTAGGAGATACCTACGTCCAGCAGTGGACGAACATAGGCTGATGATGATGATGATGATGATTTACTTTACTAAGGCGACCTTAAATGGATAGCGATGTTTTTACTTATAAATATATATATATATATATTTATAATATATATATATATATATATAGCGATGTGCGTTTTTAAAACGTACAGTTATTATGACGGGTCACATTGGTTATCAAACTGTAAGGCTGGTGATGGTTGCTTTTTTACCCATTAATATGGGTAAAATATTTCACCTAGCAACTCTTTAAGCTAAGTCATTAACTAATGCTATCCCTTACCTATACGCTCAGAGCATTTCTATCCAAGACCGCTAAATTCAATAAAATCGATATTATCGCACTAAAACGCGTACCGAGTCACCGTGAACACGACAACTATCCCCTGTGACGTCACGGAATACGTCATTACATCCGCCATATTGCGATTTCACGGGTACTTCCCATCGGATCACGATATCAGAATTTCTAATTACCGGATCGATTATAGGATAGTTAATCAAAATATTACAAATATTTATATCATGTGTTTAAATATTACGACTGATTTACTCTGTGATTTAATAATAAGTGAGAAATTATTTCAGCTAGGTGATATATGTTTTATTATAGACATTTATTTTAAAAAGTCTCATTTAAATATTTCAGCCGTGGATTTAATTTTTAACACTGATTTACTTTGTGATTTTAATAAGTAAATAATATTACCGATAAGTTATATATATGACACATTTTTTTAAAGATTTGTTTTTTTATTTCATTTATCTAGTTATGTACATACTTGTTTTTATTGTTACCTGATTGCTTAAATAATTTATCTGTAAAATATATTTACAATATATACTGCACACTAAAAGAGATACTTGTTTCATTTAATAAATTGTAGTCGAATTTATAATTAGTTAAATATAAATAAAATCAATCATTTTATGCAAAAAGCGAACATATAATATTATGTTTCTTTGGTTTTGGTAACACAAAATAAACACATAATAAACTAAGTAAAGTTAATCTATCAAAAATATGGATTATTTTATAAATAATAAAACCGGTTGAGACCGGTGGGTCTAGTGGCTAGTAGGGTCTCTACCCTACTACGAAATCAAACGGTCGTGGGTTCGAATTCCACAAGGTGCAATAATTTGTGTGATGAGCAGAAATGATTGTTTCCGAGTCATGGATGTAATATTCGTATATATGTATGTTTATCCGTTATATTGTGCCCACAGTACAGAGTATCCTAGTTTTGGGCTAGGTAATCGGTGTGAATTGTCCCGAAGATATTAATTTTTATTTATTTAATAATAATATATCAAAATAGAGATTTCAAACTTTTGTCCATACTTATCATCATCAGCCTATATGTGTCTACTGTTGGACATGTGCCTCTTCTAATGCACGCCACTGAGCTCGGTCTCCAGCTCTCCTCATCCATTTTCTTCCAGCCGCTTTTTGCAGGTCGTAGAGTGCCTGGCCACGAGGCGTCCTACACTACGTTTGCCTAAACATAGTCTCCACTCAAGAACTTATCAATCAATATACGCAAAAAGGATGTTTATTGAAATTGCAACGGATTTCGAGATCCAATGGGAAGAAAAACTAATATTAATTTAAGTTGAAACGGATCTCGAGATCCGATGGGAAGAAAAAATAATATTCATTTGAGTTGCAACGGATATCGAGATCCGATGGGAACAAAATTTAATATTCATTTGAGTTGCAACGGATCTCCATATCCGATGGGAACAAAAACTAATATTCATTTGAGTTGCAACGGATCTCGAAATCCGATGGGAACGCCGAGCGAGATCCGTTAATTAGAAATTCTGATATCGTGATCCGGGAAGTACCCGATTTCACCGACCATGCCCCAAACCGATATCACAATGAGCGCTACTGTCAAAGTGACAGACTGACGGTTGTTTGCAAAGAAAACTGTTGTTTGAATTCAGTTTTGTGTGATTTTCATACAGTTTTCCAAATATTACTACTGACAATTGACCAATTGACCAATTTTTAGACAGACTACTTTGCCCACGAGTGAAAAAAACTACAAAAAAACAAATACCGGGCTTTGTATTTTGAACAAATTTTGAGGTTATGTTGTTGTAATCTTGTAATCACGCTCACAAGCGTTTCTAATCAACTGCAGCACTCAACTGTCATAAGCGCGATATCTAAATCGGAACATCGATATTATCCATGAATCGGTATGCTCCGCCTCCTGGGGTGCGTTCACTTACTACGCTCGAGGACGCACGGCAGATTTATTAGATATGGAACAGCAATTGCGACTGATCGCGCGGTCAACGCACAATCGATTGTAAAACTGATTGCTAAATTGGTATTAGGTAAGCGAACGTCAAATAATCGCAATGAAAATTGTGATCGGAAAAAATGCATTCAACTATGAATGATTTGCTAAATATACTTGTAATAACTAAACGCCGCCAATAATTGGTTCGCCACACGTAGCGAAGAGAAATTATCCCTACATTAATGACTCATTTCGTACGTTTTTTCATACTTAACTTTAAAAAAACTTGGATTCCGGTTCTCCCCCTTTCAGGGAGAGGGTTTTCCCCCTTTCCTCTCGCACCCCCTCCCCTCACCTAAGTACTTATGTACATACATAGATTCTAACGACTATACTTCACAAATTATCATCACTTATCAACATACCTTTATAATAATAATAATAAACACTTTCTTACACCATATAAAGAACAAATACAATAACTTATTTTTAAAATACGGCACAATGGGCGGTCTATGTACATAACAAATAAACAAACAGACTACTTTTCACTTTTAGATATTGGTATGGAATTAGGTACATAATTCTATTATTCTCTGGGCTACACACCATATGATCATGTTAATTAGAGGCAGTAGGTAACTGTATGAAAGTATGTAACAACATTGGTAGCCTATCGACTCATTATTGCAATATAACTTTTCTAAGTTATGTGCAGTTTTCCATCGCTCCATGTTTCGGAGGGCACGTTAAGCCGTCGGTCCCGGCTGTTATTGATTATAATAGCAGATGTCAGAGGCCCTCAGCCGGGCAAATTCTGACACCAGAGGCAGCGTTACCTCAAATGACAAACAAACAAACAAACAAAACTTAAAAATACAACTTTTAAAAAACTTAAAGAATGAGGTTCTCTGTTCAATTCATATTTTTATATGTACTTACTTGCAATGGTCCCATATAAATTTCATGAAAATTGATTCTATACTTTTTAATCCAATAAAAGATTTGGTTCAAAGAATTATAAATGCTACCTAACTATGTACCTACTAAAAATTAATACTTTTAAAAATGTTTACTCATGTTATGATAAGTAGAAATGTCACAGATGATAGCTTTATCTTTATTTTCAGTTTCGGCACCAGTATATCAAAAGCAAGCAGAATTATTTTGGGGCAGCCTGCAGTCGATGAGATATATACCGATTTTAAGACATGCTAAAGAGTGTTATTCTTCCTCTATAGAAATATACATGTTATATTTTGTATTAGATGTATAACTGCATACCTACTTACTGCACTTTTTATATACCATTTGAATAAAATGTGTTTTGAATACTAATATTCACTTTGTTTTTGTGAATTAACAAAACATAAAAAAAATAGACATGTATACCTTTGGTTTGCCATAGTTGGGTAAAAAATAAATAGCCTATGACACCATTGCGATGAAGACGAATCGATTGACACCTCGCTTGTCAAAATCAGAAGTTTTTAGTTTGAACACATAACCTTCCTTTGGTTTGCCGTAGTCTGGTAAAAAAAAAAACCTATGACACTCTATAAATAAAGACGAATCGATTGACACCTCGTTTCTCACAATCGGACCAAGTTTTTAGTTTTTTACACATAACCCTACATTTGCGTCGCCGTAGTTGGATAAAAAAATAGCCTATGACATACCACCAATACCTGAAGACGATTCGATTGACACCTTTGTCAAAATGGGACCAATAGGAGCTACACTATGGTGGAACATCAACATAACCACATACATACATACATACATAGACTGTTAAACTCCTTACCCTTCCCTTGCTTTGCTATAGTCAGGTAAAATAAAAACAAATCATATTTAAGTACAAAGGTTTTTATTTTGTAAGAGATAGGCACGTAGTAATTGAATGGAATTGTAATGGAATGGGCTCTGTGGCGTTCATTGGGAGAGGCCTATGTCCAGCAGTGGACGAGCACGGGCTGATGATGATGATGAATGGAATGGAACAAATTGGCCCTGCAAGCATTGGTTGACTGGCAGTCTGCTATTTACGCAATTTGTACATTCCTGGAATGGTAATTCTTCCGATGATCCATTATTATCCGTTATCCATTTGGGAATCCAAATTTATGTGAAAATCTGGAAATTATAATGTCTGATTAAAAATTTGCTTTAAAATACCGACTTAGCTGACGAGCCCCCAACCATGACCGTACCTAGGGGTACGTTCACTTACTACATTCGAGGACGCACGGATCACCCGCGCGATCACTCGAAATCGTTCACGGCGTCGTCGGGCGTTCGCCTGGGGTGCGTTTAAACGCACCCCAACCGCCGACTTCCTTAAGTCGGCGAAATTTTCACCAGATAAAAATTAACTAGCGAGGGTTCGCTGAACGTAGTCATAGGTTTATCTGTCAAATTCAATTGTCGACTTGTCAAATTTATGTTCAGTAGCTTAATTTATGTCCCATAAATCATTTTTATATTACATTCGTTGTACAGAATTTATGTTACTGCATTATTATAAATATAGATAGTATTTACGAATAAAACAATCAACAAATTGAATCTAACGTCGAATCGAATGACAAACAGCTGTCATTCTGACAGCAGACTAAAATTTAGCGACCTCAAAAGCTCGCTAAAATGTATCCTAGCCAGGCGAAAACTTATACCAGCGGACCCCCGTGAACGGGCAGATTAAATTTTAGTCGGTTTAATTTTTCGCCTCGCGGTGTGCTTGAACGGGGTGTTTGACATTTAGTCAGTTTAAATTTTATACTGGATAATTGACTTAAACGCACCCCAGGGGTCAATTATGGGTCACCCGAAAAATAGTAGGGGAGGGGAGGACTAGTATGAAACTGACACTTGACAGTTGTCATGTCAGTTCTATTCTATGTGGACGTCCAAAGCCGTTCACTAACTCTGGCACTGCGACTACGTAATGTTGATCATGACGGTTTCAAGCCGTGAAATTCAATAATGCTTTGCAATAGAGTCGATTTTGCTATGAAAAAAGTGACAATCTAATTGAAGCCAAGTTCTGTAATTTGGCCACTGGGCTGTTTTCACTTACACGCTCGAATCATCCGTGCGATTATCGCTCGATTATCCGTCGCCCAATTACAGAACTTGGTTACAATCGGGTTATCACTTTTTTCATACCAATTTCGACTCTATCGCAAGGCGTAGTGGTTGCGATATTGAGAATTCGATTGAAGCCAAGTTATGTGGTCGGTGGCCCAATTACAGAACTTGGCTACAATCGGATTATCACTTTTTTCATAGCAATTTCGAGTCTATCGCAAGGCATTAGTGGTTGTGATACTGAGAATTCGATTGAAGCCAAGTTATGTAATCGGGCTGCGGGCCGCCGGAGTTAGTGAACGACTTTGGACGTCCACATAGAACTGACAACTGTCAAGTGTCAGTTTCATACTATTCCTCCCCTCCCCTACTATTTTTCGGATGACCCAGGCGAACGCCCGACGACGCCGTGAACGATTTCGAGTGTACGCACGGGTGATCCGTGCGTCCTCGAACGTGTAAGTGAACGAGCCCCGGATGATCGAGCGATATTCGCACGGGTGACTCGAGCGTAGTAAGTGAACGCACCCCTGTAGTCTGTCTGTGGTAATTTGGAAAACCTTGTTTGTACATAACTACAATAAAAACTTTAATATTTCCGTTATAATTTTTTAGTTTGTGGTTGACCTAATAATGGATATTTGTATGATCTGTTTGCGCACTGATTTGGCGCTCAGAGTTATCGACTCCAGGCTTGCAGACTTTCATGAGGAATTGTGCGATTATTTCTATTATTCGGTAAGTTACCAATTGGTCTAGTTCATTGAACAAGGATTTTTATTGTATAGTTCTTGTTAATCATCTGCTTTTTCACGCCCTGCCCTTCTTTCTTTTCATATAATATTATTTTAATTATAATGTGTGAATAGTGGTTGCAGCAGAAAACCAATAATTGCCCTTGTTTCGGAAAAACAGCCCGAACATCAAGTACCTACCAAGTGGTGGACTGTAAGGTAATTTGGTGAAAATGGCTCAACTTTCCAAAATTTGTAAGTTGTAGAAGGGTTAGGGAGGGTGGGAGTGGGAGATTCTCCCCCATGGATGGGGGGATGGCGAAAACAAATAAAAAAAAATAAAAAAAAACAAAGTAATGTTTCGAAAAAAATGTAAAGAATTGACACTGAGAGGGGTGGGGCAGGTTGGAAATGGAACAAAAATTTGTCTTCGGTATGGGCACTCGCTAGAACTCTCGCGAGGTCGCCGTTCGGCAGACCGACACCAACATTGGGCATTCCGACATGAGTAGGTTCGGTTCTAAATGAGTCATAGAACCAACATCAGTAGGTTAGGTTCTAAAAGAGTCACAGAACCAACACTGAGCACCCGGACATGAGTAGGTTAGGTTGTAAATGAGTCACAGAACCGACACAGAGCACCCCAATGCCACCTGGTCTTGTGGTCCCTACCCCTAGAGTGTATATAAAAAGTGCAGAGCCAGAAGCTCGCGTGGGAGGTCCCACGCGATGGGGAAGCCCCCACACCCAACCCCCTCCCCCTCCCACCCTCCCTAACCCTTCTACAACTTACGAATATTGGAAAGTCATTCCGTGAAAATAATTAAGAATACTCAGAATAATATTAAATATTTAAAATAATGATCACCAATCACACTTAAATACTGACCTCTTACTACATTAGGGTTGGATTCCCTGCAAATAATTAATGCAGGGAGTTCAGTTATCAGATTTAAGTATTCTCTTTCTTATTGAGATAGGTGCATTAGAACATCCAGAGAAGTCCAGCTTCGTGAGCTGTATTGAGCATTTCTCCCTGCTGGCCTCTACACGAGGCATCTCTGTACAGGGTAGATTTTTGTGACGGGACAGTAAGGGCAGGTACCTTAACAGTTATAGTTAAAGGAAAACGTTCCTAGGAGACCTTCCATTACTCTTTGAGATATTCTAAACTGCATTCACAGATTTTGGAAAAAATGTACAGTCAGCAAGAAAATGGTAATTTTACACAAAAGCTTTTATTGATGCCAATCGATCCTGATTCTTATAAGGATCAAATGTCTCTATCAGACCGACTGAGGTTTGAGTACTATAAATGACAGAAATCTATGAAAGGTCTATGTTCAGCAGGGACATCCGGCTGAACATAGACCTCCCACTGAACACAGATAATTATGTATAATGATAATGATGCATTCTCAGAATGGAAATCTGCTTTGTGGTCATCTTTTTCCTTGCCCTCATTTAACTTAGCATCAATGAAGGTTGTGTCTGTTTTAATTGAAACAAAACGTGCATCGTGTTTCAGTTTGGCTCGGGCGATCCTAAGTTCTGCTCAGTATGCGGGCATCTGTTGAGGAAGCTGTATAACTTCAAAGAGAAATGTATATTGGCCATTAACCTACTGCAGAAATGGAATAATCACAAAGTTGAGGTAAGTTAAACTAATGAACAATGTTTACTAGCACCAAAAATAATAAAACAACACTAAACTTGTTAAACTAAACAAAAAGGTTATGGTTATTTTGCAGACTAAGTATCAAACATTTTCTTAATATTTTCCTGGCTAGTTACCGTCAAGCAAAACATCTGTTACCAAGATTCTTAAACCAAAATTTAGGTGTCTTGACTATCTAATAGTACATAGCATGGCCACATAGTGTGGCAAAAACAGCATAGATGCAAGTTCCCACATCTACTAGCACATAGCGTGGCAGACATGGCACAGAAGCAAGTTTTCACATTTACTAGCACATAGCATTTCCAGCACATAGCATGGCAGACACAGCACAGATGCAAGTTTTCACATTTACTAGCATGTTGCATATCCAGCACATAGCGTGGCAGTCATGGCACAGAAGCAAGTTTTCACATTTACTAGCACATAGCATTTCCAGCACATAGCATGGCAGACACAGCACAGATGCAAGTTTCATATTTACTAGCACATAGCGTGGCATACATGGCACAGATGCAAGTTTTCATATAGCTACCGATAGACAAAACATTATTGCCAAGAATGTTGGCTGTTGGCCTGAGTCTGTGTGGACACACTCTTACATACCCTAGATGTGTAAACACCCAAAGATAATGTATGTAATAATATTTTTACATCTGTGCTGTTACGTGTCAACAAAGTACATGTCTGCAGATATGAACGAATCTGTAAAGGTAATCCAGCTGCAGTCCTTTAGTGACTGTCCCATTTACGGCTTCCTGTCACACTCATAATAATTTACCGATTAAGGCCAGGCTCCAAGGTTACATTTTCCCACTCCCCACATTCCTGCCACCTCCCCTGCACTCTGCCACCCGCTACCAGAAATAAGCACTGAAGTGCCTGCATAACGAGGTTGAATATTGTAAGCTCTGTTTGATCACACAATTTAGCTCGGAACTAAATGACGTATGTCTCTAAAGTTATTTATTTTATTGGCAGACTAATAATTTAGTTAGGTAAATTTTGTCTAAACATTAGATGATTTGATGATATTTTCTTGTTGTGAGATTTATTTTAGAGATAAAACTTAAGCCGTTGAGTAGAAAAATTTAAATAATACTGAAAATAACGTAATTTTTGATAAAAAAAAATATCAAATGAAATTCTGTTAATCATGTTTTTGTCTTAGTCTTAGAGAGATAAAGATTAGTGATGTAACGAATGTCATATTTTGGACATTCGCGAATGCGAATGCGAATATCTGCTGCCAACATTCGCGAATGCGAATATTCAGTTTTTGTTTAAATTTGTCGCCATTTGTCTATGGCTTGGTGACTTTAGCGGCAGTTCCGTTCGAACGAAGTGCGTTCCGTCTGTTTTTCGGTCTACTGTAGAAGAATATAATTTTTGTTTAATTATCTAAATATCTATACTATATACCATAATAAAACTGTAATTGGGCTAAATCTGTACATTAAATATTTTTTGAAAATTTTAATTGAGATGAACTTCAAAATCGATATGGAGTGCAAAAAGGTTTATTTTTTATTTTTTGTCTGTCTGTCTGTCTGTCTGTCTCTTTGAACACGCATCACGCTGAAACTACCCGACCGATTTTGATGCAACTTGGCACAATCATAGCTTATGTTATGGATTAACATTTAGAATACTTTTTATCCCGAAAACATACAATCGTTCCCGCAGGATAGGGGTTAAAGTTATTAAAAAAAAAAAACACATATTACACTGAAACTACCGGATGGTTTTGGAAGTAACTTGGCACAGTCAAAGTTTATAGTATTTGTTAAAATGAATGATACTTTTAATCACGAAAAAATACGGGATTCCTGCGGGATATGAGTCTAATGTTAATTTGAAAGGAATAATAATTGCACATCCGTTTATAAAACGGTACCGTAAATTCGGCACCTATGCCACAATTCAGAGTGGCACAGTGGAAGCGGTGCCTGGCTTGCAACCCAGAGGCACATGGATCGAATCCACGCTATGAATGTTTTGCCTCAATATTTATAAGCATTTACATATGTTGTGCGTTTTTTTTACATTTTCTTTGATTTTTTAAGGCTTATGTAATTTCCTGAAGTAAACCGTCAAGTTTTGTTACGTAATATTGCAGATGGTAGTTTTTTAATTATTATGGTTTACAAACAAAGTGAAAAGACAGAAGCGGACACTTTATTTTCGGCCAGTGTTTAAGATCCTTTGTGGCACAGTGGTGTCAGTACCCAAGTGACGTGCAGTCATTCCCAGGTTCGTATCCGAGTAGCCTCAAAAACTTTTCATGAAGCAATAGTTCCATTAGCTAAATACAGAGGCGCCACTGAGCTTTACCCCTATTGGGCGCGAAGATAGGCCTCTATTTCCGTATATACATAGTACTCTGTGCCAGAATCCTGAATTACGTACACAACGCTCTTGACGTCAAAGACCGTGTTGGCATCATGAATCTGTAGAGGTTCGTGGTTGGCATCGAGTATTTTTTTAAATCCAGAAAGCAAAAATGTATTCTTCGAAAGTACACCGTAAAGGTTTCGAACATTTATGACGTCACTGGCCGAGCTGCGATCGGGTATATGTAGTTTCGAATAACGCTCCACATAACGCTATTCTATTCTATTCCACAAAGTGTCTTGGTGGCTGTACAAACATTAATAAATGATAATAAATATATTAGGGACAATTCCATACCAATTGCCTAGCCCCAAACTAGGATACCCTGTAATATGGGCACTAGATAACGTACATAAATACGAATATCACATCCATGACTCGGAAACAAACATTTTTGCTCATCACACAAATGATTGCACCTTGCAGGATTCGAACCTGCGACCGTTTGATTTCGTTCCCAGGGTCACTAGCCACTAGACCAACCTATTAATTATTTATTTGCTATTGCAACACAGATAGATTTCTGCCAACCCGACTTGGCCGTGAATAGTTAGAAGACGAAGGCGAGAGCGAAGCTTAGCGAGCTCCCGCCTTCGTCTTCTAACCTATCACGGCCATGTCGGGTCACTTCTGAAGGTCTGTATGTAAGTTTGTTCGCGCATCAATTAAAAACTACTTGATCGATTGCAATGCAATTTTCACTATTGGATAGCTTAGGGTTTGAGTTAAAAACTGGGCTACTTAGTATCTTAATCTGATGATTAGATGCCGAGCAATCGATAAAAAACTATTCGACGGCTGAACAAATGTAGTATGTTATTGTATATTATAGGTACTTTTGGTCCTGGAATAACACGTATGAGTAACTTATAAATGAAATGACCACGCGGGCAACGCCGCGGGTACAGCTAGTTAAAAATCTAAAGACTGAGAAAAGTTTAATAGAAGAATTTAATTTTATTAGTTTCAATTGCATTAAAATTTTATGTCACAAGTTCTAATAACAATTTATTTTTTTAGCTTAAATTAATAGACTTAATTTTATTTTTGTTTGCTTAAAGTGTTAACTGTTAACTCTTATGTAAAATGATTATGTTTATACTATAAATACTATAAACTATATAATATAGATATACTATAAACAGTTTGTGATTATGATGACAGCAACTCATGTTAAACTTTTATTTATGTTTAATTATAGTTTATTTATTGTAGTTATTTGTATTTATTTAAGTATTTGTAGATTATTATTTTTAGATTATTTGTTTTTTAAACTTTTTATTGCATTAAAGAAATTAATGGAATTGGATTTTCTTATATTATCAACTATTATTACCTACTTAAAAAAATTATTCACGCAAAACATTCGCGAATGCGAATATGCAAAAATAAACAAATATTCGCGAATGCGAATATTCGTTACATCACTAATAAAGATCTCAAAAACATGTATGTTAAGTTTCACATATATCAGGTTTGTGGTTGACCCAGCATATTTATGGAAAAAACCCTTAAAAAGCAGAGCCTAGTCTGGCAGTTAGTGTATTTACTTATGACCACATTATCACTAAAAACCAGGTGAGATGGTGGTCAAATGCTGGCCTACAATAATCAAAATAGATCTATTTCCAGGAAAAAAAGACTTTGGACATACTCTTCACACTTCTACCCCAGAGTGCTCTTGGAACTTGGAGGCCGAGTAACTGCAAATTGTTCCACTTTGAAGAACAACCAAAACCAATGTTGATTAATAGTACATTGAGCAATGAACCGGTGTTAAATATGCCTTTGCTGACACTAGTACCAAATGTAAACATGCTTAAGCCAAGAACAGTGTTAAAAATTAATGTATCAAGACCATTAGGGACAAGTGTAAATGTACCAAGGCCAACAGGGACAAGTGTAAATGTACCAAGGCCAACAGGGACAAGTGTACAAGTACCCAGGCCATCAGTGCCCAGTGTTAATGAAATAAGGCCAACAATTACTAGTGAGGTATGGACTTGAGCAAACAACTATCTTCTTTATACTATCTTTAAACACTTAAAACCTAATTTAAACGCAGTTGGTTGCTTGTTTGAAGGGTATGGAGAACTGTTAATATATTAGTATATATTTTGATTAATTGAAAAATACAAATCAAAAATAGATTATGAACCTGAATTCTTCAATGATATTCTGTTGCTTTATTTGCTAAGATATTGTCGTTGCATCTTCTTCTTTTTGCACAATCCATAGTTTACTATGCATTGCTTTTTTACAGAGTCCAATAGAAATACCAATTGCGATGAAAGACATAAAATTGGAAATGAATTGTGAAGATGATGTACAAGTTCTGAATCTGGAAGATGTTATTAAAACAGAAGAAATGTCAATTCCTTATTTTGAAATTGTACCTGAACATAAAATTAACAGTAAAAAAAAGAAATCAGAATGTTCAGGGAAAAATGATATTCAACTGCAGATCAAAAATTTTACTAATACGGAAATAGTGGAATATGTAGATGACACTATCTTAAACGATGATGATATTAAAACAGATAATAATCTAGATTTCACTTCCCTATACCACGTTAAAGATATCGAATCAGACTCAAGTGTAAAAAGCGAGGACATCCTTTTAACAGATAAACCTCTAGATAACTCTAGTATTGACAGCGATGATAGTAATGACAAAATTAAAGTACATAAAAGACTCTCCACAATAAATAAGAAGTCTCTTGATAAACAAGTGAACGCATGTATTTCCGATGATGACTATATCAATAGTGATGAAGCAGAAATTAAAATCGATGAAGTATATGTCACAGAAGATGATAAAAATGAGGAACAGAACACAGCAAAAAAACATAATACTGATGTGAAAAATTTAAACGCAGAATTAGATTCAATGAACGATAATTATGGAAAAATAAAGCTACAGAGTGGAAACATTGCACAGGAAAATATTATTAAGAAGAACAATAAATGTAGTAAACAAAATACCGAGGGCCTTAAGAAAATGTTTATAGTTATAAATAAAGACATGAAAGCTGTACAAGAAAATTGTGAAAACATAATTCATCCTGAAGATGGACCATCCTCAATACACAAACGAATAAAGTTAGTTTTACGTAATTTCATTTTTTTACTTAAAAAAATGTACACTTTTATTCCATTTGAAAAGCTGCCACTGTCACTTAATCTTTTGCTTTGAATGTACATAGATATTGAATTACTAGAACTAAACTTAAGTCAGGATTTGATGATATGAGTTCACCTGAATCGCGCCTCGGGTGCAAATCGGCACTTAAGTTGACATTTAGTCTGCGTCCACTCAAATGACATTGAGTTCTAAACCACACTTGAGCTGAGATTTTATTGGGTTTTTCTGGCATCTTTAAATTTGCACCGCATATTTTGGAAAATATAAATATGAAGATGAGTCTTACATTATGAGGAGATACTGAAGATTCGTATTCGATGGATCCTGAAGTCCTCATTAAATTATATATTAATTATTATTTTAATTATTGTGTGTAGATAAGCTTTCATACTTGAAATTGTTTATTAGAAGCCTCAAGCGTAGAATTCATTTGAGGCCCGATTTATGTTTAACGAAAAGTAATTTACACTTGTGGCTAATGGCATGGACAACCTCACTGACACCAGTCCCAAACACGAACCACCCTGGCTAGCTTAGCACCAAACCTAAACATGCTAAACCCAAAAACAATGTTAAAAATTAAAGTATATCTTAATTAATAAAATGGCTACAAATTCACGAAAAGGATGATCGGAAATACGCGAAAATGTGGGATCATGAACCGGAACAACGAGCGCAGTGTGCCAATAATCGAAGTTAACGTGAGTGAGTGTCAGTGATGACTCCTCGACGGAGAACGAAGTGACTGTGCAAGCCGAACAAAACCGAGCGCCGCAGTCGCCGTCCGCTGGGCCGCCCAGGCCACGCACGCGTTGCCAGTTGCGTGTAGACGTTCGTAGCGCTCGTCGCGGCTTGTCGGCATAACACTCCCAGACGAAGGACTCCAAAATAGTCCGAAACTGGTCGGAGTATTTCCAATCTTCTTTTTCGTGAGTTATAGCCGTTTTATTTAAATCTTTGAACTTCACTCGCGTTAGTTTTCAAAATCAATTGTTAGTAAAAAGTAAGTTCAAAAACTTAAACCCGACAGCTGAAAAATCACGCTCTGAAAAGTTTGAAACAAGAAAATATTATCATGTAAAATTGTTATTCAATATTATGTTCAGAGGATAGCCGTGGTCGTATGCCAGTGCCACCTACTCGTAACAAAACAATACATTTTAACAGGTCGTAAGCGATCATAACTTAAGGGCAAAGTGGCATATGACCACGGCTATCCTCTGAACATAATATTGATATAGTTTGTACATAACAATTTCAGATGATAATATATTTTTGTTTCATACTTTTTAGAGCGTGATTTTTCAGTATCCGGGTTTTAGTCTATTAACTTTTTATTTAAATTATTTAGTAGAAATTATTCCCAATTATCGGGTGCATGCAATCAAAACCAACAAGCGTACAACAACTAACAATATAAATATTTTTGAAATATGCTAATTAAGCCCTTTCATTTGATACCAAACACATAGAAAATAAATACTTTTTAGTTCGCGTCTAGCGGGCGCCATATTCAATTTAATGTGACGTCAGATAGCCTATATTAACCAGGGGGCGATGAAGACGCTTCCAACGATACCTCATTTGACAAATTATGATGAGTAGTTTAGAAGTTATGAGTTAACAGATGAACATACACACATACATACCGGTTAAAATCATAACCCTCCTTTTTGCATCGCCGTAGTCGGTTAAAATATTAATAATATTATAAATAATGTTAAAAATTTGACAAAATATAACAAGACCATTAGCGACAAGTGTAAATGTGTGTAAAAGACCAATAGCGTACCTTCAAAAGTAATTACGTAAGATGCATGAAAAAATAATACAGATTCTTATTCTTGTAATTAAATGCTGTTGGTCTTCCAATAAAATAAATAAATAAACAACATTAAAACTTTTAAATATATTTCGACAGGGTGTTAAAAGAGAACCTAACAGCCAAATTCAAGTCCTGCGGAGAGCTGAAGTCAGTCAACGGCATCGTTATAGACAAAGAACACGTGCTGAACTGCATCGACGGCAGAGCCTCTGAATTTCTGATAGATATTCTTTGGAAAGCTGTCGACGGTACGTGTTTACGGCTTTTAATATCCAAGATAGCTTGAGTTCGCCATCTCGCGTAGCATCGGTGATGGTGCGGTTGAAGATACCCAAGTGGCGCCTGGAATGCAACTGGACTGGCTCCAAAGAGTATAGTAATATAGACTGGCTCTCTGGAGTGTGACGGCGACATATTTTCTGTTTGATTGTTTGATTAAATTGTGACATTTGTCTTTTTTTACATTACAGGTAAAAAAAAACTAATCAAAAAGGCGGTAAAAATACTCGCTTGGATACAAAATAAATACAACAAAAGTAAATACGAGTCAGTATTCGACATAGAGTACATGAACTCGCCCGAGGCAATGAAGGAGGAGATTCAGAGACGTCAGACCTATCCGTGGTACATACAGGCAAGACATAGATGCGAGTTGTGTTACACGGTGTACAATTGTGAAAAACATCTGGAGAATCATAAGAGAATGCACGATGTAAGTTGTCATCTGTGATTCTATACATAAAACAAGCACAAGTTAAACGTTTATATAACCCCCGACCCCCCACCCCCATTATAGCTAAGAAGCATTTCGATCACATCAGTTTTCAAACATAAAAACCGCATCAAAATCGATCCATCCGTTTGGGAGCTTCGATCCTCCTCCCATTTTAGCTAAGAACCATCTCGTTTGCGGTAACATAAAAAACCGCAGCTAAATAGTAATAGTATTATAATTCTCACCTCTCTTTTCTCAACCGCTCCCCACCTCTCTCTCTCTCTCTCTCTCTCTCTCCATCTCGATCACAACAGTTTTCAAACATTAAAAAACCGCATCAAAATCGGTCCATTCGTTTGGAAGCTATGATTCTCACCATCTTTTCTCACCTCCCCATCCCCCTTAAGAACCATCATACCATCAGATTGCTAAGAACCATCTCGATCACATTAGTTTTCAAACAAAAAAACCGCATCAAAATATGTTCATTCGTTTGGGAGCTACGATGCCCCAGACAGACACACACACACACACACAGTGATACATCTTAAACTTATAACACCCGTCTCTTTGTTCGGGGGTTATTAAAGAAGGAGGTAACTAACAAAAAGCCAAAAGTTTTGCATCATTTCATTGCAGTCCATTGGAATGAAACAAAATATAAGGGCGATTCCGCTATAGACGATTCACGACATAAATTTTTTAATCACGTTATTAGTTGTTTTTTTTTGCGAATAGTGCAAAGAAGAAAGTCGAAATTTAATATTAAATTATTATTTTTTCGATTTTACTCCATATTTTTTTTGGAGCGTTTGAATATATTACCGTCCAAAGAGTTGGTACAAACTGAAAATCATACCTAGCTACACTGATGCGAAATAGCTGTTGCTGACAGTTTGAGGTTACGTTTTACCTGTTAAACTTGAAGTGACAATATTCATATATCTTTCTGTTTCAAAAAATGTAAGTATATGTTGTTATTTATTAAAACATTATTGAGTGTTAGAAAACATTGTTAACTTGTTGCACCCGCGATACAAAAGATAAGAAAGTTTCCTTTTTTCACAGAAATTACATCTGAAACCTTGTAAAAGTAAGAAGAAATCAAAACTCAACTTAAACTAATAGCTTTTAAGAGTGTAATGATCGTTAGGTTAAAATAAACGTTAACTTAAATTGGTTGCACCCGCAATCTTAATGTCAGATTGCGGGTGCAACTTTTTGTCACTTAACCTTTTTGTGTGATTAATTACTAATTTTGTTGTTTTTATATGCCTTCACTAATAATATATGCTTAATACTATTAATTCCCTTGAAAAACAGATTCGCGCGTTTCTAATGTTTGCAGTGATTCAGACAATGAATTTATAAATGAAGAAACTCCATCAACGTCTCTTCAAGCTTCAAAATTATCACCAGAATCATGTTCTGTAATTGCTACTGTCTTACCAAAATATATTTGCGCTGGTTTGTATGTGCTCGTACAATTGTTATGCAAAATCGGCAAAAAAAACTCAATATCGTTATGTGGGGGTATGACAGAGCGATATGGATGAAAATGGAGAAACCAGAGTACAATTTATGACGACGATTGATGGCAAACGTTTTACAGAAATCTTAAATGACATAGCAGACGTGCAATTTGAAGATATTATCGCGAAATTGGAAGCACCAGGGAAAAATCTGATGGAAATAATACGTTCATAGAATTTTCGGCGAATATTGACGTATTTGAAAATAAATAATTAGTATAAGCGACAAAAAAAGTGTACAACAAGTGTACATATTAGTAATAAATATTGTTTGATCTCTTATTTTGTTCATAAATAAGTTAAATTGACGTTTATGTTCACTTCAATTAGACTGGTTGCACCCGCGATAATTTGATGTTGCACCCGCGATTCGGTCAAAAGTGAATAATTAATTATTAAAAATTTATTATTTATTTATTTTTGTTTTCTTTAGAGTTTTTATTTTATGTTCATGGTTACTTAAACATCTTACGAAATATAAATGCATAATATAATAAATGTATCACAATTAACAGATTTATAAGTTTTTTGTCTATGATCTGGGATGGTTGGACCAAATCTGTTGCACCCGCAATGTCAATTTGGACCTTCCTCCAGGCTTTTAAAATATTATTTTAAAATCCTTGTAAACGAATATTAAAATGTAATCTTTCAAAGTTTGATTCAATTAAAAATGTTTTTTATTTAATTACATGAAACTAAAACATGTGTCTAAATGTTGCACCAGTTGTTTATGACCCATCAACAACTAAATAATGTTTATTAGTATTCAAAAATACGACTTTTTTATATTCTAGTCTCCTCAGTCACCTAACATTACATTTGAATATACTTCTGAAACTAACATTATGTTTTCGTCTCTCTTTAATCCACTACGACTAGCAATTGTGTAAAAAATATAAATATACTGGTTAGCTTCGTCAATGTTGATCGGGATAATAAAATATTACTTTAGGTCCTATTCTCCCAGGAGTGACCGCACGAATGTGATAACACAAGGTATCAGGCAAGGGTGGGGGAGGGGTCACATGTGCATGTAATTTGTGTGCCGTGTACTATGGATAATAATTCATTTATTATATTAATTTCAATACACAGAAGAACGCAGGAGACTTTACCTGCCCGATATGCGGCGTACGGCATAAACTTAAGAAAGAGAATCACAGACACTTCAGTACTCACGAGGTCGTCTACAAATGCAAACTATGTCCCCTGGTCACGTACTATAAGTAAGTGAACATACAAGCCCTTTCATTCTCACACACACACACAAATACCCTCACTTTCACACCCACACACACACACTGAATTAATAAACATTGTACAATAATATAAGAAAGTGATTTACACAGCACCTACCTTAAAAACACATCCCCCTGCTACTCACCGTCATACGCACGCATGACCCCCACATACACAGAACTCACCTTGACACATACACACTTCCATTCAGCCTCTGAACAAACATGGTCACACAAATAAAAGGAAATTCAAGTAAAATGCCTATGTGTTATACAGATCTTGTATGATGAATCACTACGATCAGCACAAAGGAGTGAAGTACAGATGTGAGCCCTGCAATAAGACCTTCAAGTGAGTTTTCCTTTACCAGATAGTCAACCGCCGAACTGTAGTGTTATAGGATAATGATACATTTGTAATAGATTGGACAATGAGGACATTCCTCGTCCCGCTGTCTGTCCACTGCGCGATGAGACCCGTCGTGCGATGCATGAGAAATCCGCATACATCGCTCGGCTTGAGGCAGGGTACGATAAACAAGTGCACCCTGACTCATAAGGTCAGTCGTACCTACTAATTATTTGATAAACGACCATCTCGTCTCATTTGTTTCATTAAAAAACTGGTTTAGGAGCCAATCTGGGCTCAAGACGCACCGCGGGTACAGACACAAGCGTGACCACGTGTGCACAACTTGCGGACGCACCTTCGAGACTGACGAGATACTGAACACGCACAAGAAGAGCCATCGGGTAAGAATAAATCAGCATCCGGGCATGGACTAATAGATAATTATTACAAATGATAATTGACATGATAAATATTTGCATCATATTATAATAATTGTCATGATAATTATCGGATATACTAGACGTAACATAATTACCTATTAGATACCGGGGTAGGGTATGTCATGTGGTTCGGCAGACCGGGGTAGGGTATGTCATGTGGTTCGGCAGGGCGAATAACGTTAGTTTAACGACTTCTGAAATTTCGAAATGTTTCATTATTAATTTACTTGTAAAGATTACTCAAAAAACATTCTTCATCAAATCCTAAAGTAGCACAGAATAAATAATAGTACTGCCAAGTAATCATCTGGGAAAAAATCAATAATCATCTTGACCTTGAATTTACATTGAGCAATCAAAAGCTACTGTGCAGTACCTACCTATTCAGTCGCATGTCAGTAGACGTCAGTAGGCGTCATAGTGAAAATAATGTCGGAATTTTCCACAATGTTTTGTCTGTGGTTTTGTGTAATAAGTGAATCTTATCATAAAATTAGTAGTTTCAAGAATATAAATTGTTATAATTGTTTTTGGTGTTATCTTCAGCTATAATAACACTTGCATCCAACAACTGCAACAATAACAAACCTTGTCCCCCATGTACTTTCTCGTACTGCTGGTCCGTCTCTGGTCAGAGCCCTTGAGGACTCTCTCTCAACGAGGTATTTCCACCAGCGTGCCAGCGACAAGAGCAGATGGAACAATATGTCAGTAGTCAATAGTCAGTCGAACGTCAGGAGTGAAAATCAGGACGTCAGAGACTACGATTTTTCTATAATATTTTGTGAAATGTGATAATAATGTTATTTGTGATTAGTTTCAAAGTGTCCACTCAACGGGGTCTTTCCAAGCGAGGAGAGGCCTAGCAACCTGAACTCGTAGATGTATGTACATATTTTTTGTGCGACGTAATAAATCAAATCAAATCGCACATCCGGTACAAGAATGACACAATTGGCATTTTTTTTAATTATGAGTGCCACTAGTGCTGAAATTGTACATTTTATCGGGTGCAAGAATGACAAAACTCTTGTTTAACTACTTACCAGTAGAGGGCACTTATGCCATCCGAGACTCCCGGCAATTTTGCGAGTGCTAGTGACAAAAACGCCGGATTGGTCAGTCGCGCTCGGGGACACGCCATAAACGCTTGTGTCTGTGCTGGAGCCTTCATCGACGTAAAGGTAATTGTGACAAATTATTTGCATTACGATAGCGCAACAACGACGTAACTGTAATTTTCGTCATTATTGAACTATGTTACCGCCAAATAATAAAGTTCAACAATGACGCAAGTGACCATTACGTCAATATTTTATGCACACTTTGACGTAAATAACCTTTCCGCCGTTGTTTTCCAAAATTTAAAAACTAATATTTAGGTACCTACCTAATTTAAATTATGTCAAAAAAATGCTTACTTCTTTAATTTTATTATTGTTTAGCTTGGAATGGCGAGCTGTGCACATCGATTAGCTAGATTAGGGAAGCGGGGCTATGTGGCTCCACCATTTTCTCAATGTAACGACGCGGACGTCCCAATAGTTGACGAAATCCTTGAAAATGGTAAGTAGACATAAAATATTACCTTTGAAATACCTACTATTAGCGAATATTTCGTAACCCCTGCTTCTAGGTAGCTACTTCATTAGATTTAAGTAGTTTATAGTATAATAGTGGTTGCAACGGACGCGGGCCGCCAGCGGCCCGCGGTTTGAATATTAAAAAAGCCTTTTTTAGTGCTCACCTACGTTATATAAGGAACTCCTGAGCAAAATTTCACGCTTCTAGACTCACCAGGGCCATTATTCTCTATGAACAGTCACACGCGTAACGCGTCTCGCTTGGAATCGTTCGGAAAAGTACGGCAATTCTCGAAACATGCACAAAAAAAGCACGCAGATAGAAAAGTACGGCCATTCTCGAACATGCACAAACAATTCCACGCAGATATCTTAACGCGGCGCGTTACATGGCCGAGTGGCAATAGAGAATAAGGTCCCAGTTTTGGCTGTGCGTTGACTTGTCAGTTAGTCAGTTCTAAAATTTGTACTCGTATCAAGTAGATTTTTGTAAAGACGTAGCTTAGTAGGTATTTATTTGGTTGGTGCAGTCACAGTCTGAAATAAGTGGGCCATTTTTTTTACAGCTGCCTATATCTACTTGATTCAGAGGTATTGGGTTCAATTCTTGCACTTCAAAAAGTTAGATATAAGGTTTTGTTTTATATGTTTTTTTTGTAGTTGTTTTATAAATATAGTTGAAGACTAGACACTTACCCTATAGATTTATCTTACTGCGTAAAATTATTGCAATACGACCCAGAACTAACACAAACATATACAAAGATATGCATTAACTACTTGTTTTTTATCAGTAATTTCATTGACTTAATTTCTTGCATTCTTGTAGAGTTAAGGACAGAGAAGACGGATCACCCTCCCTCAGACTGGTCTACTGTGGAATCAACGTCTAATACAGCTGCACACTTCATTGTTGAAAACTCACTAACCCCGGTAGTAGTTTATTATGAGCATGATAATGTGGAGCCAAGTGCCAACAGTACTACTTACAAGCCGGAACAATTCTTCAGAAAACTGTAATGATGATGGTAAGTACTTACCTACCACTTAAGCATAGTCAATTAAAGTATGTTCTTACATAATTACCTATAGCAATTAGTGATAGGAAAGTGGTGTTTACAACTTTTAAGCATTCTTTATTATTGTGCTAGGTATGGGAAAAACATCTCCATCAGTATTACAAAATACTGAAAAATTGCCATTGGATATAGATACTGCCTGTAATGATATCATAATTGACAAAGATGGTTCAGATAACGAAGATTTTTCGCCAAATGAAAGTGATCATGAATATAAACCTGAGAGTAAACGCAGACGCCTTGTACCATCATCATCAAGCGTATCATCCTCAACGTCCTCAAGTGATTCTTCATCAAGCTCAAGCTCCTCCTCTAGTAGTTCTTGTAGCACCAATGCATCAACTCCTCAATGCAATAAGCCAAACAGTAACAAAGAAAACACTGGAATATTGTCATCACCAATAAAAAAAGGAAAAAGGAAGACAAGAAATCCACAGGATTGGAAAACAAATCAAAAGAAGGTTATGAAAAACACAGGCAATGAGTACAAATCCAGTTCTGGAAAGACTGTTAACGCTAGAAGCATAAAACCGATACACATAAATGACACAGATACACAGTACAGATAAATGCAGACTTTCTTGCTCTGAAAAAATCCCCGAAGAGACAAGACTTCAAATATTTAAGTCTTATTGGGACTTAGGGTCTTTGCAAAGACAAAGAGATTTTTTTAAGCTCTTGTGTTACACCTTTGATGCTTGCTTGCCGGCGAATTCGAACTGATGCAGTAAAACTAAGAAAACCCAATTGTGGGTTCTATTTTATCAAAGACGGCAAAAGTATACGTGTGTGCAAGAAGTTTCTCTTAGCTACGCTAGGAATTGCAGAAAGAACTGTGCGTACGGTTATTGAAGCCAAAATAAACGATGTAGGCATCACGCCACAAGACAAAAGAGGAAGACATGGTAAACAAGTCAAATTAGAGAGAAAAAAATGAAAGAAAAAAAAATGAGATGAAAGAATCGGTTTGTTTGCATATAAATTCAATTTCTAGAATAGAAAGTCATTACGTGAGAGCAAACACGTCTCGTGAGTTCATAGATGGAGGTCTTACTATTGCAGAACTTCATCGTATGTACAAGGAGCAACGGACATCTTCAATTAAAGAAGCAGCCACGTACGATACGTACGCTCGTATATTTAACAACAAATTTAATATTTCTTTTTTCTGTCCAAAGAAAGACCAGTGCGATCTTTGCGAATCTTTTAAAAATGCCGATGAAGAAGGTAAAAAGAAAATTGAACAGAAATTTCAAGATAATTTAAAACAAAAAGAGCTAAGCCAAAAAGAAGTCGAATGATATAGCATTGTGTGCGGAACCAGGGAGTAATCTAATTGTTGCAATTTACGACTTGCAAGCAGTAATGCCAGTGCCAATTGGAGAATCGTCAGCTTTTTTTACAGATCAAAACTCAATTGCTATAATTTCACGGTAAGTTGATAGAACGTAACAAATTTAACAAAATTGTCGAAATACGAGTGATTTTGCTAATTATTTTTTTCAGGTAACGGACATTAAATATAAGGCAACATCATGCTATTTTTGGCATGAAGGCCTACGTAACCGAGGCGCTATCGAAATTGGGACTTGCGTATATTAATTCCTGCAATAAGTAGCCCATGACAATTGTGACGTTATATTTTATTCCGACAATTGTTGTGGTCAACAAAAGAACAGGTCGAATTTTTCATAGGTGACCTACTGACAGTACTCTACAGTCTTGTATCACAGCATCAGATTCTACTCTAGGTAGATAAATCTTAAATTTCATATTACTATACAGAATCGGGTTTTCTGCCAATATATTCTTCGCTTATTCTCATGTATCTTATGTGTATGGTCTACCACGACTATAGAACGCATTCATTTTAATATAATTTATAACTTTGTAATATGCTTTCAGATTTTTGATGGCTTTGATACTTCGTAGTCAAAACATTGCCAATAAATTCGATAACGCACACGTTCTTAATACGTGGCCACACCCAAAACGAAGGCGATAGTGCCTATTCAATAATTGAAAAGTCATTTAAAAGGGCAAAGAAATCTGGTCCCATATATACGCCAGACCACTCCATACAGTTGATAAGAAACGAAAAAAAGACCGGGAATCCTTTCATTGTGCACGAATTAAATTACAGCGATTTCTTTGATCTGAAAGCATTGTCTGAAGAAATAGGACTGAACACTGCAACGATAAAATTATCTGAGGTCAAACTTATTCGGTTTACCAACACTGAAGTTTATACGTATAAGACGCGTTAAGATGAAGATTGGACTCAAGTGGATTGCAAAATCATAAAAGGGCGATTTTCCAATATGAGGAGATCAATTAACGAGGTGACTTTGAAGTCGGCATACGCTTCAAAGATTAGTGTTGCTGAGCGAAAGAAGAAGGACTTGCTGTATTTAGTTGAAACTAATATTGTTCGCAAATTCTACGAAGGATTTTATAAGAGTCTATTTTAATTATTTTACGTAAAGTCAAACAAGTTCGTTTTTGATTTATTAGTACAATCCAAGATCTGTAGCAAGAAGCTCTTTAGTAGTAGGTAATCTAGGTAGTACTCAAAAAAAAGTCTGATATTACTACAGTTCCTAGTATAAGTTAGATTTTTAAAAATAAACGTGGTAATAAAGTGTAGTCGATTTTTTATTATTTTTTGCACCGTTTAAATGTATATTGTCATTTTTTTATTGGTATATTTGGGGATTAATAACAATAATATTTCACACTTCATGTAATCTGTTAACAAGGTTTAAGTTTAAATCATCATTTAATCATCAAAAACAACGAAGATATTCAAACAAAAAAAGATATTGTTCTTTTAATCTTTATTTGCGTTTCCTCCTAAACTATGTTTACTGCAATAACGTCATTCTTGCACCGCATGTGCGAAATATTTATTCATTTTCCTCACTAAAGGTTAATTACACATTAATTGCTATCAGACAGGAGTAACAAAATAAACTTACCTTTGTGAGAAGCTGGTGCCTGAGATAGGTTTAGATCACCAGATCGATCGTAAACAAACATTTAGGGTTGTCGCATATTTCTCTTTGTTTTTGTATTTAAATTTTAAGTACTATGTATTCAACCATTGCACAAACGAATTTACATGCTTGATTGAAAAAAACCTGCTGAGTTCTTATAAGACTATTCATAAACACGTTGTATATTTGCAGCATGATATAATTGTCATAATAATTATCGGATTTATTATATATATATTTGTCTTGTCGTTAGTTTTAATAAAAGATATTAATAACAGGTACAGCCGAGTACAGATGGCAGCACAAGCGTTAAATGCGACGCTTGCGAGCTCACATTCCCATCGCAGCAGGTGTATGAGAGACATGCTCGTTTCACGCACGGAGCTCACTTCCTTTGGAGGCGGAATCGCACGCAAATAATGTGAGAACTAAACTGGAATTGCCACCTTCATCGTAAAAACTTTTCCTTCATTGCAGGGCATAAACCTACTCTCTCTTACGCCATAACTGAACCATTCGATACTGAAGCCAAAACTGTTTTTTTTTCCATTTTTGTCTGTCTGTATCTTGGCTAGGCATCACGCCGAAACTACTTAATGAATTTAAATTAAACTTGGTATGATTTGAGTTCATGCTACGAGGTAGGGCATTGGATACTTTTCATCCCGAAAAATTAAAGGGTTTCCGCAAGATAGGGGTTGAAAATTATTAAAAAGAACACGTATCACGCTAAAACTACTGGACGGATTTTCGATGCAAATTAACACAGTCATATATCTATACTTAGAATAAAGCAATAGGTACGAAAAAGGCTGTACAAAGAAGATGAATAAAAAAAAGCTCTTGGGTGCTTAAAAAAGTATTGAACAAGAATATAATATTTTTTAATCGTGTCATTCTGTCTGTGTGTTTGTTTGTTCACGCATCACGTAAAAACTACTGGACCGATTTCAATGCGGTTTTCATTGTTAGATAGCTTAGGGTTTGATTTAAAAGCTGGTGTAATTGCTATCTCAATCTGATGAGTAAGAAGCCGAGCAGTTGATAAAGTATTTTTGACGGTTGAAGAAATTTTGTTCAAATATTGGTAAATTGGACATTATGGTACTTTGAACCTAAAGAAAAGAACACGCGTGCGAAGCCGCGGGTACAACTATAATCAATAAAAATAAAACCTTTGCTAACAAGAGCGAAGCCGGGGCGTTCCGCTAGTTATATATATAATTTAAAACTATACTAGCTGCGCCCAGCGGTTTTGCTCGCGTGCAAACTGACAACACTGGAATGTAATTTCCAAAAATCCCTCTGTATTGCACCTCTAGTCAAGGAATATTTCCTCTAAAGTTCAAATCTCTAGGTCCACCGGTTTAGGCGATGTGTTGTCTGTCAGTCAGTCTGTCACGGTACTATAGCTATAGATGTTATTTGTTATAGAACCAAGGCTCATGATACGATGATAAGAAAAAAGATGATCTACACGTGCCCGCTGGTAAGTCACTTCTATCTATCTATCTATACTTTTAAAAAGTGTACTAAGAAGATAATTAAAGAAAACGTCTAGGGTACTTGAAATATGCTACTGAACAAGAATATTTCATTTTTTTCGTGCTGTCTTTATGTTTGTTCGCCCATCACTTAAAAAGTACTGAACAGATTGCGATGCGGTTTTCATGTTGGATAGCTTAGGGTTCAACTTAAACAATTGGTATCTCAGTCGGCTGAAGGAATTTTGATCAAATGTTGGTATATTAGTAGTATAGGTCAATGAATCTAGTACACAGAGTACTTTTAACCTAGAGAAATGACCACGCGAGCGAAGCCGCGGACATCAGCTAGTTAAGTATAAACTTGCTCCACGCCTCACTTTTTTTTATCACACATGATTTTCGGATTTTCCCATTTACTTGTGCTATAAGACACCGAAATTTCAAGATTCTAGGTCAACGGGAAGTACTCTACAAGTTTTGTTCCCTTGCGAGTGTCGAAAGATACGGCACAAACGCCTTATCTTTTGATTGCGTTGACTTAGATGTTATTATTTTCTCGGCTCGAAGGGATTGCAGGCCGAGTAATCGATATTAATTTAACTTCATACCTCCACGCGTTCCTTAGAAAAAGGGTCTTGACAGACAGACAGACGGACTACGAAGTGCTCCTTAAGGGTTCCTTTTTTTCCTTTTGAGATAAACCGAAAGAAAGCGAAAGAACCGAAAGAAAGCGGCCACTGATCAAACCAAGATTTGAAGAAGCAGGTCGACCGACTGAAGGCAGACCCTGCTGACCCTGACTACGAAGTGAAACGGTCGCATGGGTCGCATCCCACAAGATGCAAACATTTGTGTAATGAGCACTAATGTGTTTCCGAGTCATGAATGTAATATTCGTATCTTTTGTTTGTCGTTAGGAGGTATATAGTGCTGGCCTCTGGTGTCAGAGTTTGTCAAGCCGTAGCCGGGACCGACAGCTTAACGTGCCTTCCGCAGCACGGAGTATGTATGTATGTATGTATGTCTATCCGTTGTCTAGTACCCATAGTCATCCTATAGTTTGTGGCTGGGCTATTGGTGTGAATTGTTGTGTTGTTTTATATATATATTTATAAAGGATTTGTTTTAGTGTAAACTCGACGGCCACAGTTTCTCTTGGTTGGTGCTGCACGGACGCTTGGAGCACGGTGAAGACCTGAACGTGCTGTACGCACACAAGCGCAAGAATCTGTGTGACGTATGTGGCAAAGGTTTCACGGTGAGACATACCTACACACACACACACACACACACACACACACACACACACACACACACACACACACACACACACACATACCTACAAGTTTATGTTCGATGTATTTTGTTACAAGTAAGCAACATAATGACAGCAGTGGACGAATACGGGCTGATGATGAGGAGAAGGCAAACAAAATGTTTATACATCTGCCAGGCGCCCGACGGCTCATTTTTTTTCATTCTTTTTCACAATTCCTGCTTATCCACGTGGAACTGAAACTGTCTTCATTATTGTCATTGTTACTGTGTGTTTCTTGCGAGAATCTTTACTTATAATAAGGGAAAAGTCTGTAAATCGTAGAGAATTTAAAAAAAACTAGAGGACTTAGAATAATTGACTGAACAAGACTATAACGTTTTAGCCGCCATCTTGAAATGAAGGGGCCGAAATTAGATTAGTGTAAATAATGCTTCAACAGTTGATTTTATGACAAAGGTGTCTATGATAAGTATAATAAAAATATGAATATAATAGCTATACCCGCGGCTTCGCACGCGTGGTTTTTTCTTTAGATTCAAAGTACCATAATGTGCTATTCCAGGACGAATATACCAACATCTGATCAAAATTTCATTTGCTTTCAAAAATACTTTTATCAATTGCTCGGCTTCTAACTCACCGGATTGAGATACAAATTACACCAGTTTTTAAATCAAACCCTAAGCTATTTAACAATGAAAACCGCATTGCAATCGGTCCAATAGTTTTTACGTGATGCGTGAACAAACAAACATACAGACAGAGCGACACGATTAAAAAATATAGGTATATATTCGTGTTCAGTACTCTTTTTTAGCATCCAAGAGCATTGCTTTATTTATCTTCTTTTTACAGCCTTTTTCGTACCTATTGCTTTATTATAAGTATAAATATGCCGTGCCGTAGCGGTCTGTGCTGTGGCGGTCTCGGCTTAGAATAAGACCCCTCCCAATCCTCCCGTGGATGTCGTAAGAGGCGACTAAGGGATTATACACCGGAAGATAGACAGCAGCGCCCTCCGAGCACATTTGCTACACTGCGGTCACCAATCTGCCTGCCAAGCGTGGTGATTATGGCAAACCCCCCCAATATGATAGACACACCAAAAAGACGGCCCCCAGTGCCCGGCGGCTCTTTTATTCCTGGAACCGGTAGCAGCCATGGTAACGGCGGAGCAGGGGGTGCTAAGAATCCCAGGCAGAGACCCAGCTACCAACTCCCACGATCTCTGGACCTGGCAACTTATAACGCACGCACCTTGAGGACCGATGAGAAGTTGATAGAGCTGGAAGAAGTACTCTTCACCCAAGTCCTGCCCAAATCCAAAACCCCGAGAGGTTTCAGTTGAAGCTCCAAAATCGCTTCCAAATCCTTACCGAATGCGATACAGTGGACGAACTAAATAACGGGCTGGTGGAAATTGTCCACGCGGTCGGGTCGGAGTTCTTTAAGACCCCCCGCAAAAAAAGAACACAGAACCTCTCTGAGCATACACTCAAACTTATGGCAGAACGAGGCCAGATGAGGCTGCAGTCTTCAGTGGATATGTCGAGTTACAGCTTGCTTAATAAACAGATCTCCAAGTCAATGCGACACGATTTGCATTCCTATAATACTACTTGTATTAAGAACGCAATAGAGAGGAACAAGGGCTCCAAAGTGTTCGCAAGAGATCTGTCTATTAGGCAAAGCCTGTTGACGAAGCTGAAAACCGACAGTGGCAGCATCGTTTCGTCGAAGCCAGAGATTTTGAGTGAGCTCGAGAAGTTCTATGGACAATTATACACCTCATCGCGTAGTCCTAGCAGGACTAGCGATGCAAGAGCCCGTTTGACCCGACATTATACCGAAGATATCCCAGACGTCAGCCTATACGAGATCAGAATGGCTCTCAAACAGCTTAAGAGCAACAAGGCACCGGGGAAGGATGGAATAACGACAGAACTACTGAAAGCGGGTGGAACACCGGTACTTAAAGTCCTTCAGAAGCTGTTTAACTCCGTCATCCTCGAGGGTCCTACGCCAGAGGCGTGGCACAGGAGCGTAGTGGTTTTGTTCTTTAAGAAAGGTAATAAAACCCTCTTGAAGAATTATAGTCTATAAGCTGTTTTTAAGTGTATTTACAAACCGTCTCGCTCGTAGGTTTGACGACTTTCAGCCTCCCGAACAAGCTGGATTCCGGAAAGGCTTTAGCACCGTAGACCTCATCCATACGCTCCGGCAGATTATACAGAAGACCGAAGAGTATAATCGGCCACTATGTCTAGCATTTGTGGACTACGATAAAGCCTTTGATTCAGTCGAGACCTGGGCAGTGCTACAGTCATTACAGCGGTGCCAGATTGATTACCGGTACATCGAAATGTTGAAGTGTTTGTACAGCAAGGCTACCATGACAGTTCGTCTTCAGGATCAGAGCACGAATTCTATCCAGCTGCAAAAAGGGGTGAGACAGGGAGACGTTATTTCTCCGAAACTGTTCATCTCTGCACTGGAAGATATATTCAACCTTCTGAACTGGAACGAATTTGGTGTTAACATCAATGGCGAATACATCACTCACCTTCGATTTGCTGATGATATAGTCATCATGGCTGAAACCCTGGAAGACCTAAGCACAATGCTCAGTGACCTCAATATTGTTTCCGAACAGGAGGGTCTTAAAATGAACATGGGCAAGACGAACATCATGTCAAATGCCCATGTCGTAACCATGCCGGTTTATGTTGGGAACGATATTATCGAAGCTGTTGATCACTATGTCTACTTAGGTCAGACGATCCAACTGGGTAGATCCAACTTCGACAAAGTGGTCAACCGACAAATCCAACTCGGATGGGCAGCGTTCGGGAAATTACGCCTTATCTTCTCGTCGCAGATACCGCAGAGCCTCAAGATGAAAGTCTACAATCAGTGCGTATTGCCATTGATGACATACGGCACTGAGACGTGGTCACTAACTATTGGTCTTATACAAAAGCTCAGAGTTGCGCAGCGTGCAATGGAGAGAGCTATGCTCGGTGTTTCACTACGTGATAGAATCAGAAATGAGGAAATCCGTAGAAGAACGAAGGTTACTGACATAGCTCTCAGAGTTTGCAAGTTGAAGTGGCAATGGGCAGGCCATATAGTTCGCAGAATCGACAACCGCTCGGGAATAAAGGTTCTCGAATGGCGGCCACGAACAAGCAACCGAAGTGTGGGGAGACCCCCCACACGATGGACCGACGACATTGTAGCCATCGCAGGAAGTCGGTGGATGGAGGTTGCACAAGATCGCTCGTCATGGCGCTCTTTGGGGGAGGCCTATGTTCAGCAGTGGACTTCTAAAGGCTGACATGATGATGATGATGAAGTATAAATATATGACTGTGTCATATATTTATACTTCATCATCTTCAAAAAATCGGTTTAGTAGTTTCAGCGTGATATGTGTTCTTTTTAATAAATTTCAACCCCTATATTGCGGAAACCCTTTAATTTTTCGGGATGAAAAGTATACAATGTAGTATGAACTCAAATCATACCAAGTTTCATTTGAATTCATTCAGTAGTTTCTGTTTGATGCGCGGTCAAGATACGGAAAAACAGACAGACAGACAAAAATAAAAAGTAAAACAGTTTTGGCTTCAGTATCGAATATAGAGAACCATCCAAAAAATATTATTTATAACTTAAATATTAACATAACTTTGGACCCATATCTCGCAGAAGCCCTTTGATTTTTCGGGATAAAACGTGTCCTCAATTTTAACTCATCATATAAATTAAGACGGTGCCGAGTTGCATCAAACCCCGTCCATTAGTTTCAGCGTAGTAAGTGTTCTTTTAAATAAGTTTCAACCCCTATAATGCGAGAACCCATTAATTTTTCGGGATGTTAAGTATGCTATGTCCTACCTCGCAGTATGAACTCAAAAATAATACAGTTTTGGCTTCAGTATCGAATATAGAGTACCCTCCAAAAGAAAATTTCAAAATATCTTCAATGTACAGAATTGGACCCGTTACAGTTTTATTATAAGTATAGATAATATAAAAGTATGAATATTCTTGTTTGTGACTTTTTAGTCCACTAAGATCGTAGTCGGATTTTAGTTTTTGAATTTATATTAAAATATTAATATATTATATTATTAATCTATACTTATAATAAAACTGTAACGGGTTCAATTCTGTACATTGAAGATATTTTGATATTTTTTTTGGACCTTACTCTATATTCGATACTGAAGCCAAAACTGTATTTTTTTTCTTTTTTGTCTGTCTGTCTGTCTGTATCTTGGCTAGGCATCACGCTGAAACTACTTTATGCATTTAAATGGAACTTGGTATGATTTGAGTTCATACTACGAGGTAGGACATAGGCTACATTTCATCCCGAAAAATGGAAGGGTTCCCGCAGGATTGGGGTTGAAAGTTATTTCAAAAAACACTTACCACTCTGAAACTACTAGACGGATTTTGATGCAACTTGGTACAGATATAGTTTATATGATGGGTTAAAATTGAGGATACTTTTTATCCCGAAAAAATAAAGAGTTCCTGCTGGATAACGTCCCAAATTCTGTAAATTAAAGATATTTTGTAAATATTTTTGGGGGCTGTTCTTTATTCAATACTAAAGCCAAAAATTTTTTTTTTTAAATTTTGTCTTTCTGTCTGTATATCCGTCCGTCTGTCCGTCTGTCTGGCTGCACCTTGGAAGTGCATCACGCCGAAAATACTCAATGAATTCAAATTAAATTTGGTATGATTTGAGTTCATACTTTGAGGTAGGTAGGACATAGGATACTTTTCATCCCGGAAAATTAAAGGGTTCCTGCAGGAAAGGCGTTGAAAGTTATTTAAAAGAACACGTATAACGCAGAAACTACTTGACGGATTTTGTTGAAACTTGGCACAGTCATAGTTTATATAATGGGTAAAAATGGAGGATACTTTTTATCCCGAAAAATAAAGTGTTCCTTCGGGATAATGTACAATATTCTGTAAATTGAAGATATTGTATAATAATGTACATTTTTTTGGAGGACGTTCTATGTTCATTACTAAAGCCAACGCTGTATTTTTTTTGTCTGTCTTGTTGTCTGTATGTGCCTTGGCAGCGCACCACGCTGAAACTATTGGACGGATGTTGATGCAACTTGGCACAGACATAGTTTATAAGATATAATAAGTGAAAATTATGGTTACATTTTGTCCCGAAAAAATTAAGGGTTTCTGTGGGATGTGGGTCCAAATTCTGTACATTAAAGATGTAGTTATTTTTTTTATTTGGATGTTTCTCTATATTCTATTATGAAGCCTAAACTGTATGTTTTTCATTTTTGTCTGTATGTCTGTCAGTCTGTATCTTAGCCGCGCATCACGCCGCCAGAACTACTGGATGAATTCAAAAGAAACTTGGTATGATTTGAGTTCGTACTACGAGGTAGGACATAGGATACTTTACATATCGAAAAATTTATGGGTTTTTATTTAGGGGTTGAAACTTATTTAAATGAACACGTACCACGCTGAAAGTAATGGACGGGTTTTGATGCAACTTGGCACTGTCTTAAGTTATATGATGGGTTAAAATTGAGGATACGTTTTATCCCGAATAAGTAAAGGGTTTCTGCGGGATATGGGTCCAAAGTTATGTTAATATTTAAGTTACAAAAAATTTTTTTTTTGGATGGTTCTCTATATTCGATACTGAAGCCAAACTGTTTTACTTTTTAATTTTGTCTGTCTGTTTGTCCGTATCTTGACCGCGCATCGCACCCAAACTACTAAATGAATTCAAATGAAAAAAATGCTCTTGGGTGCTTAAAAAAGGTATTGAACAAATTTTTTTTTGTTAATCGTGTCTTTCTTTCTTTCTTTCTGTTTGTCTGTATGTTTGTTTGTTCACGCATCACGTAAAAACTACGCGACCGATTTTAATGCGGTTTTCATTGTTAGATAGCTTAGGGTTTGATTTAAATCTGGTGTAATTGGTATCTCAATCCGGCGAGTTACAAGCCGAGCAATTGATAAAGTATAAGTATTTTGACGGCTGAAGAAATTTTGTTCAAATGTTAGTATATTGGTAATATATTTATTTATATTATTTTTAAGATTTATATATATTTTTAAGAGTGGTCATTTCTCTAGATTAAAAGTACTCATGTGCTATTCAAGGACCTAAACTACCAATATACCAACATTTGATCGAAATTCCTTCGGCCGTCAAATAGTTTTTATCGATTGCTCGGCATCTAATCATCGGTTTGAGTTTTTATACCCATTTTTTAAGTCGAACCCTAAGCTATCCAACAGTGAAAAATCGCATCGCAATCGGTCCAGTAGTTTTTACGTGATGCGCGAACATCCAGACACATTAACTAACAAACAAACAAACAGACAGACACGATTTAAAAAAATGAAATATTTTTAATCAGTAGCTTATTCTAAGTACCCTAGACTTTTTTTTTTAAAATTATTTTCATTGTACAGACTATACCTATAATCTATCTATACTTACTTATAATAAAACTGTAACGGGTCCAATTCTGTACATTGAAGATATTTTGAAATTTTCTTTTGGAGGATACTCTATATTCGATGCTGAAGCCAAAACTGTTTTTTTTTTCGTTTTCTTCTGTCTGTCTGTCTGTCTGTAGCCTAGCCTGTTTTTGGCTAGGCATCACGCTGAAACTACTGTTTGAATTTAAATGAAACTTGGTATGATTTGAGTTCATACTACGAGGTAGGTTATAGGATACTTTTAATCCCGAAAAATTAAAGGGTTCCCGCAAGATAGGCGTTGAAAGTTATTTAAAAGAACACGTATCACGCCGAAACTACTAGATGGATTTTGCTGCAACTTGGCACGGTCATAGTTTATATAATGGGTAAAAATTGAGGATACTTTTTATCCCGAAAAATAAAGAGTTCCTGCAGGATAATGTCCCAAATTTTGTAAATTGAAGATATTTTTTTTATTTTTTTTGAAGGCCGTTCTATATTCAATACTAAAGCCAAAACTGTATCTTTTTAATTGTTATCTGTCTGTCTGTCTGTCCGTCTGTCTGTCTGTACCTTGGCAGCACATCATGTCGAAAATACTCACTGAATTCAAATAAAATTTGGTATGATTTGAGTT
This sequence comes from Alsophila aescularia, assembly GCA_946251855.1. Classification (NCBI taxonomy): domain Eukaryota; kingdom Metazoa; phylum Arthropoda; class Insecta; order Lepidoptera; family Geometridae; genus Alsophila; species Alsophila aescularia. The sequence goes on from OX276373.1 coordinate 60,587,637, forward strand.
TATACTTCGAGGTAGGACACTGGATACGTTTCAGCCCGAAAAATTAATGAGTTCCTGCGGGATAATGTCCCAAATTCTGTAAATTGAAGATATTGTATATTTTTGTTTGGAGGCCGTTCTATATTGAATATTAGAGATAAAACTGTATTTTTGTCTATCTGTCCGTTTGTCCGTCTGTCTGTCTGTACCTTGGCAGCGCATCACGCCGAAAATACTCACTGAATTCAAATGAAATTTGGTATTATTTGAGTTCATACTTCAAGGTAGGACACTTTTCATCCCGAAAAATGAAAGAGTTCCTGCAGGATAGGGATGGAAAATTATTTAAAATAACACTAGGTAGGACGTAGGATACTTAACATCCCTAAAAATTCATGGATTCTCGCAGGACAGGGCTTAAAAATTATTTAAAAGAACACGTAGCATGCTGAAACTATTGGACGGATGTTGATGCAACTTGGCACAGACATAGTTTATAAGATGGGTGAAAATTATGGATATTTTTTATCACGAAAAAATAAAGGGTTCCTGCGGGATATGGGTCCAAATTCTGTACATTAAAGATATAATGAATTATTTTTTTGGAGTTCTCTATGTTCTATAATGAAGCCTAAAAAGCTGTGTTTTTTAATTTTTGTGTGTATGTCTGTCTGTCTGTATCTTGGCCGTACTTCACGCCAACTACTGGATAAATTAAAATGTAACTTGGTATGATTTGATATGAGTTCATACTACGAGGTTGGACATAGAATACCTACTTTACATCCCGAAAAATTTAATGGGTTCTCGCAGGATAGGGGCTGAAACTTATTTAAAAGAACACGTAAGAACACGCTAAAGCTAATAGACGGATTTTTTGCAACTTGGCACCGTCTTAATTTATATGATAGTTTAAAATTGAGGACATGTTTTATCCCGAAAAATTAAAGGGCTTCTACGGGATATGGGTCCAAAGTTATGGTAATATTTAAGTAATAAATAATATTTTTTGGATGGTTCTCTATATTCGATACTGATGACAAAACTGTTTTACTTTTTATTTTTGTTTGTCTGTCTGTCTGATTGTCCGTATCTTGACCGCGCATCGCACAGGAACTACTGAATGAATTCAAATGAAACTTGGTATGATTATAATTCATACTACGAGGTAGAACATTGAAAAATTTTCATCCCGAAAAATTAAAGGGTTTCCGCAATATATGGGTTGAAAGTTGTTAAAAAGAACACGTATCATGCTGAAACTACTACACGGATTTTTTGATGCAAATTGACACAGTCATATGTCTATACTTATAATAAAGCAATAGGTACGAAAAAGCCTAAAAAATAAGATAAATAAAAAAAAAACTCTTGGGTGCTTGAAAAGGGTATTAACACGTTTATTTTAATCGTGTCGCTCTGTCTGTTTATCTTCATGTTTGTTTGTTTACGCATCACGTAAAAACTATTGGACCGATTGCAATGCGGTTTTCATTGTTAGATAGCTTAGGGTTTGATTTAAAAACTGGTGTAATTGGTATCTCAATCTGGTGAGTAAGAAGCCGAGCAATTGATAACAGTATTTTAACGGCTGAAGAAATTTTGTTCAAATATTGGTATATTGGTCCTGGAATAGCACATTATGGTACTTTGAACCTAAAGAAAAGACCACGCGTGCGAAGTCGCGGGTACAGCTAGTATATTTATATTACTGTATATTTAAATTATTTTGGGGTTATAATATAACACGACTATGTGCGCGACCTAATGGGCGCATTCGTGTTTTTCTAATTCTGAAAATACGTAACAAACAATAAAAACTATAAACACTGAGGAGTGTCACATCTCACCTTTATAATTACACGCCACGCCACGCGAGCGTAGCTGCGGGTACAGCTAGGTACCCGCAGCTTCGCTCGTGTGGCCAATTCTCTAGGTTAAAAGAACTCTATTACTATTAGCCTATTCTAATATATCAACATTTAAACAAAATTCCTTCAACCGTCATACAGTTTTTATCGATTGCTAGGCTTCTACTCGTCGGTTTGAGATAATAAGTACACCAGTTTTTAAATCGAACCCTAAGCTAACCGCATCGCAATCAGTCCAGTAGTTTTTACGTGATGCGTAAACAGACTAACAGACATACAGACACAAAATTTAAAAATGTTTTATTCGTTTTCAGAAGCTTATTTTTAGTAACCTAGATCTTTTTTTCTTTTAAATATCTTTCCTTTTACAGATATTCTGATTTTCGGGATAAAACGTGTCCTCAATTTTAACTCATCATATAAATTAAGACTGTGCCAAGTTGCATCAAAATCAGTCAGTAGTTTCATGTTTAAATGCGTTGAAATAACTTCCAACCTCGTATCTTGCGGGAACCCTTCAATTTTTAGGGATGATAAGTATCCTATGTCCTACCTCGTAGTATGAACTCAAATTATACCAAGATTAATTTAAATTCATTCAGTAGTTTCGGCTTTATGCCTATCCAAGATACAGACAGACGGATAAAAAAAAACAGTTTTGGTTTCAGTAAGGAAAACAGAACAGCCTTCAAAAAATATTTACTAAATATCTTCAATGTACATGTATGTATGTATATCTTGAATTGGACCTGTTACAGTTTTATTATAAGTATAGATAATTTTCGTGAAAATCATGAGATAAGATACTTAAAATTATACGAGATTGATTGAGATTATTATGGGAAAACCTTTAAAGAAAAAAAAACATTTATTTAAATGTATAATCAATAATAATGGTTATATAATTTGAATAATGATTGAAGAAAAATAATGTATAGGCATTCTCAGCGCAAAGAAGAGCAATATTTTCAAGCATTATTTCTAACTGTAAGTAATTTCAGTAAGAAGTGTCAGATTTTTCTTATCTTTTATTTTCTTTAATGGTACCTAGAGCACTAGCCTGCCTAGAGCTACAAAGTTTTATCGCTTGTTCCATCATTATCGGTTAAAATTATGGGGGAATATCTTTTATTTTCTTTAATGGTACCTAGAGCTACAAAGTTTTATCGCTTGTTCCATCATTATCGGTTAAAATTATGGGGGAATATCTTTTATTTTCTTTAATGGTACCTAGAGCTACAAAGTTTTATCGCTAGTTCCATTATTATCGGTTAAAATTATGGGGGAATATCTTTTGTTTTCTTTAATGGTACCTAGAGCTACAAAGTTTTATCGCTTGTTCCATCATTATCGGTTAAAATTATGGGGGAATATCTTTTATTTTCTTTAATGGTACCTAGAGCTACAAAGTTTTATCGCTTCTTCCATCATTATTGGTTAACATTATGGGGGAATATCTTTTATTTTCTTTAATGGTACCTAGAGCTACAAAGTGTTATCGCTTGTTCCATCATTATCGGTTAAAATTATGTGGGAATATCTTTTATTTTCTTGAATGGTACCTAGAGCTACAAAGTTTTATTGCTTGTTCCATCATTATCGGTTAAAATTATGGGGTAATATCTTTTAGTTTCTTTCATGGTACCTAGAGCTACAAAGTTTAATCGCTTGTTCCATCATTATCGGTTAAAATTATGGGAAATATCTTTTATTTTCTTTAATGGTACCTAGAGCTACAGAGTTTTATCGCTTGTTCCTTCATTATCGGTTAAAATTATGGGGGAATATCTTTTATTTCCTTAATGGTACCTAGAGCTACAAAGTTTTATCGCTTGTTCCATAATTATCAGTTAAAATTATGGGGGAATATCTTTTATTTTCTTTCATGGTACCTAGAGCTACAAAGTTTTATCGCTTCTTCCATAATTATCGGTTAAAATTATGTGGGAATATCTTTTATTTTCTTTATGGTACCTAGAGCTACAAAGTTTTATCGCTTGTTCCATAATTATCGGTTAAAATTATGGGGGAATATCTTTTATTTTCTTTAATAACAAAGAGAGACGAACCTAGAGTTACAGAGTTGTATAGCTAGAAAAGGCATGTCCATAACATGGACTTGCCTTTTTCCCCGGAATGTTCCGATATTTAAGGGATTGAGTTTAATATTATTTTATTATGTATTAAAGTAGTGATTTAGTAACTACTACATTTGAAATTTATATGAAGCTATTATTAAACGTTTTAAATTGACTTTTAAATATCTGTCGAATAAAAAAATGAATGTTAGTTTTTTGTTTGCTCCAGCGTTTCTATTAAAATCATACGATTGAAGCTTTGGTGAGTTGCTGTGCACAAATTCACAGCTCCCAGGGCGTTAAAAGTGTTAAGAAAAAACAAACATACCTCACTCATGTAATAATTATGAAATCCCAGAAAAAATGTCTTAATAATTTAAAAATTCCGGAATCCCGGAGGCATGTCCATATTAGCATGAACGTTGACCCTAAATCATTCTGCCTAATTTGAAATCCAGTTTTTTTTTTTATAATTTTAAAATGCCGGAATGCTGGAGGCATGTCCATATTAGCATGTACGTTGACCATAAATGACCCTAAATCATTCTACCTAGTCCTATCACTGTCATATGAGTTCATTACTTTTTTGTAGAACACATACACTCTGCGCGACCACATGAACCGACACACAGGGGTGCGCCCGTACCCGTGCGAGTTGTGTCCGAAGCGGTTCCACAGCTCCTTATACCTGAAGAACCACAGCCTGTACCACCTGCCGCCCGGTCTACTGTGTAACCACTGCGGGAAGAAGTTCCACACGCCCTCTAACCTTTACAATCACATGCAGGTGAGCGCCAGCACAGAATATACTAACCTACAGGCTGGCCACTCCCCGCACCGCGCAGTCTGCGTCCCCGCACGCCCGCAAGCTGCTCAAGGGTCAATGTGAAGGCGCAGGTAGATAAACGACGCGTCAGGCTCGCGATATTACGCGTCGTTTTACTGAGCATATTGTTTTCCACGCACCGTGTATCTTAGTAAGCTTGAGTCCGAGCCGAGCCTACACTGACGGCGCGGCTCGGCTCGTGCTACGCGTCGTTTTACTGAGCATATTGTGTTCCACGCACCGTGTCTCATATTAGGCTAGCGTCCGAACCGAGCCTACACTGTAGGCGCGGCTCGGCTCGCACTACGCGTCGTTTTACTGAGCATATTGTGTTCCACGCACCGTGTATTATAGTAGGCTCGCGTCCGAGCAGAGCCTACACTCTGACAGCGCGGCTCGGCTCGCTCTATGCGTCGTTTTACTTAGCATATTGTGTTCCACGCACCGTGTCTCATATAAGGCTCGCGTCCGAGCCGAGCCTCCACTGACAGCACGGCTTGGCTTGCTCTACGCGTCGTTTTACTGAGCATATTGTGTTCCACACGCCGTGTATCTTAATAGACTCGCATACGAGCCGAGCCTACACAGATGGCGCGGCTCGGCTCTCGTTTTCACTCATCGTTTATCTGCACTTAACCTCCCAAATGTCCCGTGACACATACGGGGGTGCCATCTAGCACGACTAGCGATGCAAGAGCCCGTTTGACCCGAAATTATACCGAAGATATCCCGGGCGTCAGCCTATACGAGACCAGAGTGTCTCTCAAACAGCTTAACAGCAACAAGGCACCAGGGGAGGACGGAATAACGACAGAGCTACTGAAAGCGGGTGGAACACCGATACTTAGAGTCCTTCAGAAGCTGTTTAACTCCGTCATCCTCGAGTGTACTACGCCAGAGTCGTGGCACAGGAGCGTAGTAGTGTTGTTCTTTAAGAAAGGTGATAACAACTTCTGGAAGAATTATAGGCCCATTTCGCTGCTGAGCCACGTCTATAAGCTGTTTTCGAGAATAGTTACAAACAGTCTCGTTCGTAGGTTTGACGACTTTCAGCCTCCCTAACAAGCTGGATTCCGGATAGGCTTTAGCACCGTAGACCACATCCATACGCTCCGGCAGATTATACAGAAGAGTATAATCGGCCACTATGTCTAGCGTTTGTGGAGTACGAGAAAGCCTTTGATTCAGTCGAAACCTGGGCAAAGCTACAGTCATTACAGCGGTGCCAGATTGACTACCGGAACATCGAAGTGTTGAAGTGTTTGTACAGCACGGCCACTCCAAGATCGGAGCACGAATTCTATCGAGTTGCAAAAAGAGGTGAGACAGGGAGACGTTATTTCTCCGAAACTGTTCACCTCTGCACTGGAAAATATATTCAAGTTTCTGAATTGGAACGGATATGGTGTTAACATCAATTGCAAATGCACCTTCAATTTGCTGATGATATAGTCATCATGACAGAAACCCTGGAAGATCTAAGCACAATGCTCAGTAACCTCAATATTGTCTCCCAACAGGTGGGTCTTAAAATGAACATGGGTAAGACAAACAACATGTCAAATGCCCATGTCGTACCTGGGTCGTTCACACGTTTCGTTCAGATTACTATTCCAGTTCAAAAACTAGTACTTCCTTAACGTTTATTTAAAAATTGTATTGATGGGATTAATATAGCCTAAAATAAGCTTAAATGGCATCTAGCACTCAGAAGCTATATGCTTTTATTAGAAAGTAATTGAGAAAAAACATGTCATAATTTCATTTTCCTCCGCTTCCAAACGACTAATCATTATAATAGATGACTTTTTAATGTACTTTATTTACACAAACCTACAATATATATTTTTTTTTCTGATAAAGCAATAAATAAAGAATATTGTATTGTGTTTATTTCATTTAATAATCTCTTGTGCCCAAGAGATAATCAAAATTTTAGTTTTATCCAATAAAAAATTTACCATCCAAAGTATCGGAAAAATATTTTTATTCCGTGTTTAGTCCTATACAGCGACAATGTAACCCCCGCGCGCTCTCACAGGCCCAGTGTGTCGCCACATATCTGTGAGGAAGGACGTGCGTCGCTGTGTAACAAAATATTTACGATCTCGTGTAGTCGCGAGTACTTTGTCATCCGTTCACCATCATTACCTTCCAGTGATTTGCAAGGTAAGTAAATACTTTCAAGATTTGATAAATACCTAGTTTAGGTTTATGTCCTAGTACTGTTCAAGGTTATGTTCCGTAGATTTTAGATACACACGTGCTTCAAATAATCTGGGATCAAATTACAAATATTCATTCCTTTCCAAATCATTACCTTCCATTTAAAAAAAAAACTGGATGGTAATGAAAGATTTTGGAGAGAAATGCTTTTTATAACAAATATTACTGGATAGTAATGAAACCATTTGGAGAGTAATGAAATTGCTATAAAAATATTATATTTTGTTTTAAGCATCATGTAATATTTTATATATAAATCTAAATTTTAATACATTGTAGGTAAATTTACGATAGTCATGTAATAAGTATTGTATATTAGGTATTTAAATATAAATAAAATTATTAATTAATTAAAAATAAATATATGCATTTACCTTTTTTAGATTCCTCATTAAGTACTATTTTTTTTATGACAGTTGTAAGTTATTGCTGAAAAAAATTTTTTTTTCTTATTTTGATAATGTTTATTTAAAAACCTATTTCAACTAAGTGATTAATAATTTTACAACTTTTGACTATTTATATATATCATTTCACATGCTACAATGGCAAAAACAAAGAAAAAGCTTACAAAAGAGGAAAAATTAGCTAAAGATCGATTACGAAAGCGTCAAAAATACGAAGAGATCAAAAACAATCAGGAGCTTTATAGAATACAAAAAGAAAAAGACAGAATGAAGTACCTTATTTAAAAAGAACAAAAAAAGATTTGTGGCATTAAAGAAATGTGCGCTAGAGCACAACGTGAGCAAAGAAAAAGATGGAGGAAAAACTCTCTAAAAGAAAAAACAGAAGCAAAAAGAACTTGAAAAGATCTTAGTTGAAAATTCACCCCCCGAAAGTGAGAACGATACTGAGAATGCTCCTGAACTACTAGAACCCAACCAAACTATTTTACAACCTGAAAATCTAGCGCTTCCAGTGAAATCCAAGTCAACTCCACGAAATAATACTCAAATGAGACGTATTTGTGAAAATACACCAACTTCTTCTCTACGAAAATTTCGATACAGAGCTACAAACACTATAAACAGATTACAAAGCGAAATAAACAAATTAAAGAAAGACAAGGATAGTTTACGAAAATAAGTAAAGCAACAACAGGAAGCACTTCTAAAAAGTACATTGGATACCCTAGAGAAAAAAGTAAATACAGTTATAAAAGACATCAGCAATGGCAAGGTCGAAGAAGTGAAGAAGAAGCTGTTATTTGACGAAACTTTTTCTCGAGGATTAAAAATAAAATATAAAGGACTGAATAAGACAGAGAAAAGATCTTTTGCTCAAGATATTATACTGCCAAATAAGGCGAAGTTAGCTAAGTATAAACTTATATCCAAGGTTCCATTTACTGTTAGGCAAAAGTTAGCAGTCGCACAGAAAACACTGATAGAGAAGAAAAAAATACTAATAGAAGCATTTTTTGAGGATGATGCAAACAGTCGCGTGGCAGCAGGGAAAAATGAGTTCGTGAAAAAGGGTGACCTAAGAAGACAGAAACGATACCTAAACGATAGTTTGAAAAATTTGCACTACAAATACCGTAAAGAACAAGGCATGGTAAGCTACACTGTACTTTGCAGATACCGCCCTTTTAGGGTTGTTTTTCCAAAAGAAGAGCGAGACACATGCCAATGTTAATCTTCTTATCAAAGCCCTTAAAAATCTAACATCATAGCAGAAGGATCAGTAACAGATGTGTTAAACAGCCTTAGTTGTGACCAAAATAATGGAAATTGTCTTGCAAGATCGTGTGACGAATGTAAAGAAAAAACTTTGATATATAAGGAATTTGACAATAGAAATGGAATAGATTATTTTGAATGGGTAATTGAAAAACAGAACTATAGAGGAAAAGATGGACATCAAAAAGTTAAAATGGTTACAACCAAAAAGCAAAAAAGAGACAATCCTCGAAACGTTATCAACATGCTGGAAAATATTATGAAACTTCTATAAACACGTGCGTAATATTGTTATGCAGCATTCTGCAATCACAACACTTAAGAAGAATTTGAAAAATACAGAAGTTCTAATACATGTTGACTTTAGTGAGAATGATTGTCTCAAATTTCATGAAGAAATACAATCTTACCACTTTGGGGGTAGCAGGGACCAAGTGTCTTTACACACAGTGGTTATGTATTACATAGATAGTGAAAAAGGCCTGTATACAAAATCCATTTGCACGATGAGCCAGTGTGTGAATCACGACGCGACAGCAGTATGGGCTCACATTATACCCCTCCTAAACACAGCTGAACAGTTAGTCCCTTCACTGAGGGAAGTTCATTTTTTATCAGACTCTCCTTCGAGCCAATAAAGGAATCGGTTCATCTTTTATATGATATCGAAAATTCATCAACAGCTGCCAACGGTCAGAATTGTGACTTGGAACTACCAAGAAGCGGGTCATGGAAAGGGAGCACCAGATGGTATTGGGGCCGTTGTAAAGAGAACTGCAGATAGTCACGTCAAATTTGGTGGAGATGTCGGCTCTTTCGAAGATTTTGTAGATTTGATTAGTGGGAAGGTTCAAAGTGTCGAAGTAATTGTTATTTCCGAGGAAGATATACTTCGTAAAAAAAATCCAACTCTCGTTCCAAGTTTTAAGGGTACTACTAAAGTTCACCAAGCCCTATGGTCGTCTGAATTACCATACAGTGTAGCTCTTAGATTCCTCAGCTTTTTTACCTGCTAAATAGCTACTTACCTTGTGAACACCAAAAGCATATAGGGATGTTAGATATGGGTTTTGGGCAGACTACTATCACTAAAAACTTAGTCACTGACCATGCAGATAATTTATCTCCATTGCAGTTTAACTCGGCTATCATTTGCGATAGTCAACTTAATAAATTAGAAAGCGACGTGGGAGTCGATTGTCAGTTCTTTTCCAAAAACATCACAAGCAATCAGTACGATGACAACCTATCAACATTCGAAATTGATTCGGATACCATTTGTAACAACAACGATGACAACATGATTTTAATTGAATTTGACGGCACTCTGTTCTTGAATGAAACCATGCCTTCACAACCATTTCCTGTTACAAAGACAGAGAAAGAACGACCAAGAATCTTATCAAATGTTCTATTTGACTACCAAAGTTTTTTAGCCCAAGGGTTATCACAAGCCGATCATAAAGAAAAGTCTGAACATCAACAGAACCATGAACAATTTCTAAAGTCCGCAAAGACACATAGAATCGACATAGATGAAACAGGCCAAGAAATAGAAAAAAAAAACCTTATTTACTAGAGGGATATCAGTCAATAAGTTTTACTGACTCTAACGATGATACCAATAAAGAAAACATCACGGCTGTGGAGGCTGTAGACTTAAAATACAATTTAGATGACTGGGTGATAGTAAAATACAATATTACCAAAATTAGAGCCCATTCCGTTTATTACGTGGGGAGAATAATGGATCAATATTTTTTTACACATGAATACAAAGTGGGGTTTTTAAAAAAGATTCAAGGGAAGACAGTGAAGTTCGTTTGGCCATCAATCACTGACGAGGATGTCGTGCCTGAATCTCGAATTGTTTAACGTTTGAGTGAACCTCACGAGAGCAGAAGGGGACAATATAGTTTTAATGATTTGCCAAATTTTTATTATAAATGAATATTTTTAGAAATCTCGTTAATAAGTTCTTAGTCATTGTTGTTAATGATTGGTGACATTCATAAGATAATGAATACTTGTTAACATTATTTTTAGAAGTTTTTGATTTTATATTTGCCCTAGAAGCTTTGTTTCATTTTAATTTGCTTTAGAAGCATTTGTTTTTTTGTTATAAAATAGTTTGATTTCTATTCTTTAATCTTTTTCATAATTTATTTCAAAAAGCTTTTGTTTTCTAAGTGATCTCATACAAACATTCTTAGTCATTGTTGTTAATGATTGGATTTGGTCTCCAGACATTCTTGTCCTAAAACCTTTGTTTTATTTTTATTTGCTTTAGAAGCATTTGTTTTTTAGCTATAAAGAGCTTAATTTATATTCTTTAAAAGAAGCATTTTTTATACTTGCTTTTTGAATATTTTTTAACTTTGGTTTTTTCGTTTGTTTTAGAAGCATTTTATTTTAATATGTTAACTGATTATGATTACTTTAAACCTTAACGGTTTATAAAAATGATTGTATGTCGTTTTAAGAACAATAGAGAGAAATAACAGTGTTACTTTTGATTAGGTATATACATAGGTAGGTAGTATTTTATTTTCATTTGCCTATGCTATATTTGTTAGAATCATTTAATTTCAGAACTGATTTGTTAGGTACTACTGGTATCTTGTATCTCTTATATAAAAGACATGAAAATGTTAGTTACTATAAAATTATTAAAAGACTGATTGATGTTTATGCTGTAAAATATTTATTTTATTTATTAAGAAACCCTATTGTATTTCATGTAAATGTCCCTAGTGTATCTATCTAGTTAAAAGGATTTTTTTCATCGCCTTTCACACATCTTTATTACCTTCTAATAGGATATCATTACTCTCCTACCTAGCGTAGTTCATTACCTTCCAGGCGTTTTTCATTGCCTTCCACACATTCATTATATTCCACCGTATTACTTAAAAAGTATTTGTCTAACAAGAGTGCCTTTCATAGATTACTATTCTGAATACGTCATTAAATCTGTAAATGAAAAGAAAAGCTAGAAAAAATGTTTTTTTTTTTCTAAATTTCTATACTATCTGAACGAAATGCGATAATGACCCACCTATGCCGGTTTATTTTGGGAATGATATTATCGAAGTTATTGATCAATATGTTTACTTGGGTCAGACGATCCAACTGGGTAGATACAACTTCGACAAAGAGGTCAACCGACGAATCCAACTCGGATGGGCAGCGTTCGGGAAATTACGCCATATCTTCTCGTCGCAGATACCGCAGAGCCTGACAGTTTATAATCAGTGCGTTTTGCTAGTGATGACATAAGGCACTGAGATGTGGTCGCTAACTATTGGTCTCATACGCAAGCTCAAAGTCGCGCAGCGTACAATTGAGAGAGCTGTGCTCGGAGTTTCACTACGTGATAGAATCGAAAACGAAGAAATCCGTAAAAGAATCAAGGTTACCGACATAGCTCTCAGAGTTTGTAAGTTCAAGTGGCAATGGGCAGGCCATATAGTTTGCAGAGCCGACAACCGCTGGGGAATAAAGGTTCTCGAATGGCGACCACGAACAAGCAAGCGAAGTGTAGGGAGACCTCCCACACGATGGACCGACGACATTGTAGCCATCGCAGGAAGTCGGTGGATGGAGGTGGCACAAGATCGCTCGTCATGGCGCTCTTTGGGGGAGGCCTATGTTCAGCAGTGGACTTCTAAAGGCTGACATGATGACTTGGTAAAAAATCACGAATGACGGGGTCATTGACCGCCGCGTAGTCGTTAGATGGCGAGGCTGTCAGTGACCCCGCGCACCGTGAACTCGTGGACCCTCGCTAGTATCGCTATCAAAATTGTTCATACCTTCCCAAGTATTTGTATTCACAAATATTAATGAAAATAAAACTTATTCGTTGCAGTCTCATATCCGTGACCGGCGGTTCAAGTGCAATGTCTGTGGCAAGGGGTTCATTCGTTCAAGCTTGCTGAGAGAGCATATAAGAGGGGTCCATAACAATGTGCGTCGCGTCAGGAAGACAGGGGGCACTGAAGCGGGAGTGAGGGCCAGCGAGCCAGTGGGGAGTGGGGGTTCTGCAGCGAGGGGCGCCAGGACATCCACTGCGGCGAGAACGAAACGTCGGAGGATGAGAGAAGTGGTGTCGAGTACAGATGAGAGCAGCGATAGTGATTGAACTCATGGAGTGATCAGTGAAGAACTATATAATACACAATTATATACTTATTGTTGCACAATGTTACAGATCTCGAAACTAGACGAATGAAATTAAATATGTACATACTTACTAAATAAATGTAAATATTAAGTCAATAAAGAAGTGTTAAGTGTTAACACTTATCATACCTACTCCATCCAAAAAGTAAATAAATACTACGTACTCCATTTGTCCAAGTTAGAACCCTAAGTTAGCGTAAGAACAAAATGTTTACCTTCAAATGCAACTAGATGGCGTTAGTGGAAAAATTAGCACGCGCAAGCGTTTCATTCGTAGCTTCCCAACCAACACAAACTAGTTGCATAACGGAGGTGTGGCTGACCAGATCATACCCAAAGGTGCTAAGACGTAAGTGCTATAGCGTGCTCTGGAGGCCTAATGCAGCAGCAATAGCACCATTTTGGGCACAATTTTATGCAGCCCTTAGTTACATTACGACTACACAACAGTAGTAAAACAGTGCCTCAAGAGCTGCAACGAATGACTAACGCCACACTAACGCTTTTATAATGCTACTTTTGTGAACTAGTGAACGAATATGAATGAACGTATTGTATGTCAAAATGGTGAAGTGTAATTAATATTGTAATCGGCCATCATTAAAATATTATTGTTAAGTAAATAATTCATATGTGCCCTATTATTTTGTTAAACACAAGCGGATAATTCATGTTTCCTGGCTTATATATGATGTTTTTTCCAGTAATTTTTAAGTGCTTTCGAAATAATATGAAAATGTAAGAAATATTTGCAAAATAGTATTGACTTTTTCAAATAAAATGATTTTGTATTTTTATTACGTGTCGACAGTTAATTATCTGCAATTGGTTGTTTGTATATAGACAAAAGCAAAGTTAATACCAATGAAATACATCATTATATCATCTAAATTTGGCAAGTAAATAAGTCAATTTTCTTGAGAAATGACTAAGTCTGTACAACGGTGCAAATAATTTCTATTGTATTATTCAAGGTAGCTCTTATTCCATTTTAACGACTTCAAGTAGGTCTTAGTTACATTGATTGTCTTTTTGTAACTCGAATCTGTATAAGAGTATATTATTACCCCTATTATGGAACTTCTAGTAGAACAAGAGTGGTTATTTAAACATTTATACAACTGCTTTATATGGCCTGCAATTAACTCTTTTATGCAGTTGAGCGGCGTATATCAGTAACAAGAGAAACCCTCATGAAACTTTGGTGTGTTTGTGGGCAATCAATGAGACGACCGTTTAGCTTGGTAGGTGGTTTATTACTGCCCGCCGCGTGGCACGCAGCCTATCGCGGCGACATATACTGCACTCCTCTTACATTATTTTGAAATCCTGGCAATATACAAAAACATAATTAGAAAAACTTCTTATAGTCTACTTTCTTCTTCTGTCTCAGTGTTCGCCCAAGCGTTCTGCCAACTTCCGGTTCCGGCGTACGGTTATCAGCATCAACTTCAGTGGCGGAACGCTTGGGCCCCATTCCATCACATTCGGCTACCTGATTACTTCCTAGATTTTCACTAGCCTCCTCCCATCTGTCCCCGTCCCCTCCCCCAATCACCTCAGCAGCGATGTCCGTACCATGGTCGGATGTATTCGACGCTATAGAATCATGTACTCTGATTACTTCAGAGTCAAAATCCACCGAACGCGGTGAAGAAGGGGGCGAGACAGTTGTAACATTTGTTGGAGATGGTGGCTGTGTAGTGTACGACTCGGAAGGCTGCATCGGAATATATGTTATTGCCGACTCTTCCGGGCCGTCACCACTGCTAAATTCGTTGTTGACAGAACATGGTTTAACGAGTTTTCTAATCTGATCTAGATGTCTTACACAGGTCATGTTAAAATTCTCAAAATAAACATTAAACATTCTCGATCCAATTTTGTTTACAATTTTACCTTCCATCCAATTAGCTTTTCGAGCAGAAAACCATCTAGCCCATACAATTTCACCAATTTCAAAACTTCTAGCCTTGTTACATACAGAATTAACATCATTCACAACAGGTTGATGGATGTTTTCCTGAGGTAAGATTAAGTCCAATCTAGATCTTAGCTTTCGTCCAAATATTAGTTCAGCAGGCGTTGAACCGGTACTGCAATGTTTTGTATTACGGTATTCAAATAAGAACCCAATCAATGTGTCGTAAATTTGACGAGATGCAACATTCCCTTCGCTAATTATGCATTTAATCATTTTCTTGCAAGTCTTTACCGAATTTTCTGCTTGACCATTACTAATTGGATGATAAATAGGAGAATTTAAATACTTGATTCCGTTATTTTCACAAAAAAAATGGAATTCTTTAGAACGTATTTTGACATCATTATCCGACACTAAAATATTAGGAATGCCAAATGTAGAAAATATATCTTTTAGTTTAATAATCAGTGCGCCGGTGGAGGTGCCGCAGTTCATATGTAAGCATTCCAACCATTTACTATATGCGTCGATTATGATAAGGTATTCCGCTTGCCCTATTGTCATGTAATCTATATGAATGCGGTGCCATGGCCCGGGCGGACGCGGCCAGGGCGCGGGGGGTGCGCGTGGCGGCGCACTACGCACACTAGCGCACGCGCCGCAGCTACCTATCCATCGCTCGATGTCTGAGTCGATTCCCGGCCACCACATTCTACTACGAGCCGAACACTTCGTTTTTACAATACCAAAGTGCGCCGAATGTAGTTCCTGCAACATGTTATTGCGAAATATTGAAGGGACGACAATTCGATGACCGCGAAAAAGACAGCCACTATTCACCTCTAAATCGGTTTTACACAGGAAGTAAGGCATGACAGTTTTACATTTGATTTTACGCGGCCAACCACTGTTCATGTACTTAATCACAGTTTTTAACACCTTATCGTCCGCCGTAGCGCGCTTTATCTGTTCGAATGAAACCGGTTTCGTAGTAGCATCTAGGAATAAAAGGGGAATAGGTATCTCCTCTTCACCTGTCTTATCGCTTTTTTGACTTTCACTTATGGAAGCTGGCAACGGCGCTCGTGAAAAATAATCTGCAACTAAATTATTTTTGCTTCTTATATATTCAACGGTATAGTTGTAAGCTGACAGCATTATTGCGTAGCGTTGTAGACGGAGTGCGGCTGTTAATGCTATTCCATCTTTTTTACCAAATATTGAAAGAAGTGGCTTATGATCGGTTCTCAAAATAAAAGGCTCTTGGCATCCGTATAAATATTGATGAAAGCGTTTAACGCCAAAAACGATAGCCGTCGCTTCTTTCTGTATTTGACTGTAATTCTTTTCGCTCGGTGACAAGGAACGGGAGCCGAAGGCGATCGGCTTCTCGGAGCCGTCAGACAGCACGTGAGCGAGCACTGCCCCGAGGCCTGCAGGCCCCGCGTCAACTGTAAGCACGAGCGGCGCCCCTGGCTCAAAGTGCGCCAACACGCGCTCCGATGCCAGCTCACTGCGGACCAAGTCCAGTGCGCGCTGGTGCCGCTGGTCCCACTGCCAGGTCACGCCCTCACGTAGCAATTCATGCAGGGGATTTAACAACGAGGACGCGTTGGGAACAAAATTCCTATAGTAATTCATAACACCGAGGAATCTCTTTAATTCCAGAGCATTAGTAGGAGTAGGTGCTTTTAAGATCGCTTCTACCTTCTTGGGACAGGTTCTCAGACCGTTTTTATCGATCATGTATCCCAAATAAGTGACGCTTTCTTGAAAAAACGCACACTTGCTTTTTTCGAGTCTTAACCCGGCGTTCTGTAACCTGCCCAATAATTCTCGAAGCCTAGCCAGGTGCAAGGTTCTGGTAGGAGCAGTAAGGCAGATGTCGTCGTACCAGCATGTAACACCTTCGATGCCGGCTACTAATGTTTCTATGGTGCGTTGGAAAATCGCCGGTGCATTCGCGAGTCCGTAGACGAGGCGCGTATATTTAAATAGCCCTTTCGGTGTATTGATGGTGGTGAGCTCTTGGGATGACTTAGACAACCTAAATTGGTTATAGGCATTACTTAAATCGAGCTTAGAATAGTGTTGCCCACCTCCAATTTTCGCAAACACCTCTTCTATATGAGGCAAAGGATATTTATCGATTTTAAGCACCTTATTTAAAGTACATGAAAAATCTCCGGCTATTTTAATCTTGCCGTTATCTTTCAACACTGGGACAATAGGGGTTGCAAAGTCAGAAAATTTAACCGGCACTAAAATACCCGTTGTAACAAGTCTATCCAATTCACCTTCTACTTTGTCTTTTAAGGCAAAAGGTATAGATCGCGGCTTAAAAAACCTTGGTACTGTATTTTCTTTCAAGTGTAACTCGACTTCAAATTTATTAAAACAACCGAGCTCATCTTTCCAAAGTTCAGGGAATTCGTCTAAGACCTGCTGCACCTCACCGACTGAATCTGTCCCTAGCATATAATTTTCACACGTGGAAACTAATCTCATATTAAACAGCTTCATAAAGTCGCGCCCTAGTAGTGGGGGTCCACCCTCTTTAAATACATAAAATTGAACACGACGTTTCATGTTATTGTAAGAAATTTCACACGTAAAATAACCCAAGGGTGCAACTTTATGTTTAGTATAAAGACAGAATACAAGGTCAGTTTCTGACAACTTATAGTGTTGAAAATGGTCTAAATAAAATTTCTCCGACATAACGCTACGACCGGCACCACAATCCAGTTCCATAGAAAATGAATTAACACCTACTAATACATCCACTGTAATGGGATCATTGTTGACATACCTTAAGTTGAAAAGGTCGCACTCTTTGCAGTCATGTGCATTAACTTCCGTTTCTACGTTATACAACGCCACGTTATTGCTCCTTTTCTCACTACACACTTTCTTAAGGTGCCCCTTTTTACCACAATTTTGGCACGTATAAAATTTGAAACGGCACTTATCCGCTGAGTGATATTTTAATCCACATACTGCACAACGCGGTCCAGCTGCCGCCATAGCGTGCGCCGGCGCCGCCTGTGGCCGGCGTTCACTGACACGGTACACCGCCTCCTCCTTGACTTGATGCCCTCCGACTCCAACGCAGGCACGTGCAGCCCGTGCACATGCCGCCTGCTGAGCTATCTCCAACGCTTTGGCAAGCGTCAGCGATTTCAAGTCCTGTTCGAATAGGCGATCTCTCTCCGGGCCGGCTTTTAGACCCAGTATGAACCTGTCCCGCAACAGCGTCACCAATTCAGTTCCAAAGTCGCAGTACACGGCGAGACCTCGTAAACGTGCCGCCCACTCCTCAACACTTTCATCCTCAGATCTGGTAGCATCATAAAACTTTGCCCTGTCGGCAAACGTCGATCTCTTCGGCTGAAAATGCTCATTCAGTACTTTTACCAGGTCTTTCCACGGCACTGTATTTAAATCTTGAGGGTGTACGAGATTCCTTGCAAGCCGATATGACTCGTCCGACAGATGTGTTAACAGTACCGCACGCCAGTTATCCTCCGCTATATCGTTCAACTTGACAAAGTTTTTCATTTTTCCGTAAAAAATCTCCCATTCTTGACTCTTGTAGTCAAAAATGGATAAGTTTCCGATATAACTAGCCATTTTAATTGCACGCGTGGGTAGGTGCCTCGGCGCCAAATGGTGTGTTTGTGGGCAATCAATGAGACGACCGTTTAGCTTGGTAGGTGGTTTATTACTGCCCGCCGCGTGGCACGCAGCCTATCGCGGCGACATATACTGCAAACTTTCAGTAACAAATGCTTTTCGTAACTCTCTATAAAAGATGTTGGTGATAAATTGGTTCTAGAATAAACTATTATAAAGACAAGGGTGGTATTTGGTTCCGATTCTGCCACTTTTGGTACATTTTGTACCTACAGACGTTTGCAGAAGCAGTAACGCAACTTAAAACTGCTTCCTGGACTCTAATGCCACTATTATACACCTTAAAGTTACAAAATAGGCTGCAATTTCCACTAGTGTGTTGGTTGGGTTAGAACGAACTTTGAACGGAACATTATTTTGTGGCTTCTGAGGGGGCTGTGGGTTTTCGTTGTTGAATCAATACAAGTACTGCATTTATGTCGGTCTTTTATTTCGAATCACGTGAACCCCAGTAAGAGACGAAATTAGACCAGTGCGAAGTTGTTCATGGTCCTATCCGAGCCGAATGTTCATTAATTCTCGGCGATTTTTACCAAATGCTACACTCCGGTACTGGAGTGTGAAGTGTGACAGCTGAAGTAGCTTTAGTAAGTGTCACATGGGTGTGACGGTCACTGTCACTGTTCGCGAAGTGAGCAGCAACAGTTGAAGCAGAAGTGCCGGTGTTCGGCGCCAGAGGGCGCTGCAAGTTGGAGAACAATCATCGATGGAGGCAAAATTTGAACTTTGGAGTACTGGATTGGAAACTGGAATCAACAAATAGTTAAGTGCAGAAAAAACCGTGAGAACATTTTACAGTCCATTGAAAAAATAATTAAAAGTGAATTTGTAGAGAACATTTTAAAGAGTAAATAATTAGAACTTAGAAAATTTGAACATTGCATGGTAGAGACATTATATTGTAAACAGAAGAGTCAGGACTTAGAATATGTCAAAAAATATATGAGTGCATGTTAGTATAAGAAATTGTGTTATGGGAACAGACGGGGAACCTATGTCAAAATTTCTATAGAATCTTTAAAGTCAAACACTTGTCAAAAAAATCGGTTAATTTGACACTTACAATAATTTCAATAAAAATATCATCTTGCAGTTTTTTCTTGAAAGTTGTATTAAATTGTATTTGAAATGGAGGCCTTGTATAAATTGCAAAATAATAAGAAATGTGTAATTGAAAAAGCTAGAGTTAATATCAAAAAGTCACCTAAGGAACGCATTACTCGTTCATACGTTAATACAAGATTGGAATCACTTGAGCAAACTTGGAACGGTTTCTTGACTACACAATGAAATTATACAAAGAGCCTCAGACTCTCATAGAAACGATGAGTCCCTATATTACACAGCCAGTTTTACGCAACCAATATTACGTGGATTGGCGTCGTAATATCAGGGTGTACATTATTTGGTTGCGTATTATTGGCCGTGTAATATCACCCCGTCCTGATTTTGTACAGGCGATAATACGCAGCCATGATTACGATGCCTAAATATGTACATGTAATAACAGGGTGTGCATTATTGGATGTGTAATACGGGCCGGACGCTTTTTGTACGGGCGATAATGTACAGCCAATATTACGTGTACATCACAGATTAAAATATAGAAATGACATGGTAAAAGCCTCGTTTGCACGTTCCAGTTTCCTTTTACCACAGATTATGAATCGCAATTGCTCCGGCGCTGCGGGAAGTGCTCGCCTCCGCAGCTTCGGCTTTATGGTCGCCTTCGGCGACCAGCCTCCGCCGCTCCAGCTCACCCTGGTACCTGCACTTTGTTACAGCGGACGGGGGCTGCACTCCCTCCGCGCCTTCGGCTTTTTGAAAACACTTTGTTCTATGATTCCTTTCAAAGTAATCTGCTTCATGTTAAATATGCGACAACTACTTAAACTTCACTTTGATAATGGATGATATAATCGAAGACATCGAAGAAAATTTAGATAGTATTTGTGTTTCTGTTTCTCATGTCTGTGGGCCGGAAGATTGTCGTTCTTACATAACACCTAATCAACTCAACCTAAATATTATAACCCAAAATATTAGGAGTATCTCACACAATATAGATGGTTTCTCTTCACTTCTTCATAGAATTGCAGTAGAGCCGGATTTTATCGTCCTTACCGAATGTTGGTTGTCTCGAAATCCGAATCTTCCACATTTAGATAATTTTAATTGCACAGCTTCTTAACGACATTACAATCAGAATGACGGAGTAGTTATTTATACCAAGTCTGGTCTACATTGCAATGTATATGAGCCTGATTTTTCAGATGCCAACTGCATTATTACGACTATTAAAAATAATATTGCTATCATTTCTATCTATAGTAGGTGACATAAATGTCGATTGACCGGCATGCCAACAATTACCTGAATTTAACTTCTTCACATGGCCTTCTTCCTGCTCATACTATGCCGACTCGAAACAATAATTGTTTGGACCATGTACTACTTAAGACAAAATTTACTTCTACAACATTAATTATTCAAAATAGTCTTACTGATCACGATTTTCGTTAAATACGAAAAAAATTATTAAAACATCTCTTTTGTCGACATACGACAAAATTAATTATCTAGGCATTCAAAGACAGTTCAAAAATACGGATTTCAGTCCTGTTTTAAACACAAATAATTGCGACGTCGCGGCTGATCTACTTGTAAGTATGGTGTCTGATATCGTTAATTCAAATACGGTCACTGTAAACATCTCTCGTCGAAAAGCCCCACGTAAGCCGTGGATAACTCCTGGTCTTGTGCGTTGCATGATGAACAGAGACAGAATGCACATGAGGTTAAAGAAGAGTGCAAGAAATGATATTTTAAAGACTACATACAATAGGTATCGTAATTTTTTAACGGGATTATTACGTAAACTTAAAATACAATATGAACGTTCAGAAATTGAACGGGCTAAGAACTCGAAGGAGCTTTGGCAGGTCATTAACAAGATTACTAATCTCAAACCCGGTAAAACCAATTCCCAGGAATTATTGACAATAGGAACATGGAGGCCACAAATAAAATAAATAACTATTTTGCTAGTGTGGGCAGGAGTCTAGCTCTTAAAATTACCTCAAAATTTAAAGACACATTGCCTTCTGAACCTCTGAAAATTATAACTCCTATGCAGTCATTTTCTTTACTTGAGACAGATATTAGCGAAATCGTAACAATTATAAATTCACTAAAGACAAGTAATACTGCAGGTCTTGATAATATCTCGTCAAAAATTATTAAGGAGAATAAAGCCTTTCTAAGTGGACCCCTTGTTCATGTTTGCAACTTATCTCTAAGTTCAGGTCAGTTTCCAAATGCTTTCAAAACATCTGTTATTATTCCCGTTCATAAAAATGGACCCAAAGTTATTGTAAGTAATTATCGACCAATTTCAATTTTACCAAACTTTTCTAAAAGTTTAGAGCGAATTATTAACTACAGGCTGACCAACTATTTAGAAAAACGTAATTTACTGTCACAGCAACAATATGGCTTCCGAAGAAATAGGTCGACTGCAGATGCATTGCGTGAACTAACTCAGCATATAGTGAAGGGTCTAGATAAAGGTGACAAATGCCTCGCAATCTTTCTCGATCTCGCGAAGGCATTTGATACCGTATCTATTCCTCTTCTTGTTAAGAAGTTGGAAGCTCAGGGAATCCGTGGTTTACAGCTCCAACTTTTTAAAGACTACCTAAATCAACGCAAACAACGTGTTAAACTGGGTAATACACTAAGTGATCCGGAAATCGTTACGCATGGTGTCCCTCAAGGGAGCATTCTTGGCCCAACTCTCTTCCTTGTCTACATAAATGAATTGTGCAACTTAAATATTGAAAATGGTAAAATTGTAACTTTCGCTGATGACACATGCCATATTGTTTCGAGGAGAGAGTTGGGAGAAAGTGTTCTCATATGCACAATCAGGATTTAACTTTGTAAATGGATGGCTAAACTGTAACTTGCTTAGTTTAAATGCAGATAAAACGAAAGTCCTAACTTTTTCAATTTTAAGCAATTCACAACCTCCGAAAGACTTCAATATAATGGCTCATTCTAATCTCTGTTCTGAGAATACTTGTGATTGTAAAATCCTGGAAAGGGTTGACTCTCTGCGTTATTTAGGTGTAATTATAGATAGCCGACTAAACTTTCAGTGTCACATAAAAACCCTCACTAATAGAGTCCGTAAATTAATTGCGATGTTCAAGAACATACGTCATGTCGCTGACACTAAAATCTTAAGAACTACATATTTCGCAATTTGTCAGTCTTTAATTATGTATTGTATTGATACATGGGGTGGATCTGCTAAAACCCATTTGTTGCCTCTCGAAAGAGCTCAACGGGCAGTTTTAAAAGTTAGTAACTTCCTCCCATACAGATATTCTACATCTTTGCTTTACAAAGAAACTAACGTACTATCTGTTAGACAAATATTCATACTGTTGTTGCTGCAACATAAATTATGCCCGCAAATCATACCTATAGATTCCAAACATAAGAGGCGACGCACTGTTAAGATTTTCCAAGTACCCAAATACAATACATTTTTCGCTAAGAGATTTCCATGTTTCCTAGGTGGCTTTATTTATAATAAATTATCTAAAGTTAAACAAATTCATAACCTTAATTATTTTAATTTGAAAAAAAACTGTCACAAATTTACTGAAATCTTATTCCTATGACCAAACTGAGGAGCTTCTTCCGGCTTTGAGATAGTGCTATAGTATACTTCTCTCTACTTCCTTGTTACCAACACATTCATACAAACATATTAATTTCCAAATCTTCCCAATACTCAACCTCAACATAACTCATACATAATTCATACATAACTTTATCTTCCGTTTACACACCCTAATGTAGGATACATTTGTTGACACACTGTACTGCGTGATATTATAGTTTTCTACGAGATTTTAGCAATTGTAAATTTTAAATGTGAATATTTATATACAAATATATTATAATATAATAATTAAAATCAATTAGGTAAATATACTTACATACAATTTTTTTATTTACTTTTTTATGATTTATTAATTCAAATTTTACGTCTTAATACACTTAAGTCATATAGTTCGGGAAGCACAGATCCCTATAACACAGGCTTTTAGCCTAGCGTAGGTTTCTGAGGCTTATATAGCTTTATAGTGAACAATATACATGTAAAATTCAATTATAAATATGTGTCATGTTAATGTTAGTAATAATTATTTCTAATTTTAGTATTAGTTTTATACCTTATATTCTAAGTGTATTGTTTTTTTTTGTATAGTTCATTATGTCTTTTTGTGTCAATAAATATTCTTACTCTAGTGTAGGGCAGACAAGACCACGTGGAGTCGGGGTTGGCCGATTCGGTTCTGTGACAGTTTTTTCATCTTGACACTCGCCTACACAAACGAGGCATCAAGGAGTGATTCTAGCTTTGTCTATGGTTGGCTTCGTATTATTGGCCGTGTAATATTGGTCGTACAAAATCGGCACGGGCTGATATTACGTATCCAGTTGTACACGTAATATTGGTCGCGTAATACTGGCCGTTTTAGAGGAGATATGTAGTAGTGTAAAATCAGGGTAACATGTCAATTCTATACATAATGAAGGTGTCAAACTGCCTAAAATATCTATACCTAAATTTTCCGGTCATTATGCTGAATGGCCAACGTTTAAAGATTTGTTTTTGTCTTTAATTCATAACAATGTAAATTTAGATGATGTGCAGTGCATGCATTACTTGAAGGGATTATTGTCAGGGCCCCAATTCTACTAAAACAATTGTAATGACAATTATCAACAATTTTTGCAAAATTTTCGCTTTTACCTCTTAAAAGTAGTAGAAGGGAAATACTTGTGAAAATTTTTGAATTTAGAGTTTTTCTTTTTTGGAAATATTTTATTTTGAAAATTTTCCCAAAATATATTTTCTACCACTTTTAAGAGGTAAAAGCTAAAATTTTGCGAAAATTGTTGACAATTGTCATTACAATTGTTTTAGTAGAATTGGGGCCCAGATGAGGCAGAACAACTTGTTCGACACATCCCAATTACTTCGTCTAACTACGAGGAATGTTGGTCTGTGTTGAAGGGCAGGTATGATAACAAGAGATTCTTATCAAACTGTTTGTTACGTCGTTTAATGAGTCAAACTAATGTGTCAGAAAGCTCCAATGCTATAAAGGGTTTGTTAGATACGACAATGGAATGTCTGAATGGCCTAAAAAATCTAGGAATTGATGTAAATTCAATAAGATTTAAGTGATTAATGTGCATTGGGACATTCTTGTGATTTATATTTTAAGCGCGAAATTAGATCCCGAATCCCGCAAGCAATGGGAAACTCAAATAAGCCCAAAAGATGAACTTCCCAAGTTGTCACAATTCAAAGATTTTCTAGAAGCTAGATTTCGGGCACAGGAGTTTCTAGATGTAAAGTCAAGCCATACTAAACCAAATGTTACTGTTTATAATAAGCCAAGAGTGCATCATGTCATTGACTCTGACATTAGTGCTAATGTAAGCAACTCTTACCCGTTTTGTAAATACAATAAAAATTTCAAATTGTAAGCTATTTGCAAAGCAGAATAACGAGATGCGTCAAAACTTTGTTCGAACCAAAGGTTTGTGTTATAATTGTCTCGGTTCCAATCATTCAGTTAAATTTTGCCGCCAAAATTCATCGTGTAGAGTGTGCAAACGAAAGCACCATTCGTTGCTGCATCCTAGATTTGTCTCAACCTCAACCGCTTGCAGTGAAAATGCAGCGGTCAATGTAAATTTAGCGATGTCTAGGGTTCAGGCATCGTCATCAGAAGGTGAACCTATTTCAAATGTGGCTTCTCATTTTTCTAAGGAGTCAGTCTCCACACAAGTTTTGTTGGCTACTGCTCTTGTCAAAGCACAGACAAGACAGGGTTCAACACAACTGCTGAGAGTGTTATTGGATCAAGGATCCCAGGCATCATTCATAACAGAATCAGCAGTCCAAATGCTCGGACTTAGAAAGACGCCAGCTAGGTCAGTCATTTCAGGAATAGGTGGTGAGAAGAGTGCTTTAGCTTCCGAGTATACAGTCACAGTGACTATTCACTCACGCCTAGACCCCAAGTTCAGTCTTCCAGTTCATGCTTATGTTTTAAGTAACATAACATCTCTCTTGCCATCAGTAGAAATTCAACCAAGCAACTGGCCTGAGCTAGAAGCAATTAGCTTAGCAGATCCAGCATTTAACAAGCCAAATCAGATTAACATCCTGCTCGGTGCTGAAGCTTACAGGCAAGTTTTACGAGAAGGGTTGATCCGAGGTCCACCAGGCTTACCGGTAAGCCCAAAACACCGCTTTGGGCTGGATTTTATCAGGGAAGGTTCTTTCAACCAGTGACACAGTAAGTTGTCATCATGTGGTCATTACCATTTCAGAAAAGGCAGATGAAAAAATTCTGGGAAATTGTATCAGTCATTCCTGGAACTCAGAAGATTTTGTCTGAAGAAGAGCTGCGTTGCGAAGAACTATACAGTCAATCGACTCTCAGAGATGAAGATGGTCGTTATGTTGTGAAGCTTCCATTCCGTAATGATGATCCGCAATGTCAGTATGGAAGCGCTAGAAATCTGGCAGTCAAAAGATTTCTGTATCTGGAAAATAAATTCAAGAAAAGTCCAGAACTAGCGAGACGATATTTGCAAGTTTTCCACGAATACATTGAGCTTGGTCATGCTGAACGCGTACCGCGTACGCGTGATGATGATCCTAGGAGGGATACAGCGGTTTATTTAGCACAATCGGCCGTTGTTAGAGAGGACAATTCGACAACAAAGGTTCGGATAGTTTTCGACGCATCAATGAAAGGATTAAATGGAGTGTCTCTAAACGATGATCTCATGGTAGGCCCCACGTTGCAATTGCCGCTACGTCATATCATTATGAGGTGGAGAATGCACCCCATAAGTCTCTGTGCTGACATTATTAAAATGTACAGACAGGTGAAGGTATCTTCTGAAGACGTTGATTTTCAGAGAGTAGTGTGGCGTGATAGTCCAGAATCTGAAATGGAAGATTACAAGTTATTTTGATTAACTTTTGGTTCAGCATCAGCGCCTTACCTCGCTGTGAAGACGCTGCAGCAGACAGCAGTTGGTGAAGAAGCACGACATCCCAAAGTCTCTGAAATAATAAAGAAAGATTTTTACGTAGATGACCTGATTGCAGGGTGTCAGGCAGTAGGAGTTTTTTTTTTTATTATTTTTTTTAACCTATGGTGTCCCACTGCTGGGCTAAGGTCTCCCCAATATCCTTCCATGCGTCTCTATCCAAGGCTAGGTCTTGTCAACCAATTCTATAAGCATTTAAGTCATCACGCCACCTTTTTCGAGGCCGACCACGACGTCTTCTACCATCTGGGGTGTAAGGGGTCTCAACCAACAACTCTCGAGATCTAAGCCAACCTCACCTGCCCGTGGTACATCCTGCTAACTAACCAACGAGGCTCTGGCGACCCGCCAACACGCACTGGACCAGCGCGGTGGGTTACGGTCCAAACCCCCCATAAAAATGAAGGACAGTAATTTACCAAGGCCCCAAGTGCCCGGCGACTCCAGTGGCTGTGCTGGTGACGGACACCGGCCCAGCACTGGGGTCAGGGGAGCTAAGAATCTCCGGTGGTGTTATCTAACCGTCAAACGACCAAAGCAGGAGTAAACAAAGGAGGAAAGTAATATAGGAGTAAGGCAGGAGTAATATATAAACAAATTACGGAAATACTTACCAAGGGTGGATTCCAGCTGCAAAAATGGGTGAGTAGTTCAAACGAGTTAAATGAGAAGATACGTAGTTTGTCTACAAAAGGAAGAAATAGAAGCGGCAATGAAAGTTTGCATAAAATATGTACAGAATCAAGAATTTAAAAAGGAAATGACTGATTTAAAGAAAACAGGATACGTAAAAGCAAGATCCAAGCTAAAATCTCTATGTCCACTAATAGACAACGATGGAATTCTACGTGTCAGCGGTCGAATAGAAAATTCCAACTTGGAAATGAATGTCAATCCCCAATTATTTTACCAAACATTTCACCAATTTGGCAATTGATGAAGCTCACAACAAAACCCTACACGGCGGTCCAACTTTGATGTTAAGCCAATTGCGTACCAATTATTGGATTATTTCAGCCAAATCTTTGGTCAAGGCTTATGTGCGCACTTGTGTCATATGCAAACGGTATTCTGCATCAACTCAAACCCAATTGATGCCATTTAGGCACAGTGGTGTTGATTTTGCCGGTCCGATAAACATCCAAGTCCAAGGGCCGTGGACACCAGTCTTACAAAGGCTACATTTGTGTCATTGTTTGTATGGTGTCTAAGGCAATTCATCTGGAAGCCATTAGCGATTTATCTGCTCAAGGTTTCATTGCAGGTTTTAAGAGGTTTGTGGCTCGACGTGGTTTTGTAAGTGACGTTTGGAGCGATTGTGGAACCATTTATGTCGGTAGTTCCAAGGAACTTCGACACTTGGTTCAGTGGCTGTTGAGATTAGAGAGTGGGTAGGAAATAATGGCACTTCGTGGCACTTCATACCACCCCATGCGCCGAACTTTGGGGGACTTTGGGAGGCTGGAGTGAAAGCGACAAAGAACCATTTAAAACGCGTAATCGGTAATTCAACACTCACCTATGAGGAAATGGCTACAGTGTTGACCCAGATTGAGGCATGCCTCAACTCAAGGCCGGTATCTGTGATGATGTCTGATGTTCCTGGTAGCCCAACTTCTTTGATTCCAGGACACTTCTTGATTGGTGAGCCTCTTATCACGGTGCTTGATCGAAATTACGAAGAAGCAAATGTTAGTAGTTTGAGACGATGGCAGGTTGCGCAGCGCATGGTTCAACATTTTTGGCGTCGCTGGTCCGACGAATATTTGGCTCACTTGTTGCAACGCTACAAGTGGACCAAACAAATTCCTGAATCCAGTATTGGTGACGTGGTATTAGTTAAAGAAGACGGGTTACCTCCTGCTAGGTGGGTCATGGGAAGAGTGGTAACAAAATACCCTGGTGATGATCAAATCACGCGAGTCGTGACTCTCAAATGCAACGGCTCGTTGATAAAGCGACCCACATCAAAATTGTGCATCTTGCCAGTTAACACCTAATTAATTTTATTGTACCTTGTATTTTAATTGTGTTTAAATTGTAGTTTGTTTGAAAGTAGACGCCCTAACCTCACGGTGGGCGGTTATCATGTAGTTAAAGACATGTGCTGATGTCCTTGGTGGGCGGTATGTCCAAGTTAGAACCCTAAGTTAGCGTAAGAACAAAATGTTTACCTTCAAATAGAACTAGATGGCGTTAGTGGAAAAATTAGCACGCATAAGCGTTTCATTCGTAGCTTAGAACGAACTTTGAACGGAATATTATTTTGTGCCTTCTGAGGGGGCTCTGGGTTTTCGTTGTTGAATCGTCGCAAAAGAAGTCGTCTTAGTAAGATTTGCAAAACATGCAATCTGAAAAAAAGGAAGCACGCTCAGGCGGTTGATAGTAAAACTGGTTGTCACTGCTTAGATAGTGACACTAGTGATGAAACTACTAATATTTCCAATCAACCTATTGAAAATCCTATTGCTATTCTATCCACATCAAATAATGGTCCCGTTCCCCAAGGATTTATTTCCGTTTCACGAACTAAATACGAACCCACAGATATTGCTCCATTTATTGTACATGTACAACGGGTAGTGAAATCACCTGATGATGGAACTACTCTTCATCCAGTCTCATTCGGTAAATTCCTAAAAACAAACTCTTTCAATGGCATTATTGATGGTTCTTTGAAGAGAATAGGAAGGAATAGAATTTCACTTGCTTTCTCAGAATTTAATAATGCCAATACATTCATATCTAGCAAGAATCTAGCAACTAAGGATTTAAAAGCCTTCATTCCATCTTTCAATGTTACACGAATGGGTGTGGTCCGTGGAGTGCCATCGGAATGGTCACCAGACGAAGTGACAGAAAACACATCTGTGCCCAGCGGATGTGGTAAGAAGAATAAATTATAAGACTATGGTAGAAGGTTCCCCGGTTTGGAAACCAACACAGAGCGTTGTTCTTACATTTGACGATCAAGTCCTACCTAAAAGAATTTTTATTTGCTATAATTCTCTGCCAGTTGAACTTTACATGTAGCCGACTATTCAATGTTTCAACTGTTGTCGTTTTGGTCATACAAAACTTCAATGCCGCTCTAAGCCCAAGTGTTACAAGTGTGGTAATGAACATACTGGTGATACTTGTGATGTGGATGAAGAAAGCGTTTCGTGTTGTCTGTGCTCAGGAGCTCATTTTGCAATTAGTAAATCATGCCCCGAATTCACACGTCAAAAGCAAATCAAGGTTACTATGGCAGAAAATAGCATCTCATATGGCGAAGCATCCAAATTGGTCCCACCAGTATCGAAATCTTATGCCGATGTTGTTAACTGTGTCCCTCAGCTCAGATCAAATCAGTTTAATCCTAACCCACCAACTACATTTACTCAACGTCCATCACAAATTTCATATAAAAAACAGTTTATACTAACCGCCGTCAAACCTCCAACCCATCAAAAGGATACGACCGAGCGGTTTCCAAAATATTATCAATGAGTATAATATTCCCACACCACAAGATGGTTGCGCTCTTAAAATCAAACATAATCCATTAATGATGTCGACATCAGACATCATTCAAATCCTCATCGAGACATTGACCCAGTCAAACATTGCAGTACCGTCCATCGTTGCCCCTATAATTGACATGTTTAGAACACCTAAAGCCATTAAAAATGGCGGTCTTACAAAAGATAATACAATGGAACTGCAGAAGTGCAGTTCATAAAAAAAGTGAAATTATTCACTTAATAAACAAGTACAACACTTGTTTATTCTCACTTTCGGAGACCTGGCTTGAGCCAGGCTCCATTTTTAAAATCCACGGATTCTCTTGTTTAAGAGATGATAGATCTGATGGGTATGGTGGTGCCGCCTTGCTCATCAGAAATACCATTTCTTTCTGTCCTTTAACTCTTCCGACCTACAATCATTTTTCCGTGGTAGCAGCACAAGTGAATAACATTTGTGTTGTTTCTATATATATTCCATACCCTTCTTCCTTAGCTTTCCACTACTTAAATGATCTATTCTCTTGTCTCCCCAGACCTTTCTTAGTCTTAGGAGACTTTAATTCCCATCATACTTCTTGGGGATGTTCTATTTCTACTTACTGTGGTGAACTGCTAATAGACTTTCTAAATACATACAATCTTTGCATCATAAATACTAGCTCCCCTACCAGACGCACACCTCCTGATAAAAATAAAAGTGCAGTAGATCTATCAATTTGTACACCAAACTTAGCTTCATCGATAGCATGGCATACAATATCATCTACTTTTGGAAGTGACCATTTTCAGATTTTTATTACTCTTCCTTTTAACGGTCCTCGAGATACTTCACAAAAACTACGATTAAAATATAACCTTAATAATAACAAATTATGGAACAAATTCAAAACATCTGTAGAGCATAAAATATCATATTTAACACACGAACTTCTTAACGACACTGACACTTTCACAAAAATACTCACTCAAGCTGCGGACGAAACGTTTCCCCTTAAAAATTCAGCTACTGGCTTCCTTCCTTCTCCACCTTGGTGGGACAGAGAATGCACTGAAGCAGTAAAAAAAAGAAAAGATGCTGAACTTAAGTACAACAGCGAGATGACAATGGAAAATTTTGAAACCTTGACTAAATTATTAGCAGAGACACGTAAACTACTCAAAGAAAAGAAATTCCAAGGATGGAGAAACTTTTGCCTCTCTATCTCTCCTTATATAAGCCCTTCTATCGTATGGCGTAATATCAGAAGATTTAGAAGCGGCATTAGTGATTCCTTTTTCTCATCCTTACCTGCAAATATGAATGACCAATTTCTCAATCGACTGGCACCACTGACAGTACCACAGCATGATCATTTTTACAATTCTACTCCCCCTACAGTATTCCACAGCCAATCAAGTTTAAATTCTCCCTTCACCATACAAGAATTAAAAGGGGTTCTATGGCTGTAAAAGATTCTGCCCCTGGAGAAGATGGCATACCGTATTCATTTTTAGCCAACCTCACTGAATCATCGCTTGTATATTATCTGGACGTAATTAACACAGTAATGTTATCCGGAAATATCCCCCCTTCCTGGAAATCCCAAATTGTTCAGCCAATTCTTAAACCAGGTAAAAGACCAAACGCAGTATCATCGTATCGCCCAATAGCTCTATCTTCTGTTATAGTAAAAGTAGCTGAGAACTTAGTCAAAAACCGCCTCGAATGGCTTGTCGAAAATCGTGATAT
Organism: Alsophila aescularia; assembly: GCA_946251855.1. Taxonomy (NCBI): domain Eukaryota; kingdom Metazoa; phylum Arthropoda; class Insecta; order Lepidoptera; family Geometridae; genus Alsophila; species Alsophila aescularia. The sequence goes on from OX276373.1 coordinate 60,619,505, forward strand.
TTTATCTGAGTCACAGTTTGGTTTCCGAAAGGGCAGGAGTACATTGGATAGTGTGGGTACTCTTGTAACAGACATTCGGATAGCATTTACAAACAATGAATCGGTTCTTGCAGCGTTTTTAGATTTAGAATCAGCATACGACAATGTTCTTCTACATGTTCTTAGATATAAGCTTCATAAACTTGACATCCCAGAAGTTCTCACTTGCTTCATATTTAACCTCTTCTCAGGAAGATCAATTAAACTAGACCAAGCACGGGATCATAGCAGACTCGTCTGGAAAGGACTGCCGCAAGAATCTGTACTCAGCCCTATTCTATTCAACATATATACTTACGATTTAGAATCTTCCCTCAAACATTCAGTGAATTTACTACAATACGCTGATGATCTCGTTTTATACTCCACGGATCGATCTGTCAATACATTATGCAACTAATTATCAATTTCTTTAAATCATTTAAATAGTTGGATGAACCAAAATGGCTTAAGCATATCAGCGCTCAAGAGCTCGATGCCTCTCTTTACTCGGCAACAAATGCCTCCCCCCATATTAATACATATTAATAACAATATAATTCCAACGAAAAATGTAGTACGGTTTTTAGGCGTTCTTTTGGATTCAAAACTTTCAGGCGTTCCACATTGTGAATATGTTGCTGATAAGTGTGAGAAGCTCCTAAATTTGATGAGATGTCTTTCGGGTGTTTGGAGGGGTGCACATCCTTTTTCCTTAAAGCTTTTCTACAACGCTTTGGTACGAAGTGTTCTTGACTATGGAACCTTCTTATTGGCTTAGCTGGACTGAAGAAATTAGATTCTATCCAATCAAGAGCATTGAGAATAATCTCCGGGGCTATGAAATCTAGCCCTATAAATGCATTGCAAATTGAATGTGATGAGCCCCCTCTTAATTTAAGACGTCAATTTTTATCCGACCGTAATTTTTCCATGTCTTGCAATTTTCAAATAGCCTTTTAATTTCAAAACTTAATATTCTTACCGATCTTATTGAGTCTTCAAATTATTGGAAACACAAATCCCTTCCTTGCTTAGTTAAAAGCTATATCAGATTTAAAACTTCACGCACCAACACATTGATTCCGAATCTAGATATGTTTAATTGTAAATATGAAGCTTTAATGCATACGCCAACAGTTAATTATTGCTCAGATATTGATAAACACAATGCCAATGCTAACGCTTATTTTAATTACATCGTAGATGAAAAGTGGCATGGGTGGCATCATATTTACACGGATGCGTCAAAACATTCATCCGACAATTTTGTAGGAGTGGGTGTTTTTCATGCCCAATATAAAGTAGTCCAAAAAATAAAATGTCCGCCTGAAACGTCAGTATTTACAGGTGAATGCCTTGGCATTGTTAAAGCAATTGAATACGTTCTTCTCTGTAAACTTAAAAATAGTATTATTATAAGCGATTCTATGAGTGCTTTACAAGCTCTATTTATATTTCCTTTTAAGTCCAAACCACTTTTTCCTCTTATAGCAGAAGCTAGAACAAAATTACATTTGTGTGCTTTGAAAGAGTTTTCTGTCATATTTGTCTGGATACCCAGCCACAGTGGTATCAAGGGCAATGAAAAAGCCGATAGACTTGCAAATGAGGCTGTGATGTGTGGAGACCTATTTCCTTTCAAAAACTATGTACACGATTTGGCTACTCTTCCCAGATTTTATCTTCGGAACTCCTGGGATAAAGTCTGGGCAGTAAGTGGCCAATTTAAAAGAAAGTCTTACTTCAGTATACAACCGCGAATTCGTTATAAGGCATGGTTTTCTATAGTAAAACTTGGCAAGATCGCCACTTCAATTTTGATACGAATGCGCCTCGGACATACCACCTGCCTAGCCCACCTTGCCAGGATTCATATTAAAGATAGCCCACAATGTGAATGTGGACATGACTTTGGGGACCTGGACCATATATTTTTCTCGTGTCCTAACTATGACCGTTCTTCCTTTTTTGATGATTTGATATCCCTCCGTGTCCCTTTTCCAACATGTATAAAATCTCTTCTGTATATTGACAAACCTTACATTTACAAAACTTTAGCTAAGTATATATGTAGTAATAATATTAAATTGTAAATAATTTATGTACCTAATTATTTTATAACTTTTGTAAATATTTAATAGTTCTTTCCTTCTTATATTACCCCTTCTGATCCGTTTCTTTTTCCAAATTTTTCGAATGCTTACAAATCGCGTAACGTTTCCCTACCTTTGTAACAAAACCACACAAGAAATAGTACAAAACATCAATCTGCAACATTTTTATTGTTTACCTACTCAAGACAGGAAATTAAAAATAGAAGCAATACATATTACGAAGTTGAAGCTGACAGAAGCCAAACAGAAGCCACTTAAAATTGGCAGATGCACAAGACGTGCGAGCCAAACTAGAAAAAAAAAAAAAAAAAAAGTATTTAGAGTAAGGAATTGTTGCAAAATATTTGTGTTAATGTTGGACAACTGTTTCCCTGCACAGTGAAACAGCAGCAAGATATGTAAACATATTGTTTTGTAATCTCGCTAGGCAGTAACAGATTGAAAATAATTAATAGTCGAAAGCTATAGGTAGGTAATTGAATAGGTACAATACAATTACTTATTAGCCTACCTAATTAAGCGGTCTGTAATGACTGCGTTGCTGGCAGCGATGATGATGGTCGAGAACTTAACTAAGCAAAGCTCGAGGCCATCATAGCGTGGCCAGCGGGGCAGTCATTGCGGTCCAAGGCTTGTATAGTGCTTTACTCAAACAATGCGAGGAATTTAAATAAAACCAGCTTAGTATAATAAGAATTTACTCAAACAATGCAACAACAACGAAAACAACAACGACAAAGACAACAACAACGACCACAACAACAGAAACAGAAACAGAAACCGAAGCAGAAACAGAAACCGAAACAGAAACAGAAACCGAAACTGAAACCGAAACCAAAACCAAAATAGAAACAACAATCACGATCACTTCAGCTTTCAAACAGAAAAAAAACCATCAAAATCGGTCCATTCGTCTGGGAGCTACAACGCCTCTCTTTTCGCGTTCGGGGTTAACGAAACCATGGAATAAATAATAGTGCTACGACAAAAGACGACAATAATGGATTTTCAAAGGAAATTGCTGGCCGCAAAACACGACAATAATGAAATTCCATACAACTTTGCTGGGCGCCTATTCAAGCAGCGCGGCAAGGTCGACTTTTCCCAAAGAAGGTTGTCGAAATAATGACCACATTACTAGTATTGTTTGAGTAAAAATAATTCTCTAACACTTGTTTCAAAAGTCGTTAACAGTAACATAACCTACAAAACTTTGAAATTATATAACAATTCTTCCTGGCCTCCCCAATAAAAAAATCTTAGACTGACAATCTCAAAAAATTATGTTGAATTACTAGCGATATTTTAGACGCCGTGAATTTACTGACATAAAAATGTGTATGGCTGTTCGCCATTGTTCATAAGGGGCTGTTCGTTTTGTAGAAAATAGCAAAATTAGCTCATTATGATCACATTTGCCGTTCCCTTTGGACATGTGTAGGCGAAATTATCGTTCTGAACTGTATTCATCACCGTTCGTTTTGCATGTTGACATGGGAAAATCGACTGTATTCCGTCCCACATAGGGTCGTTTTTCATTTGATTTAGAAAGGATCGGTAGTGTCAAAAAGGGCAAGAGTGTTGAAAATGTTCAAACAGAACGGATCGTTAAATATGTACATTTCGAAATTGACAACATTTGAAATTAACATTGCTATTTTATTTTTTTCTCTGAAGGAATATTGAAAAATAAAATATACATATGTTTTCTTTTTCCAATCTAAGCTATATTTTCCGAGAAATTAATTATTAAAAAGAAGCTTATTCTAAAAGGACGTTACTGCCAGAGTTAGCCACATTTGAAAAAAAAAACAGTTATTATCTGTAAAAGTCAGGCTCTAGCTTAGTATATCTTTTTCTTCACAGGCACCTGTATTTTATTATTCCACCGAACTCTGCTTGGTTGAGAGTTATTACTTAATATCTTTGTAGTTACTGCACAAAAAATTATGGAAAAATAAGACGAATGATCAGCGTCGCAATATCTCGAAATGGTTTTTGAATTTCATTGCCTCATGAGATATGAAAACTTGTCAATTGCCCACAAAGCTCGACTTCTGCTCATCGGATTGAAAAACGCACATATTCCCGGCCACACCGCCTCTTAATATTCAGTATTACTGCGAAGCAAGGCAAGTAAAACAAGGGTTACTACTGGACTACCAATCTATCTATCTATACTATAATAAAACTGTAACTGGGCTAAATCTGTACATTAAATATTTTTTGAAAATTATAATTGAGATAAACTTCAAAATCGATATAGAGTGCAAAAAGGATATTTTTTTAATTTTTGACTGTCTGTCTGTCTGTCTGTCTCTTTGAACACGCATCACGCTGAAACTACCAGATTGATTTTGATGCAACTTGGCACAATCATAGCTTATGTTATGGATTAACATTTAGAATACTTTTTATCCCGAAAAAAACATGAGTTCCCGCAGGATAGGGGTTAAAAGTTATTTAAAAGAACACATATTACGCTGAAACTACTGGTCAGAGTTTGATGTAACTTGGCACAGTCAAATTACATATTATGTATTAAAATTATGGATTCTTTTTATCCCCAAAAAATATAGGGTTCCTGCGGGATAGGTATTTAAAGTTATGGTAATTTAAATGTAATATAAATAAAACATTAAAATGGTATCATAATTTTGACTCTTTCGCCACTATACTATCTGGTTTAGCGGGAGTATTTCTGCCTGCCAACCCAGACGTGCGTGGATCGAAATCACGTACTTATTGAAATGTTTTGTTCTATATTTTTATGCATTTACATATTTTATGCGTTATAACTTGGCACAGTCAAAGTTTATATTATGTATTAAAATTATGGATTCTTTTTATCCCCAAAAAATATAGGGTTCCTGCGGGATAGGTATTCAAAGTTATGGTAATTTAAATGTAATATAAATAAAACATTAAAACGGTACCATAATTTCGACCCTCTCGCCACTATACTATCTGGTTTAGCGGGAGTATTTCTGCCTGCCAACCCAGACGTGCGTGGATCGAAATCACGTACTTATTGAAATGTTTTGTTCCGTATTTTTATGCATTTACATATTTTATGCGTTATTTTTACAATTCAATGGTTTTTTTTTCTTGAATTAAACCGTCAGATTGTTACAACAAAATAGGTCACCATAATTCAAATTCAGATAATTTAGAATAAACTCAAAAACAGAAAAGAATTCTGTCAATTTACTTGCGGCTTTTTTTATTGTTAACTAAACTGCTTACTGTTTTACATTTTTAACCCCCGAACAAAGAGACGGGTGGTATAAGTTTAGGGTGTGAATCACTGTGTGAGAGGGTGTGTGTGTGTGTGTGTGTGTGTGTGTGTGTGCGCGTGTCTGTTTGTGGCATCCTCATAAAAAAGCTCCCAAACGAATGGACCGATTTTGATGCGGTTTTTTTGTTTGAAAGCTAATGTGATCGAGATGGTTCTTAGCTTAGCTATATACGGTGGGGGGGGGGGGGGGAGTAAAGGGGGGTGAGAATCGTAGCGTCCAAACGAATGGTTTTTATATCTGAAAGCTGAGGTAAACGAGATGGTTCATAGCTATAATGGGAGGGAGGAGGGGGGGATGGATCGTTGATCTCCAACAAATGGCCGATTTTGATTCGGTTTTTTTATGTTTGAAACTGATGTGATCGAGATGGTTCTTAACTATATTGGGAGAAAAGGGGGAGTTTCGAGAAAAAAGGGGGTGAGAATCGTACCTTTCAAATGAATCGACCAATTTAGCTGCGATTTTTTATGTTTCAAAGCTGAAGTAAACAAGATTTGTCTTAGCTATAATAAGGGGGGGGGGAATATGTCGAAGTTCATAGCTCCCAATTTTTTTATGTTTTAAAAAGGATGTGATCCAGATGGTTTATCATGTTCCTTTGCTATAAGGGAGGGGGGAGGGGAGGGGAGGGGAGGGAAGGGGGAGGGGGAGGGGGAGTTGAAAAAAAGGGGGGGTGAGAATCGTATCTTTCAAACGAATGGACCAATTTAACTGCGGGTTTTTATGTTTCAAAGCTGAGGTAAACAATATGGTTCTTAGCTATAATGGGGCTTTATGCTCGCTACGCTTCGCTCGCGTCTTCGTCTTCTAACCTATCACGACCATGTCGGATTGCCACGGAAGGTTGTTAATACAGGTAGCACGCGAGCAACGCTGCGGGCACAGCTATAGGCAATAATAACGTAAAACTCTGTACAAAGAAGCTAATTTTAAAAAATTGGTCTGAGCTACTGAACAAGAATAAAACATTTTTAAAATTCGTGTCTGTCTGTTTGTTTGTCTGTATGTTTGTTCGCGCATCACGTAAAAACTATTAGACCGATTGCGATGCAGTTTTCAGAGTTGGATAGCTTAGGGTTTGACCAAGACCTATCGTACTTGGTATCGTAATCCAATGATTAGATGCCGAGCAATCGATAAAAAACTTTTAAACGGCTGAAGGAATTTTGATCAAATGTTTATTGTAGGTCTTGGAATAGCACATAGAGTACTTTTAACCTAGAGAAATGACCACGCGAACGAAGCCGCGGGCACAGCTAGTATACAATAAATCATCTGAATTGTTATGTTGGTTTGGTCAAAAAAATAATAATTGGAGTAACTCCGAACAATAAAAAATTGCGGAAATTACATGGGGGCTTATTCGGGTGCCCCTGGGAGTGCTCTACCTCGGGACCGCCACCTATCACTACTTCCTGGGACATCCTGTATATTTATGAGGGTATGTGGAACTTACACCATAGCGTCGCCCCTTTTAGTCCGATTTTGACACGCGAGGTGTAAATCGATTCGTCTTTAGATCTAAGTAGTGTCATAGGCATATTTTTTTTACCCGACTATGGCGAAGCAAAGGAAGAGTTATATATTCAAACTAAAATGTTGGTCAGATTTTGACAAGCGAAGTATCTATCGATCGTCTTCATCGCAAGAATGGTAGAGGCTATTTTTTTACCCGATTGTAGTCAGGTTTTAGTTTTTGAATTTATGACTTGTTTTTATTATAAGTATTATTATGATTTTAGTCCTACCCATATGGTCCAAACTAAACGGAATCCTGTAGCTGTTGCTGTTTTTGTAGGGTAATGGTAGTAAAAGGTTCAGTTTAGTAGAACAAAAACGAAAATTTAAAAATACAAATAACAATCACAACAACCTAGCACAGGTGACATTTCTCCTTTATATTGGGAGAAATATTTTGGGTTCCGTACCAGAAGGGTCAAAACGAAACTCTTTTGCTAATAGTGTAAGTAGTAAGAGATAGAATTTAATAAGACAAAAAAAACGCAGTAGTTGCATATGATGTGTAACATCAGTTCAAGCTGTTTTTTATAATGGCAATGACCCGTCCACCAACCGGCTTCACCTAATAGTGGGTGCACGGATAATTCGCATTTACCCCTCCTGCACTAGAGTTGGAAACTAACAAAAAAGTAATGTTTTATCATCGCTGTTCAAGCTCTGCTTTATCATCGTTCGATGCTGTTTTATCATTTAGGATAGCACTGCGCAAGCTAATTGGTCAATTGTTTCAGTAAACAGTTGACCAATGAGCGCACGCAGCACATTGTAACACTTTTCACAAAATCACTCCCATAAAGGAATTACTACTCTCTAGCTCCCATAGATTTAAGAAAAGCGAGAGGAAAGATGTTACAAATCAAAAATAATATACAAAATTATATTCAATTAGCATAATGGTCACAATAGCCAAACACAGGCGACCTACTTTACCAATGTAAAAAAAAAAAAAAAAAAAAAAAATTAAACACGTAAGTACAGTGTTTAATTTAATTTTTTTATTTTTTTTTTTTTTTTTTCCTACTTTATCAATGTTCCTGGAATCAACACATGACATTTCCAATGCAATAGCAGCTTCAAGCTGATGCGTGTATATAATTTCAGATTGTATGTATGTATGTATGTATGTATGTGAAGAATGTTTCATTTTCGGTTGTATGCTAGTAAGGAAAGGATCCAATGATAGAATAAGATTGTGCAGAATATCTTCATTGGTGGCGATATTGCTGTTCACATATGACTTTCTCGGTATTTGCGGAAGTCTTTGTTCCTTGCCTCACATGCTTCTTCGAATAAGAAGCCTGTTACAAACTCCTTACTACTTAGTCTTTGATTATATATATTGATGTCTGTCATTCATTTTGAGTTGATATATTAGAAATCTATTTATGAACTAAATACGTGTTTATTTTATTGGCGACGATGATAAAGACGTAACTATGAATAGTGAACAATTTACCCAGTTTTTACACGCCCAACAGGCGCAACAGGAACAAATAACACAAATATTAAAGTTGTTAATGCAAAAAACGACCAACAGCGGCGGCGTGACGAACACCGCCTCCACAACAAAAACTTGACAAAATGGTAATCATAAAAAACTTTAACATGGAAAAATACAACCCAGAGACATGCAGAGTCGATAATTTCATTGATTTCTTCGAGACAAAGTGTAGAATATTTGATATTACTAATGAGCAATTACAGAAAGATCTACTGTTGAATTTTTTAACGCCAGAAATATTCCGCGAGTTGAAAATAGCACTTACACCCAGATTTGACACCAGCACTTACAAAGATATTTGTACCAAACTTTGTACCGCATTAAAAAGACCAGGTACCGTGCTTTAGCAGATTTTTGGAACTGCATAAGGGAGACAACTGAGTCGATGGAGCATTACGCAAACAGACTTAAAAGCCTGAGCCGGGATTGTGGATATCACGATGAACTGTTGGAACGACAGCTACGCGACCGTTTTGCTACAGGACTAAACCATCCAGACCTTGAAACGGATCTGAAACAGAAATGGCCAGACTTACAAGAAACTGAACAAAGAAAATCGAGAGAAGTTACGTTTTCTCAAATTTTTGCAATTGCACAATCACGTGAACAACCTGAACATGATACCCCAGGTTCGAGTGTCAACCGAATCAGAAAAAAAAACAATACTCGGAATTCTACTACACGAGACAACAATACAATGCGTAAACTATACTCTAACCAATGCTTAAGATGTGGCAAGAATGACAAACATGACCTCGCCAACTGCCCGGCGAAGAAACACATATGTGACGAATGCAATATAGAAGGACACTTTGAAAATTGTTGCATTAAAACCGGACGCGCATTTATTGAAGGAAAGAAAACATCGAATCCTTTCAAGCACAAGTTACAGAGGATCACCGACAGTCATACAACTGCTTCACCACATGATTCTATGGAAAGTAGCAATGATGATGGAGAATTAGTTTGCAACATTGCAAGCACCAGTAAGAAAGACTGCAAACAAATCGATGTCTTAATCAATGGCGTAAAATGGACGATGGATTGGGACCCCGGCTCCACCTACTCAATAATCAGTTCCCATTTCTGGAAGAAAATTGGTTCACCAACCTTATCTAATGCACCAAAACTTAAAGCCTACTGCAACTACAAGTTAAAATCAAAAGGCCTTACAGACGTAACTGTCGAAATTGACGGACGCCAATTGTTTTTACCAGTTGTGGTAATGAAAAACGCTAACCCGATGCTTTTTGGTCTTCATTGGAATGAAATGTTTGAGATGGAATTTCCGAAACCCGTTTACTCAGTCAAACCTATTATTCCAACTACACTCAAGCATGTCCTTGATGAACATAGTCAACTTTTCGATGGGAAATTGGGCAAGGTAATAGACTACCAAGTTAACATTCACGTCAAACCAGGGGCTGAACCTGTACACCTCCCAGCAAGACCGATCAAATTCAGCATGAAGAAAAACGTTGAACGGGAATTAGATCGCCTTGTTACCGAAGGCATAATACAAAAAGTAGACCCAAATATTACTCCTTTCCTTTGAATTTAGATATGTTTATCTGTTTGCCTGATGAAATGCATTGCATTATTACAACAATTCTTTATATTAAGTTCTCATCTAATTCAGTAATATAGGCAGTTGTTTCTGGATCTGCAAAATACTGTCTTGCAACATTCCCAGTATTGGTGTTACCACTGCCCTGTTTGACTATGTCTAATAGTATGCTGGTTTCTCTTCGAAAAATTTCTTGAATGACTTCTGTCTTATCTTTCACTTCATTTCTTCACCTTTTGCTTGCTATGATTATATAAATCTTCTGTGTTTATATAAGTCTTCTTGCACTGCCTTAGCTCTCACTGCTTCAAAATTATTCATTCAGTCAGACGAGATTTGCACAGATCACATACAGCAGCCGAAGTCCCTGAACGAGTGCATTTTTCCATACATGGTTGGCATTAGGCTGTGTGTGGCCATGGCATTTCCGCAATCAGTTGGAGTTCGTTCAGTGATCTCTGACTCAAATGCAGCCAATTCCGTTTTTATGTTTGCATTTGTCTACTTCATAAACTTAAAAGAAATCGGACGACAGCAAGCAGTAGACGAAGTCTTGTCATTTTGCCATACTGTTTCCACTCAAACTTTCAGTGAGTTGATGAGAAGCACAAGGCTTGCCATAAATACTTCTCACCTTAAAGTGTTTTTTTGCTAATAAACAGTGACTAGATGTACCATCGAATCCCAACTTACTATTCATCACAACATAAGTCACGCACCTGCATTAAAATTATTATTAAATGATTCCATAAGTCTTTTAGCCATAAGATCTAAGAGTGCTTGCAGTCGTAATTTGTGCAAGTGCGTTCTGTGGAGAAATTTCAGGGGGTGTTGTGCAGTGTGTGATGCAGTTCACTTTCTAGGAAATCTATGGATGATCTATGATCTTGGAGGCATCAATGAACATCTCAGCAAATCTGAAAATCAATTAATCACACAGAATATTAGTGAAAACTGAAGTTGAGAAAAGGAGCGATAATATCCCAACAAACAAAGAGAGATAAATTTATTTGCGTTGGCTTGGCTGATCGCTGGTAGGTACCTACCTGCGTATAGACATTGCATGATTCAAGAAAACAGTCTAGGCGTAGTTACATTAATTAAACCATGAGACAATGGTAAATAAAATTTCGAAGTGTTTGGTTTGGGGTTTGGTACTTTGTGACACAGATTATAGATATGGTTTGTTATGTGATCCACAGATTATTCATATAAAAGTAGTTTTTATTTGAATGCTTGAGACTCAGCTGTCTATTCACGAGCTAACACACAGACTTTATATAAAGAAAAAATAATAATAATAATAATAAAAAGGGTATAAAAAAAATATGTTGTATGAATAACGGCGGCCAAAAAAATTGTTGGTGTAGGTAGTGCTTGAAATCTTGAATTGAAGAATTAATTTAATCGTAGAGTATCAATTTTAATCAATTCCTGTCGGTGTCACTGATTTCAGTATCGTTGCCTAAATATGCCTGATGAAATAGATATTTGTCTAGTATGCTTGCGTACTGATATAATGCTCAAAGTTATCGATCCCAGGTTATCTGACTTGTGCGAGGAATTGTGCGATTATTCGTATTATTCGGTGAGTAAAAGGTTTATTGCATTGATCAGCTCGCGCCCCGTACCTTTCTCCTTAGATTTGTCTGTGCTAAAATCAGTACAAGACTTAAAAAAACACGGAAACAACGCTCGCCGATCACGCTCAAATACCGACTTTTAAACTAAGTAGCTCGGGTTCGATTTCCTGCGACAGGAGAAATAAGAAGTATCTTTGGTCTACAAAGCCGCTAACACAGTTAAGGAACGGTAAGTTTATATTAGAGTTTTCCCCAGTGTCCGAATGGATTCTTCATACTTAATTATTTTTCCTGAAATCCCAACGTTTTTGTTACGAAATTATAGTGGGATTTCCTGCCTTGTTTTCTTATATTATTTATCACAAACATTTGTTCAAGGAGGACTTATTACTATGCAGCATATCTTACCAGTCACTCTGGAAATGCATGAAAAATTATGGTGTGCAGTAAAAACTACCCTACCATGAAACAGAAATTGATACCGAAAAAGCCAAAATGTTAGTTTTAGCAGTGGATGCCTATCACCATGTGGTGCCCCTTCTCATGCAGCAGGTGCTGTGAGGTCCAGTGATAGGGAATTCAGGAAATGGGCAGCAGCGTGCTATATAGGATATTCAGCTGCCGTCCACTATCTAAAATGCCATTATGCTTCAAAACCAAGTTTGAAGATGTCAGCAAAAAAGCAGAAGAATTTTAAAATGAATGGCACTTTTTGACCATGAACCATATACAAGACCTCTAGAAATGAAAATACAAATTTTTATAGTAGTTTCTAATAGATGTACTTTAAAATTAAAGCACCTCTATGACAATATGAAAAAATCATTTTTTGTTTGATTAGCTAAGCTTTAAATGTGGATGAAAGTGAAAACCAAACGCTAAGATGCAGCTAAGTTCAGCTTAACGGCTTTTTAGTTTAGTATTACTTGGTAACTGACTATTGAAATTTGTGTATCATAATATTTACTTAGATTACCTAACTAAACACCGTTTAGAGTTGTAGCGCCATTATAGTTACACATTTAGACCTTCCTTCGTGGTGATTTATCCATAGCTATATAGCCGTTAATGTATTATAGCCACATTCTTGACAAGCAATATGGATAACATATTATGTCAAAAAAATTAATTAAGACCTTAATTTCGTTCAAATATATTTTTTTAAATTGCGGTTAAACATTGCATGTCATACATAGCCACTATTTAGTTTTGCATTTACTACTTAATAATTGAGAATATCATTTAAATTTAAGCTCACTTCAAAAATGAAACTATAAATGATTACAAATCACATTTTTAGTAATTAAATTTTGCTATTCTAGATAAAAATAATATTAATATTATAATTTATGTACATGCCCATACCCTATACTTACAACATAATTTACCCAGCAATGAGGATGCCCAAGCCACATTGACCCGCCACTACACCTACAACCTGCCGGAAGTCAGCCTGAACAAGATCAAGATAGCACTCAAACATCTTAAAAATGGAAAAGCCCCAGGAGAAGACGGGAGTTACTTCGGAACTTTTCAAAGCGGCAGGAAGACCCATACTTCGAGAGTTCCAGTTTTTTTAAGAACTCCACAACTTCTGTTCCACAGGTGAAACAGAAGCATGGAAGCATTAATTTTCAAAAAAAGAGATAAAACACTGGTAGTCTCAAATCGTCTAGTGAGAATACTTGATTGAATTTCAGCCTCCAAATTAAACTGAGTTTGAGGGGATTACAGGACCATGGACCACATCCACACAGTGCGGCTGGTTATACAGAAGACTGAAGCGTATAACCAGCCCCTATGTCTTGTTTTTGTGGACTATGAGACTGTCCAAAGAAGGGCTGTTCTTGAATCGCTGAAGCGATACCAAGTGGACTGGCGAATCTGGAGATACATCGAAGTGATGAGATGATGCCTATATGACGCCACAACTGTGTCCGTTCACATCCAGAACCGGCAGACTAAACCTATCCAGCTGCGGAGGGGAGCGAGACAGGAGGATGTTATATCCCCGAAACTGTTCACTGTCGCCCTGGAAGATATGTTTAAGACTCTGGCCTGGAAAGCACGGGCTTAAGAAAAAGAAAGAAAGAAAGAAAATACATTTATTCAACACACACAAAAATAAAAGATACAAATGTTACACGGAATATAAAGTTCCGGTATTTTACTTAGGCACTATAAAAGGTATTAGCACAGTTATAGGTAATAAGTGGAGTCTAGGCCTAGGCACAGTGGTTATATCGATGCAGCTTCCTACAAAACGATGCGCACAAACACAGAGCTATGGGCTGACTAAAAACTCTAATCGAAGCTAGGTGGCGCGGCCGTGGCGCGTGGCTGGCGCCCGGGAGGGGTGTCGCGGGGTAAGCGGGGCGATGCATGTATCACGGCGGTTGGTTACTAGGTGAAAAGCGCGCGAAACTTGTGGAGGGGCAACGAGCGCTACTTACTCCCCCTCTAGTTCGAACATGGCGCCCTCGCGTTCGGACTAGAACCTAGTATAACGTGGCCGTTCGCTATGGTCCTAAACAGTTACGAAGTGAGGTGCAGTGTGCAGTGTGAGGCGTGGTACTTCTCTATGCGCTTCCCTGACGACGGGGGCATGAAGTGGCTCTCACAACTTCCGTCACCTTGTACAGTCCAACTTTTCATGTCACCTGCTTACACCTTACATACCTTCTGCTCAGCGCCGGCCGGTATGGCGGTGAGGCGATGGGTTTCTGGCTCTCGTCGACTCGGATCCGGCGGGTAGCGTTAGTTGTAGGTGGGCATTCGGTGGTGTGACGGTCTGCTCTACTCACGTTCAGCTGAATGAGATTGATCTTGGAGCAGGTGTCACTTTAACCCCTTCATCCTCTCTCAGTACTAGGTCGTCAGCGTCGACGTGCAGGAGCTCTGCACTATCGGCGGATGACATCGCTGGTGGGTGAAGACTGTAGGTATGTACAAAGTGGAACCTATGTCTGGGTGCATCGGTAAAACTCCAACTGCCTTGTGACAGGTTAAGCATGTAAGACTACAAACGTGGTAAGAATGCTACGGCCATGCAAAACTACCATAGTGTCACAGGTCAATGCACTCCTTACCTGTTGAGTACCGTCGGCGAGTTCCACCAAGCGGTGAGTCGAATGAAATTTAACCCCGCTATCCACGAGTATCGCGTAGAGGCCAGGACTGGCGATGCTGTGAGTTGCGCCGGTATCCAGCACAGAGAAACCCTCACGGCCAGCAACCTTAATGTTTACAGTAGGACGGTATATGTCCTCGCAATCTATCTCTACGCTGTGAAACTCAACTTTTTGTTTATCGCTTTTCGAGCTAGAACTACAAGTCTCACACCTCGAACGTACTGTACCAGGCGTAGGTACCAGGTCTACCGCAACCGAAACATTACAACGTACTACCTTTCCCGGATAAGGTCGAATCGGCCTTACACGCTGACTCAGCGAGCGGTTTCGACCTGCACTCCTCTGCGATATGCCCGAAACGATTGCACGCCATACATCGCGGTCGTATGCGTTTCATCGCAGTGTTCGAACAAGAGGGGGTCGTCGCAGTCGAGGGGCTCGTCGCAGTCGAGGGGTCGCGACAGTCGAGGGGTTAAAACTATCGGCACTTGAGGGATTAACGGAATAACTATCACTACTCAAGGTATTACTTATTATTCTACTGGGATGTGAATGGAAAGTGATCGCGGAAGGATGGTTCGTTACGTGCATCGTAGCCTCGTATTGAGTCGTAGGTATTTAGCTCTTACGACTTACCTCACTCAAAGATTCCTCAACGTACCTAGCCCGTTCGAGTAGATAGTCGAGCATTCATTCATTCATTCGATTCATTTACACTATCTCGCGTAACCCTTTTACGTATCCTACGGTCTAAGAGTCCATAAACAATGTCCAGCTGTATAACTTCGGGCTCGATGTATGGTAATCGCGAGAGGCTAGCGCGCACTCGCGAAATAAATGAATCGGCACGTTCGTCGCCTTGTTCCTAGGCGAAGATATCCCGGAAGATCTTGTGGGCAGGTCGTGGCGTGCCGTACATGGCACGGAGTCGATGCGCTACTTCGTCCTAGGTCTTCATTGTGGTTTTCACGCCGCGCCACCATACGGCAAGTTGATATTATATGGAGGACGGAAAAGTGTGAATTGTAGGTACAGAGTCAATAACACATGATACTCGTACTTTACAGGTGAGGTGAGTAGCGTGAGTTTATGCCGCCTGCAGCCGAACCGGAATTTGCCACCACCTATTTTCTTTAATTTCAAATCTATTTATACATCAAAATGATTAAAGGACGCGAGCAGAGCGATAGCAAAAATGTTAAGCTATTTCTCTTAGTGTGGAAAATGAAATATAATATTTAACCATATGAAAAAACAAAAGAAACGCGAGCGAAGCGAGCGCGAAATTTTTGTGGTGTTTCTATCAATGCTGAAATTAATTGATAATAATCATAACCATATAAAAATCATTGTATGGACAAACACAAAAGGCGAGGACGAGCGAAGCGAGCGTGAAGTTTGAGTTATTTCTTTAAAATATTGTGCTGATTCCAAAAAATAACTGCTTTTTTTTAAATTATTTTCTTTCAATGTACCTACATATCGAATCGAAACAATGACTGAAAATAATGAAAAATACTATAACCAATAGGTACTGACAGAGATCGCGAAAATGTTGAGCTACTAATACTTGCATAGAAATTAAAAAACTGCTTAAAAGTCGATCTATTTTCACTGTAAAATAATTCAAAATTCCCAATTATAGCTCTTGACAACAAAAACTTGTAAACAAAGTGCTGTGCCGTTTTGGCGGGAAGATTTTTTCTTTTGTGTGTATATTTTTAGATAGTTTTATTATTGTTTAGAAACTTTTCGGTGATCTTTATTGTTTTATCCATAATGGTATAATACATTATGTAATTTATTGTAATAAACTTTTCATCAAATATATAAGTTTTGTTCGTCGATATCCCGCCAATATCTTTGGATGCTGATATGAGAATTATTATACTGATTGCATTTTTTTTTTCTTATTTTAGAGATAAAATGTTATAAATAAACTGAGGTTATAAAATCAAAATTGAAAAAAATTAAAGTAAAGGTAATTTATTTCCAAAAATAGCACAGATTTTCAAGGGTTTTTTCGAATCAAGCAGCTGTAGTTAATAAAATAATTATTTATGTGATATTATTTTAATGTATTCTTATTGATAATTTCAATGGCTTTCTAGAACAGAAACACAAAACATTATAATTGCAAGCATTCAGCAGGAAAAGACGTAAATAGAGCATGAGAACCCAGTTCAACCCGGATAACTGCAGGTAATCCGAGGACCTCACACGTTTTAGGCGCGCGTAGGCTTGGACTTGCAAGGGTTTAACAATAGACTGTAGCAGCGCGGATGGGACTTGGAATGGAATGAAAGTCAAATGGCTTCTCTGTTCATTTGGCTACCTTTTTTGGGAGCAGCTGCCCCCCCCCCCCCCCTCCCCCTCCCCTTGGCGACGTCCTTGGGCACCGTGGTTATATCGATGCAGCTTCCTACAAAACGATGCGCACAAACACAGCTATGTGCTGACTAAAAACTCTAATCGAAGCTAGGTGGCGCGGCCGCGGCGCGTGGCTGGCGCCCGGGAGAGGTGACGCGGGGTAAGCGGGGCGATGCACGTATCACGGCGGTTGGTTGCTAGGTGAAAAGCGCGCGAAACTTGTGGAGGGGCAACGAGCGCTACACAAATAATTAGAATAATTAAGTAGGTACAATAGAAAAGGAAAACAAAGAAAAGGTAAAGTAGATAATTAAAGTGGTGATGAATGGGCCTTAACTCAGCATTAGGCTGTTTGCCGAAGGCACGCAGCGCTGGTTTTCAGCTAAAGCCCAGAGGGAGGGGAAAAAATAAACATACAAGAATAAGTATAAACAATGAAATTAAATATGAATACATTTAACCACCTCCCTTTCGCTAATGATATTGTCCTTCAGGCGGAGCCGCTTTAGGATCTCGAACAAATGGTAGCCAACCTAGCTCGTGCCTCAAATCGTATCTGTCTCGGGATGAAGCCGAGGGGAACACCGTTAGCGTCCAATCGTTAATGGTGTCCCCCTTGAAGTTGTTCAGGAATATGTTTATCTCGGGCAGATTATGCAATTGGGTAAGAACAACTTCGAAACGGAAGCCAATAGGTGGATTCAGCTGGGATGGCCAGCATCTAGTAAACTGTGTCAGGTCTTCTCGTCGTCTATACCACAGTGCCTAAAATGCGTGCGTCCTACCGGTTATGACCTAAAGCCGGAGCTTTAGATCATAGCCGGTAGGACGCACGCACGCACGCATACGTAGACGCTCACAGTGAAGCTGGTCCACAAATTTTAAGTCGTACAGTGAGCAATGGAGAGAGCCATGATTGAAGTTTCTCTAAAGAACACAGTCCGAAATGAGGGAATCCGCTAATAGCTCTAAAAATTAGCAAAGTGAAGTGGCTATGGGCTGGTCATATAACTCGAAGCAACCTCGACAACCGTTGGGGTAAACGAGTTCTGGAGTGCAGACTGCGTTTAGGCAAACGTAGTGTAGGGCGCCGCAGGCAGGTGAAGTGACGACTTGTGCTGGCAGCGACTGGATGAGGAGAGCCGAAGATCGGGTTCAGTAGTGTTCACAAGGAAAGGCCTGTTTCCGGTGGACATTCGTGATGATGATGATGATATGCCCATAACATTCGGTTTGTGTTATATAATAGAGAAATTAAACCTTACAAATAATTTGGGGATTGCTTATAATAATATCTAACACTATCAGACATCTAAGGACAAGTCTTTAAGATAAACAATATCCCAATTAAGTAAGATTTACACACAATACATCGCAAACAGTTCCCTAACATTTAAATTCTAATTATAAAATATTTTGTTTGTTTTATTTTACTTAGATAAGATCACAAATCCATACCAATATATAAAAGTGAAACATTGTTTGTTTGTTTGGGGAGCTTTTACGCGATAACGGCTGGACGGATTTTGATGAAACTTGGAATGGAGAACTTTTACCCTGGAATAAACCATAGTATATTTTGTATCCCGGAAAACTGTAAGTTTACACTGGAAAACTGGAAAAACTTGGAAAAATGTTGATTACTCGCTGTAAGAAACGATTGCCATGGAAACGAAATAAGTATGTAAAAAACATCAAGAGTGGTGCTATACCTACTTTTGCATTGGTTTTTAATATCCTAGAAGAACCTAGGATGCTTTTTTTCGCGATAAACAGTAGTCCGCGCGGACGAAGTCGCGGGCGGGAAAACTAGTTACAAATAATTGAAGATTAAGATCGCGGCGTGGCGCGGAGCATTATAACGGCGTTTTAGTAAAGGTTAACGTTTTTTTTTAAGTTGAGGAAACATATAAAATATTTATTAGTTTCATTTTCGAATATCTATTGACTGCTTGTTCTTACAAGTTATAGTGAATTATATAATAAAATAGTGAATTATATAATAAAATACTTATCTTAAAAACGAAGCGAACTTAACGTCGTTTATTCGAAGGATTATCCTATAACCGCGTTTTAGTTAAGGAATTTTACAATAATTACAACACAAATCTCAACATAAAAGTAATTAAAGTACTTTAACTCCGCGTTTTAGGGTTACACAACACAATTAACGACTTTATAGGTAAGCAATTATTTGCTATTTTACAATATATTGATGTAGTTATGGGATTATAGTGGTTATTTAGTTAGATAATATTAGATGACGACTTTATTGACGTGTAATGTTGAAAAGAAATGTAACATAGCGGCGTTTGTGCCATTTTTACCTTAGAAACTATGACAGATCGGAACACGATTATAAGACAGGTCGATAGAGAATTTTAAACTCTATCCGATCATGTTTAAAAGTAAAAGTCGGAGTGTGGTCTTGGGTCGCTGGCACAACTGCTCCAGTGATAAAGATAGTGCAAATGAGGATGAAGATATTGATAATGAAGATGGTACTAGGGCTACCAGGGGGTGATTTGGGGCTAGGTCGTTGTGACAAGTCATACATTCACGTAGTAATTGTTATTAGTTCCGTGTCCGGACAGTGCAGCAGCACGTGCTCCACAGTCTCGTTCTCTTCTATGCAGCCGCGAAACAGTAGACTATCTGTGGCTCCAGTTTTGTACTGATAAGTCGCGGTGACATGTAATAATTAAGAGGCGTAGGTCCTGTCGATGCAACTTGAGTAAGTTGTTTGTTATATTTCTGTTAAGAGTTGGGAACGTGGCTTAATGGCATTATAGATAGTGGAGGGCAGTATGAACAACTGCTGCAATCAACAATATGTGTGCCAAGCACAGTGATTATCGCAAACGCCTCTTATGATAAGCAAAGAGCGAGTGACCGCTCATAGTGGCTCTATGGGGGAGAGCGATGTTGAGCCGTGGATGTCTACTGGCTGCTGAGTTACTGGATGTGATGGAGGTTCCGTCACTTAAAGCAAGTTTACTAGTGTAAGTGCTATGCTCGCAACTAGTAGCGCTCGAGTAATACAACAACATTATATGCTCAGTTCAACTCACAGTTTCTGAACTTTCAATGCAGGGATTAGCTTGATGCATAGCGAGGACTTACTGTGAGTGCAAAGGCCTGACTGAGGCACCTCTATCAAGGTCTTGTAATCTTTAAATAAAAATCATTTTGTTTCAGTTTGGTACGAGCGATCCTAAGTTCTGCGCGGTATGTGAACATCTGCTCAGGAAGCTGTACAATTTCAAAGAGAAGTGTGTATTGGCCATAAACATACTGCAGAAATGGAACAAGAAAAAAGATGTAAGTTACAATTACTATTATTGTCTTCTATTATTTATCTTTACTTACAATAAAGCAAGAACATAAAATCTGCACAAAAAGAATTTAAAAAAAAGTTTTCGTGTTGGTAGGTTGGTGTCTGTTTATCTGTTCGTACATCACATTAAGACTACTGGATTGATTGCGATGCGGTTTTCAGTGTTGGATAGCCTTAAGTTTTGACTTAAACTGGTATTTCAATTCATTGTGTAGAAGTCAAACAATAACAAAAAAACATGCAAGTTTTTTTTCAAATTTGGTATATTATTACTTTTGATTTCGGAATAACACATGGGATCCTATAAAATGAACATGCAGGCAACGCGCGGGCACAGTTAATTGTTTACATATAATAGTCTGTTATCTTGGACCTTGCTACAACCTTCTAAAAACAAAAACTATCATCTAAATTATGATTTTCCCATGGAGAAAAGTTAAATGTCCATGGATACAAAACTAACTAACCATTTAAACAGTAAAATATCCATGGACACAAAACTAACTAACCATGTAAACAGTAAAATATCCATGGATACAAAACTAACCATGTAAACAGTAAAATATCCATGGATACAAAACTAACCATGTAAACAGTAAAATGTCCATGGACACAAAACTAACTAACCATATAAACAGTAAAATGTCCATGGACACAAAATTAACTAACCATGTAAAAAGTAAAATTTACATGGACACAACACTAACTAACCATGTAAAAAGTAAAATGTCCAAGGACACAAAACTAACCTACCATGTAAACGGTAAAATGTCCATGGACACAAAACTAACTAACCATGTAAAAAGTAAAATGTCCATGGACACAAAAGTAACTAACCATGTAAACAGTAAAATGTCCAAGGACACAAAAGTAACTAACCATGTAAAAAGTGATGATGATGATGATGATGATGTCTTCCATGCCGATTTCGACAACGGCGACCATTTCTGTTTTATGTTACTTGTGCGTCCTCACATGACTAATGTAAAGGTGATATCAGACGTTTCACTCGAATGAACGTTCACTCGAGTGAATGCTTCATCTTTCTTTCATTTCATGTTCACACGGCTTAGCTGGAATGAAATAGAAATGAAAATTCACTTCTATTTTCATTAAATATGTCGTCGAATGATGTCGTGCGTCTTGGAATTAGTTTAATTTGTTATCATTTAATCAAGGGTGCGACCATGGATTGCAAGAACAAATTTATTGGGAGCTTCAGATACATTGTTGAGGAACTAGCAGATGAAGATCCTGAATCATATTGCTACTAATAGTCACTAATTAGAGATGTCATAGCGTTTGCCCATATTGTTCTGTCTTTATATTCAGCATGTTTGTGGTTCTAAAGGCATTGATCGTTTTTAAAGTTCTTCAAAAATAAGAGAGTATTTTCATCATTCCACTTGAACACCATTTTGCCGCAAACTCAGAAAAATATATTTAAAGTAGCGATGTGGCGTAGCGACGTTCATCTCCTACAGGACTCGAGACAAAATGACCAAATCCGAGTGAATGTTCTTTCTGTGTTCAGATAGTTCATTTTTCGTTCATTCGAAATGGGAGTGAAAGATGCGAATGAAAATATCCAACATCGTTGGATCGGTTCATTAATGAATTCATTCGGTACTCTTGTTTCATTTTGTGTTCAGACGTTTCATTTCAAGTGAAAGGTGCCTAATGAAAGACGAAAATGAAAGAAAAATGAATCGTCTGATATCACCCTAACCAATTTTAGCCGTAAACGTCCGAAGACAGGTGCCACATGTGAGAACTCCATTTGCATAATTGTAGAAAATGTGCGAAGGCGCTCTATTTTTGAAATGTTCCCGTCGTAGATCAAGCTCGCGCCTTCGTTTATTTTCAAAGTAGAAAGTTTTTATTTTAACTTTTTGTCTCCATTCAGATCGACTGGAAGCTTGCGATTCTTATGTCGTGGGCTCGATCCCGCACCCCTTCATATGCCTCTTCAGCACATCTTATCTTTATTCTTTTATATCTCAAAAACTGGCCTCCGCTTTTACGCTTGCCTTCTTCAAGTTCTGAGTAAAATATGCTCTTGGCCACTCTTTCTTCGGGCATTCGAGATACGTGCCCACACCATCGCAGCTGCCTTCGCATGAGGTAGGATTCAATTCCGCACACATTTGCACGCCTGAGAACATCGGTGTTCCTGACACGGTCAGACCATTTAATGTTCAGAATATCGCGAAGACATTTCAGGTGAAATCTGTCAAGCGTACGTATGTGGCGACGGTACAGGCTCCACGTCTCTGCCGCGTATAGGATGTTAGGCAAGACAATCGCCATGTACACTTTGATTTTTGTCTCAAGCTTAATGTTGTCCATGGACACAAAACTAACTAACCATATAAAAAGTAAAATATCCATGGACACAACACTAACTAACCATGTAAAAAGTAAAATGTCCAAGGACACAAAACTAACTAACCATGTAAACAGTAAAATGACCATGGACACAAAACTAACTAACCGTGTAAAAAGTAAAATGTCCATGGACACAAAAGTAACTAACCATGTAAACAGTAAAACGTCCATGGACACAAAAGTAACTAACCATGTAAAAAGTAAAATGTCCATGGATACTAAAGTAACTAACTATGTAAAAAGTAACACATCCATGGACACAAAACTAACTAACCATGTAAATGTAAAATGTCCATGGACACAAAACTAACTAACCATGTAAAAAGTAAAATATCCATAGACACAACACTAAATAACCATGTAAAAAGTAAAATGTCCAAGGACACAAAACTAACTAACCATGTAAAAAGTAAAATATCCATGGGCACAAAACTAACTAACCATGTAAAAAGTAAAATGTCCATGGACACAAAAGTAACTAACTATGTTTTTTTTTTTTTTTTTACTACGGACTAGGAAATCGTTTGACCACGATCTCACCTGATGGAAAGCGATGATGTGGTCGAAGGTGTAGCACGCTTGCCTAGTAGATACCTATTCACTCTTGACTTGAATACACCGGGGTTATAATTTACCGGAAACACTGACGAGGGCAGGGCATTCCACTCCTTTGCAGTTCTTATAATAAATGAAGAAGCGTAACGCTTCGTTCTTGTGCGAGGTATTTCAACCATTAAAGAGTGGCGCTTTGCTGATCGTCTAGTCGTACGGTGATGGATGGATGGTGATGGGGGAATCAGGTTGTGCAGTTCTTGTGCACACTCTCCATAGTGCAATCTATAGAATACCGCCAGGCTTGCTACCTCTCGTCGATGCGCCAGACTTTGAAGCTTAATCTTTACCAGAGTGTCATCCCCAATGAGCCTAATAGCACGTCTCTCAATTGAATCCAAAGACTCGAGCTGATACTTGGCAGAACCGTCCCAGAGGTGGCAGCACTGGTGGTGACTGTGCTTGATAAAGATTCAAAAGCTGTCCCGGTTTGAAGTACCGCCTAACCTTAGACAAAATACCAAGTTTTTTTTGCAGCTACCTTGGCTTTGGATTCAATATAAGACCCACAATTCAGGTTTGATGTGAGTTCGACACCCAAAAGCTCCAGTAAACAAGCAGCAATGCTCCAGTAGCAATGTAAACAGTAAAATGTCCATGGACACAAAAGTAACTTACCATGATGTTTAAAAAAATTGCATGAGCTTTCATCGAAGTAAAACATGAATATAAAACCTCGGTGATGGTAATACTGCCACCTGACTAGTTACCAGGGATCACAGTCCAGTACCAGGAGTAAAGTCACGCAGGGACTAAGTCATGGTGTTCCGGCAACAGTCTTTGAGAGCGAGAGCCTTTTTAGTACCGTCTTCTACCAAAACATCAGTTGAGGTAGTGGTCAAATGCTTGCCATAAAAGACATTTATTTCCAGGATAAGAAGCCTCTGAGCCTGCTCTACACACTTTTACCCCAGAGTGCCTTTGGGATCTGGAGGCCGAGCAACACCAAAACATTCTACTTGGAAGAAGAACCAAAACCAGTGCCTAGTAATAGTACACCGAGCTCTGAACCAGTGTCAAAAAATAGGACACCAAGCACTGAACCAGTGTCGAGTAATAGTACACCAAGCTCTGAACCAGTGTCAAAAAATAAGACACTGAGCACTGAACCAGTATCAAATAATATTACACCCAGCACACATCCAATTTTAAATATGCCAATTTTGACCCCAGCACCAAACAAAACCACACGGTGGCTGGTACCAAACTTAAACACGCTCAATCCAGGAACAGTCCTAATTATAAATGCTCTGCAGACATCAGCAACAAAGCCATTAGCAGCAAGTGTAAATGTACCAAGGCCATTAAGAACTTGTTTAAATGTACCAAGCCAAAATATAGGGACAAGTGTACCAGTGTCAAGAAATGTATTACAGAGCATTAATGTACGAAATTCTCATCCAGATAATATATTCCCTATGGAGAAATTTGTATTTGTGGATAATAGTCAACAATTGGATAATGATTACAGTAATCAGGTATGGAGAACGTTTTTATGTTAAGATTCATGTGTTTATTACTTACAAATAAAAAATACATTGAACCTAATTTGAAGCTGAATTCCGAAGTGCTTCTTCGTTGCTTTACCAGATAGGCTCTCATAATTGTATATTGTTCTTTTATAATTATTTCTTTAACATATAATTTTATATTTAATGTAATTATTAGTAGTAGTTAAAATATGGAGCATCAAGCAAGCAAGCACCCATAAGTTTTTTTAACTGTTACCTTTTTACAGGGACCAATTGAAAACCAAATTCCAATTAATGACATAAAACTGGAAACGAACTGTGACGATGATTCACAAGTTCTGAACCTGGAAGAAATTCTAAAAACTGAAGAAGAGACATTTCCGATTTTTGAAATTGTTCCCGAACATACAATAATATGTAAAAATGTAGAAGCATCACAAAAAAATGATAAACAACCGCAAATCGAAGATGATGCTGAAAAAGTGGAATATATAGATGACTCTATGTCAAACAGTGATAATGATATTGGAATAGATGATGTTCTTGATGATACTATCTTAAACCATAATGACGTTAATGAAACAGGATCTAGCATAAACAGCGACGATATCCGTGACATAGATAAAGCCCTAGACGACTCCAGTATTGACGGTGATTATAATGATGATAAAGTTAAAGAAAATAACAAAAGCCCAACAGTAAAAAATAAGTCCCTTACTGAATTAGCCAACATAACTCTTTCCGATGATGACTTCATCACTAATAATGAAACGGAAGTTCTAGAAGAAGAGGAAGACGAAGAGGTTAATGTCACAGACGATGATGAAAATGAAGAATGGAACACAGCAAATAAAATAATAGCAGATATAAAAAACATAAACGCAGAATTAGATTCAATAAATGATAATTATGAAAAAAAAATTATACAGACTGGCAACATTATTCAGAAAAACAATAAACATAATATCATTCGGAAAAATAAGACTAGGAGAAAGCAAGTCTTTGAGAAATTTATAATAATAAATAATGAAATGGATGCAATACAAGAAAATTGCAATTACATCATTAATCTTGGAGAGGGACCACAGTTCATACAAAACCGAACAAAGTCAGTTTTATGGTTTCTTACTTTATTACTGCAATTTACACTGTCATTCTATTTCAAAAGCATTGGATTGTCCTATATTTTTATGCATCTTTCACTCGAATTTTGGCTTTAAATTTTTGTATCAGTACCACCGTTCTGGGCTGCCGTTCTCTAGAAAAAAAACTATACATATTCAATTATATAAAACTAAAACACAAATGTATTTTGACAGGGAATTAAAAGACAAGCTTAGGGCCAAATTCGAGTCCTGCGGAGAGCTGAAATCAGCCAAAGGAGTCATTATAGACAAAGAACACGTCCTGAACTGCCTGGAGCGCAGAGCCTGTCATTATCTGATAGAGGTTTTGTGGAAAGCCGTCAACCGTACGTATTTACGACGTTTGTTGTTTTTTCTTCTTCTTTATTTTCTATTTATTTAATTTCGCGTGGTCTACCTGCGAGACTGTTCCTCTTCGTCACGCTGCAACAGATCTTGTTGCTGACGAACCTGCTCCTCCTACCAGCGAGACTATGCCTCTTTGTCACGCTGCAACTGATCTTGTAGCTGACAAACCTGGCGGCTGTGAAGTGCGCTGCTAGCGCGGCATCGCGCATCCCCTCACTTCTTCAATGCCCGCGCATTCCTAATATTTGCTATTGCGCAGCGCTCCGCGCCAACTGCACAGCCGCCATTAAGTTTGGTTCGTACTATAGCTGACAAGCCTGTTCCTCCTACCGGTGAGAATGTTCCTCTTCGTCACGCTGCAACTGATTTTGTAGCTGACGAGCCTGCTCCTCC
Source organism: Alsophila aescularia (assembly GCA_946251855.1). Classification (NCBI taxonomy): domain Eukaryota; kingdom Metazoa; phylum Arthropoda; class Insecta; order Lepidoptera; family Geometridae; genus Alsophila; species Alsophila aescularia. The sequence continues at coordinate 60,646,307 of OX276373.1, forward strand.
TACCAGCGATACTGTTCCTCTTCGTCATGCTGCAACTGATCTTGTGGCTGACGAACCTGCTACTCTTAAAGGCGAGACTGTTCCTCTTCGTCACGCTGCAATAAAAATCCACCCCTAGGGCACCTATAGGTACTCAAGGCATATTACCTCCTAATTTAAAATTTCTAAGTCCACCGGTTTAGGCCCTGAGTTGTCTCTCAGTCAGTCGATGTACTGTTTTATAGGTATAGAAGATTATTACAACAATGGCAAAATGTAATCTATACTGGATACGCATTTTTTTTAATAAGTTACCTGACGGTATTGATCAATTATCAATGCAATAGGATTAAATTAAATCTCATAAAGAAAGCATATTACAATGTAAATGATTATATTAATGACAGAAATGCATGGCCTGATGTCTCCAAGCTCCATGATAATAATAAATTACCACTTCTATGTTTACGTTACGTGAATAAAATGTTCAAAGTACTTTGTGAGATTTCTCATGACTACAACATGCCATGAGATCATGACATGATGTCACGTTGTTATAAACAACATAGAATTTTTGAATTTTCTCTGTTTAATTGTTTGATGATTGTGAGACATCTCATTGTCACTTTTATTTAAATTACGTGTATTATTATAATCGCAGTCAAAAATTTTAAGAATTAAAAGATATGGAAATATGACAACCCCGTAGAGTTTCTTGGTGCTTACTCTAACGAGCGTATTTCTAAAGTACCGGTCTACCGGTCAGAAATCAGAAGGGTATTTCCTTTTCCAGTGTGAGATTTAACTCTGTTGGCACGTGAAAGGGAAATTTCCTTTTCAAACTCAAATAATACTTAGTTTACCTAAATTTTATTGATTTGATCTATTTTATGTATTTCTCCTTGTTCATGAGAAGCTAATTTTGATTTGTAAAAGTGCTATTATTTTGTCACTTCACTTCACTTCTTGTTTGTTTACAATGAAATACTTTGACTTTATATTTGTAATAAACCAAGAAGAACGAAAAAGTCTGTACAAAGAAGATAATTAAAATAAAAATGATCCAGGGTACTTAAAATAAGCAGCTGAACAAAACTTTAACATTATTAAAATTCGTGTCCGTCTGTTTGTTTGTCTGTATGTGTGTTCGACGATCACGTAAAAACTACTAGACCGATTGCGATGCGGTTTTCACTGTTGTATAGATTACGGTTTGACTTAAAAACTGAGAACTTGGCACGATTTAAAAATAATCATTTCAGTAGCTCATTTGATGTACCCTACACCATATTTTTTATTTTATCGTTTTTGTACAGACTTTTTCGTACATATTGCTTTTTTATATGTATAGATAGATAGATACCTTATTGCTTTATTACAAGTATAGGTAGATAGATACAGGGTCCGTCACACGAAGTGTTACTAATTGAAAATGTTGATATTTGGTCAATTGACAAGTTTTCATTTTTCATAAGACAATGAAATTCGAAAACTATTTCGAGATATTGCGAAGCTGATCATTATATTTATTTTTCCAAAAAATTGAGCAAAATTATGTAATAACTCTCAACCAAGCAGAGTTCGGAGGAATAATAAAAAATCTGTTGTCTGTAAAGAAAAAAAATACTAAGCTAGAGCCTGACTTTGACAGACATAAATGTATTTTTTTTTCGAAAGTGGCTTCGGTAGTCTTGTTTATATCACTGAAGCTACTTTTTAATAATTAATTTCTCGGAAAATGTAGCTTAGATTGGAAAAATAAAAATACGTATATTTTATTTCACAATATTAATTCAGAAAAAAATATTAAATTGTTATGTTAAAAATTTGAAAAACCATACTTTATCAAAATGTGCCATATTTTTGCGCTGAAACTATTGACTTATTTTTCAGTATCCAAAAACTTTTTTGAATATAATGAAACGTATAAGCATAAAATACATCCTATTTGAGCGATAACAAAACATTTTGTTACATTTTATGGGGTGGAAAGAGGTTTGCCCCGGAACGTAAATTCTATCAAAAATGTACCTGTTAATCTCACGAGCGGCAACTCTCAAAGGAATCAACAACGGAAACAGTTTTCGGTATCGAATCCTCATAACCTAGTTATTTATAAAAAGGAAGGATTTGTTTTTGTATGTTTGTTTCTAATGGATAAACTCAATAAATACGGAACCGATTTTAAAATTCTTTCACCAATAGAATGCTACATTATCGGTGAGTAACAAGGGCAGAAAATTACTTTTCAAAAAATTTGTGATCCTTGCTAAAATTGCAATAAGGTAAAATATCGATTACTTGCTGCAAGGAATGGAATAACATGTTGACTTGGAAACGAAATAATAACAGGTCTGTCAAGTACGTGAGTAATAATGCTGTTGTCTATGGTAAAAAAACACCACGGTAGTTGCAGCCAAAGATTTTGAATTACGCTTACTGACATTTTTTGAGAAGAAACGTCGTGTTATAAAAATATTAAAATTTCGCGGTGTGTGCGATACCCGTGCGAAGCCGGGGCGAGTCACTATTTTGGTTATAAGAGTTGATGTGGTCAAGGGTAAAAGTAAACATGATAAACTTAGAATGGTTAAAATTGTTGTTGTTGTTGTTCTTTTCGAGTTGTTGGCTGTGCCAGAACAACTCGAAAAGAGCTTGGGCTTGAAGAAATATTTTTTTGTTATGTTTATTGATTTTAACTTTTACTTTACAGATAAAGGTCTCAACGTGCAGGCGGTCAAAATACTCGCATATATACAAAATAAATACAGGAACAGTAAATACGAGTCTGTATTCGACATAGAGTACATAAACACGCCGGAGGCAATGAAGGAAGAGTTCCAGAAACGTCAGACCTATCCGTGGTACATAAAGGCAAGACATAGATGCGAGTTGTGTTACACGGTGTACAATTGTGGAAAACATCTGGAGAAGCATAAGAGATCGCACGATGTAAGATGTCATCCATTTATATTAATTGTATTACCTACGGCTAGTGTTCGTCCTCGTTTACAGACATACTGAAGTTCAAACATGTTGCCATTCATGGCACAATTGAATATGCAGGAAATGTTAACTTTATCGTGACAAAATCCCATTATTTAGATTATCAATCTGTCCACTGCGGCCTCTCCTAATGCACGCCACTGAGCTCGGTCTTTAGCTCTCGTCATCCATTTTCTTCCAGCCGCTTTTCGCAGGTCGTCACTCCACCTTACCACAGGGTGTCCTACTCTACGTTTGCTTAAGCATGGTCTCCACTCGAGAACTTGTCTACCCCAACGGTTATCGGTTCTTCGGGAAATATGACCAGCCCACTGCCGCCTTAGCTTGCTTGTCCTTAGATCTCTGTCGGTTACCTTGGTTCTTGTCGGATATCTTCATTAAGAATCTTGTCCTTCAGAGAAACTCCAAGCCATAGCTCTCTCCACAGCTCGCTGAGCGACCTTAAATTTGTGGACTAGTCTGACCGTGAGTGTCCACGTTTCGGCTGCTTAGGTAGATGACTAGTAGGACGCACTGATTGAAGAATTTTGTCTTCAGCACTGACAGGCAGGTATGGACGACGAGAAGACTTGACGAAGCTTGCCGAAAGCTACTTAACCCAGCTGAATTATTCTGTTGGCTTCCTTCTCAAAGTTGTTCTTACCTAATTGCAATATTTTCCCAATTTAATGTAAACATATTTTTGGACAATTTCAAGAGGTACACCATTGACTGCAATCTTTTCCGGGTCAACAAAGTCGTTAAACATGATCTTAGTCTTATCTGTGTTAATTCCGAGACCGATGAGTCGGCCTCTCCATTCTTAAGTTGTTTGCTAGGCTGACGTCGGGCAGTTCGTCAGTGTAGTGGTGTATTGCGCGAGAATCTTCTGTGCTGGTTTCCGGTCTAGAAGAATGCGAATCATACATTCCATGAAGTCTCCGATCTCAGAAAGAATCTCCGGCTTAGAGACGACGGTTGTGCCATTATTGGTCTTGAGCTTCGTCAGATGGGACCTAATCAATTACAGGGCAAAGACTTTTGTCCCCCGATTTCGTTCAATTACATTTTATATCAGGCGATCTTTTACTGAGCCTCATCCGAGATTTTAGACTGCGTGCCCGTACGCTGTGGATGGCAAAATTTTGTGCCTTCTTCGGGGCGCCACAAATCAGGCAAGGCCGCCGCGCGCTTGCATTCTGACGCTTACCATGTCGCTTAGAACAACTACCTACCGTCTCGCTTGTTTGAACTTTCGCTAGTAATGGCGAAACGTAACAATATAATGTTGTGTGAATCACTTCACACATCTTTGAGTGTTTTTGCCTACTAAGGCATCCCGCCAGTAGGCAAAACACTCAAAGATTTATTGTATCATTATCACATAACATCATTATAACATTATAAAGTTATCACATAACTGTCTACTGAACGGATTTAAAAATTTCTATAGTACATATTTAAAGGTGTGCTATGTTTCGCCTGCGACTTTGTAAGCGGAGTCCGTTAGTTTGTACCTAGATAGGTACTTACATAGTTTTTTTATATGGCGTTTGACCACTAGATTTATTTTTAACCGACTTCAAGAAAAAGTAGGTTATTTAATATAGATGAAAATGTGTAATCTTCTATACTTATAATAAAGCAATAGGAACGAAAAAGTCTGTACACAGAAGATAATTATCGTTAAAGGATCGTTCAACATTACCTTAGTATTGTCTATATTCATGCCGAGACCGACACGTCGAGAGGCGTCAGCTAGATCCGTCAGCATTCGCTCAAGTTCCGGCAGCGATTCAGCCATAAGGACGATATCACCAGCGAATCGTAGATGGGAGATTTACTCGCCATTTATGTTTATGCCTGTACTTTTCCAATCCAACGTCTTAAACATATCTTCAAGGGCGTTAGTGAACAGTTTCGGAGATATAACATCCCCCTGTCTCACTCCCCTGCGAAGCTGGATATGCTTAGTCAGCTAGTTCTGTACTTGTACGGTCATAATCGCAGCATCATACAAGCACCTCAACACCTTGTTGTATCGCCAGTCAACTTGGCATCGCTGCAGGAACTTGAGCACAGCCCAGGTTTCGATGGAGTCAAAGGCTTTCTCATAGTCCACAAAAGTAAGACACAGGGGCTGGTTATACTCTTGGGTATTCCTTATAACCTGCCGCACTGTGTGGATGCGGTCTATGGTGGCTCAGGAGGCTGAAATTCATCAAGTCTTCTCGCTAGACGATTCGTGATCACCCTCGAAAACAGCTTATAGACGTGGCTCAGAAGCGAAATGGGCCTGTAGATTTTAAGGAGCATTTATCTCCATTTTTGAAAAATAAAACTACGATGCTTCTGTTCCACGCCTTGGGAGTTCTCCCATCGTTCAGAACAGTGCATATCTTCCGAACCTCACGAAGCACGGGGTTTCCTGCTGTTTTCAGGAGCTCCGAAGTGACTCCGTCTTCTCCTGGGGCTTTTCCATTTCTAAGCTGTTTGAGGGCCATCTCTATCTCGTCTAGGCTGATTTCTGGCAGATCATCGGTGTAGTGGCGGGTTAAAGTGGCTCGGGATTCCTCATTACTGGGTTGGGGTCGTTGAGCATGCAAGTCGTAAAGTCGGCCATAGAAGTCTTCTATTTCGACGAGAATCTCCGGCTTTGAGGTGACGCGATATTGCCTGATGATGTTCTTAGCTCCGTCAGAGGGGGCCTCTTAAATTGCTGGGCACAGACTTTAGACCCCCGGTTTTGCTCAATAGCCTTTTCTATGCGGCGTGTGTTGGAGCATCGGATGTCTCGGCGCACGAGCTTGCTGATGTTCCGATTGAGGGCCCGCTTCTCTGACGATGTGTTCTGTACATCATCACGTCTCTCATCCATAAGCCGAAGAGTCTCAGTCGAAAGTTTGGACTTCGTACCAGTAAGCTGCAGCTGACAAAACTTAGACCCCTCTCTCCGTAGGATTATCGCCACTTAGTTCAGGCCCTCGTCAACGTCATTCTCGTTTTCAAGAGCAGCAAATCATCATCAGACGGGATCTTTCAAGCTTAAAATTGATATCCAGAGAGCCTCGTAGTAGTCGGTGATCACTAACGGTCATAAACCTATTGATAATAGAGACGTCTCTGAATATATGCCTTTTATCCGTCATGATGAAGTCCATCTCGTTTTTTGGCATGCCGTCAGGACTTTTTCGCGTCCAATTTTTTTGGTCGTGCTTCATAACGAACGAATTCATTAAGAAGAGCCTCTCTTTCCAAGAAATTGACGCAGACTCATAATTTGTAAATTAATTATTTTGCACAGGAGAGCGCGGGAGACTTGGTCTGCTCAATATGCGACGTGCGACATAAAACAAGAAGAATTCACCTGAGACACAATCTACACTCTCACGACGCGGTCTACAAATGCAAACTGTGTCCCCTAGTCACGTACTACAAGTAAGAGGAGCTCGCACAAACACTCCCACTCACATGGAACCCCTACTCACCCTCTTAAATAAACATATACACCCTCTCTCACCTTCACACATACACCCTCCCCCTCGCAACTTCACACACACTGAATTAAATAGACAACGGAAGACAATTTTCCAACAGTTGTAAACAGCCAAAGTGTTATATTCTGTTACAGAAACTCTATGAAGCACCACTTCAACCAGCACAAAGGTGTGCAGTACAGATGTGAGCCCTGCAATAAGACCTTCGGGTGAGTTTAGCTTTGTCAGATATTCTGTAAAACAATAAATTAAATTGTGTGCAAACATTTGCAATAATAATTACGTTAAGGTTCGTATACATCTACAGACATTGAGAGTGCCAGGCACGTAGCGTGGCAGACAAAATAATATTCATTCAAACAATATACGTAAGTATTTACATGTATCGTAACACGGCCGTGCAGTCGCCGACAGACGGGCCGTGCCCGGCCAAGTTCTTGGAATTAATACTTTGTGTGCGCAGTTCATGTCTGCACGTGTTGATTTCTGACTGGCAGTGTGAATAGAGCATCGGAACCGAGCAGACAGCTTTTCAATAACTGCTGGCGAGAGCAACCAAGGACGGGCGGTGTCTGTCAATGTCTGACACGGCACTCTTCTGCCACGCTAGATGTAAATAAAAGGATTACATCAGGCGTTTACATCTACAGACATTCAATGTCTGTAGATGTAAACGCACCTTAATACGCGGCATCTAAGTGCAATTTAGCATGCACGCTTTTTGGAACTGATACACTACCGGCTCGTGAGTCTTAGAGCATAGTCAGGTGACGAGTTTCAATACTATATTCTGTATAGCAAAAGCTTTCTGGGCAGGCATGGCTTACCATTGACCTGCGTCATCATTTGTTTCAGGAGCGTTTCTGCGTACAACACGCACCGCGCGTACGCACACCGCCGCAACCACGTGTGCACAACTTGCGGACGCACCTTCGACACTGAAGAGGTCCGGGACACGCACAAGAAGAGCCATCGGGTAAGGCAACGAGTGGATTACAAGTCTAAGTTCAAGTCGAAGATTCAAACTAAGCGTCGTTCTGTTCTGTTAACTTGCAAAATCGACGGCGTTTATCGTAGCACTCGTAGATCGTCGAAGTCGTAGCGCGCGCTACATTACGACTTTGATGCTACGACAGTCATCGTCGATTCTACGAGTTTGCCTCCTGCTATTAGGGCCTCAGTTTAATAAAAAACGTATACATACAGGGAGAGCCGACCACAGATAGCAGCACAAGCGTCAAGTGCGACGAGTGCGAGCTCACGTTCCCGTCGCAGCAGGTGTACGAGAGACACACTCGCTTCACGCACGGAGCTGCCATGCCTTGGGGCCCGATTCGCTCACAGTGAGTAGCCTACCTAATACTAAACTGAAATTAAGATTAACACTTCCATCCTCACAGCGATGGTGGCCAAGCGGTATACCAGTGCGCGTTAGAATCCAACGATACCAGTTGCGGTCTTCGGCTCCGCACCAATGACTAGTGATGAGTATATTTCTATCGCTCCATGTTGCGGAGGACACGTCAAGCTGTCGACCCGGCTATTTATTAGCCGTGTTCGGTTGGTCAGTTCAGAATATTGCCAATAGATGGCGTTACGGTCCCAGTAAGACGGATTTACAAACTAAGTTAAAAATTTGAAGCATGTAGTACCTGTTACTGTAGCCGAACTTGGTAAAGGCATGGAATGATGCGGATTCGAATCCCGTCCGTTATTCAAATTTTTCGTTTAGAAAATTATTAGATATGTTTATTGATTGATAGCTGTTGTGTATTATTCGTTTAGTTGTCTAAATGTATTTCCTACTTATCGTATTGACATGCAAAGTAAGTACATCATATTTTAAGTCACATCCTAAGCTATCCAACAGCGAAAACCTTATTTTAGTGGAAACCGCATCGTAAAAACGTAAAACCGGTCCAGTAGTTTTTATGTGATGAGCGAACAAACATATAGACAAACAAACAAACAAATGGATAGACTAAAGATATTAAAAAATATGTAATATGCTGTTCAGTAGCTTATTTTAAGTAACCTAGACCATTATTTAAATTATCTTTGTGCAGACTTCTTCGTACTTATTGCTTTATCTATACTTATGATAAAACTGTAACGGGTCCAATTCTGTACATTGAAGATATTTTGATATATTTTTGGAGGGTACTCTTTATTCGATACTAAAACAAAAACTGTTTTTTTTTGTCTGTCTGTATCTTAGCTAAGCGTCACGCCGAAACTACTGAATGAATTTAAATAAACTTGGTGTGATTTGAGTTCATACTACGAGGTAGAACATAGGATACTTTTCATCCCGAAAAATTAAAGAGTTCCCGCAGAATTGAATAGCAGGGTTGAAAGTTAATTAAAAGAACACCTATCACGCTAAAACTACTGGATGGATTTTGTTGCAACATGGCAGTCATAGTTTTTAAAATGGATAAAAATTGAAAATACTTTTTATCCCGGAAAAATAAAGAGTTTCTGCGGGATAATGTCCCAAATTCTGTAAATTGAAGATATTTTGTAATTTTTTTGGAGGCTGTTCTGTCTACAATATATTCAAATTGGCTTCACCAAAACTGTATTTTTTTATTTATTGGCTCTCTGTCTGTCTGACTGTCCGTCTGTCTGTCTGTATCTTGGCAGCGCATCACGCCGAAAATACTCAATGAATTCAAATTAAACTTTGCATGATTTGAGTTCATACTACGAGGTAGGACATTAGATTCTTTTCATCCCGAAAAATTAAAGGGTTTCCGCAAGATAGGGGTTGAAAGTTATTAAAAAGAACACGTATCACGCTGAAAAAATGCTCTTGGGTGCTTAAAAAAGCGATTGAAATATAACAACTTTTTGAATCGTGTCTTTCTGTCTGTTTGTCTTTATGTTCGTTTGTTCACGCATCCCGTAAAAACTACTGGACCGATTGCGATGCGGTTTTCATTGTTAGATAGCTTAGAGTTTGATATAAAAACTGGTGTAATAGGTGTCTCAATCTGGTGAGTTAGAAGCAGATCAATTGATAAAAGTATTTTTGACGGCTGAAGAAATTTTGATCAAATGTTGGTATTTTGGTCCTGGAATAGCACATTATGGTACTCTGCATCTAAAGAAAAGACCACGCGTGCGAAGCCGCGGGTACAGCTAGTTATAAATATTGATGGATTAGCCACCGACACCTAATATTGCAAATATTATTATTATTATTATTGGCAAATTATTTCTTTCTTTATCCTTCAGAAAAATAATTAGATAATATTTTCTCGACAAGCAGGCGTTAATGCTACAATAATAACAATATGTTATGTACTTCAGGATGAGGACAGAGTCCGAAGAAGTCCCTGGCGGTCGGGTTAAATGGACAAGAACGAGGATTAGGAGCTTCACGTGTCCGGTGGTGAGTCACTTCTATTATATACTTTTTAATTGGTTTCAGTACACACAAACATATTGTATGTGTATAATTGTATATATGTTACAGTAAAAACCGGTTTTCAGAAGTGTTAGAATGCGTTTTAACAAGTTAAAACTAGTTGTTACTGCTAGTCATGACTTTCAAAACTAGACAAATTATGTTATTTATAAAAGAAAAATAAAACAAGAAACAAAAAAAATAGTTAATCGCATTTAGTACATAATCTTCTGAACCGAATAACTGACAAATATATAAAAGAAAAAACAAGTTTTTAGTTTTTTATTGAATTATTTCTAAAGTGTACTGTGTTCTACTTGCCAAGCCTTTTCATTTTATACCCATATTGAAGCGGCGGTTGAAAAAATATATTGTAATCCGCCAATTTGTGGCAGCGGCCATCTTGGATTTACAATGATGCTGAATATACATAATTATAAAGTCATAAAACTAAAGAGTGCAATGGAAAGAGCTATGCTCGGTGTTTCACTACGTGATAGAATCCGAAATGAGGAAATCCGTAGAAGAACGAAGGTTACCGGCATAGCTCTCAGAGTTTGCAAGTTGAAGTGGCAATGGGCAGGCCATATAGTTCGCAGAATTGACAACCGCTGGGGAATAAAGGTTCTCGAATGGCAACCACGAACAAGCAAGCGAAGTGTGGGGAGACCCCCCACACGATGGACCGACGACATTGTAGCCAACGCAGGAAGTCGGTGGATGGAAGTGGCACAAGAGCAGTGGACTTCTAAAGGCTGAAATGATGATGATAATGATGAAGAACTAAAGGTGTCTACCAAATTTCAGATCAATAGGTAAACAGGAAGAGGGTAAAATTACAATTACTATTATTATTAATTTGACCGAAACCAACAAAAAACAAACAGGGCAAGCTATATAAAACGTTTAAAAACGGTTGGCCATTGTGAGGATTGAACCCGCTTTCATTGGATTATATCGCGCACTAGTATACCACTTGGCTATCATCGCTTTATATTCTTACCCGACTGCGGAGGGTTATTTATTTAGGCTGTGTGTATTTATGTTTTTTTGGCGCGTTCTACAGCCTCAACGGCTTGATGTATATTGATATATGAGGTGTCATTACAAGATAGTCTTAATCACGAGAGTGACATAGGATATATGAAGTGTCAAGAAAACTGATATGGCGGCTTACAGCTGCCATATTGTATTTCCGAAGGAACATAAAATGAACAAAACCTATACAGTGAGATATCAAAATGAAGGCATTTAAAAGATTTTTCCAAAATTATGTAAGGGAAACTAAAAAGATAAAAATAATAATAAATTGTTATTAAAATAATTAATGAATGTAATAAATGTAATTTTGTGTTGGCAAAAACACAAAATTACACCCAGTTCCCGGTCGCCCTGCTTGTCCTGACCACGGTAGCGGTCACGGAAATGGCAGGGCAGGGGATGCGAAGAATCCCCGGGCTACCGTATGACACCCAAAACTTAAACAAATGACCCTGGCTACGTATAACGGACGAACGATTAGGCTTGACGATCACATGGCGCAACTCGAGACGGAGCTTACTAAGATCAGGTGGCATTGTAGGGTTAAGTGAAGTCCGCATAGAGGGGGAGGAAACAATGCCCTGGAATCGGGCCACCTGTTCTACTTCCGAGAGGGCGATCAGCAGTCTCAGGGATAATATTGTAGAAGTATGCAGTGTGTCGACCAGGGTAGCGTACCTAGTTCTTAAGGTCACCGACCTCGGCACACTCGGATGCTGAGAGAGAAGATATGTTTGATGACTTATCTTCGGTACTACATAACACCACAAGGGCCCACTACAACGTTATCATGGTAGACATTAACGCCAAAGTGGGAGTACAGACTTGCAGTGAATCTAAAATAGGTCCACACGACTTTGGAAATAAGAATCACACAATAGCTTTGCCCCCAAAGCTAGTTAACTTTATGTAACAATACACTGGTTTTTTATAGGCAGTCGTGTAAAAAGTCGGCTTCTTTTTGATGAATTCATTCTTCATAACGCATTCCCAGAGGAAGTGAAGTGGAACCCCGACACTGTGACTGAAAATAAGTTTGACTTCATCATGACGGACAATAAGCATATATTTGGGGATGTCTCAGTGATCAGCAGGTTGTAGGTCTTTATTTTTTTACTTATAACAATTAATGTTTATTTGTAGTGTAACGAACACTGCGGCAGTAAGAGCAGGCTGCAGCTGCACTGTCGCTCAGAACACAATGAAGAGCTGGACGAGCTGAACAAGCGCAGGTTCCTGTGTGACGTCTGCGGCAAAGGATTCAAGGTGAGATATAATACCTTCACACCCCCACACACACGCACACATATAGGTACACACACATCCTCACACACTCAAACACCCTTTTTGGTGCGAGTACAAGCATCTCAGAGACTGTCTGTCTGCTTGTTTGTTTATTGCAGTACCTGTATCTTAACAAAATATCTGAAAGAAAAATGCAGTAGCAGCATTACGTAACTTTACAAATGTAGATAACCCTATTTAATTGTACTCTAAAGATGTGCGCATGTTTGAGTAGGCTTATTTTGCATTATGTTTCAACGATGTTTGTGAATTTGGTAAAATACCAGTATCTTAATACATGTGATGGTGTTGTGAGTAAATGAAAACATTATCCGTACCAATATATAAAAGTGAAACGTTTGTATGTTTGGGGAGCTTTCATGCGAAAACGGCTGGATGGATTTTGATGAAATTTAGAATGGAGATAGCTTATACCCTGGCATAAAACACAGCATACTTTTTATCCCGGAAAGTTGTAAGTTTCCACGGGAAAACTGGATAATGATGATTACTCTCTGTAAGAAACGGTTGCCACCACAGAATGGTATGTGGTTGCCATGGCAACAAAATAACAAGTCTGTCAAAAAACAGCAAGACCATTGGTGCTATACCTACTTTTGCATTTGTTTTTAATATCCTAGAAGAAAATAGGATGCTTCTTTTTGCGGTAAACTGTAGTCCGCGCGGACGAAGTCGCGGGCGGGAAAACTATAGTTCTTATATTATTATTATACACTTTGCTTGGTCTGCTGGTTTGAGTTCCTGACTACTTGTACAAAGTTTTTCGTCAAAATTCGCTGCGTAGTGATTCGTGAAATTTGAAATTGTTAAAAACGAAGTCACTCACGCATGAACACATACACCCTTTTGCTGTTTTTGTGTATATGTGTTGTACGTGTGAGGGTGTTTGCGCGAGTGTGTGATATTTTTCTTTCTTCTAGTACAAACAACCTCTGCGCGACCACTTGAACATGCATACAGGAGAGAGGCCGTTCGCGTGCGAATCGTGTCCGAAGCGGTTCTACAAAGCTCCTTCCCTTCAGATACACCGACAGTACCACCTGCCGCCCACTCACCTGTGCACTCGCTGCGGGAAGAAGTTCCACTCGCAGGCTAACCTTTACACACACACAAAGGTGAGTGCCGGTACAAGCTGTAACGTTCGCGTGGGAATCGTGTCTGAAGCGGTTCTACAAAGCTTCCCTTCAGATACACCGACAGTACCACCTGCCGCCCACTCACCTGTGCACTCGCTGCGGGAAGAAGTTCCACTCGCAGGCTAACCTTTACACACACACAAAGGTGAGTGCCGGTACAAGCTGTAACGTTCGCGTGCGAATCGTATCCGAAGCGGTTCCGTACTGCCATGTACCTTCAGCAACACCGACAGTACCACCTGCAAGCGCTCGCGTGCATTTCGATAAAGAGGATGACAGGTCACGCCGCGGATTCGACGGGCACGACGCCTGCCTATTACTGACTTATAGAAATACAAAAACCTCACAGTTTCCTTTAATAATAATATTATAAATTCGAAAGTTACTCTCTCTGTACAAGCAGACAGAGGGGTTTGCTTGTTACCTTTTCACGACAATATGATTGAGCCGATCTTGATAAAATTTGGTATAAATATATCTGAAAACATGAGGAAGAGCATAAACTACTTTTCTCCATCGTCATTATTTTTTGTCGCGGTTGATAGAGCGGGATGCAGTTAGTAGTGAATGGAGTGATTATTTTTTGTCGCGGTTGATAGAGCGGGATGCAGTTAGTAGTGAATGGAGTGATTATTTTTTGTCGCGGTTGATAGAGCGGGATGCAGTTAGTAGTGAATGGAGTGATTATTTTTTGTCGCGGTTGATAGAGCGGGATGCAGTTAGTAGTGAATGGAGTGATTATTTCACGGTACTTATTTAAAAAATATGGGTATAGAGAGCAGATGTGTGAGAATGTTTGAAATATTAATCTCAAGATACGATATGTTCGTTATATTATCGCTACGTATAATCAGTATCTTAAATGCGCGAGCGAGATAGTTTTAAGGTACTTTTCTCTTAAGATCACTCAAAGGAAATTATTGGTTTGATGTTATAAAATTAGTGTGATATGTAAATCAATCATGTAATAAATGTCTATTTACATAACATTCCGTTTTTTACTCTATTTGTACAGGCAATTTTTACGATAAATGCACGGAAAAAAACGATTTAGCAATAGTTGCTAAATTCACTTTGTTGTTTTTTTCTTAGCTGCTCCATATAATATTTTAGGAAGCTGAGCAAAGCGTTGTTTATAACAAATAAGACCACTTAGTTAATTTTGATAACGAGATTTAGCAAGAAGATCTTCAAAAGATTCGCAGGTGTTACAAATTGTTTAACAGTTATCACTAATTTTTTTATCCATATCAACTAAACAAATTTAGGAGTTGTCATTAACTGTCACTGCTAATAATTTTTATTATACATGGATAAATAATTCGTTATTATTGCTAATTGATAATTGCCTTTAGCAGTGAAGAAATGTTTTGTCAGCAGTGATAATAAACTTCACAATCACTAAAAAATATTTTGCAGCAAGTACTAAGTTTATTTCCAGATACATCAGATATTTTTTATTTGTTATTGTTGCTAAATATCTTAGTAACTCCTCCAAATTAGCAAGGCAATGAACCATAATAATAGATTGCTGAGAGTAACAAACCAGGATTTTGTGAGTTTTATAAGAAAATTTTGCAGCTGTAACTATTTCTTCAAGATACTATAACTAATGTTCTTTGCTGGAACTGCTAAAAGAACTTTATTTAATATTGCTATTTTTTTTAGTAACTCCTTCAAATTAGCTAGGCAATGAACCATAATAATATATTACCGGGAGTAACAAAACAGGGTTATGCGAACTTTGTAAGAATATTTTGTAGCTGTAACAAATTTTTCACGATACTGTAACTAATGTTATTTGCTGCAACTGCTAAAAGAACTTTATTTAAAGTTGCTAAAAAAATAGTAACTCCTCCAAATTAGCTAGTCAATGAACTATAATAATATTTTGCCGGGAGTAACAAAACAGGGTTATGCGAACTTTGTAAGAATATTTTGTAGCTGTAACAAAATTTTCACTATACTGTAACTAATGTTATTTGCTGCAACTGCTAAAATAACTTTATTTAATGTTGCTAAAAAAATAGTAACTCCTCCAAATTAGCTAGGCAATGAACTATAATAATATATTGCCGGGAGTAACAAAACAGGGTTATGCGAACTTTGTAAGAATATTTTGTAGCTGTAACAAATTTTTCACGATACTGTAACTAATTTTATTTGCTGCAACTGCTAAAATAACTTTATTTAATGTTGCTAAAAAAATAGTAACTCCTCCAAATTAGCTAGGCAATGAACTATAATAATATATTGCCGGGAGTAACAAAACAGGGTTATGCGAACTTTGTAAGAATATTTTGTAGCTGTAACAAAATTTTCACTATACTGTAAATAATGTTATTTGCTGCAACTGCTAAAATAACTTTATTTAATGTTGCTAAAAAAATAGTAACTTCTCCAAATTAGCTAGGCAATGAACTATAATAATATATATCCGGGAGTAACAAAACAGGGTTATGCAAACTTTGTAAGAATATTTTGTAGCTGTAACAAATTTTTCACGATACTGTAACTAATTTTATTTGCTGAACTGCTGAAAGAACATTATTTAATGTTGCTAATTTTTTTAGTAACTCCTTCAAATTAGCTAGGCAATGAACCATAATAATATATTACCGGGAGTAACAAAACAGGGTTATGCGAACCTTGTAAGATTATTTTGTAGCTGTAACAAATTTTTCACAATACTGTAACTAATGATATTTGCTGCAACTGCTAAAATAACTTTATTTATTGTTGCTAAAAAACATAGTAACTCCTCCAAATTAGCTAAGCAATTAACTATAATAATATATTACCGGGAGTAACAAAACAGGGTTATGCGAACTTTGTAAGAATATTTTGTAATTGTAACAATTTTTCATGATACTGTAACTAATTTTATTTGCTGCAACGGCTGCAAGAACTGTATTTAATGTTGCTAAAAAAAATAGTAACTCCTCCAAATTAGCTAGGCAATGAACTATAATAATATATTGCCGGGAGTAACAAAACAGGGTTATGCGAACCTTGTAAGAATATTTTGTAGCTGGAACAAATTTTTCATAATACTGTAACTAATGATATTTGCTGCAACTGCTAAAATAACTTTATTTAATATTGCTGAAAAAATAGTAACTCCTCCAAATTAGCTAAGCAATGCACCATAATACAATATTGCTTATCTACAAGGAACAAACAATCATCCTCATCCTCAATCAATCATCACAATGCTGCCCAGGCGCAGTTTAGCATTAACATATGTGTAATAAATTATAGCATAGCAAGTACACACATATTTTATGAAATTTTTGGTCTGAAAGTTATTGTTTTTTGTCTTTCTTATTTATTATTGTATCTTTGTCATTTTGTGCTTAACGTCATTGACACGTCTTTTGCTTGGAAGAATTTTAGAAAATTTGGAACCGATTTATGTACTTCTTCACATACATTTATATTAATGAACACCTAGACATCTGACATATTAATGACAGGTCGTACCGTAGATTCACTGAGCACTTTGGGTGATTAGATTGATATGGTTACTCTGATTACGTAAAATAAAATTGTACGATAAAATTGAACTTCTGTAAATGAGATGATGATCTTTTCTGTCAAAGAGGCTTAGATCAATATGGTGCTGACTGCTTTGTTATTTTTTCTGTGCTATAAGACTACGCACAGCATAAATCGGTGGAACTAGAAATTTGGAGGAGGTATTCCTTGTGTTGTGATACTCTAGTTATATTATATGTTTTGCATTATGGAAGGATATTTTGAAATTCCATCCATAGAGGAATCAAATGGGATAGTAAAGTTTATACCTACAAACTTTATGAATCATTTTTTTTATGTTAGGTAACTATGCGTCTCAACGGACTTTAAGATACTGTAGGTCCTGGAATAACACATAGGCATAGGATACTTTTCATCATAACCATCGTCATCATAATCATGATCATCCGCGCGGGCGAAACCGCTGGGCGCAGCTAGCACATATATCTATATGGGTGCTTGCCTACATTTTAAGTTTTGATTATAAAATAAGCCCGAATTTTTTAACGACCTTCGCAAATACGATCTTCGTAGCAGTAGCCTAGAATACTATCCGACAGCAGCTAAGTATTTTGTAGTTATAACCAAGGATCGGAAAACCTATTTACTTGGTTAACCGTTTCAACCGGTTAATTAATCCTTGATGTGGAAATGAAATTGACTGCTGACTAAGGGGTACAAATATAGGGTAGGGTAGGGCTATGATCTAAGGCAGTGATTCCCAAAGTGGTCCATATGGACCCCCAGACTACTACTACTACTACTACTGGTACTAGACGACGACCAGTAAGGGGTCCACGTCAGCGACAAAATATATTGGGCTTCCATGAGTTGTGAATGGGGGTTTACGATAGTAGATAGTGATTTTAATTTTGGCTTTCCATGAATTGATTAATCCACATACAAAGATAGTAACTATTTACCTACATACATAGTACTTTTTTATAATTTATAGACATATATTTATCTACATCTATACTTATAATAAAGCAGTAAGTAGGTACCAAAAGTCTGTACAAAGAAGGTAATTTAAAAGCGGTTACCCGCAGCTCCGTCTACGTACATACCTTTTTAATTTTCTGGCGAGTAAGTAGGTATATATTGTGTAAAAAAAAGAACGCGATAAATTGCGCTGTGTCAACTTTTTAGCTAGCTAGACCTCAAACTTTATCTGTGCAAAAGATCACGGAGTTTTGTAAATTAGTTTTTACATAAAAACGTTACAAACAGACTGAAAATACAGCTGCTAAAGTGTTGTGTTTTGTTTTGTATGTGCTTATTAAGTTTTTCACACTACTCTTCACTACAATTAGAAAGTTAAATGATTCAAAGTGAGTAGCAGATGATCCACAAAAAAAAAACAATATTTGGTACCTAAGTATATTAGGGGGACTACCCAAAACCAACCAACATAGCAAGTGGTCCACGAGACAAAAAAAGCTTGGGTACCTCTGATCTAAGGGCTTGGACTAAGATGACCAACTAGGGGGGCTTACTTAGGGGGAACACACACTTAGGGAAGTAAAGATAGTTCCTCACTGAGTCTGTCCGTCTATGCGTCATTTTGTCCGTTAACTACTTACTGAATGGATTTAGTTCCAGTTCAGCTGTTTTTTAAATATTTTTCATAATTCGAAAATTCCTAAACCCACTTAATAATGGCTGCCTTTCTATTTAGAAGATTTCCGGACTAATATATCCTGCAGAACTTTTTAGAATGTAGGACATGTATGTGGTAGATATATGTGGTACCTTGGTGTGTTTGTGGGCAATCAATGAGACGACCGTTTAGCTTGGTAGGTGGTTTATTACTGCCCGCCGCGTGGCACGCAGCCTATCGCGGCGACATATACTGCACTCCTCTTACATTATTTTGAAATCCTGGCAATATATAAAAACATAATTAGAAAAACTTCTTATAGTCTACTTTCTTCTTCTGTCTCAGTGTTCGCCCAAGCGTTCTGCCAACTTCCGGTTCTGGCGTACGGTTATCAGCATCAACTTCAGTGGCGGAACGCTTGGGCCCCATTCCATCACATTCGGCTACCTGATTACTTCCTAGATTTTCACTAGCCTCCTCCCATCTGTCCCCGTCCCCTCCCCCAATCACCTCAGCAGCGATGTCCGTACCATGGTCGGCTGTATTCGACGCTATAGAATCATGTACTCTGATTACTTCGGAGTCAAAATCCACCGAACGCGGTGAAGAAGGGGGCGAGACAGTTGTAACATTTGTTGGAGATGGTGGCTGTGTAGTGTACGACTCGGAAGGCTGCATCGGAATATATGTTATTGCCGACTCTTCCGGGCCGTCACCACAGCTAAATTCGTTGTTGACAGAACATGGTTTAACGAGTTTTCTAATCTGATCTAGATGTCTTACACAGGTCATGTTAACATTCTCAAAATAAACATTAAACATTCTCGATCCAATTTTGTTTACAATTTTACCTTCCATCCAATTAGCTTTTCGAGCAGAAAACCATCTAGCCCATACAATTTCACCAATTTCAAAACTTCTAGCCTTGTTACATACAGAATTAACATCATTCACAACAGGTTGATGGATGTTTTCCTGAGGTAAGATTAAGTCCAATCTAGATCTTAGCTTTCGTCCAAATATTAGTTCAGCAGGCGTTGAACCGGTACTGCAATGTTTTGTATTACGGTATTCAAATAAGAACCCAATCAATGTGTCGTGAATTTGACGAGATGCAACATTCCCTTCGCTAATTATGCATTTAATCATTTTCTTGCAAGTCTTTACCGAATTTTCTGCTTGACCATTACTAATTGGATGATAAATAGGAGAATTTAAATACTTGATTCCGTTATTTTCACAAAAAAAATGGAATTCTTTAGAACGTATTTTGACATCATTATCCGACACTAAAATATTAGGAATGCCAAATGTAGAAAATATATCTTTTAGTTTAATAATCAGTGCGCCGGTGGAGGTGCCGCAGTTCATATGTAAGCATTCCAACCATTTACTATATGCATCGATTATGATAAGGTATTCCGCTTGCCCTATTGTCATGTAATCTATATGAATGCGGTGCCATGGCCCGGGCGGACGCGGCCAGGGCGCGGGGGGTGCGCGCGGCGGCGCACTACGCACACTAGCGCACGCGCTGCAGCTACCTATCCATCGCTCGATGTCTGAGTCGATTCCCGGCCACCACATTCTACTACGAGCCGAACACTTCGTTTTTACAATACCAAAGTGCGCCGAATGTAGTTCCTGCAACATGTTATTGCGAAATATTGAAGGGACGACAATTCGATGACCGCGAAAAAGACAGCCACCTCTAAATCGGTTTTACACAGGAAGTAAGGCATGACAGTTTTACATTTGATTTTACGCGGCCAACCACTGTTCATGTACTTAATCACAGTTTTTAACACCTTATCGTCCGCCGTAGCGCGCTTTATCTGTTCGAATGAAACCGGTTTCGTAGTAGCATCTAGGAATAAAAGGGGAATAGGTATCTCCTCTTCACCTGTCTTATCGCTTTTTTGACTTTCACTTATGGAAGCTGGCAACGGCGCTCGTGAAAAATAATCTGCAACTAAATTATTTTTGCTACTTATATATTCAACGGTATAGTTGTAAGCTGACAGCATTATTGCGTAGCGTTGTAGACGGAGTGCGGCTGTTAATGCTATTCCATCTTTTTTACCAAATATTGAAAGAAGTGGCTTATGATCGGTTCTCAAAATAAAAGGCTCTTGGCATCCGTATAAATATTGATGAAAGCGTTTAACGCCAAAAACGATAGCCGTCGCTTCTTTCTGTATTTGACTGTAATTCTTTTCGCTCGGTGACAAGGAACGGGAGCCGAAGGCGATCGGCTTCTCGGAGCCGTCAGACAGCACGTGAGCGAGCACTGCCCCGAGGCCTGCAGGCCCCGCGTCAACTGTAAGCACGAGCGGCGCCCCTGGCTCAAAGTGCGCCAACACGCGCTCCGATGCCAGCTCACTGCGGACCAAGTCCAGTGCGCGCTGGTGCCGCTGGTCCCACTGCCAGGTCACGCCCTCACGTAGCAATTCATGCAGGGGATTTAACAACGAGGACGCGTTGGGAACAAAATTCCTATAGTAATTCATAACACCGAGGAATCTCTTTAATTCCAGAGCATTAGTAGGAGTAGGTGCTTTTAAGATCGCTTCTACCTTCTTGGGACAGGTTCTCAGACCGTTTTTATCGATCATGTATCCCAAATAAGTGACGCTTTCTTGAAAAAACGCACACTTGCTTTTTTCGAGTCTTAACCCGGCGTTCTGTAACCTGCCCAATAATTCTCGAAGCCTAGCCAGGTGCAAGGTTCTGGTAGGAGCAGTAAGGCAGATGTCGTCGTACCAGCATGTAACACCTTCGATGCCGGCTACTAATGTTTCTATGGTGCGTTGGAAAATCGCCGGTGCATTCGCGAGTCCGTAGACGAGGCGCGTATATTTAAATAGCCCTTTCGGTGTATTGATGGTGGTGAGCTCTTGGGATGACTTAGACAACCTAAATTGGTTATAGGCATTACTTAAATCGAGCTTAGAATAGTGTTGCCCACCTCCAATTTTCGCAAACACTTCTTCTATATGAGGCAAAGGATATTTATCGATTTTAAGCACCTTATTTAAAGTACATGAAAAATCTCCGGCTATTTTAATCTTGCCGTTATCTTTCAACACTGGGACAATAGGGGTTGCAAAGTCAGAAAATTTAACCGGCACTAAAATACCCGTTGTAACAAGTCTATCCAATTCACCTTCTACTTTGTCTTTTAAGGCAAAAGGTATAGATCGCGGCTTAAAAAACCTTGGTACTGTATTTTCTTTCAAGTGTAACTCGACTTCAAATTTATTAAAACAACCGAGCTCATCTTTCCAAAGTTCAGGGAATTCGTCTAAGACCTGCTGCACCTCACCGACTGAATCTGTCCCTAGCATATAATTTTCACACGTGGAAACTAATCTCATATTAAACAGCTTCATAAAGTCGCGCCCTAGTAGTGGGGGTCCACCCTCTTTAAATACATAAAATTGAACACGACGTTTCATGTTATTGTAAGAAATTTCACACGTAAAATAACCCAAGGGTGCAACTTTATGTTTAGTATAAAGACAGAATACAAGGTCAGTTTCTGACAACTTATAGTGTTGAAAATGGTCTAAATAAAATTTCTCCGACATAACGCTACGACCGGCACCACAATCCAGTTCCATAGAAAATGAATTAACACCTACTAATACATCCACTGTAATGGGATCATTGTTGACATACCTTAAGTTGAAAAGGTCGCACTCTTTGCAGTCATGTGCATTAACTTCCATTTCTACGTTATACAACGCCACGTTATTGCTCCTTTTCTCACTACACACTTTCTTAAGGTGCCCCTTTTTACCACAATTTTGGCACGTATAAAATTTGAAACGGCACTTATCCGCTGAGTGATATTTTAATCCACATACTGCACAACGCGGTCCAGCTGCCGCCATAGCGTGCGCCGGCGCCGCCTGTGGCCGGCGTTCACTGACACGATACACCGCCTCCTCCTTGACTTGATGCCCTCCGACTCCAACGCAGGCACGTGCAGCCCGTGCACATGCCGCCTGCTGAGCTATCTCCAACGCTTTGGCAAGCGTCAGCGATTTCAAGTCTTGTTCGAATAGGCGATCTCTCTCCGGGCCGGCTTTTAGACCCAGTATGAACCTGTCCCGCAACAGCGTCACCAATTCAGTTCCAAAGTCGCAGTACACGGCGAGACCTCGTAAACGTGCCGCCCACTCCTCAACACTTTCATCCTCAGATCTGGTAGCATCATAAAACTTTGCCCTGTCGGCAAACGTCGATCTCTTCGGCTGAAAATGCTCATTCAGTACTTTTACCAGGTCTTTCCACGGCACTGTATTTAAATCTTGAGGGTGTACGAGATTCCTTGCAAGCCGATATGACTCGTCCGACAGATGTGTTAACAGTACCGCACGCCAGTTATCCTCCGCTATATCGTTCAACTTGACAAAGTTTTTCATTTTTCCGTAAAAAATCTCCCATTCTTGACTCTTGTAGTCAAAAATGGATAAGTTTCCGATATAACTAGCCATTTTAATTGCACGCGTGGGTAGGTGCCTCGGCGCCAAATGGTGTGTTTGTGGGCAATCAATGAGACGACCGTTTAGCTTGGTAGGTGGTTTATTACTGCCCGCCGCGTGGCACGCAGCCTATCGCGGCGACATATACTGCATACCTACTTCTTGGGTTTGTTAAGCAATAACACAGTTACAATCTACAAGCCATCTGCCATTGAGATATAATAGTATAGTAGGTTTATACATAACATCATTGATAGTAGGTAGGTATAAATACCTACTTGCATAATAGTTCAATGAATAGAATAAATTCTCTAACATTAAAGCATAGGTATGTTTTTTCTTTGGCAGTACCAACCTACATTAATCATCGGTCGCAGTCACTGAAGTTCCTATTTACTTACCTATTTTGCGCGAATTTTTTAGCGACTGTCGCTAATGTCATTTTCGTAACAGTAGCAAAATAATATCTGACAGTAGTTAAGTATTCTTGTTGTTACAAAAAACATCTTTCGCTGCTCAAGTGCTCACAACGTGAATCCGCGTCCGCGGCGTTGTCTCCGCCAATCCTTGGTCTGTTTGATTGACCTATGCCTATGCGCCAACCAATAAGAAGCGAATATGGTCGAAAAATGCCGCGAAGCCGTCCACACAGCAAACCAAAACGAAACCGATGGCAAGTGTTGCCAGATTGATCAGATTCAAATGAATAAATCCGACAATTTCATAAATAGTTTTTATTTAAATTCTAAATCTCAGGTCTTGGAACTCTTGGGCTCTTGGAGATGATAATAGCTATAGCCTAACAAATACTTCTAGCATGCGGTGTCATGGCTTTACTATTTATTACTTTACTATGATTTCCAAAAATTCTAGAAAAACACGAAAACATAGCAAAATCAGAGAGTAATTACAATGTTTAATTTAAATTTGACATAGTCTAAGTTACAAAAATAGTAATATGTGGAACAAAAGTGTTTTTATTTTACTGCTACCACGCTAAATAAGGTTGGCAATGTTACTATTACAAGGCTTAACAACGTTGACACTATTTTGGCATTTTTATACGCTTTATATTAGCTTCACTTGTATGTTTGTAACCGACTCCTTTGGACGCTATTTTGACCCACTTCAAACGGTCAGATTTCATTCAAATTTTGCACACCTGTCAAAGACCGATGACAATGAAATAATTCGAAAAAAAAAGAACAAAAAATTAGAAAATAAATAATAGTTTAAAAAAACTAAAAAACACGCTTTATATAGAAAACCAAACTAAAAATAGAAAATAAATGTTAATAGTGTAAATAAGAAAAAAAAAATTATTTAAAAAATCGCGTAGGGTGCTTCTCATATCTGTCAATGAAATATTTATAACTATTGACACATGCACCCCACGTTTTTTTTTAAATAAAACATTTTTTTCTTATTTACACTATTCAAATTTATTTTCTATTTTTTAGTTAGGTTTTCTATATAAAGCGTGTTTTTTAGTTTTTTTAACTATTATTTATTTACTCGAGGCTTTGGCAGGATTTGGCAGTTTTCAAACCAAACTATGGCAGGTTCGGTAATTTTAAGATGGTCACACTGCCGACTACTCCTTTTCGAATTTTGATTGAGCGAGCTAGATGCAACTGGCAATTCAAAAGCGACGTTTTTTTTATTGTTTGTTTATTAATTATTAGTGTATGTATTATCATATAGTACCTATTATCTTGAGATAGGCGCGACTGAAACAGTGACTAAAGAAACTGGAATTAGAAAGGCACGAGACAGAATACCTATTACTTGAAAATGGATTCGGAAGAAAAGATAAAAGGTAATTTATAAACTATTGGACTACTGGGGCGGGGCTATGACGAAGACATCATAGATAAATTTAAAGGTATGGTTATCATACATTATCGTTATCGTATAATAAAATACAATTTAATTTCTATAATATCACTTTACGAGCCATCTATCATGAATGGATGCGCAATGCCCGACGAACTCTTTATGTAGGTATTTTCATAATGATCGTATACCTACAAAATCTTTCATCTACAGTAAGTACATCATCACCAGCCTGTCTGTGTTCATCCACTGCTGGACATATACTTAGGCCTCTCCCGATGAACGCCAAACACACAACGTCTACAGTACCTACCTACACTATTACATTGAACCAACAAAACAAGTATAGAACTTTTGTATGAATGTCTTAATAATATTTTTGGTGCAATCTGTAAACAGTCCCAAAAATATTGTAATTTTAATAGTCTGCAGGTCTTATAACTGTAGGTGTTTTTTTCAAAGTCGACCTTTTGATACATTCACAACTGACAGACAGCTATTACAGTTTACAGAAATAAAAGTAGGTAAGGTAAAATAACTAAAAAAACTTAAAATGCAGAATGGATGCATTGTAACAAATCCTTTCAAATGTAGTGTACATAATTCACATAAAAAAGTGAGGCTAGTAGTAGTTAGCCTCACTTTTTTGGGTAAATTCATCTTCTCTGCCAAGAAAATTAAATCTAAATCATTTATCAGAATATTCTATCGAAAAGCTGTTCCCAAAAATTGGAGACAGAGCAGCCTTTATGGTAAAAAAAATATATGTTTCACCTGGTAAGCAAAACTTTGATAAAGCATACACAAGAAGGTTTAAAAAAAGACGGAGATCACACCTCCGAACAAATGAGTGAAGCATTGTTGATGACAGCTGCATATATACATCCGCCTTTGTATTTCCTTGACACAATCCATGTCTTTTTGTCCATATCACTACAATTTTATACCGATCAGATAAGTTTTGTAGGTTGATTAGTTTTTTTTTGGGGTTGCAGTAGTATATCATTAGAATCCTAGTATATAATTAGAACGCTAACAGAATAATATATTATGTAAATGCTTTTAATTTAGGAAACACCGGCAAAAACGAAGAGATCATGTTCTGACACGACAGTGTCCATATTGTCGTCTCTCTCATCATCATCGTCTACTAGTAACACTGGTAAGTATATATTGTGATGTAGGATTATAATCATTACCTATATTCCAATACTGACATAGTAATATTGTGCTATTTGACAGTAATTTTGCAAGTTATAAGACTTAATATATCTATTATACAAATTATACTAAATGCAAGCCACCCGTGTGGAACAGCTGCGGTACCGAGCTTTTGTGAATAACTTATAAAGCAAATGCAAGCCACCCGTGTGGAACAGCTGCTGTACCGAGCTCTCGTGAATAACTTATAAAGCAAATGCAAGCCACCCGTGTGGAACAGCTGCGGTACCGAGCTCTCGTGAATAACTTATAAAGCAAATGTAAGCCACCCGTGTGGAACAGCTGCGGTACCGAGCTCTCGTGAATAACTTATAAAGCAAATGCAAGCCACCCGTGTGGAACAGCTGCGGTACCGAGCTCTCGTGAATAACTTATAAAGCAAATGCAAGCCACCCGTGTGGAACAGCTGCGGTACCGAGCTCTCGTGAATAACTTATAAAGCAAATGCAAGCCACCCGTGTGGAACAGCTGCGGTACCGAGCTCTCGTGAATAACTTATAAAGCAAATGCAAGCCACCCGTGTGGAACAGCTGCGGTACCGAGCTCTTGTGAATAACTTATAAAGCAAATGCAAGCCACCCGTGTGGAACAGCTGCGGTACCGAGCTCTCGTGAATAACTTATAAAGCAAATGCAAGCCACCCGTGTGGAACAGCTGCGGTACCGAGCTCTCGTGAATAACTTATAAAGCAAATGCAAGCCACCCGTGTGGAACAGCTGCGGTACCGAGCTCTTGTGAATAACTTATAAAGCAAATGCAAGCCACCCGTGTAGAACAGCTGCGGTACCGAGCCCTCGTGAATAACTTATAAAGCAAATGCAGGCCGCCCGTGTGGAACAGGTGCCATACCGAGGTTTCGTGAATAACTTATAAAGATGCATTTATTTAATGCCTATTATATATTTTGTTTTAGCCACAAGACACAAATGGAAAAATGATTACATCTTACTACAAAAGTGAAAAAAAAAACTGAACGACTTTTACAGGCAAAAGTTGGCTGATGAAATTGTGAGACATGTGTTGAGAGAGGATGTTAGAAAGAGGTTAGTACTATATAATTTTGTTGCGCCCATTGATGTACACACAGCACAGGTAGGTGTTTTACTTTTTTAATACCTACCTGTGTTGGTTTAAAGCAAAAAATATACTATTGATTTCAAATTTGACCAATTTAAGAACTTTAACTGTGCCCCTGACTTTGCCTTTGTGGATAATGATATATTATATGAGTCATACCCAAAACGGGACAAATATACAAAAAAATGGTATTTCAACAAAATCTGTCCTATTTACTAGGTAATCATAATATTTAGTTATTCAGCGAGAATGTCAGGAGTGACATGTTAATGTTACCACAGAAAGGAACAAAAAATAGTGTTTAAGAAACATTTCTCCATAATGTAGATAGTTTTAGTATATTTTCACATTAGATTTGAGTAGAGGTACATAGTAATATTATGTATTAGGTGGCAAAGATATAAAATCGATTAAATGTGTCTTTTTCTCTCTACTTTAACAGTTTCACGTTAAAGAATTGCGGAACATATTAAAACTGCAGTGGAAATGATTTTAAAATGAGTTTTCCCAAATAAAATAAATATATCACTATTTTTTATGAAAATGGAGTCTGCTGCTGTGTTTATCAAAGTAAACAAAAGGTTAAAAAACACTTTTTTTTCTAAAACGGCTGTAACTTGAAGAAAAACGATAATTTGATTTTCTTTTTGCTAGTAATATATTGCATGAAAATCAAAATGTTGACTTTTTATAAATTAGTAGAAACATTAGAAGAAAAAAAAAGTGTTGTTCACAATGAGTTCACAAAATGCATATATTGCGTGAAAATCAAAATGTAGTCAACATTTTATAAATTCTATAATTAAAAAAAAAACTAATCGGTTTTAGACAGAAAAAAACGATTTTACTAAACCCTCAATGCATTTTTAATATGTTTCAAAATCTCTAGATGGATTTCTAAGAACAACCATTAACAGTCATCATAGCTGCCATAGATACACCTTTATAATTGTTTGAACTGAAGAACCAACTTCAAATGTGTTGACTAAAATAATATACGGACACAATTTTCATTAAATTTATATAGGACTTTCCTGGATGCCTTTCCAGAATCATCCAAATCAGGATTCCTAAATCCCAGAGATATGAGTATTCTTTCTAAGTACAATTATTTCCGATCATACATAAAAAAAAACATTCGAAATGATAACCTCTTCCTTTTTGAAGTCGGTTAAAATGCGCTGCTTGTTTCAAATTAAACTAATGCTTATGAACTTGTTTTTAGGAGATTTGGCCAGGATGTACCCAGGGCAGAAACAGAGTCTGCGGCTGGACGTGGTATCCTCTTAGATATAGATACTACAACATAAGAAGAAAGCTCTTAAAAGTGGAGGCCATCAAGGCTTGAAAAAAAACATGGCTTATTTTATTAAGTAAAAGTGAGTGCTATCTTAGCTATACGCCTACAGATACTTAATACGGTTACTTACTTATGAGTCTCTTTACTTTGTTTTAGGCTGTCGCTGACGTTCAACCCACGCACCAAAGGAAGAAAAGTTTTTTCAACTGGGACTTAATCTGGGCCCCCAGTTGTATGACGTGTCTTCAGACGAAGAAATTATCACTGACTGTTATATTATTATAAATGACATAATGTATAATATTGGCAGCCCTCTCAAAGCATTCGACATTTTCTTTAAATCATTCCACGCATTGCACTCCTTTTACCCAAGAGAAACTGAAAGAGAAATGTTTTTTCTGCAAAAAGATGTCTACAACAGCCTGTGTGTAAAATATACAACTGTGGTGTCAATGAATACTCTACTAGGAAATTTGATAAATGGGACTCTTACAGAAAACATTTATTTAGGCAGCATGGTTCCAAATCATTTCGAATTACAAAATACTGGAATTCCATTAGCGAAAAATAAGACTAATATTCCGCCACATGAAAGCACACATTATTATGTGTAATATAAAATTGGCTTATTGATACATCATTATTTAATTTTCCGGTATAGTTCTGCCTAGCCGAACCTAAAATTGTATTTTCCATTTCATTCTTTTAATAAAAATTGTAGATAATATAAAATTGTCTTGATTGATACATCATTATTTAATTTTCCGGTATAGTTCTGCCTAGCCGAACCTAAAATTGTATTTTCCATTTCATTCTTTTAATAAAAATTGTAGATAATATAAAATTGTCTTGATTGATACATCATTATTTAATTTTCCGGTATAGTTCTGCCTAGCCGAACCTAAAATTGTATTTTCCATTTCATTCTTTCAATAAAAATTGTAGATAATATAAAATTGTCTTGATTGATACATCATTATTTAATTTTCCGGTATAGTTCTGCCTAGCCGAACCTAAAATTGTATTTTCCATTTCATTCTTTTAATAAAAATTGTAGATAATATAAAATTGTCTTGATTGATACATCATTATTTAATTTTCCGGTATAGTTCTGCCTAGCCGAACCTAAAATTGTATTTTCCATTTCATTCTTTCAATAAAAATTGTAGATAATATAAAATTGTCTTGATTGATACATCATTATTTAATTTTCAGGTATAGTTCTGCCTAGCCGAACCTAAAATTGTATTTTCCATTTCATTCTTTTAATAAAAATTGTAGATAATATAAAATTGTCTTGATTGATACATCATTATTTAATTTTCCAGTATAGTTCTGCCTAGCCGAACCTAAAATTGTATTTTCCATTTCATTCTTTTAATAAAAATTGTAGATAATATAAAATTGTCTTGATTGATACATCATTATTTAATTTTCCGGTATAGTTCTGCCTAGCCGAACCTAAAATTGTATTTTCCATTTCATTCTTTCAATAAAAATTGTAGATAATATAAAATTGTCTTGATTGATACATCATTATTTAATTTTCCGGTATAGTTCTGCCTAGCCGAACCTAAAATTGTATTTTCCATTTCATTCTTTTAATAAAAATTGTAGATAATATAAAATTGTCTTGATTGATACATCATTATTTAATTTTCCGGTATAGTTCTGCCTAGCCGAACCTAAAATTGTATTTTCCATTTCATTCTTTTAATAAAAATTGTAGATAATATAAAATTGTCTTGATTGATACATCATTATTTAATTTTCCGGTATAGTTCTGCCTAGCCGAACCTAAAATTGTATTTTCCATTTCATTCTTTTAATAAAAATTGTAGATAATATAAAATTGTCTTGATTGATACATCATTATTTAATTTTCCGGTATAGTTCTGCCTAGCCGAACCTAAAATTGTATTTTCCATTTCATTCTTTCAATAAAAATTGTAGATAATATAAAATTGTCTTGATTGATACATCATTATTTAATTTTCCGGTATAGTTCTGCCTAGCCGAACCTAAAATTGTATTTTCCATTTAGTTCTTTCAATAAAAATGGTAGGTAATATAAAATTGTCTTGATTGATACATCATTATTTAATTTTCCGGTATAGTTCTGCCTAGCCGAACCTAAAATTGTATTTTCCATTTAGTTCTTTCAATAAAAATGGTAGGTAATATAAAATTGTCTTGATTGATACATCATTATTTAATTTTCCGGTATAGTTCTGCCTAGCCGAACCTAAAATTGTATTTTCCATTTAGTTCTTTCAATAAAAATGGTAGGTAATATAAAATTGTCTTGATTGATACATCATTATTTAATTTTCCGGTATAGTTCTGCCTAGCCGAACCTAAAATTGTATTTTCCATTTAGTTCTTTCAATAAAAATGGTAGGTAATATAAAATTGTCTTGATTGATACATCATTATTTAATTTTCCGGTATAGTTCTGCCTAGCCGAACCTAAAATTGTATTTTCCATTTAGTTCTTTCAATAAAAATGGTAGGTAATATAAAATTGTCTTGATTGATACATCATTATTTAATTTTCCGGTATAGTTCTGCCTAGCCGAACCTAAAATTGTATTTTCCATTTAGTTCTTTCAATAAAAATGGTAGGTAATATAAAATTGTCTTGATTGATACATCATTATTTAATTTTCCGGTATAGTTCTGCCTAGCCGAACCTAAAATTGTATTTTCCATTTAGTTCTTTCAATAAAAATGGTAGGTAATATAAAATTGTCTTGATTGATACATCATTATTTAATTTTTCGGTATAATTCTGCCTAGCCGAACCTAAAATTGTATTTTCCATTTAGTTCTTTCAATAAAAATGGTAGGTAATATAAAATTGTCTTGATTGATACATCATTATTTAATTTTCCGGTATAGTTCTGCCTAGCCGAACCTAAAATTGTATTTTCCATTTAGTTCTTTCAATAAAAATGGTAGGTAATATAAAATTGTCTTGATTGATACATCATTATTTAATTTTCCGGTATAGTTCTGCCTAGCCGAACCTAAAATTGTATTTTCCATTTAGTTCTTTCAATAAAAATGGTAGGTAATATAAAATTGTCTTGATTGATACATCATTATTTAATTTTCCGGTATAGTTCTGCCTAGCCGAACCTAAAATTGTATTTTCCATTTAGTTCTTTCAATAAAAATGGTAGGTAATATAAAATTGTCTTGATTGATACATCATTATTTAATTTTCCGGTATAGTTCTGCCTAGCCGAACCTAAAATTGTATTTTCCATTTCGTTCTTTCAATAAAAATGGTAGGTAATCTAAAATTGTCTTGATTGATACCTACAACAATACTTTATTTACCGGTATGGTTCTGCCTAGCCGAACCAAAAATTGTATTTACCTTTATTTTCTTACAATAAAAATTGTAGGTACTTAATGTAAAATTGTCAATAAAAAATATTAAGTATGTTTGGTTTTCAATTCTCCAAGTCTTTATTTAAGTAACTAATTAGTATTTTAACATTTATTTTGTGATTCCAGTAGGTAGGTACTTTATTTCCGTTGTATATTAGCTTTATAAATGTTACAACTGTGAATTGGTTTTGTGACTCCGCATAAGGTAATTTTAGTTAAGGGATGTAATAGATTTATGTCAAACATTTGTAGTATGACATATATTTTTAGCAGTAGCAGATAGTTAATCCAACAGCTGCAACTGCTAAAACTATCTTCACATAAGGTAATTTAGTTATGGGATGTAATAGATTTATGTGAAACATTTGTAGTGTGAAATATATTTTTAGCAGTAGCAGATAGTTAATACAACAGCTGCAACTGCTAAAACTATCTTCCATGCTACGATTTACGTTAGCTATCTCAATATATCTATTTCATCAAGTAACTAAAACTCTTTGGAAGAGTCACAAACCGTATTCACAACTACAGCTAAAACATTGTCTGGTGCAGCTACGGTGATACGATACAGTATCAAATTAAATTTGCTACTATTGCTAAAACCATCTTTCTTGTTACGAATTATATTAGAAGTCTCACATAAAATAATTATATCATGCACCTAAAATCCTTAGGAGGAGTCACAAACCCTATTACCAGCTACAGCTAAAACATTGTCTAGTGCAGCTACGGTGATACGATACAGTATCAAATTAACTTAGCTACTATTACTAAAACTATCTTTCATGCTACGAATTATATTAGATGTCTCACATAAAATAATTATATCATGCACCTAAAATCCTTAGGAGGAGTCACAAACCCTATTAACAGCTACAGTCAAAACATTGTCTAGTGCACCTACGGTGATACGATACAGTATCAAATTAACTTAGCTACTATTGCTAAAACTATCTTTCATGCTACGAATTATATTAGATGTCTCACATAAAATAATTATATCATGCACCTAAAATCCTTAGGAGGAGTCACAAACCCTATTACCAGCTACAGCTAAAACATTGTCTAGTGCAGCTACGGTGATACGATACAGTATCAAATTAACTTAGCTATTACTACTAAAACTATCTTTCATGCTACGAATTATATTAGATGTCTCACATAAAATAATTATATCGTGCAACTAAAACCCTTAGGAGCAGTCACAAACTCTATTCACAGCTACAGCTAAAACATTGTCTAATGCAGCTACGGTGATACGATACAGTATCAAATTAACTTTGCTACTATTGCTAAAACTATCTTTCATGCTACGAACTATATTAGCTGTCTCACATAAAACAGTTATATCACGCAACTAAAACCTTTAGGAGGAGTCACAAACCCTATTCACAGCTAAAGCTAAAACATTGTCTAATGCAGCTACGGTGATACGATACAGTCTCCAATTAACTTTGCTAGTATTGCTAAAACTATCTTTCATGCTACGAATTATATTAGCTGTCTCGTACAAAACAATTATATCACGCAACTAAACCCCTTAGAAGGAGTTACAAACCCTATTCACAGTTACAGCTTAAACATTGTCTAGTGCAGCTACGGTGATACGATATGTTTTCAAATTAATTTAGCTGCTATTGATATTTTCTTAGTAAATTCAATAAATAATATTAGGTATCGTGGTTAATAATGCTAAAAAAATACGCTGTATCAGCTAAGATTATATTAGTAACTGACTAAGTAATGTGCAATATTCACGAAAACATTCAGAATACTGCTTAATAATATTAGCAGCTACCGCTAAATATTGCTAATTTATTTAGCAGCTACCGTTAAGGATACCTAATATTATTAGCAGCCACAGATAAAAGTGGCTAAGAATCTTAGTGATCTTGACTAAAAAAAAATGCTGCCGTAGCTAAATTCCTGTAACTAAGAACCCTTCGCTACTATTGCAACGAAATTCGTTGTCCCTATAGTTTGGAATGTTTTTAGCTACGGCACATAAAATTTAGTAACATTAGCTAATTATTTTTTTCCGTGTGGTGCGCATGCGTGGAACATGGAGCACAATTTTCCTGCGGGAGAGCCGTGAAGCATTTGTAGGAACATTTATAGCTAGTTTTGAAACGAGTTCCGGGCAGTCAATCTTGGATTGTGCTAGTTTCATAAAGAAGCGTACATCAGAAATATTTCTACGAGCAATAAGCGGTAGCACATGGAAACGAACTCAACTATCTTCATAACTCTAACGAGGAATTTTAAATTTAAAGCCTAAATATCTAGTAAACTTCTTCTGTATTCGTTCTAATCTAGACGCGTGTAAAGCGTAATAAGGGTTCCATACTTGGTTTGCATATTCAAGGTGATTGCGGACATAAGCACAATATAAAATCTTAATTGTTTTCATACTGCTAAACGAGCTAGCGTTACGCATTAAAAAGCCCAAAGCCATAGAGGCCTTTTTGGCTATGTGGTCAATATGATAATCATATGAAAGCTTACTGTCCAACTGAACGCCTAAATCTTTAATAACATTGGCACTAAATAAGGGTCGGTTAAGGGGTAGTTTTTACGAGTGAAAGTGATTGCCAGGCATTTATCATTGTCTATACAATATCTTTCTAATCTCAACAGGTTTTCTTGCAAAAGAATTGCATCAAATACGTCTGTGATAGACCTATATATCTTCATATCATCCGCAAAAAGAAGATAATTGGAATGCTTAAAGCATTCACCAATATCATTAATGAATGACACAAATAAGAGGCGTCCTAACAATGACCCCTGGGGAACCCCAGAAGGGATAGTCATCAAGGAAGATCTAAAGCCACTTAAGACCACCGCCTGGGTTCTAATGCGCACATAGGACGAAAACTACCTATATACATCACCTCTAATGCCCATAACCAGAAGCTTTCTTAGCAGAATGTCGTGATCAATCCTTCCGAAAGCTTTGCTATAATCGGTATATATAGCATCGATCTGGGACCCACCATCCATATGCTCGGTGATATAATCTGTGAACAAAACCAAGTTAGACACAGTTGACCTGCCTTTTAGGAACCCATGCTGATAGGGGCTCAACCTAGAAATCAGACTACTATACAACTGATTATAAATTATCCGTTCGAAAACTTTTGCCAGAAGACAAAGTTTGGATATTGGCCTATAGTGTTCAACTATGTCCTTGGCTCCTTTTTTATGAATGGGAGAAATAAATGCTGATTTCCATAGGGAAGGGAAGACACCTTCAGCTAAAGATATTGTAAATAATAATGAAATTGGTACTGCTAGTTCATTGGCACACCTAACTAAAAATACGGCTGGAAGAGCGTCTGGGCCTGCAGATTTATTCAGGTCCAGAGACTTAAGATGTTTACAGATCAACTCAGGATTAATCTCAATCGAGCCAATATCACAACTGGATACTACTTTAGAAGGATTTAAATTTGAATTAGCAGCAGTGGAGGAGATAGAAGTGGCTAAAAACGTTGAATGGAAATAGTCAGCAAATAATTCACAAATTTCTTGGCCAGTATCGCTACTCAGACCATCATATGACATACTTGAAGGGAAGTTACTGTTTGCACGTTTACTTTTGATATATGACCAGAAAAGCTTAGGGTTGTTAGCTATAGAGGACTCAATTTTTGCCATATAGGACTTGTAACAGATTTGTTCTACATCATTAACTCTTTTACGTAGAAGTTGGTATGTGAAATGATCAGATATGCTCTCATAAATTTTATACTTAATTAAATGTTTATACTTTTCTTTTATGATTTTTATTAGTGCTAAACTATACCAAGGTGGATAACTAACGGGCTTAAGTAAGCGCTGCGGAATATACTGGAATATATTTCAAATAATTTTGTATAAAACCAACCCAGCGCGTCATCAACACTACCTTGGGATAACAGGGTAACCCAAACAACGTCTTGGAGATCCAAGCAAATATATGTTCATAATCTCCCCTATTGTACTGATAAACCTTACGCTTAGGAGCTTTAAGAGACTGGGGTTGA
This sequence comes from Alsophila aescularia, assembly GCA_946251855.1. Classification (NCBI taxonomy): domain Eukaryota; kingdom Metazoa; phylum Arthropoda; class Insecta; order Lepidoptera; family Geometridae; genus Alsophila; species Alsophila aescularia. Next base: position 60,682,150 of record OX276373.1, read on the forward strand.
ACAATATCTAGTAAGATTAGTAATGCCGGGTGGTAGAAGTCTTCAGTAACTAACGGATCCATACACGCCGAGACTTTGACAGAAGCATTTGAAAGCACTAGATCTAGTATTTTTCCTTGCTTATTACTAATAAGGTTAAACTGCTGTAAACTGCAAAGGTCAAGGGTGTCAACAAAATGGGTAAATAAGTTAGTAGGTGGTGCAGTAGGTCTTAATTCCATGCGCAGAATCTACCCACATAATGGAACTCATATTGAAATCGCCAAGGAGAATAAACTTATCATTGGGATGATCATTAACTAAGTCTGAGACTCTGTCCAAAAAATTATACAACTGGCCCGTGAAAGTATTGCCCTGATGCTGAGATGATTGAGATATAATGTGTATATATGAAGGTAGAAAGTACTTTTGGTTCAAGAAGATTTCAATAAAATCGATATCCATAAATCTTTCACTCTAGTCTGCCAACCAACATTCGCAGAGACCGCCAGTTCCCGCCGTACCGCCACCAGCACGCCTCCACCGCGTGACTGCGCCGTAGAAGCATAGTCTCGGTCGCGCCGCCATACTAAGTACCTATCGTCAAAAAGTTCACTATCCAAAATTCTCTCGAATAACCACGTCTCAGACAGACACACAATATCGAAACTACTTTTAACTAAATTCCTAAAAAATACTCCAGACTTTGTTCGCAGTCCTCTTACGTTTTGGTGATATATATTCAGACTATACATAAAAATACCACGCTAAACTATTTATAAATATATATAAAAATAGGGTAATTAATGACAAACACTGCACCAAAACTGAGTAGCTTTTCCGAGTAGCACCGCAATAACTTGTAAATATATTAATTAACTTGCATAACGCGGGAATGTGTAAATAATGAGCCGCGACAGATAAATAAAAAGAAGGGAAGTGTATAAGAAATACCGCACCATAACCAAGCCCCGCTTAAATGTGGTAGCAAGATAGCGCATTGCGAATATAGTAATCATAAAAATAGGTAAGTAAAATCTGATATCGAGAAAAACAATATGAAAACTAGCACAATCCAACAACATACTCTTACTGCACACAAAAAAAACTAGCACAATCCAACAACATACTCTTACTGCACACAAAAAAAAACTAGCACAATCCAACAACATACTCTTACTGCACACAAAAAAAACTAGCACAATCCAACAACATACTCTTACTGCACACAAAAAAAACTAGCACAATCCAACAACATACTCTTACTGCACGCAAAAAAAACAGAAGCAATATTACTATTAGTATAATGACCATTTTAAAGTACGTAAATGAGTAAGTAAGCGAGTGAAATAAATCGGTGACAATAACAACACAAAGTTTACCTAAACTAACTTGCTACAAACTCCAAACGGATCGCATAAAACAAAACACCAACGACGATAATTTATGCATAACCTTAATTATTTTATCAAGATTGGCAAGTAAGACAAACGAGTATACAGAAAGCAAATATTCATTAAGGTAAAATAAGTATGCGTAAACGCAAGCAGCCCGAGCGCAGACAACAGAACGCAGCGGACAAAAATAAGTATGCGTAAACGCAAGCAGCCCGAGCGCAGACAACAGAACGCAGCGAACAAAAATCAACGATAAGTATGAGTAAACGCAAGCAGCCCGAGCGCAGACAACGGAACGCAGCGAACAAAAATAAGTATGCGTAAACGCAAGCAGCCCGAGCGCAGACAACAGAACGCAGCGAACAAAAATAAGTATGCGTAAACGCAAGCAGCCCGAGCGCAGACAACGGAACGCAGCGAACAAAAATAAGTATGCGTAAACGCAAGCAGCCCGAGCGCAGACAACAGAACGCAGCGAACAAAAATAAGTATGCGTAAACGCAAGCAGCCCGAGCGCTGACAACAGAACGCAGCGAACAAAAATCAACGATAAGTATGAGTAAACGCAAGCAGCCCGAGCGCAGACAACAGAACGCAGCGAACAAAAATAAGTATGCGTAAACGCAAGCAGCCCGAGCGCAGACAACAGAACGCAGCGAACAAAAATCAACGATAAGTATGAGTAAACGCAAGCAGCCCGAGCGCAGACAACAGAACGCAGCGAACAAAAATAAGTATGCGTAAACGCAAGCAGCCCGAGCGCAGACAACGGAACGCAGCGAACAAAAATAAGTATGCGTAAACGCAAGCAGCCCGAGCGCAGACAACAGAACGCAGCGACCAAAAATAAGTATGCGTAAACGCAAGCAGCCCGAGCGCAGACAACAGAACGCAGCGAACAAAAATAAGTATGCGTAAACGCAAGCAGCCCGAGCGCAGACAACAACGCAGCGAACAAAAATAAGTATGCGTAAACGCAAGCAGCCCGAGCGCAGACAACAGAACGCAGCGAACAAAAATAAGTATGCGTAAACGCAAGCAGCCCGAGCGCAGACAACAGAACGCAGCGAACAAAAATAAGTATGCGTAAACGCAAGCAGCCCGAGCGCAGACAACAGAACGCAGCGAACAAAAATAAGTATGCGTAAACGTAAGCAGCCCGAGCGCAGACAACAACGCAGCGAACAAAAATAAGTATACGTAAACGCAAGCAGCCCGAGCGCAGACAACAGAACGCAGCGAACAAAAATAAGTATGCGTAAACGCAAGCAGCCCGAGCGCAGACAACAGAACGCAGCGAACAAAAATAAGTATGCGTAAACGTAAACAGCCCGAGCGCAGACAACAGAACGCAGCGAACAAAAATAAGTATGCGTAAACGCAAGCAGCCCGAGCGCAGACAACAGAACGCAGCGAACAAAAATAAGTATGCGTAAACGTAAGCAGCCCGAGCGCAGACAACAACGCAGCGAACAAAAATAAGTATACGTAAACGCAAGCAGCCCAAGCGCAGACAACAGAACGCAGCGAACAAAAATAAGTATGCGTAAACGCAAGCAGCCCGAGCGCAGACAACAGAACGCAGCGAACAAAAATAAGTATGCGTAAACGCAAGCAGCCCGAGCGCAGACAACAGAACGCAGCGAACAAAAATCAACGATAAGTATGAGTAAACGCAAGCAGCCCGAGCGCAGACAACAGAACGCAGCGAACAAAAATAAGTATGCGTAAACGCAAGCAGCCCGAGCGCAGACAACAGAACGCAGCGAACAAAAATCAACGATAAGTATGAGTAAACGCAAGCAGCCCGAGCGCAGACAACAGAACGCAGCGAACAAAAATAAGTATGCGTAAACGCAAGCAGCCCGAGCGCAGACAACGGAACGCAGCGAACAAAAATAAGTATGCGTAAACGCAAGCAGCCCGAGCGCAGACAACAGAACGCAGCGAACAAAAATAAGTATGCGTAAACGCAAGCAGCCCGAGCGCAGACAACAGAACGCAGCGAACAAAAATAAGTATGCGTAAACGCAAGCAGCCCGAGCGCAGACAACAGAACGCAGCGAACAAAAATAAGTATGCGTAAACGCAAGCAGCCCGAGCGCAGACAACAGAACGCAGCGAAGAAAAATAAGTATGCGTAAACGCAAGCAGCCCGAGCGCAGACAACAGAACGCAGCGAACAAAAATAAGTATGCGTAAACGTAAGCAGCCCGAGCGCAGACAACAACGCAGCGAACAAAAATAAGTATACGTAAACGCAAGCAGCCCGAGCGCAGACAACAGAACGCAGCGAACAAAAATAAGTATGCGTAAACGCAAGCAGCCCGAGCGCAGACAACAGAACGCAGCGAACAAAAATAAGTATGCGTAAACGCAAGCAGCCCGAGCGCAGACAACAGAACGCAGCGAACAAAAATAAGTATGCGTAAACGCAAGCAGCCCGAGCGCAGACAACAGAACGCAGCGAACAAAAATAAGTATGCGTAAACGTAAGCAGCCCGAGCGCAGACAACAACGCAGCGAACAAAAATAAGTATGCCTAAACGCAAGCAGCCCGAGCGCAGACAACAGAACGCAGCGAACAAAAATAAGTATGCGTAAACGCAAGCAGCCCGAGCGCAGACAACAGAACGCAGCGAACAAAAATAAGTATGCGTAAACGCAAGCAGCCCGAGCGCAGACAACAGAACGCAGCGAACAAAAATAAGTATGCGTAAACGTAAGCAGCCCGAGCGCAGACAACAACGCAGCGAACAAAAATAAGTATGCGTAAACGCAAGCAGCCCGAGCGCAGACAACAGAACGCAGCGAACAAAAATAAGTATGCGTAAACGCAAGCAGCCCGAGCGCAGACAACAGAACGCAGCGAACAAAAATAAGTATGCGTAAACGCAAGCAGCCCGAGCGCAGACAACAGAACGCAGCGAACAAAAATAAGTATGCGTAAACGTAAGCAGCCCGAGCGCAGACAGCAACGCAGCGAACAAAAATAAGTATACGTAAACGCAAGCAGCCCGAGCGCAGACAACAGAACGCAGCGAACAAAAATAAGTATGCGTAAACGCAAGCAGACCGAGCGCAGACAACAGAACGCAGCGAACAAAAATAAGTATGCGTAAACGTAAGCAGCCCGAGCGCAGACAACAACGCAGCGAACAAAAATAAGTATACGTAAACGCAAGCAGCCCGAGCGCAGACAACAGAACGCAGCGAACAAAAATAAGTATGCGTAAACGCATGCAGCCCGAGCGCAGACAACAGAACGCAGCGAACAAAAATAAGTATGCGTAAACGCAAGCAGCCCGAGCGCAGACAACAGAACGCAGCGAACAAAAATAAGTATGCGTAAACGCAAGCAGCCCGAGCGCAGACAACAGAACGCAGCGAACAAAAATCAACGATAAGCAAACTATTGCCGTCGGTTCTCAAACTTTTAAAAGTAGACATAAATCATAATTAATACTAATGATTCGGTTAAAGATAGATGATAAATAATCAGTGTATCTTTTGCAAATCCTGTTCCGCCGAGACGGTTAGTGTCTTGGAAGTGGAATCTCGCCTCACAAAAATCTTCATGTGTTTTACCCAGACAAACTGATAGCTATGCTCCTTGGCCAGGGATTTAGCTTAAGAGAAAAGCATCTTGTTCCTTACGGTCACCTGACCGTAAGGAACAAGATGCTTTTCTCTGCTTCATGTTTCATGTTTCTGGATCGGGCAGAGTTTTTCAGCAGTTTTCAGCAGAGAAAAACTCTGGCCGATCCAGAAACACCGATATCCTAGGGGGTTAGGGGATCCTTTAGACTACGAGCAGCTGCACTGAAGTTTTCCTTCATATAGCGACTCATGAACGAGACAATTATATACTTGGTAGCGTTCACATTCGATGGCACCCTATGAACAAAGTTAATTTGTGTTTCCAGGATAGGAAAAGAGATTGCAGCTCCTATCTTGCCTATTACTTCAAAATAAGTTTTCCTTTTCCTTCAAAGGCACACCCTTAATTTCCACGTTGTTGCTACGGAGCCACTGGTCAGTATCATGTTGCCCGTCTTCAAGTTTAACAACCACTGACTTGAGGTGGGTTAATACCGGTTGTAACGCCTCAACTTTACACAACCGCTCTTCCATAAGCTGAACCTTCCCGGGGAGTTCTTTCAAATCACTCAGCTCCTGACGGATAAGTTGAACTTCTGATATCAAACTCGAGAGAGGAGCGAGTTCCTGACGAATGGTAGTCAGCTCACGCATCACAGAGTCCAACGTCACTGAGGAAGAAGCGGCTGGTGATGCATTCGACAGTGACTGTCCACTGGAAAGACCGGCATTCTTACAATAGGTGATGCCAGAGCAGGTGTAGTCGATGTAGTCGAGTCGAAATGATTTTGACATGCCGAGCACTGCATTGCTTCCATGACATCATCACCGCAACGACCATAGACAACCATTGTGCCAAATAAACAACAATGACAAAAAATTACGCAAAAAACAATAACAATATTATGGAAAGGTCCCGGGAACGGGAAAAGACAAAGAGGACGTCTAACAAAGTGGTGGGAAGATAGTTTACCCGAGGGATGGAGAAGATTAGCTCATGATAGAATAGTGTGGGAGAAACTAGGGGAGGCCTGTGTCGAAGGACAACCTGACAAACTGGTTGCTGAGAAATAAATACTAAATACTTATTATTTTACTTTACTATATATTTCTTTATTATTATACAATTAAATTAAGATACTCATGGTCAGTGTATAAAGGTTTTTTCTATCTATCTATCTATCTATCTTTCCAGATCGGTTAAGCAATGCGACCTGTAGAGGAGAACAGCCGGACAGACAAACATCCGCACATACGAAAGAATTTGTGCCCTAACTGGAACGAAGACGCTACGATCGCGATCCGCGCTCGCTCTTTCAATGGCTACAAAAAATATTGCTAATCAGGGATTGATTACCTTGGAAAGATTTACAGTTCGTAAATGTAGGTACTAGGTTTATAGAAGAAATAATTGAATTCAACATGGCGGCCACGCATCCGCATACTACTGTACTCACAGACTATGCTCAGAAATTTGCAAGAGATTAACAGGGTTTTCTGCTGAAGGCTTGATTGAAACAATACGTATACTTTCAACTCAACATATACTTCATTTACAAGGTGGCACTGTACAATCCACATTAATATGTAAGTAAAAGTAAAGGTCTGAAGTGGCAGTGGACTGGTTATATTTGCCGCAGGACCGATAACCGTTGGAGTAGACGTGTTCTTGAGCAGAGATCGCGACTCGGCAAACGTAATGTAGGACGCCCTCCGGCAGCGACGATATACGCCAGATAGCTGGCGGCGGTTGGATAGGAATAGCCGTAGATCGGGCTCAGTGGCGTGCTTTGGAGAGGCCTATGTCCAGCAGTAAACGCTGAACCGAACTTGATGAAATTTGGTACGGAGATAGTTTGAACACCGGTGAAGTATACTTTTTAACGCGATAAACTGTTTCTTCACAGGTTCATTGTTATAAAAGATTATCAGAAAAGTATACTGCTAAAGCCATCATTCTCATCATTTCGTACACCGATCAATATTAGATCTGCTATACGGACCTAGAAGCAACCTCAGGTACCGACTTAACCTCCAGGCGACAGAGGGCGCTAATATAAAAAGTTATTCTAATAGATTAAAATGGTTTACAAATTTACCTTCAGCATGATAAATATGATGATCATCTAGGACTTGGGCCTTTTCAAGAGAGACCGCGGTGATTTAGCTCTTTCAAGTTCCGTTTCGGAGCCTAGGCTCTGCTGCGAGGCTCAACTATTCATGAGAAAACGCGGTGATTTGGCTCTTTCAAGTTCCGTTTCGGAGCCTAGGCTCTGCTGCGAGGCTCAACTATTCAAGAGAAACCGCGGTGATTTGGCTCTTTCAAGTTCCGTTTCGGAGCCTAGGCTCTGCTGCGAGACTCAACTATTCAAGAGAGACCGCGGTGATTTGGCTCTTTCAAGTTCCGTTTCGGAGCCTAGGCTCTGCTGCGAGGCTCAACTAGTTGAGCCGTTTGGACTTTTTGTGACCGCTAAATCCCCCTTGCTTGTGGCAGCCAGTTTCCGTAACGTTCGATCCCCTTGGCTTCCACAGCAGCCAAAATAAAACGTCATAGTGAAGTTTAACATTTTTACCAATTTAAATCTATTTAAATGTAATCCCGCATTTGTTATTGAATCTGTGTGTTTCTTTCCTATAGGGGATGTATTTACCCTACGATAAAACACCAAAAAACCTTTCTTTTTTTTTATAGTAAAACCACGGTGTTTTTTTCTGAGACGTACATTTTTGCTATTTTTTCTGGTTTTCACAACAAATATTCCGGTCACGTTTTAAATTGTGTTGAAGTTTTAATGTTAGCGGATAGATAGGTTCATTTCGTATTTAAATAAAACAAAATAACAGTATGTCATCGCTTTAGATTCCAAAATATATTTTTTCCCGAAACTACTGGGAGTAGTTTCTGTTTTAAAAACTTCGGCTATCAAAGCTTCATCCATATCTACCTACTAAACACTAGGCGTCCGTCGAGAGAAAAACCGAAAACCGACAACACGCTCGCGTCGCTACACGCCAGGCGTCTAGCGAGGGCGCTAAGCGCGCAGTGCGGCCGGTCCCTTATATTTTCGTGCGTTTATTTTCTCTTGGCGTCTCGTTAAATGCCAGTCGCTAGGCGAGGCATCCGGAAGTGCGGCCGCGGCCTTAATGTTGCTTAATACCAAGATGAGATGTCAGATGAGACTACTGTAAGGCTCGCTCGTTTTTTTAACTGCGTTTTTACTTATTTTCCAGACTCACATCGGCAACCGTCACTTCAAGTGCAATATTTGTGGCAAGGGGTTCCTTTACAACGCTGCGCTCAAAGAGCACGTAAGGGGGGTTCACTTCAACGTGCGCCGCGTCAGGAAGAGGGCGGCCACTGAAGCAGGAGGGGGCGCCAGCGAGGCAGGGGGGAGCGGGGGCGCTAAAGCGAGGGGCGCCAGGACATCCACTGTGGCGAGCACGAAACGTCGGAAGAGGAGAAAAGTGGAGAGTACAGACGATAGCAGCGATAGTGATTGAACTCAGTGTCGGGGTTTCCTGAATATAATTATATATATATGACATTCTTATTGTTGAACTATATTAACCCTCGAGCTGTCGCGCGGGGTCTTTCACAGCCCGACTTCTAAAGAATTGCAACATTTTCGCACTTAGAGCTATTCACGGCTCACAGAACCTTATGCACTTCTTAAAAGGGTTATAGTTTATGCACATTGAATCAACACCAGGATTCCGAATCTACAGAACCAGCTGAAATGCAGAAATTTAAAAAAAAATGGAAACTTTGATCGCAAAAAGTTGTTATAATTTTCGTTACTCTTTTGTTTTTTTTTTGTTGTAGAAGCCTATTTGTATATTATCTCATATAGAAAAAAAAAAAACTTGTAACATGTCCAAAGAAACACTGTTCTGTTCATGTATTTTGTAATCACTTACTTTGGTCTTGTATTATTGGGATTCCTTCGCAATTTATAAATTTGTTAATATATTGCTAGTAACACATCGTAACACATTTTAAACTGTTTTTATTCTGGGGTCTCCAGCGACCCCATGCGGCGACTCGCGTTACACAAAATGCGCGCCAGACTGAGGGTTAAGTGTAGATAGAAGTCGAAACTCAATAGATTAAATAAAATGTGTATTTATTATGTAAATAAAACTAGCTGTTAATTATGCCAATAACGATGTTTTAATTATATTTCCTCATACGTTAAAATATATCCAAACGTTAACATACCTAAATCTTTATATTATGATTCTAAATCATGATGTGTGTTAGGTAATTGAAACAGAGTGAGTATAAACTGGGGGAATAAATCGCTAGTACCTACATTGATAAATCCTACATTAATTTACGTAATAAATTGTAGGTATATGTAGGTAGGTAGGTAATTTATACTTATGAATATATCTCCAGGAAATAACGAAATTTAGGCTACCTGAGGGCGACACTACTGAGGGCGCTTATTTGTACCTAGTGGTGAAGGGTGTCATGTTCTAGCGTTTCCTCTAACATTCTTGGAGCAGCTGTCAACCAATTCCGGAGGATTCCACACCGCCAATTAGAAAGTGAAGCACCCAAGATATGCCGATCCGCTCGTACGCACCAACCTCACTGTTATGCCAATCGGCCGTCACATCGCAGATACTTTCAAGTGCTCACTGAAAATCAAAAATCTTTTTTTAAGCCTATAAGATAAGAATAATACAACCTACCTATTGCCTTGGTCATATTTTTTTAATAATTTATGTATGTAGGTAAGTAAATTAGTATCTATTGTACCCATCGATTAAAGAAACATATCTCAATACGATGTCGTATCTGAAATTTGCAAAGAAAGTTTCATTTGAAAGTGTTGGCGTAAGGCTGCCGACATTTCCACCATCTACATTAGGTATGTAGGTACCAAAAATGTACTCACTGATTTTGACATTATTACATAGTTGCTAAGTTATAGGACTCTTGTAGCAATATGCTATGCAGTCATGGCTAACAGCTGTTACTGGCAACCATGCAACAGATTACTTGTTGGAAAGGAATAAAACTAAATAGATAAAAAAAACTTTAGTAGGTGCTTAAACATAGTGTAAAAATAAATAAGACTAGTATGAAATAGTATTAATCTAAATAATCTAAGTATACATGTACTATAGATAGGTACTAAGGGTAAGTAGGTTCTTGCTTGGTATCTCAATCCGATGAGAAGAAGTCGAAAAATCGATAAAAATATATTTTGACGGCTGAAGTTTGATGATATTGGGTAGGTACTTTTGATTCTGCGTAAATTTCCTTTGTCCACGCGGGCACAGCTAGCTAATAATAATTCTTACATATTTATTTGTAGTAAGTATTTTTTCATCTGCTATTTTTAATTTATTGTAAGTGGGTAGGTACATTTTTGTTGAGATGATGTATTTGATTCTCTAGCGGCAGATTCTTTCTGAATTCATTTCGGATTCTATCCTACCCCCCGTATCTCCTAGAGTCAGTCTACCGACCGAACAGACTACGGACGGAGCGGAGACGGCGTGGATTGAAAACAGGCAAGATCAGTGAAACAAGTGGAATTTCGTTCATCGTTCCCGGAGCTCGGTGAGTGTGGAGTGTTTATACCTATTTCTAGATAAAATCTATACGTTAAAGCAAAAAGAATAAGTCTGTACAGTGAGATGATAAAAATAAAGTTCTTGGTTACTTAAAATAAGCTACAAGTTTTTTTTTAAAAACATATTTGTCTGTTTGTTTGTTTATATGTGTGTTTGTTCGCGCACCACGTAAGAACTACGGGGTCGATTGCGATGACTGTTGGATAGCTTAGGGTTTGACTTAAAAACTGGGGTAGGTACTTGGTATCTCAATCCGATGGGTAGAAGCCGAGCAATCGATGAAAACTTTATGACAGCTGAAGGAATTTTGATCAAATTTTGGTATATTGGTATTTTTAATCAACTTCAGAAAAGGTGACGGTTATATGTTCGGCAGTAGGTACGTAAGTTTTTTTTTTTTTTTTCTGGCGATATCTTCGTCTATTGCGGACCGATTTTAAAAATTATTTTTTGTTTGAAAGGGGATTCTCTCCAGGTGGTCCCATTTAATTTGTATCAAAATTGGTTCAGCAGTTTTTCGAGAATAAATAGTTTTGTTGAGTAAATCCATTCTATTTTGTGTTTATATTGCCTTTATTTCGTGTTTATTGCTAAGATTTCTAAACCGATTTAGATGGTTGTTTTTTTATTCAAAAGGGTAAACTTTCCGTGTAGTCCCATATAAACTTCATCAAAATTGGTTCAGTAGTTTCATTAGAAAATCAATTTGTTTTATAGTTTATGTTCTCTAATATCTTGGGATTTCTGAACCGAATTAGATGATTGTTATTACTTGAGTAAGAAGACCTCTAGTTGGCATATATTCTTTCCGATGTTTGCTTAGGCCACTAAAAATCAAAAAATCAAATATTTTTCCAAAATTAAATCTACTTCATAATATAAATGTTATTTTGTAAACAAGCACTAAAAAGAATAAAATAATTACAATTGAGCCAGAACTGTACAACTTTTTCGAAATTAACAACGTAATAATAATGCCTATAGACAACATAAGATAAGAAAGAGTTTTTTGAAGGCGGTGCCAAACCCAGGCATCATTTAAATCTAATATCTTTACAAAATTAATACATACCTATCTACGTACGAAGTAATATGCAGTTATCTATGACGCAACCTCATACGAAACACGAAACGCAGAAGAGACAAAACAAGAGACTCGCACGAGCAGATTTTGACTTTCACACGTTCACAAACCGATTGACACGAAAACAGCAATCTAGTAAATGATATTTTTTTTTGTAGATAATTACTTTAAAAGCCTATTATTTTATACATCACTCAAGCCGTTTAAGACATTATCTTTTTGAATAAGCTCAACCATATTAATAATTATGGCTCGGCTTGGCACCGCCTTCAAAAAACTTTTTCTTATCTTATGTTGTATTTATGCATTATTATTACGATGGTAATTTCGAAAAAGTGATACTGTTCTGTCTCAATTGTAATTATTTTATTAATTTTTGTGGTTGTTTACAAAATAACATATATTTTTTTGAAAAATATTTTATAGTTTTTGTACATGTAGTACATGTATTACTTTTAACCTAGATAAATGACCACGCGTGCGAAGCCGCCGGTACAGCTAGTTATGAAATAACTCAAATAATAGAAGCAAAAAACTCTTTCTTATGTTGTATTTACGCATTATTAATACGTTGGTAATTTCGAGAAAGTGATACTGTCCTGGCTCAATTGTAATTATTTTATTCTTTTCAGTGGTTGTTTAATTTTTGGAAAAAAAAATATTTTTTGTTTTTTGGTGGCCTAAGCTAACATCGGAAAGAATAATATTATACCAAAGAAAAAAGTAGACACTCACTTTAGACTCAAAGCGTTGGTAAATTAAAACTGGCAGACTTGAAAAACGCGCGTGTAAAAATACGCACGTGTGCAGAGCCTTAACCGCAACGACGACGCAACGAGGGACTCCCCGGCCATAGTTTGTACAGTACCGCAGCTCCGGGAGTTTCCCTATCATTACAATTACGAACCACTGATTGATTGATTCATTTCTTTCACTTCATTTGTTAGTCGAAAGCAGAAGTCAAGCAAGAGAGTATTGTTTTATTTATTTTCTGAGGTTGCTGCGAAGTAAAAGAAGTTAAAGTTGAATTGAAAATGTCTTCTCGTAAACGAGATCAAAGTGACATATGGAAACACTTCGATAAATTACCGAGTAAGTAGTTATATGGTCTGTATTTCTTTGGTATCAACAAAAGGTAGGATAGTAAGTAAGTAACTTAGACGAACGTTGGTAGTTAATGGCTGCGTCAATGTAGTACTAGACTTTGCCCGCGACTTCGTCCGTGCAGACATCGGTTTTACTTTCACATGTAATATTATAGTGGGATAGGATTTTAAATTGTGTTGTTTTTATTTTAGACAATGAAAGCCAAGCTAGATGCAGATATTGTGCTTGTGAATTGTCTCGGGGAGGGAAAAATGCATATTCGTATATTCGATATTCGTATTCGTATTCGCCGAATAGTAGGTTTGATATCCGTATTCGTATTCGTAAAAGTACTATTCGTTGCATCACTATATAATGCTTAAGTAAAAACAGTCATCTAATTCGGTTCAGGAATCCCAAGATATTAGAGAACATAAACTATAAAACAAATTGATTTTCTAATAAAACTACTGAACCAATTTTGATGAAGTTTATGTGGGACTACACGGAAAGTTTACCCTATTGAATAAAAAAAAACATCTAAATCGGTTTAGAAATCTTAGAGATAAACACAAAATAAAGGCAATATAAACAAAATCGAATGGATTTACTCAACAAAACTATTTATTCTTGAAAAACTGCTGAACCAATTGTGATACAATTTATTTGGGTCCACCGGAGAGTATCCCCTTTCAAACAAAAAATATTTTTTCAAATCTGTCCGCAATTGACGGAGATATCGACCAACATACATTAAAAAAAAACATACATACAGCCGAACATATAACCGTCTCCTTTTGTGAAGTCGATTAATAAAAGTATAAATAATCTGACTGAAAGGAACGTGAGACGTGGATCAACTTTGAAGTAAGTAGGTACCTAAACGTTCAGGCGAAAATTCCGAGGAATCCTTTCCTCATTCCTACAGTGTGACAAGTCGGTGTGACCACGAGTCCGCACACAAACAGCCAAGTCGCTATTGACCACAAACTAAGAAGGAGATACGGGTATCTACTGACTCTGGGTATATATACCTAGCGGCACGTAAGTCTAGCGGTGAACGAAACGGGGATCTTGGCACAGTCAAAGTTTATATAATGTGTTAAAATGTTGAATACTTTTTATCCCGAAAACTGACTGTGCCAACATCCCCGCCACGTTTCGTTCACCGCTAAACTTACGTGCCGCTAGCTATACTAAGTAGGTACCTAAAAAATAAGGTATTTTTCCTTTCTTTTAGTTTTTTTTTATGCATTGTCATCGATTTGTGAGCTACCCTGAAAGTTTCAGCCGTATAGATAATCGGGAAGTGCTCAAAATTTGAATAGCAAGATTTCTAGCAAAGACAAAAATACATAGATAGAAGCATACATACAAGTGAAGTTAAATAAAAGCTTTTAAAATACACTTGCATGGGGACAGTAAGTACTAGATTTATTATTAGTAAGTACCTACTACCGGTCCCTTTATACAAGGCACTTTGGCATAGAATAAATAATAGTAGTAAAAGTACGAAGTAAATATAGTAGTCGCAGCGAAAGTATGCATCTCGGAAGTTGTCTGTTAGTCGCTGCGCAAACTGCTATTTTTCAGGCGCAATCCGAATGTTGACGGTGAAGACAGCATTGTATAACTGCCTCGCTCACTCGCTTACGTTTTTCGCATGTTCTATCTCGCTTTTACTTTATGCTATTTTATCCCCACAGCAGTAGTACCTGCGCAATCGTCACAGAGCCTAAATTCACAAACATATACATTGGCTGCGACTACTGTATATGTCTATGAGTAGAAGGTAACTTTGGACACTGGGCAGACCCACTATTATCTATTTTGAAGTAAATAGATAATATTATAACCTTGAAATTACATCTACACTTCTACACTATATATTTATCCATATCCATCCATACCAATATATAAAAGTGAAATGTTGTCTGTTTGTTTGTTTGTTTGTTGGGGAGCTTTCATGCGATAACGGCTAGACAGATGTTTATGTAATTTAGAATGGAGACAGCTTATAGCCTGGAATAAAACATAGGATACTTTTTATCCCGGAAAATTGTAAGTTTCCACGGGACAACTGGAAAATTTTGATTACTCACTGTAAGGAACGGTTGCCATCATAGAATGGCAGACCATTCTACACCTACTCACTACACCCACTTTGGTGCTACACCTACTTTTGCATTGGTTATTAATATCCTAGAAGAAAATAGTATGCTATTTCTCGCGATAAACAGTAGTCCGCGCGTACGAAGTCGTGGGCGGGAAAACTAGTATTATAATAGTATTATTGTATTTACAGGAAAGATTTGATTTTTTGAATGTTTGTAATGGATAAACTCAAAAAGAACTGAACCGATTTAAAAAAAATCTTTCATCTTTAGTATATAAATGTTAAATGTAAGTCAAATGCCGCGGTTGAGAGCTACCCGGGCGGAGCCGGGGCGAGTCATTAGTAGGTTAGCTAGTAGGTACATAATATGTATAGGCATGGTGTGGTGAGCAGTTGAGCACATTTGTTGGAAAATGAGACATTTAGATTGTTGACATAATATGTACCTAGATGGAGATTGTACACAACTTTATTTGTCACTAGCTGTGCCCGCGGCGTTGCCTGCGTGGTAATTTTTCTGAGATTAAGAATCCTACGAAATATTCCAGAATAAAAAGTACCAATATATCAAATTTAAAAAAATAAACGTTCAGAACCAAATCGTTTTATATCGATTACTCGGCTTTGACTTAAGGGATTGAGATATCAATAATTAGACCAGTTTTTAGTTCAAACCCTAAGCTATCCAACATTAAAACCCGCATCGCAATCAGTCTAGTGCTTTTTACGTGATGTGCGAACAAACAGACAGACACAATTTTCTTAAATGTTATTTCCTTGTTTGAGTACATTATTACCTTATTTGTACAGTCTTTATGTTACTATCTACTTTATTATGAACCAGCTGTGCCCGTGGCTTTACCCGCGTGGTCATTTCACTTAAATGTAGCCCTTACGTGTTATTCCAGGACCAAAAGTAGGTACCTAATAGTCACCATATGTTATAGGCATTGCGCTTCATAGTCATTGACTATTTATAGTCCCAATGCATTGTAGGCAATTTGCTTCTTAGTCAATTAGCGTTATAGGTATGATTGCAGCGGTGGCATCTTTCATTTTAGGTAATGTGCTCATAACCGAATTTACTACCTATACTTTAATATTATAAAACTCTCACCATCATCCGAAAAGAAAAATGCTACCTGCCTACAACTCATTAATTCTATATTATTCCATTTAACAGTTTCAACACTGCAGTTCTACAATAACCACAAGACAACTGCACATTACACAAAGAAGACAGAATGTCCGGACTGTACAAGATTGAGTATGTTACCACTGATTCCGCCGAATCTAAAACATGTACTGTAACATGGACCATCCCAGAATTAGTAGATCATCTAGTGGAGGGCAAAGATGAACTTCTAACAAATGAGGCCGACTGTGCGGACCATACTAAGATACTCTTCAAAATATGTTTTAACAAATATGTAATTATAATCTCTTGCCTAGCCTACAGGTACCTGAATTACGAAACTGAGATCATTGTGAATTGCAGACACTACAAGGTGCTTAGATTATACAAATTGTTAAATTATTCGGAAGTTACAGAAGGCACATGGATGAACTTGGCATTAGTGGTCACAGACACAGACAACCCGTTTCAAGGTAGTATTGTCATCAAAACTCAGTTCACAATTAAGAAAGAACTAAAATCCGTATAACGTCCTAAATACGTATGTGCAAAGAAGTCTTATATTTGGTATATCTTTGGTGCTACCAAAGATAAACAGAAATGTGATGAAGAAAGAAAATGTGCTTAAAGTCAGTTGTTCTAGTTTTTCTGATGACCTAATAAAATCTGCTGGAGGAGTCCAATTCGAAGCACACAAGGCAGTCCTGTCAGCCCACAATCAAGTTTTGAAAGCACTTTTTGTGCACAACACTGTGGACAGTCCAACCAATTTTATCGAGTCTCTATTAGAGACTGATGTACTAAACTAAGTATTACGATACATCTACACAGATAACACTCCGAAAATAGATGAAATGCTATGGAGTTGTTGGCAGCAGCAGATTATCAAATTTGTAATTTGAAGAAGCTCTTTGAGGAAGCACTGTTCCGAAGTTGACAGTTGACAATGCTATTATAGTTGTACTCGGCGGTCAATTTGAAGAAAATGACTTTAAATTTCATTTGTAATGGTCGTAGGTGATGGTCGTGCAGAGTTGATTACAAAAACCAAGCGATGGAAGGAGGTCCAATCAGCTACTTCGACAGTTTTCGAATACGCGCTTAGCAATGGTCAGATGCATGTTGGCTAGTATTAATAATCAATAAGTAATAATGGATATTTTTATTGAGCAAGTACATACACATTTAAATAAATAATTTATGTAAGTAACTGTTTTTATACAAATTATGCTTGTAATTAATAATGACCACATTGGTCATTATTAATTGAAAGAGCGAGCTCGAAGCGCGAGCGAATCGTCTCTGTTTCAGCTTGGGTAAAAATGCTTTCGTATGTCCTTCCGGAAGTCAGTCCTTCCGGATCTCTGTTCTCCTCTACAGGTCGCATTTCTCAACTAATATAGGCGAAATTTGGTATATAGCTGCCCCCCAAAAAAAGGTAGCCGAATGCATAGAAGCCAATTGACCGATTATTTTCCATTTGACTTTCATTCCATTCCAAGTGCCATCCGCGCGGCTAGTCTATTGTTAAAGCCTTGCAAGTCCAAGCCTACGCGCGCCTAAAACGTGTGAGGACCTCGGGTTACCTGCAGTTATCCAGGTTGAACTGGGTTCCCATGCTCTATTTACGTCTTTTCCTGGTGAATGCTTGAGATTGACAATAAGAATAAAAGAAAATAATATCACATAAATAATCATTTTATTAACTACAGCTGCTTGATTCGAAAAAACCCTTGAATATCTGTGTTATTTTTGGAAATAAATTACCTTTACTTTAAATAATCTCATTTTATTCAATTTTGATTTTATTATCCTCGGTTTCTTTAAAAAAATATTCTAATAGCAGCACCCAAAGATATTGGTGGGAAATCGCCGAAAAAAACTTACATTTGATGAAAAGTTTAATACAACAAATTACATAACGTATTATTATACCATTATGGATAAAACAATAAAGATCCTCGAAAAAATTCTAAACAGTAATAAAACTATTTAAAAATATACACACGAACGAAAAAATCTTCCCGCCAAAACCGCCCGCACTTTGTTTACAAGTTTTTGTTGCCAAGAGCTATAATTGGGAATTTTCAATTATTTTACAGTGAAAATAGTTCATCTTTTAAGCACTTTTTTAATTTCTATGCAAGTATTAGTAGCTCAACATTTTCACGATCTCGTCAGTACCTATTGGTTATAGTATTTTTTTCAGTCTTTTCCTATGCTTTTAGCCATTGTGTTTCGATATGTAGGTACATTGAAATTTAATCCATTTGTTTTATTACTCATTCCAGTGTTATTTGCCGATAATTATTGACTAAGGCCTTGTTGCAATAGCGTGACTGTTTGAGCCGCTGTTTCAGATGTAGTGTCCATTTTCTGGAAATGTTCTTGCTTGGGGATTGCGACCTGTTATCGTTTCACGGTCAACTAATAAGGGTGAAAGGGGTAGGTCGCCTTTTATACGCCCTAATGTCGTGCAATCATCATCATCATTATCAGCCCGCATCAGTCCACTGCTGGACATAGGTCTGTCCCAAAGCACGCCACTGAGCCCAATCTTCGGCTCTTCTTTTCCAACCGTCACCAGCTAAGTAAGTCGTCGCTCCACCTAACCGGAGGGCGTCCTACATTACGAGTCGCGGTCTCCACTCAAGAACACGTCTACCCCAACGGTTATCGGTCCTTTGGCAAATATGACCAGCCCACTGCCACTTCAGCCTGCTAATCCTGTGGGTTATGTCGGTAACTTTGGTTCTCTGTCAGATCACCTCGTTCCGGAATTGCTTTATTGTCACGCAATATCGACTGGTAAATAAGTGCAATATGCTACATTTACCGATCCCCAGCTATTGTTAGGTAGCCTAAAAGATAACACTGCAATAATTGCTTAACTATTTAAGGCTAGACCTAGAACTTAAGGAATTTATGACCTAAAATGAAATTTAGGTGTTAAAATATGAACTTAGTGCTTATCTTTTTACTCTCTACTGTAGTTAAAAAGAAAATAATTTATGCCATTAAGATGTATACTGTTTGAATGTGCTTATCAATGCCTTCAATTTGATATCCATATTGTAAAATAAGGAGAAAAAAAAGATTTTTCTCATCTGAAAATGCAGCTTTACCGCCGAGTGAAAAAACATTGGTATTCGTGGGGATGTAAGGATTCTAACGATGTCATATAAGTCTAAATCTGTTCAGGCATTTAAAACTTATGATGGAATAAACAAACCCACATACATACAAACAAACATACATTTTTGGGTTGTCGTGTAAAAATACGGTAATTGTGACTTACGCCCAATAGTTTCAGTGTGCTACATGTTCTTTTAAATATTCCCTGTTTTCTTTTTTTGGGTAATTATGAGTACTTACTTTAGACATTGTACTTAGATAGTATGTACATTATTTTATGAATCACTAGCTATACCCGCGGCTTTGCACGCGTGGTCTTTTCTTTAGGTTCAAGGTACCATAATGTGCTATTCCAGGACCAATATACCAAAATTTGATCAAAATTTCTTCAGCCATCAAAAATACTTTTATCACTTGTTCGGTTTCTATCTCATCGGATTGAGATACCAATTACACCAGTTTTTAAATCAAACCCTAAGCTATCTAACAATGAAAACCGCATCGCAATCGGTCCAGTAGTTTTAACGTGATGCTTGAACAAAGATACAGACAGACAGAAAGACACGATTAAAAAAGTTGTTATATTCTTGTTCAATAGCTTTTTTAAGCAGCCAAGAGCAGTTTTTTATTTATCTTTGTACAGCCTGTTTCATACCTATTGCTTTATTATAAGTATAGATATATATGACTGTGACAATTTGCATAAAAAAACCGTCCAGTAGTTTCAGCATAATACGTGTTCTTTTTAATAACTTTCAACCCCTATCTTGCGGAAACCCTTTAATTTTTCGGGATAAATGTATCCAATGTCCTACCTCGTAGTATGAACTCAAATCATACCAAGTTTCATTTGAATTCTTCCAGTAGTTCCGGCAGCGTGATGCGCGGCCAAAATACGGACAGACAGACAGACAGACAAAAAAATAACAGTTTTGGCTTCAGTATCGAATAAAGAATACCCTCCAAAAAAAAATATCTAAATATCTTCAATGTACAGAATTGGACCCGTTACAGTTTTATTATAAGTATATTTATACCTAGATAGATTAAATAGTTTTCGTAGCGCACACCAAATTATGACTTTTAGAGGCAAGGTTTTTGATAGACTATCATAAGCTGCTTTATTGCAATTTTAGTAGGGACATCTATTTAAAAAAAAGCAGTCATAACTTACTCGCTGATAATGTAGC
Organism: Alsophila aescularia; assembly: GCA_946251855.1. Classification (NCBI taxonomy): domain Eukaryota; kingdom Metazoa; phylum Arthropoda; class Insecta; order Lepidoptera; family Geometridae; genus Alsophila; species Alsophila aescularia. The sequence goes on from OX276373.1 coordinate 60,702,461, forward strand.
TTTTTATACCTAGGTGATAGTTTTTTTTAAATTGGATGCAGTGTTTGTCCAAATATAGGCCAGCTTGGTCACATCTTGTACTATTATTTATCTGTGGTCACTTGTTGCTTCGACCAGTGACCAGACGCGCGGATAAGTCTATAAATATGTTCACATGATACTCGTACTTTACAGGTTAGGTGAGGTGAGTAACGTGAGTTCATGCCGCCCGGAGCCGAACCGGTATTTGCCACCACCTATTTTCTTTAATTTCAAATCTATTTATACATCACAATGATTAAAATACGCGAGCAGAGCGATCGCAAAAATGTTGAGCTATTTCTCTTAGTGTGGAAAATGAAATATAATATTTAACTATATATAAAAATCAAAAGAAACGCGAGCGAAGAGAACGCGAAATCATAACCATATAAAAATCATTGAATGGACAAGCACAAAAGGCGAGAACGAGCGAAGCGAGCGTCAAATTTGAGTTATTTCTTTAAAATATTGTTCTGATTCCAAAAAATAACACTGGAATGAAAAATATTGAATTATTTTCTTTCAATGTAACTACCTACATATCGAAACACAATGGCTAAAAGCATAGGAAAACACTGAAAAAAAAACTATAACCAATAGGTACTGACAGAGATCGTGAAAATGTTGAGCTACTAATACTTGCATAGAAATTAAAAAAGTGCTTAAAAGATGAACTATTTTCACTGTAAAATAATTGAAAATTCCCAATTATAGCTCTTGGCAACAAAAACTTGTAAACAAAGTGCGGGCGGTTTTTGCTTGATTACTGTTTAGAATTTTTCGAGGATCTTTATTGTTTTATCCATAATGGAATAATACATTATGTAATTTATTGTATTAAACTTTTCATCAAATGTAACTTTTGTTCGGCGATTTTCCGCCAATATCTTTGGGTGCTGATATTAGAATTATTATAATGATTGCATATATTTTTTTACTTATTTTAGAGTGGAAATGTTATCGAGAAACCGAGGCTAATAAAATCAAAATTGAAAAAAATTAGTTTAGTTAAAGTAAATGTAATTTATTTCAAAAAATAACACAGATATTCAAGGGTTTTTTCGAATCAAGCAGCTGTAGTTAATAAAATGATTATTTATGTGATATCACTTATTCTTATTGTCAATTTCAATGGCTTTCTAGAACAGAAACTCAAAACATTATAATCTCTAGCATTCAGCAGGAAAAGACGTAAATAGAGCATGGGAACCCAGTTCAACCCGGATAACTGCAGGTAACCCGACGACCTCACACGTTTTAGGCGCGCGTAGGCTTGGACTTGCAAGGGTTGCCCTCAACGCTCTTGCCCTTAACCACAGTACATATACAGTCCTAATATATATACTGTGGCTATTCCCAGCAGTGGGTAGAGTAGTGGCTGTTATTGATGATTATGAAATGAAAATGCTTTAATATACCTATGTTTTTAATTATGATATAGGTAACGGCGAATCCGGGTCGATCAAAATCATTTTAGATTCACCGGGGTCAGTGATAACCAGTGTGCACACCCTGAAATACTTTTGACAGGCCGTGCCGAGGTCAATGTTGTTACCGCTGTAGTGGTAGAATGGGATCTTCGCCAAATACGCATAGTACTCAAGCTCAGATTTCCTGCAAACAAAGTAACGTCATTATTGCGGTATTTTGTAACCATTTAGGTAGATAAGTAAATTATATTAAAGTACGTATCTATCTACGGTTGCATGGGACCGCTGTAAAAGCCTAACCTTCGATTTTAGTAATAAATAATTAATAAATATATATCTTCGCTCAGAGCGAAGATATATATTTTAAGACCTCTTTTTTTTCATATATTTGTATATTCGTCGCACCATAAACCTACGGAGGGTGTTCTACAAGTTAAAACAGATAGATCACAAACTACACAAGCGATACGGGTAGATAGATATTTAAAGAAAAAAAAACTGAATTATTTGGTTATGGTCTAATATACATCATCATAATGTCAGACTTTAGAGGTCCACTGCTGAACATAGGCCTCCCCCAGAGAGCGCCATGATGAGCGATCTTGTGCCACCTCCATCCACCGACTTCCTGCGATGGCTACAATGTCGTCGGTCCATCGTGTGGGGGGTCTCCCCACACTTCGCTTGCTTGTTCGTGGTCGCCATTCGAAAAACTTTATTCCCCAGCGGTTGTCGGTTCTGCGAACTGCCTGCCCATTGCCACTTCAACTTGGAAACTCTGAGAGCTATGTCGGTAACCTTGGTTCTTCTTCGGACTTCCTCATTTCGGATTCTATCACGTAGTTAAACACCGAGCATAGCTAGAGAGCTATGCTCGATGAGCAAAGTCAAGTCGCGCAGCGTGCAATGGAGAGCCATTGCACGCTGCGCGACTTTGAGCTTGTGTATGAGACCAATAGTTAGCGACCACGTCTCAGTGCCGTATGTCATCACTGGCAACATGCACCATAACTTCTTTGTCTCAGACTCCATTAAGCTTCCCCGGCTAATTTATCTACTTACAGTAATCTCACCTTAAAGGAGGGGCATTCTTGGCGATGATGACCAGCTTGGCCTTTCCCTGAAGCAGGGTCTTCAGGGTCTGCTTGTAGCCGAAGCAGTATTTGCCGGTCTTTATTACTAGCGCCAGGTGCTTATGGAACATATAAATATCTTTCTTCAGTCTAGTAGCACCCATTGTGATAATCTCACGAAGTAAAATAGATGTCCTGTCCTTTCTTATCTGAGGTTCTGGATACTAAATTGTAATGGGATGGGTAATTCCCCGCCAACCGACAAATTGGCCTGTCCTAGGTGTGTGAACAGCACTGCGATTACGTAATGTTGATCATGACGGTTTCAAGCCGTGAAATTCAATAATGCTTTGCGATAGAGTCGATTTTGCTATGAAAAAAGTGACATTCTGATTGAAGCCAAGTTCTGTAATTGGGCCACAGTAGTACTATTACCAATCTTTGTTGCACACAGATTTTCATAGCAATTTAGACGATAACGCGGGGCACGTGATTGTGACGATCTGATTGAAATCAAGACTGGTAATAGCATTTCAGCACTGCTATTACGCGATATTGATCATATCGGCTTCAATCCGTCAAATTTTTTAATGCGTTGCGATAGAGTCGAAATGGATACAAAGAAAGTGACAATCTGATTGATATCAAGATACGGAATTGCACTGCAGTAGTGCTTTTACCGATCTATGTTGCAAACAGATTTTCATATTTTCATAGCAACTTCGACTCTTACGCACTGCATTAGGTGCACGTGATAGTGACAATCTAATTGCAACCAAGATCGGTAATAGCACTACAGTCACGCAGCTCGCAAATCTTTGTTGAGCTAATGGTATTGTAGTTGTTTAATTTGAGCTATTATCTATGGTTAGTCTGATTCATTTTGTTTGTTGTGAGCAGCAGCCCGACCACAGAACTTGGTTTCAATCAGATTGTCAATATTGCTTTCACTAAGCGTTGCGATAGAGTCGAAATTGCTATGAAGAAAGTGACAATCTCATTGAAACCAAGTTCTGTAATAGGGCCACTGTAGTGCTATTATCTATCTTGGTTTCAATCCAATTTTCAATATCGCTATCACTATGCGTTGCGATAGAGTCGAAATTGCTATGAAGATAGTGACAATCTGATTGAAACACGAATGGCCTAAATTTATCTATTCCACAGCCCTCAACAAGTCTTGATGCTATCAGTGGTCCTATTACAAAACTTGGCTTCAATCAGATTGTAACTTATTTCATAGCAAATTCGACTCTATCGCAAGGCACTAATGAATTTAACACTTGAAACCGATATGATCAACACTGCGTGTAATAGCACTGCAGGGCCCCGACCATATAACTTGGTTTCAATCAGATTTGACAGCTTGAAACCGATATGATCAACATTGCGTAATAGCCCTGCATGGCCCAGGGGCCCGACCACAGAACTTGGCTTCAATCAGATTGTCACTTTTTTCATAGCAAAATCGACTCTATCGCAAAGCATTATTGAATTTGACGGCTTGAAACCGTCATGATCAATATTACGTAATCGCACTGCCGACCACAGAACTTGGCTTCAATCAAATTGTCACTTATTTCATAGCAATTTCGACTCTATCGCAACGCACTAATGAATTTGACAGCTTGAAATCAATATGATCAGCATTGCGTAATAGCACTGCTGTTGTAATTAGGTGTTTTAAATATTTTCTTAATTGGTACGAGACAGCTTGAAATTGCTAACAAGTTGCGTTAGTTATCCCAATACAAACAAAATAAATCAATAAAATTTAAAGTGTAGGTCAAAAGTTACGTACGTTGTTAGGTAGTGTGAAGTATCTATACTACTCAATAGAGTTTGTATAAGTACTGTGCCTAAGTCTATGGTTGGTTGCTAGGCAATATGAAGTTAATAATACGTTGTCAATGTGAGAAAAATATCTTATCAAATAGTACTTGTATTTTATACTAAATTAAATTAAAACAGCTTTACTAGTCCACGCACACGCCTTCACTTATTACCTACTTAAGATTACTTAACATGGCAGCAGAAAGATAAAAAGTTACGATATTATGTGAGTACCTCTGTCCATGTACCTAATAAAAAATGTCGAGCACCAAAATCGACCCTCTCTCAAGAGAAAACTACGACACATGGGTCAAACAGGCTGAAGCTGTTCTAGTACGTCAAAAATTGTGGAAATACATCGTGAATGATGCTGTTGCGGATGATATAGAAGGAGACAGAGAAGCAAAATCTGAACTGATCCTTATAATCGCTCCTTCTGAGCTAAAGCTAATTAAAAACTGCAAAACTACAAAAGCATTATGGGATAAATTGAAAGATACTTAAGCCAGGAAGGGACGAAAAGCACGAAAAGCATCCCTATTAAAGCAACTAATCCTAACAAAACTAGAAGGACACGACGTAAGTGATCATCTTAATACGTTCATGGATATAGTTGCCAAATTGGCAGTCATGGACATACCTATCAACAAGGATTTATTAACAATCATAATGCTGTACAGTCTAAGAATTTCAGAGTTGATATTGAATCGCGTGACACTTTTTCGAAGCCAGAGGAGCTTAAAACCAAAATAATCGAAGAATGTGAAGCCCGACATAACAAAAGTTTAGTAAATAACAAACCTGGAACTAATACTCAAGAAGAAGCGCTACACATCGTGTGTAAGATTTGCAAACAAAGAGGTAACATCCTTATACACAAGAATCACAAAATATGTGCAAACTGCTGGAAGAAAAACAACGAGAAACCTCACAAAGGTAATAACGGTTCTCTTAGATAAGAACAATTTTGCTACGCAGTGCCCCCTCACATATAACGAGAAGCCTGAAAACAGCATATGTGTCGTGGACAGTGGATGTACGCCTCATATAAGTTACCAACGAGACTTATTTAAGACCATAGAGAGAACATGCAAAAAGTTGAACTTCGCAACTGAAGAACACACTGCAGAGATTGAAGGAAAAGGCACAGTCTCCTTTTTATCGAAAAATGATAATGTAGTGTGCTTACATACTTACAAGACACGCTCTACGTACCTAGTCTTTGCACTAACTTACTGTCGGTCAGCAGAATGACAGATGCCGGCTGTTCTGAACTCTTCACCAAGAGCAAAGCGACGGTCAAAAATCCAAAAGCTGGAATCACTCTCACTACTTTTTAACAAGGAGATGGTCTTTATTTCTTCACGACCAGTTGCTCTCGTGGCTAGTGATCCTAGGTACGTAATCAAACGGTCGCGGGTTCGAATCCTGCAAAGTGAAGGTGTGTTTTGTGTGATGAGCAGAAATGTTTGTTTCCGAGTCATGGATGTTATAATATTCGTATCTATGTATGTTTATCCGTTATCTAGTACCCATAGTACAGGATATCCTAGTTTGGGACTAGGTAATTGGTGTGGAATTATCTTCTTTTTTTATTACATCAAACCTGATAAACATGAGCGCAATAACCTGGCCAATGATAATGATGACATGGTTCCAACCACTACAAAGAAAGCGACCTCATCAAACATCAGCGACTGGCACAGAAAACTTGATCACATGAACGCCAAAGATATGAAACTTGCACTCCAAAACGAGAACTTACGTGGCTTGAACTTTGCTACTGAAACCTTGGCTGAGTGTGAAGCCTGCATCCAAGCAAAACTGCATCGCGTTCCTGCCCCTCGAGAGAAAACTACACAACGAACAACAGAACGCTTAGAAATTGTTCTTAGTGACGTATATGGACCTATTCAAACGCCCACAGTAGGCGGAAATAAATACTTCGTCACTTTTATACATGACTATAGCAGATACAGTCGAGTTTATGTGATTAAGAACAAGTCCGAAGTACTAGAGAAGTTCAAAGAGTTCTCTTTTTTACAGTTAGATAACGGTTCTGAATACGTCAATAAAGAGTTTGATGCTTACCTAAAACGTTGCGGAATACAGAGAAGGCTCACCGTACCCTATACCCCGAATCAAAACGGAGTTGCTGAGAGGAAGAACCGTACCCTCATGGAGAAAGCGAGAGCAATGATGAGTGATGCACATGCACCATTAAAGTTTTGGGGCGAAGCAGTATTCACTGCAAACTACCTATCAAACAGGAGCATTAATAGCGCCATTCAAAATCAAACGCCATTTGAACGATGGGTGTCAACCCAAAGCCATGTATTAATCATTTGTACGTGTTTGGTTGCAAGACTTTTGTACTAAAGAAAGGCACCAACGGTCACAAATTTGCACCAACGGCAATTCCTGGCATGTTTGCGGGATATTCTGAAACGAGCAAAGCTTTTAGAATATTCATTCCCTCGAAGAACAGTATTATTACTTGAAAAGATATTCGAGTGATGAAGAACATGTTCTACGATGAAGAAAATAAAAATGACCTCTCGAGACTTTTCAACAGTCTAGCTAGAGTATCAACAACCAAAACAAATGTCATCGGAACAAACACCACGCAAGCAAGTGGCTATTAAGTTTGACGATAGAACAGATGGAGAATCAGATAATATTCAGCACTGTGACTCAGACACAGATGATCAAGATGACAATCGGACGTTGCAAGAAACTAATATAGAGAGCACTCTGCAACAAAGTGATCCAGAAAATAATGGAAGTGACTATGAATCTCTTTCCGGTTTATCCAATGATGTCGATGATGATGAACCTGGTCATAATGCTGATGCTGAAGAAAACGTTATTCAAACAAGATCTTTGAGGGATAGGTCAAATATCACAGCTTCTAAGCGTTATGATGATTTTATTTTGGCAGCTGTTGAAGAAATCGAAATTTTTCCCAAGCCAAAAGAACCTATTACTTTCAAAGAAGCGATAGAATCTCCAGAAAAAGAAAAAAGGCATGAAGCTATGAAAAATGATATGTCATCTTTGAACGAAAGTGAAATCTGGTTGATCTACCTAAAGGACGAAAAGCCCTGCCTTGCAAATGGGTATATAAAATAAAAAGGAATCCTGATGGTTCCGTCGAAAGGTATAAAGCCAGAATGGTTATCAAGGGCTACTCTCAAGAATCTGGAGTGGATTTTGATAAAACGTTCAGTCCAGTGGTTCGTCTGAGCACTGTACGAGCACTACTTGCCATAGCTGCAAGAGAAAATATTAAACTATGTCAGTTCGATGTGTCAACCGCATTCCTGAACGGCACGTTGTAGGAAGATATCTATATGAAACAGCCTAGTGGCTTTCAAGATGGCACAAAACGAGGCTGCAAGCTAAAACGCAGCCTTTATGGATTGAAGCAAGCACCGCTTTGCTGGAACACTTGCATTGCCGACTTCTTGAAAAAATCTGACTTTCAACAGAGTGAAGCGGATCCATGTTTGTATGTTCGAGTCTTTATGTTGTTTGACGACGGACTTGTACACAACCAAAGCAGGATACGAGTTTGTCAACGAATTAAAATAAAGATTCGAGATAACTACCAAACCTGCCTCATACTTCCTTGGATTGGAAATTAACATGCGCAAAGACAAGACCATTACTTTAAGTCAAAAGGCCTACATAAAGAAAGTTCTAGAAAAATATGGAATGTCCAATTGCAAATCAGCACCAACGCCCATCATGAAAGAAAATGAGATAGGAGAGGAAGATACATTATCTTCCTCTCCTATCTCATTTTCTTGACATTTCATATATCCTATAACAGTCTCGTGACTAAGACAAATCCAATGATACCTCATTTATCAAAATCCATTAAGCCGTTTAGGCTGTATGCACCTAAGAAACAATAACCTTCTAGATTTTAGATGGACAAAATAGTTGATCACTTCTTCAAAATCTATGTTTTAGAGCATATAACATTCTGTGGACATCAGCGACAAACTGTTAATCTCTCTGAAAAAACTAGAACCTCAGTCCGTTAACAATTAATAATCCGAAAAAAAAATATTAACAAAGTTTTTTAATATTATTCATAAAAAATGTTAGTGCAATCTCTAAGTATTGTTTCATTAGAGATTGCACTAATTCTGTTAATAAAAATTGGCGTAGTAAAATAATACTTATTTAATAAATTTCCTATAGAAAAGTTTGTGCACAATATTTATTGTTTTCTTAAATTAAATTTTGCATTTGTTTTAAAGGTTTTTTTATATTAAACATGCGAAAAATTGATGAAATGATAAATTTTAAACATAACGTCATAAAACATTTGAATCAATTTAATATGTACTTTCTCAATTAAAATGGTTAATTTAAACTTGATGCTACATGCTTTGCTTCGTTCGCTTAACTCAAATTTGGCGCCAGTCTCAACTGTAAATCTTGATGAAAGACACAAAAAAAACTATGAAATTCTAGTTCACCGATTATGTTTCATTAAAACAGTGGTCTTAGTATTATACCATTCAATTGTATTTGTATAGATTTAAATTTATCCAAACATGCTGATATCTGAAATCCAGTTTTTCGGGCGAGAGTAGAGTACCTTCGCGCATGCAAAATCTAATAAGCAAGTAGCTATTGTAGTCAGTCATTATCGTTTATTTTCGTAATAAAAATTAAATCGTCAAAGTATGAGAAAATACATGACTTCCCTGAAAAAAGGAACTTCAAAAACTAATAGCCTTTTTCTCTCATACATGGGGATGATGTAAGTATTCTAACGATACCCCATAAATATCAATATCAGTTCAGGCATTTAAAAGTGATGGTGGAATAAATAAACTCACTTATATACATGCACCCTTAAAACATTATACATATTTTTTGGGCAGTTATGTTTTTCAGTAATAAACATAAGTTATCACTGAGTGATCTGGCAGGAACTAGGGGGCCCCTATCGATCGTGGGGCCCTGGGCAAGTGCCCAGAGTGCCCAGTGGGAAAGAGGGGCCTGATTATAGCAGCTAGTGAGTCTGCGCAAGAGATTTTATGGTTGAATAAAATTAATTATCGGTTTCAAGCCGTCAAATTCATTAATGCCTTGTCTCTATCACAAGGCAGATTGCAGTTGGCAAGTATGCTGACTAAGCCACTATTTGGCCCTAGACTGCTAGATTTGAGTTCCAGAATGGGACTGAAGAATTTAAATATAAATTCTTGAAAATGTGCTAGGATGTGAAGTATCTATACTACTCAATAGAGTTTGTATAAGTTCTGCGCCTAAGTCTATGGTTGGTTACTAGGCAATATGATGTTTCTAATATGTTGTCAATGTGAGAAATATATCTTTTCAAATAGTACTTGTATTTTCTACTAAATTAAATTAAACAGCGTTACTAGTCCACGCACACGCTTTCACTTATTACTTACTTAATATTACTTAACAGGCACTCTGCAGTGCTGTGATCTGTAGTCCTATTAGCAACTTGGTTTTGATCAGTGGCCCAATTACAGAAAACTTGGTTACAATCGGATTATCACATTTTTCATAGCAATTTCGACTCTATCGCAAGGCATTAGTGGTTGCGATATTGAGAATTCGATTGAAGCCAAGTTATGTGGTCGGGCCCCTGATTTTCATTATCAATAGCACTAATGCTATGTGATAGAGTCAAAATTGCTATGAAATATTGCTTATTTCATAATGAAATAAGATAGGTAATTGCTCTGCTGGGCCCCGACCACTGAGCTTGGTTTCAATCGGTTTGGTATTACGGACACAAGCGTGGCCCTGGCTCAAAATTATAGGTTTTGGCTTTTTAAATTGTATGATGATTAAGTTGACGCAAATAGGAGTTGGTGGAACACGAATCGGGTGAACAAATAAATAAGGATACACCATAGACATAGACATTTACTTCGATATTTAATTCTATGGGATTCACTAAGAATTTGTTTCTTTCATCGAAGATATGATCACATTTGCTGTTCGCTTTGGATTGTGGACGAATTAAGTGTTCTGAAAATGTTTTTCGATCAATGTTAGCTTTGCAGGTTTAAATGTAAGTTAAATTTTACTTATGAAAGTCGAATTTATCCCCGCAATAGGACCGTTTTTCATTCGGTTTGGGAAAGATCGTTAGTGGCAAAAGTTGCAAAAATGGCAAAAGTGTTGAAAAGCGAAAAAAGACCGGCTTGTCAGATATTGTACATTTCTTAACTGTCCAAAACGCCACCTCATCATCTCGAACGCAGGGTAGTCTGCCTGCTAGGGCCCGTTCACTTACACGTTCGAGGACGCACGGATCATCTGCGCGATCGCTCGAAATCGTTCACGTCGTCGTCGGACGTACGCCTGGGTCATCCGAAAAATAGTAGGGGAGGGGAGGAATAGTATGAAATTGACACTTGACAGTTGTCAGATATATGTCGACTTCAATCAGATTGTCTTTTTTTTCATAGCAATTTCGACTATATCACAAGGCACTAATGAATTTGACGGCTTGAAACCGATATGATCAACATTGCGTTATAGCACTGCAGGCGTACGTCCGACGACGCCGTGAACGATTTCAAGCGATCGCGCGGATGATCCGTGCGTCCTCGAACGTGTAAGGGTGCATTCCGATTCACGATAATATCGCTGTGAGCGATCACAGTGCTAATTTGCGTTCCGATTCAGATATCACGCTCACGGCAGTTGAGTGCTGCAGTTGATTCGGAACGCTCGTGAGCGTGATTACAAGATCACAACAACATAACCTCAAAATTTGCTCAAAATACAAAGTATTACTAGTGGGCAAAGTAGTCTGTCTAAAAATTGGTCAATTGTCTGTAGCAATATTTGGAAAACTGTACGAAAATCACACACAACTGAATTCAAACAACAGTTTTCTTTTTAAACAACCGTCAGTCTGTCACTTTGACAGTAGCGCTCACGGTGATATCGGTTTGGGGCATGGTCGGTGTAATCTCAAAATGGCGGATGTAATGACGTAATCCGTGACGTCACAAGTTATATCGTTGTTGCGCTCACGATGACTCGGTACGCGTTTTAGCGCGAAAATATCGACAGTGTGACCATATTTAGCAGGTTCCTGCGATTTTAGCAGGATTAGACTCTCATTTTAGCTCCTAGCAGGATTTTTAGCATTTTATTGAAATCTAGCATTATTTAGCAGAATCCAATAATGCATCCAATAATAGCAATAATCTGGCAGGATTTATTGAACGCGTTTCAAAATGCCCCAAAAGTGCACACAGTACGCTCAAGCCTTTATATTTGAGTTTATTGGCTTCTGGAAGCAGCTCTGATGCCAAACTAACAGATACCGAAAATTTCTGAAGACAAATTGAAACGATGAATTTTATTTAATTTAAATGATAATGGTAATGGTGGTAAATATAAATAATAATGGTAATGGTATTGGTAAACCCAACATTGTGAATCTTGAGTGGGCTATTATGATTTTACTAATGCCACACACTTATTGTGAACGAATCATTTCACTGATTAACAATATAAAATTCCGGCTTAGAAATAGGTTCAAAAATAAACATGACGATTCTGGAATTTTGCATTCCAAAAACGCAAAAAGGAAATATATGAGAAAATGGGTGTGTGAATTTCGAGCCGACAAAAATATGTTAAAATTATCTCTTAACTCATCATCATTATACAAAGGATTTGCTAAGGACAGTGATAGTGACGAGTCAATTGTGTTGTAAATAGGAATGAACTGGCCAAGTGCGAGTTGGGCCGCGCGCTAAGGGTTCCTTACCACACACTTTTATTTTTCTTATTATAATTTTACTTTAGAGTGTGTAATCATGCCAAGTTTGCCTCTTACGCTTGTACTTATCACCGCTTAGATCAAAGACAAAATACGTAATAAGTACTTTTGTTGTATAGGGATCCCCCTTTTTTATTATTATTATTTCTTAATTAATCCGCCATAACATTACAGTCATATTCTATAAACATTTTAATATACAGTTCAAAAGATCATCGTTATCAGTTCTCGCTGCTGGGACACGGGCCTTCTCTCAGAGAGAGAGTGAATGGGCCATAATCCGTCAGATTGTATAGCGCAACATGATACCATTCGGATACTATTGCTCTCCAAAGATACAGTATCGGTTCAAAAGATACAGTCGTTAAACGGTAGGACGGACAAACAGACAGACAGCGTAGGCTTAAAAACATTATAGTCGACCGTTGACACTCTTTGGGTACGGAACCCTAATAAAAATGACATTCTAATCGTACAGATTGGCATTTTGTCCATATTTTCTAATGTTTAAGCAATATCTGTGAAAGCAGTAATTTAGCATTATTTGAAGAATGTCTAGCATGTTTTAGCAGTTTTTGTCATTCAGGCTAGCAGAATTTGACATTTGAATCTGGTCACACTGAATATCGATTTTATTGATTTTTGCGCGTCTCGGAATGCACCTTAGGTGAACGAGCCCCCCGCCAATGTTGTTGTTTTAATTTTATAGTTTGTTTATCTATTTTACGATTACAATTACTTTTTCTTGTTGGATCTTGTAATTTTCAGAGAAAATGCCAAAAAATAGTCTGTGTTTAATCTGCTTGCGAGCTGATGTAAACCTCAAAGTTGTTGATAAGAGGTTAATAGAATTTCACGGTGAATTGTGCATTGTTTATTCCTGTTTTTCTGTAAGTACCTACTTTAATTTATATTATTGATTTGATCAGCTATTGAACTCAGGAGTTGATGAGAGTAAAAGCGGTAAGTTAAAGGGACAGCCTCTCAAGGATTGTTTTCGGAATACTCCAATCTCCATGGCGAGACTTTCAGCTTGTGGGGTATTTGTGAAGGGCTACCTCCTAGTACCCCTCCCCCGAGGAGACGCTTAGTGCAGAGGCTAAGAGATATTTCAGTTTTAAGTATATTAAAAATTGGTTGTTTGGTCGTCATAAATAAAATTATTTAATTAGTAGAATGTGATTGTTCCACTGCTTTCGCCAGAAAGTAAATTGAAGATGTTATGTATGGCCCCAACCAAATAGTAAGGTGTAGTACCAACCAAAGTCGTAATAGTCGTATAGTTGTAAGGACTATATAATATTATGTACTGTGCCTAAAGTATTAGGTACCTTAGTAAAATAATATAAATATGACTTGTTGCATAATTGAGAGAGACACCTCACTGACATTATGTTTGCTGACAGTCTGCTCTGTCGTAGTGCAATATTGTATTTCTGGCTGATGCATCGTTGGTAACTGACCATGGCGTAACCATAGCCATATTTGGGCCTTCTAGATAGGTGTTTAGACCAAGTATCTAATAGGTATCATGATAATTGGTACTGGTACTTTCCTGAAGACCTTCTTAACAAACTTGACCGCCTTCTTAATAACTGTATCCATTTTATCTATGGCCTCAGAAAGTATAATTACGTCTCTGAGTACAGATCCAAACTGACATGGCTCTCTATCCGTGAGCGACGAAATCTTAGAATTCATTGTCTTCTGTTTTCCTTCCTAAATGACCGTAACTCACCTGTATACTTAAAATGTAAATTTAACTTCCTATCAAACACTCATGACAAGCAACTTCGCTCTTCAAACACTCTTAGATTAGCCACTCCTATTCATACCACTTCTTACCTTGATAACTCCTTCCAGGTTTCAGCAGTCCTTCTCTGGAACTCACTTCCAATTGACACTAGAAAGTGTCAAACTAAAGAAAATTTGAAACGGTTAACTCGAGAGCACTTAAAAAAGACTTATTAACAACACCAGCTGTTTAATTTTATAATATATATATGTATTTTATTTTTATGATATTATATGATGTAATATTTATAATAATTGTATATACATATTTTACAAAGTTTTATATTTTAGTATTCATTTCGATTAATTTATCTTTATTTTCATTTTACTGTCCATATCTCGAGTGCACGCCTATACACATCTTTCATGCACAACCGGATGACTGGCAGAAAATGCTGTCTTAGCATTAAGTCCTCCTCTGTACACTGTTTTTGTGCATAAAGTATTAAATAAATAAATAATTAGAACATTAGATCCTTTCGATCTAGAAGAACAGCATTTTAAATTTATTTTTTGAACAATCTTTTAAACGTTGCATATTAATTCTCACAACCGCGACGTTCTGACGCCTCCTCCTTTCGGCTTGCAATGTAACAATATTGCCGAAATACATTTTACAAACAATAATTATGTTTGTTGTGTAACTTTGAAAAGCCGATAAAAATTCGATATATTCATTAAGGTTAAAGTAATTACATCAATATCAATTGACAAAAATAAGATCCATGCTTCCTTTTGTCGATATAAATTGATAAATTCGATATCTTATATCAAATATATGTCGTTGTGGATAGTATGTTCCATGCTTTTATCAAATATTTACGTCAAATTTGACATTGAAATTAATTAAATTTATTTATCAATAAGATCCATGCTTGCACTGCTGGGCAGGGGAGTGGTTGATAGGGACTTACCACTCCCCCCTCCCCCACCTCTCGGGTTCCCTCTCTACCTCCCCTCTTTACCTCCCCCCCCTCTCGGGTTCCCTCTCTAACCCCCCCCCCCCTCTCGGGTTCCCTCTCTACCCCCCCCCCTCGGGTTCCCTCTCTACCCACGTCTCGGGTGCCCTATCTACCCCCCTCTCGGGTTCCCTCTCTACCCCCCCTCTCGGTTTCCCTCTCTACCCCCCCTCTCGGTTTCCCTCTCTACCCCCCCTCTCGGGTTCCCTCACTACCCCCCCTCTCGGGTTCCCTCACTACCCCCCTCTCGGGTTCCCTCTCTACTCCCCCTCTCGGGTTCCCTCTCTAACCAAGCCCCCCCCCCCCTGGGGTTCCCTCTCTACTCCCCCCCATCTATTCCCCCTCGTCTGCCACCTCTACACGCCGGAATCGGATATCTATAGTTTACTCGAATTGGCAAACATACACACAACTCTCACTAACTCAAACACAGCGCATTTACAATATCAGTGTGATTCAGTTTTGTTTGCTTTGTGTTTCAGATGGAGACCGATGATCCTAAATACTGCATGGTGTGTGAACATCTGTTGAGGAAGCTGTACAATTTTAAAGAGAAATGTGCACTGGCCATTACTATATTGCAGGAATGGAAGGTGACCGAACTGGTATGCTAACATTACTTTTGGTAGTTTTGTTACTATAGTGAAGGCCGTTGTAGAGTGGAGACCGTGAATCGGCAAATGTAGTGTAGGACGCCCTCTGGCTAGATGGAGTGACGATCTGCGCAAGGCAGCTGGCAGTCATTGGAAAAGAAGAGCCGAAGATTGGGCTCAGTGGGAGAGGCCTATGTCCAGCTGTTGACTTAGGCCGTTTTGGGTCTGGCTTAGTAATACTTCCACCCCTCGCTAGCCGAGCGGTACAGTGGCTGTCATTGATTAATAGAAGTTGTTAAGCCATGTCAGAGGCCCTTAGGCCTGACTAACTGACATTATTTGTGACACTATAAATGCGAAAGAGTGAGTGAGTGTTATGTTAATGTGTGTGTGTATGTTTGTTACCTCTTCTTGCTGAAATGGTTTAATGGATTTTTATGTAATTTGGTATAATAATACATTGGTATCATTATACCAAAAAAAAAAGACACAAAGGAAAAAAAAAAGAAAAAAAAGGATAATTTTATAACCATCATCATCCACACTGGCACAACCAAAGGATGCAGCTAGTATTTTATAAAGTTATTTTACTTCATTAATTACATTTAATATTTCGACTCAATGTAAATTGCTGATGAATTAAATTAAGTTGAATTATATTGCATCCAGGAAAAAAAGCCACTGAACCAACTCTACACACTTCTACCCGAGAGTGGTCTAGGGGTTTGGACCCCAAATAACAGCAAGATATTTGACTATGAAGAAGCACCAAGTCCCATGTCAAATAATAAAGCAAAGCATGAAGCATTTTTAAATAATAGTACATCAAAAGAAACTGTGTTAAATGTAAACATGCCCAGACCAGCACCAGCACCTAAAATAAACACAAAATGGGTAAGTCTTATACTCCAGTGACCATATACGCAAGTTAGCTGGCGGCAGTTGGAAAGGAAGAACTCAGAAGGGCTCAGTAGTGTGCTCTGGGAGAGCCTATGTCCAGCAGTGGACTGATAATGATGACAATGATGATGCAGGCTGATAATGAAGTACTCTACCAAATCTCCATGTATCTCTAATAGTCAGTGATCTATATTCCATAGAGAACCCCATTTAAAAAACACCCTGTTAGTCTTGTCTACTTGTTATGTACCCACTGATTGATTTACTTCAATGGTTTCAAAGCGAATAAACAAAATTTCGTAATTTTCTAAATCAAATTGTTCTATTGAAGAAAGACAAAAAAAGGGAAATTTTACAAAAAACACATTGCACTGCAAAATTAGAAACAGACTTACTTTAACCTACCTATTCACCTATTCAAAACTAAGCGGCTGAACCGATTTAGATGAAGTTTGACAAGGAATTAGTGTGTATCTTGACAAAAACTGCCCTTATACGGCAATATGGTTTTCATTGCTGGTCTTTTATAGTTGGCATGGTCTAAGTCTATGCGAGTATGACATGAATTTGTCTGATTTCCCTTCTCATAATGTCTTACGGGTAAACACTCATCATTCAATAAGTGCTTATTTTACAGAGTTTGATTAAAAATCCAATTAAAATTGAAGACATAATTGTAGAAAAAGACTGTAAAGATTCACTGGGTTTTGAAGATACTCAATCTCAAAACGAAGATGATACCGAAGTTGAGGATCATTCTGATAATACTAGCTTAAACGGTGATGATAATGTAGAAAAATATATATTTATAGACAGCTTAAACATCAATGACATAAAAACAGATGTTTTGGATGACTCTAGCATTAACAGTGATGATTTCCGGGAAATAGATAAAGCTCTGGAAGAGTCTAGCAGTGATGATAGTGATGACAAAGATAAGGAAAGAAAAAGTAACTCAACAAAGAACAAATCCCTTGCTGAATTAGCTAACATATCACTTTCTGATGACGACTTTGTCACTGATGATGATACAGAAAAAACATGCAACATAACATGCATGAATATCAAGGGTGACAAGGACAAAGATAAAAATCAAAAACATGAATTTAAATCAAATGAATTATTAACTGAATTAGCGAACATATCTTTTTCCGATGATGAGATTTTCACTAACAATGATACAGAAGTAAAATGCAACACAAAGAATAAGACCAAAAATAAAAGTGACAAGGACAAGGGTGATGAAAAAATTAAAAAATTAAATTCTTATGATATATATCCTGAATCAGATATATCCTTGTCCGAAGAGGAAATCACTAATGCTGAGATAGAACTAAAATGCTTTAAAAGTAAAAAGAGCATTGAATGGGATAAAAGATTTGATGAAGCTGCAAACAAAATCATTGCTAACTTAGAAAACTGGAATGCTGATTTGGAGGCAATTCAAGAAGGTTATAAAAACATATTAAAAAATGACACTGACAAAAGTGTTACCGAGAAAAATAGTTTAAATACAAAAGGCCGGCATGGAAAAATATCAGTGAAAAGAGTGACGAACATAAGTAAAAAAATTGATTCAATGCAGAAAAGCTGTGAAACTATGATAGCTCAATATGGAGATGAGAGATCAGCATCCATTAAGACGTTTGTATGCCTATGTTTCCTTAATCCAGTAGCTATAGTTATAATCTATCTATACTTATAATAATCAAGCATTGAGTAGCGAAATATATCTATACTTATAATAAAGCAATAGGAACGAAAAAATCTGTACAAAAGAGATAATTGAAAAATAAATTGTCTAGTGTACGTAAAATAAGCTACTGAACAATAATAAATCATTTTTAAAATTCGTGTCTGTCTGTTTATCTGTTTGTCTGTTTGTTTGTTCACGCATCACGTAAAAAAACTACTAGACCGATTGTGATGCGGTTTTCACTGCTGAATAGAAAGAAATGCTCTCAATTAAAAAAAAACAACTCGGCTTTTATTCATTGGACTGAGATACCAAGTCCACCAGTTTTTAAGTCAAACCCTAAGCTATCCAACAGTGAAAACCGCATTGCAATCGGTCCAGTAGCTTTTACGTGATGCGCGAACAAAAATACAGACAAACAAACAGACAGACACGATGTATAAAAATATATATTTTGTTTAGTAACTTATGTAACTTAGCCTAGTTATTGTTTAAATTATCTTCTTTGTATGGACTTTTTCGTACTTATTGATTTATTATATATATAGATTATGCCTTTCTCGTGCTATTCAGACGAAGTGATTATTTTGCCGGTGGCAGCGCGCGCTGAAATGGACATTATTATAATGGGAATTCAAACAATATTTGTACCAACCCGCATCAAGCTCTGTGTCAGATTCTGTTGGGCCTTAATAGTGTGAATATATTCCAGGTTGTTGATACCCGAGCTAAAGGCCAGGTTCGAGTTGTGGGAGCTGAAACCATTCGACGGCGGCTCGATAGACAAGGAACACATACTGAGCTGTCTCGACGGGAGAGTCTCTGAGCTAGTGCTGGTACAACTTTGGAGCGCCTTACAACGTATGATTGATTACTATACTTATAACTAGCTGATGCCCGCGGCTTCACACGCGTGGTCATTTCTACTTTTTCTGTGGTTAAAATATACTATGTGCTATTCCAGGACCTAAAAAATACCAATATTTGATCAAAATTTCTTCAGCGGTCATAAAGTTATCAATTTGCTCAATTGGTTTATCAATTGCTCGTCTTCTACGCATCGGATTGAGACACCAAGTACCCCAGTTTTTAAGTCAAACCCTAAGCTTTTCAACACGAACAAACGTACAGACAAACAGAAAGACACTATTTAAAAAATTTGTTATATTCTTGTTCAGGTGCTTATTTTATGTACCCTAGAACATTTTTTTATAAATTATTTTCTTTGTACAAATTTATTGGTACTATTGATTTATTATAACTACTAGCTGTACCCGCGGCTTTGTCCGCGTGGTCAATTCATTTAAAAGTAACTCAAACGTGTTATTCCAGGAACAAAAGTACAATACACTACATTTGTCCAAAATTCGTTCGGCCGTCAAATAGTTTTTTATTGATTGCTCGGCATCTAATCATCGGATTAAGATACCAAGTAGCCCAGTTTTTAATTCAAACCCTAAGCTATCCACCAGTGAAAACCGCATCGCCATAGGTCTAGTAGTTTTTACGTGATGTGCAAACATACACACAGTCAGTTAAAGTCAGTCAAAAAAAAAAACATTCTGTTCGCCAAGAAAACCAGTTTTTAAGTCAAACCCTAAGGTATCTAACAGTGAAAACCGCATCGCAGTCGGTCCAATAATTTTTACGTGATGCGCGAATAGATAGACACACACAAGCAGATAGACAGACACCATATAGGGGACCAAAAAATTATTTTTAAATTATATTCATTGTACAGACTTTTTGTTGCTTCCTGCTTTATTATAGGTATAGATAGATGCTTATCAACAACCTACATTAGTCCACTGCTGGACACAGGCCTCTCCCACTGAGCCCGATTACTGGCTCTTCTCTTCCAATGACTGCCAGCTATGTACCTTGCGCAGATCGTCACTGCATTTAGCCAGAGGGCGTCCTACATGCCGATTCGCGGTCTTCATTCTAGAACTCGTCTACCCGAACGGTCACCCCTTCTACGACAAATGTGACCAGCTCATTGCCACTTCAGCGTGCTTATTCTCTTAGCTGTGTCGGTTACCTTAGCTCTCTGCCGAATTACCTCATTTCGGATTTGATCTCTCAGAGAAACCCCGAGCATAGCTCGTTCCATAGCTCGCCGAGTGACCTTGAGCCTGTGGATCAGTCATATCTAGAGGTATGCCATTGATTACTATTCATCATCGGCATTTGGCTCTCCTCTCTCCTCATCCAGTCGCTATACCGACCGCCTTCCGCAAGTCGTCACTCCACATGGCCGGCGGGCGCCCTACACTACGTTTGCCTAAACGTGGTTTGCCACTCTAGAACTCGTTTACCCCTACAGTTGCCAGTTCTTCGAGTTATATGACCGGCCCATTGCCACTTCATCTTGATTATTGTTTGAGCTGTGTCGGTTAGCTTAGTTCTCCTGCGGATCTCCTCATTTTGGATTCTGTCCTTTAGAGAAACTCCGAGCATAGCTCTCTCCATAGCTCCGTGAGCGACTTTAAATTGTGAGTGTCGACGTTTCGGCTCCGTAGGTCATAACTGGCAGAACACACGTGTGAAGGCTTTCGTCTTTAGGCACTGTGGTATGGACGACGAAAAGACTTGACTTGTAGTTTACCACTTGCTGCCCGTCCCAGCTGAATCCTTCTATCGGTTTCCCTTTCAAAGTTGTTCTTATCCAATGGCTTTGATTACTATTGGTTTGGTTTGATAGATGCTTCAAAGTCTTATTATTCCGTGTTAAATGTGGCGAAGCCATTATTTCGTGTGTGCTAACGTTTGGACGGTTCACCTATTTTTGTTTTCTTAGTTGGCACTAAGAAAACAAAAATAGGTGAAATAAACAATTTTGTATTGTATGATTTTTCAGGTAGAAAAAAGTTTTTCAGCAAGGAGGCATTGAGAATATTATGGACCATACAAAACAGGAACCAGAAGAAGGATTATGAATCTGTATTCACCATAGAGTACATGAACACGGCGCAGGAGATGAAGGCAGAGGTCCAGAACCGGAAGTCGTACGAGTGCTACATAATGGCAAAGTACAAATGCGAGAAGTGTTACCTCGGGTTCGGACATAGTAAGCAACTGGAAGCTCATATGAAAATGCATGTGGTATGTTTTATTTTTTATTTAATTAATATGATATTTTTGTTTTCTATGTATAGTATACAGGCTGGATTTTAGAGACAGGATATTAAGGGCAGGTACCTTAACCGTTATAGTTACAGGAAAATGTTCCTAGGAGACCTTCCATTAATTTTTGAGATATTCTGAACTGCATTCACAGATTTTGGAAAAAATGTACAGTCAGCAAGACATACATACTGAACGTACCTTGCATACTACTGCGCACCAGTTCTTTGACGGTCTATGAGAAAGGTACTAATCAGCTAGGGGTTTTTGAATTAAACCACAGAATTGAATTTCCCGCGTAATCTGAACCATTATTTGCATGTCATTCAAATCGGTCCCATGTACTGGGAGAATCTTGTCACCGCGATGCAGCTTTCGAGCGCTCGTTTACTCACGCCATCTAGTTCATTTTGCGGAACTAAACTTTGCGACTCATTGATAAAATATATATTTTTACTCCATAGAAGTATTAGGAATAGAAGGTAAGTACCGACA
Source organism: Alsophila aescularia (assembly GCA_946251855.1). Lineage (NCBI taxonomy): Eukaryota > Metazoa > Arthropoda > Insecta > Lepidoptera > Geometridae > Alsophila > Alsophila aescularia. The sequence continues at coordinate 60,724,185 of OX276373.1, forward strand.
AGCGCTCGTCCAAAAAGTAAAACGCCCACTACACTACTCGCAAAGTTGATCGAAGTTAAGCGAACACGAGAGTGTAGACGGGCACTTCGGTTCGCTTCGTGCAACCTTGGCTCGCCTCGGGCGACTTCCGATTGTTATCGGTTTTTGTGCGCGAGTCAAAGGACTCGAAGCGTCCCGAAGTTCTATAACGAAGCGTCTCACTACACTACTCGGCCTACTTCGAAAAATTTAAGTGATAAAAAATTATTAAAGGTAATGTAAAATGTATTGTGCCTTGTTTATTCTAATAACATAGTTCTGTTCCAGTGCAATGCAGTCATCCACCATTATTAAATATTTTTTTCTTGTGGTATATACGTAGATATAATACCTACGCGAGAAAAAAACATTGCAAAAGCAGCTGCCATTCGAACATTATCCATGATGCATAGCGTGCGGGCGCCGCTGGGCGACTGAGCTCCTTGCGAAGTTGCACGAGTGTGTAGTCACGTACTTCGAACTTCAGTCAACTTCGAACCGTACTTTGTCGAAGCAACTTCGCGAGCAGTGTAGTGCAGGTTTTAGGAACAAACTCGATTTATGTACGCGTAAGGACCGCGTATTGACGCTCGGCGACACACACACAAGTAAAGAAATAATGTTGCTAGAGGAAACACATTGATCTATTTTAGCATATTTTTAATTGATTAATATTTTTTAATGATACTGTATATTAAAGGTTGGACGATTACTAAATACAATAGAACGTAATAAGGAAAAGTATCCTATGTGTTATTCCAGAATATAACCTATCTCTATTCCAAATAGATAGATAGATAGATAAACGCTCACAATCCGTAAATAATTTCATCACAATCCGTTCAGCCGTTTGAGAGTGAAATATGATGATGATGATGATGAAAAAGTATCCTATGTATTATTCAAAGGTATAAGCTATCTCCATTCTAAATTTCATCAATATCCGTTCAGCCATTTGAGAGTAAAGTATGATGATGGTGATGATGATGATAATGATGAAAAGTATCCTATGTGTTATTCCAGGGTATAACTTATCTCTATTCCAAATAATTCCATCACAATCCGTTCAGCCGTTTGAGAGTGAAATATGATGATGATGATGATGATGAAAAGTATCCTATGTATTATTCAAAGGTATAAGCTATCTCCATTCTAAATTTCATCAAAATCCGTTCGGCCATTTGAGAGTAAAGCATGATGATGATGATGATGATGATGACGGTGATGATGATGAAAAGTATCCTATGTATTATTCTAGGGTATAAACTATCTACATTCCAAAATTCATCAAAATCAGTCCAGCCCTTATCGCGTTAAAACTCCCCAAACAAACAAACGATTTCACTTTTATATATTAGTGTGGATAATCAACAAAAAACGATAAATTAGTTTTTCGTATTCTAGCAACATCAAACCATTAATTTATTAACAAAAGTCAATTAATAATTATCACGTATCAACAAAACCTTCAATAACGGCAAATTTTTTTTCAATACCTTGCAACCCAAAACCATTATGGCGTCAGTCAAAACTACGATTTATTTTTCTGTAACGTTTGATTAATTACTCAAGAAATGTACGCTATAGTGTTGTACTTACACGTGATAACCGATCTTAGTATCTTTCTTCTGCTTTGCTGATTGGTTATGACACCCTTTCACTGCACAAACCGTAATTTTTAACGAAAAAGTCGGGAGTCCTCTCTCGTAAATACGATGTCGTCTACTGACAAGTCGGCGCGATCGCTAAGCCTTTTAAGGCTTTGGTTGATCTTCTTCACTATGAGGGCGCCTACTTACCTTCTATTCCTAATACTTCTATGTTTTACTCGTACACATATATACATAGACAGTTACTAGACCATAGACCAATATATGTCTAGGGGACTAAAAATAAGCGACTGAACAAAAATAAATATTTTTTTTAAATGGTGTCTGTCTGCGTGTTTGTTTGTTAGTTTGCATGTATGTTTGTTCGCGGATCACGTAAATACTACTGACCTATTGCGATGCGGTTTTCACTGTTGGATAGCTGTTGTGTTGGGTTTGACTTAAAAACTGGTGTACTTGGTATCTCAATCCGATAAGTAAGGAGCTGAGCAATTGATAAAAACTTTTTGACGGCTGAAGGAATTTTGATCAAAAATTGGTATATTCGTGTTTTAGGTCTTTGATTAGTACTTTTAACCGAGAGAAATGAATCATTTCTCTCGGTTAAAAATACAGCATTCATTTCAAATAGCGTGCGAAGCCGCGGGTTGAGTAAGTATTGCTATAGAATTGTAGATTTATATCTCAAAATTCCATTCTAGAAAATCACAATTGTATAAACTACATTTGGTCATGCTTACATTTCGAGTTCGTCGGCGGCCGCGGTTGTTTGCGGGGCCCCCTCCGAGGACTCATTTACTTAAGAATAAGAATAATTTATTTGCATAAAATGGAGTACATATCAGATGTTAGGTAATTATTAAATTCGATCTTACACATTTTGCCAATAAAATAGCATGCAAAAACTTATATTAGGTAATAATAATTTGATGCAACAAATAATAGGTACCATTAAATTAATTCCAAAAAACTAAGTTATTTGTATGTTAAATAATCATTAATAGAATATAAACAGTGATCCAGCAACCAGACCTTTTAGCTCTTTTTTTAATTTAGATAATGTCATTGTTTTAAAATGTTGTGGTAATTTGTTGAATATTTGTATTGACATTGCATAACTAGATTTTGCGTAAAGTGCAGTTTTGTGGGCATAACTATTCACTAATCTCTCTATTCCTTGTATTTCGAGGATACAGCTCGTGTGCTTTGGTGTACATATTACTATACTGTTTAACAAAACAAGAAATGTCATAAATATACTGACTCGGCAGCGGCAATACATTTAATTGCTTGAAAAGCGGCCTGCACGAGTCTAAAGTAGCTGCTCTACAAACAGCTCTTATGCTTTTATTTTGAGCGACAAATGCTCTTGAGAAATCAGTACTACGTCCCCAAATTATTAGTCCATACTTTAAAAGTGAACCTATGTATCCATGGTATGCAAATTTCTAAAACACAATTGATACGCACGGTGCACACATTAAATCTAGTTGCCGAGAAAATTATCCATGGTATGCTACTTTCTAAAACACCATTGATACGCACGGTGCACACATTAAATATAGTTGCCGAGAAAATTATCCATGGTATGCTACTTTCTAAAACACCATTGATACGCACGGTGCACTCATTAAATCTAGTTGCCGAGAAAATTATCCATGGTATGCTACTTTCTAAAACATCATTGATACGCACGATGCACACATTAAATATAGTTGCCGAGAAAATTATCCATGGTATGCTACTTTCTAAAACACCATTGATACGCACGTTGCACACATTAAATCTAGTTGCCGAGAAAATTATCCATGGTATGCTACTTTCTAAAACACCATTGATACGCACGGTGCACACATTAAATATAGTTGCCGAGAAAATTATCCATGGTATGCTACTTTCTAAAACACCATTGATACGCACGGTGCACTCATTAAATCTAGTTGCCGAGAAAATTATCCATGGTATGCTACTTTCTAAAACATCATTGATACGCACGATGCACACATTAAATATAGTTGCCGAGAAAATTATCCATGGTATGCTACTTTCTAAAACACCGTTGATACGCACGTTGCACACATTAAATCTAGTTGCCGAGAAAATTATCCATGGTATGCTACTTTCTAAAACACCATTGATACGCACGGTACACACATTAAATCTAGTTGCCGAGAAAATTATCCATGGTATGCTACTTTCTAAAACATCATTGATACGCACGATGCACACATTAAATGTAGTTGCCGAGAAAATTATCCATGGTATGCTACTTTCTAAAACATCATTGATACGCACGATGCACACATTAAATGTAGTTGCCGAGAAAATTATCCATGGTATGCTACTTTCAAAAAACACCATTGATACGCACTGTGCACTCATTAAATCTAGTTGCCGAGAAAATTGACCTGTTCAATTGTTCAGGGGCTGAATTTATGAAATCAAATTTCTTTCTAATATGTTATGCTTAAGATGTTGACTTACTCTACTGAATTAGGCTAATCCTGTAATGATAGAATAATTTGAATGAATGAATAAATAAAATAAAAATAATAAATAAAATATTTCAGTATTCTTACAAACCCAAAAATAAACAGGTTATGTGCGTTTTCTTGTAGATGTTAATGCTAAGCGCACCATTTTACACCGAAAAGCAAGTGGCTCGAAACTTACACCGTCTTTATAACCACCGAACTACAAATATGAGGGGTGTTACAAGTTTAGGGTGTGATTGTGTGTATTTATCACTGTGTGTATCTGTGGCATCGTAGCCCCCAAACGAATCGAAGCTGAAACGGAGACGCTTCGCTCGCGCTTCGCGCTCTTTCGGTTAATAAAAGGGAGTGGGGGGTATCGTAGCTCCCAAACGAATGGACCGATTTTGATCCGTTTTTTCTGTTTGAAAGCTGATGTGATCGAGATGCTTCTTAGCTATAATGGGGGTCGGGGGTTATATAACTATTTGATTAGTGCTTGTTGATTGTTGTACAGAAGAGTCGGGGGAGCGCAGAGTGTCCCATATGCGGCGTGCACGCTGGCGGCCACAGCCGGTACAAGCACAGGAAGAGCCACGAGGCTGTCTACAAATGCAAAAACTGTCCCCTGGTCACATACAACAGGTGAGACTGCTATCACCTGCCTTCACTGGCTATCAGCGAATCCTAACTAATGAGCCGTTTCCCAATCTAACTATATCTATAATAAAGCAATAAGTTCAAAAAAAACGTCTGTACAATGAAGGTAATTAATAAAATAAGCTACTGAACAATAATGTTTTTTTTAAATCGTGTCTAGATAGACACAAAAACAGATGTTTGTCTGTTCGCGCATCACGGAAAATTCACTGGACCGATTGCGATGCGGTTTTCACTGTTGCGGGTTTGACTTAAAATCTGGTGTACTTGGCATCTCAACCCAATGAGCAATCGATATAATACTGTTTGTCGGTTAAACGAAACTAGGTAGCTAGTGTATACTTATAATAAAGCAATGCATAATAAAAAAAAAGATAATGATTTTTTAAATCGTGTCTGTCTGTTTCTTTGTCTGTATGTTTGTTCGTGCATCACGTAAAAACTACTGGACCGATTGCGATGCGGTATTCACTGTTGGAAAGCTTAGGGCTTGACTTAAAAACTGGGGTACTTGGTATCTCAATCCGATGAGAAGAAACCGACCAATCGATAAAAAAAAATTGTCGGCTGAAGAAATTTAGATCACATTTTAGATGTAAATATTGGTATTTTAGGTCTTAGTACCATATGGTACCATAGAGTACTTTTAACCTAGAGAAATCGTGTTTTTTTTTATATATATGTGTATGTATTTATTACATTTATTTACTTTCTGCTAAATCAAAATTTATATAAAAGGGACCTCCCGAAGATTACAATTTGAAATATTATAATAGAAAAAGCCACAGAAATATCTGTCAAAAAAATGGAATTTAAAAAAGTTAACTTAATGTCGCAAGACCCTTCTTGAGTGTGGAGGGGGATAAAAACGGGGGAAAGATAATTTGTCCACCCCCGATGCTAAGCCTGCTGTGCTATATTACGACCCTTTAAGCTTTAATGAGTTAGCTGGTAACGGACACACTAACTATGTCAAACGCAAAACAAGCCTCTTATTTTTCATCGGGATCTGAACAATGTGTTAATCCTATTACAGACACACTATGATGAACCACTACAATCAGCACAAAGGCGTGAAGTACGAATGTCAGCCCTGCAATAAGACCTTCCGGTGAGTGTAAGTCAAAGGTAAACCTTTAGGGAGTGTAATCCCCGTCCCAGTGCTCCAAGCCAACCTCAACTGCTCGTGGTGCACCCTGCCGAACAACGCACGAGGCTCTGGCGACCTACTAATGCGGCGGTATATTCATTCACAAATCTGAGCAGCTAAAAGGCACAGACTGGTGATAGGCAGCTGCGTCACCGGTGCGAGGAGCTGCGCCCTCCGATCGCCAACCTGTCTGCCCAGCGTGGCGATTATGGCCAAAATGATAAGTACCACAAAAAAATGGTCCCCAGTTCCTAGCAGCTCTGCTATTCCTGACCAAGGTGACGGTCATGGTATGGGCAGGGCGGGGGGTGCTAAAAATCCCCGGGTTACGGAATGCCACCAACAACGACTGAACTTTGCTACGTATAATGGACGAACACAAGACATAGCTGGCACATTTCAGGATTGTGTGAAATCCGGAGAGCGGGGGTGGGAGTACACCATTCACAAATCTTGTCTCACTGCTCCAAGCCAACCTCAGCTGCCCGAAGCTGGGCAGCTGCCCCCCCTTGAGATTCAAAAAAAGGTAGCCAAATGCAGAGAAGCCAATGTATGTCCTAAGCAAGTCGTTTGACTGATTATTTTCCATTTGACTTTCATTCCATTCCAAGTGCCATCCGCGCTGCTACAGTCTATTGGTAAACCCTTACAAGTTCAAGCCTACGCGCGCCTAAAATGTGTGTGACCTGCAGTTATCCGTGTTGAACCGGGATCCCATGCTCTATTTACGTATCTTCCTGCTGAAAGCTTACGATTATAATGTTTTAAGTTTCTGTTCTAGAAAGCCATTAAAATTATCACTGAGGATAAGTGTTCATAATATCACTTAAATAATAATTGATTGCTGCTTGATTCGAAAAAAAAACCTTAAAAAACTGAATTTTTTGAAAATAACTTACCTTTACTCTAAATAAACACAATTTATTCAATTTTGATCTTTTCTCCTCGTTTTTTTTATAACTCTCTAAAATAAGTAAAAAAATATAAGCAATCATTATAATAATTCTAACATCAGCACCCAAAGATATTGGCGGGAACTCACCGAACAAAACTTATTTTTGTGAATAGCTTATTACAATAAATGACATAATGTATTATAGTTATTATACCATCATAGATAAAACAATAGAAAACCTCGAAGAAATACTAAACATTAATAAAGCTATCTAAAAATATACTCACGTACGAAAACATCTTCTCGCCAAAACGTCTCCGCACTTTATTTACTAATTTTAGAGTTGTCAAGAAACAATTAGTTTCTTTATTATTAATATTTTACAGTTAAAAATAGCTCTTCTTTCAGGCACTTTTTTAATTTCTATGCAGATATTAGTAGCTCATTATTTTCGCGATCTTTATAAGTACCTATTATAGTTTTTTTCATTAATTTTCTATGATTAGGAATTATGTTTCGTTTTGTAATTAAAAGAAAAAAAAACATATTATTCGCGCTCGCTGCGCTCGCGCTTTTTTACTCGTTCCAGTGCATATATATTTTTTGGAATTGGAAATATATTTTTAATAAATATTTATATAAATAACTCAAATTTCGCGCTCGCTTCGCTTGTTCGTGTCTTTTGGGCTTGTCCATACATTTAATTTTATGATTCTGTTTATTTTCAGTTAATTGCAGCATTGATACATATAGCTCAAAAAAAAAAAACAATACTAGAGCCCCAATGGTACAGTCTTACCAAATATATTAAATTGGGAGAAGACTGAATAGAATAGTCGAGTGCAAGATCTCTGTTTATGAACATCTCCGAGTGCTTCTAATTGTTCCTGTACTTTTATGTGGTCCACTGAGGTTTGGTCCCTGGGCTAGTGGAACAAACCCTAGGACCGCCTCGTGACAAGCTGCAGCGTGGGGGCACGAAGTCTAAAATGTCGGATGAGGCTCTTCGACTTATGGACGAGAGCAACAGCAAACCACGCTGTCAGAAAAAAGGGAGCTCAATCAAAAGAACGGTAAGCTGGTGTGACGTGACCTCCGGTGCTCAAATGTGTATTATCTGGATAGAGAAGGCAATTGATCAAAATCGGGGGTCAAAAGTCTTCGCCCAGCAATTGTGTAGATCCCATCTGACTAAGCTCATGACCAATAATGACGCAACCGCGTCTCTAAGCCGGAGATCCTGTCTGAGATCGAAGACTTCTATGACCGCGTACGACTCGCGTGCTTCTACAGAGGATTCCCACGCAATAATGACCCACCACTACAGTGACGAACTGGCCGACCTCAGCCTAGACGAGATTTAGATGGCGCTCAAACAACTTAAGAATGGAAAGGCCTCCGGTGAGGTTGGTATAACCGCGGAGCTCTCGAAAGCAGGGGGGAAACCTGTACTTCGGGAGCTTCGGAGATTATTTAGCACCGTTCACAGTGGGAGAACTCCAGAGGCGTGGAGCAGGAGTTTGGTAGTACTCTTTTCTAAAAAAGGGGGTAAAACTCTTTTAAAGAACTACCGACCTATTTCACTCTTGAGCCATGTCTTTAAGTTGTTTTCGAGGGTCATCTCAAATCGCCTCACAAGAAGACTACGAATTCCAGCCTCCTGAACAGGCCGGATTTCGTGGAGGATTTAGCAACATACAAACAGTGAGGCAGGTTATACAGAAGTCTGAAGAGTATAACCAGCCCCTGTGTCTTCATTTTGTGGACTATCAGAAGGCCTTTGACTCCGTTGAAACCCGGGTGACTCTGGAGTCTTTGCAGCATTTTCAAATGTACTGGCGATACATCGAAGTGCTGAAATTTCTGTATGACACCGCGATTATGAGTGTCCAAGTACAAAACCAACAGTCTAAACATATCCAACTACGCAGGGGAGTGTTATATCCACGAAACTGTTCACTAATGCCCTGGAAGATATGTATAAAACGCTGGATTGGAAAGGAATGAGCATTAATATCAATGGCGAGAACATCTCACACTTACGATTTGCCGATGATACAGTCCTAATAGCGGAGTCGCTGCAAGACTTACAAAGCATGCTGACCAACCTAGATGATGACGATCTTGTTGACCCGAAACCGATTGCAGTCAATGGTGTACCTCTTGAAGTTGTCCGAAAATATGTTTACCTTGGGAAAATATTGCAATTAGGTAGGAACAACTTTGAGAAGGAAACCAACAGAAAAATCCAGCTGGGTTGGGCAGCATTCGGCAAGCTTCGTTAAGTCTTCTCGTCGTCCATACCACAGTGCCTGAAGACAAAAGTCTTCAATCAGTGCGTCCTACCAGTCATGACCTACGGCGCCGAAACGTGGACACTCACGGTCAAACTAGTCCACATATTGAAGGTCGCTCAGCGAGCTATGGAGAGAACTATGTTTGGAGTTGCTCTGCAGGACAGGGTTTGTAATGGAGAATAACCGACAGAGAACCAAGGTTACCGACATAGCTCTAAGGATAAGCAAGCTGAAGTGGCAGTGGGCTGGTCACATTTCCCGAAGAACCGATAACCGTTGGGGTAGATGAGTTCTCGAGTGGAGACCACGTTCAGGCAAACATAGTGTAGGATGCCCTGTGGCCAGGTGGAGCGACGACCTGCTAAAAGCGGCTGGAAGAAAATGGATGAAGACAGCTGAAGACCGAGCTCAGTGGTGTGCGTTAAGATAGGCCTACGTCCAGCAGTGGAATGATATAGTCTGATGATGATGATGATTATACAGTAGAACGGACTGACATGACGAAAATAAGGATTCTTTGCTTGGCTCCGGAATTAAAAAAAACAATTAAGGACCTTTACCTCCTTGAAATAATTAAACTCCTTCCTCGCTTTTCCTCCTTGTTAATTGCAAACACAAATTTCGAAAACTGCAAATATTTTTTATTTACGCTTTCAGGAGTGCCTCTGCGTACAATACGCACCGCGGGTACGCACACCGCCGCGCGCACGTGTGCACCACCTGCGGCCGCACCTTCGAGACTGAGGAGATCCGGGACGCGCACCAGAAAGCACATCGGGTAAGGATTCCTTCTGCGTACAACACACACCGCGGGTACGCACACCGCCGCGCGCACGTGTGCACCACCTGCGGCCGCACCTTCGAGACTGAGGAGATCCGCGACGCGCACCAGAAAGCACATCGGGTAAGGATTCCTTCTGCGTACAATACGCACCGCGGGTACGCACACCGCCGCGCGCACGTGTGCACCACCTGCGGCCGCACCTTCGACACTGAGGAGATCCGCGACGCGCACCAGAAAGCACATCGGGTAAGGATTCCTTCTGCGTACAACACGCACCGCGGGTACGCACACCGCCGCGCGCACGTGTGCTCCACCTGCGGCCGCACCTTCGACACTGAGGAGATCCGGGACGCGCACCAGAAAACACATCGGGTAAGGATTCCTTCTGCGTACAACACGCACCGCGCGTACGCACACCGCGCATGCACGTGTGCACCACCTGCGGTCGCAACTTCGACACTGAGGAGATCCGGGACGCGCACCAGAAATCACTTCGGGTAAGGATGCATCATGCGGGCAGGCCGCGAGTGGATAATTATTGTAAATCATAATTATCACGATAAATAATTATCATGTATGTGATATGATAATACAAAAATGATAATATTTTTGCGCTCTTTAACCTTTGTCTCTGTCATTTTTGACGTAAAATGAACCGTTGGTGAATTATTTTGACTACCAATTTTTCACACCTTTAATCCAAGATGTCTACTTCCGCTCCCAAAGGTCGAAAACTTGGATTTTTATCAGAGACTAGACTTAAACTACATATGTGAAAATCATTATTACACCACCATTTGTAAGGCAAATATCTCTACTTACTGGCGTACTACGGCTATTATGATATTTGTGTTGTATATTTGATAACAGTTAAAGATAGGAAGATGTTCTGCGAAATCCACCTAGGGTGACTACATAACTCCCTCGTTAATATAAAGATAATTTTACTTTAAAGTTACGCTCAGGGTGCTTTATCCCCTTGGTGCATAATCTACTATTGTTACCCGTCATCTCCGTATAGGCTGTAGTGAAAATATATTATCTATAGTGAAAATATATCCGGAACTGCTGTCATTCTAAAAGTCTGTCTGGATAAATATCCATGGGTTTAAACTTGCGAATTCATTTTACTGAAATTTATTTTATTGTTTTTTATTGAATATACGAGCGATGGTAGCCTAACGGTTCCATAGTGCAACATAGAATCCTACGATACCGGGTTTAAACTTGAGAATTCATTTTACTGAAGTTTACTTTTTGTTTTTTATTGAATATACGAGTGATGGTAGCCTAACGGTTCTATAGTGCAACATAGAATCCTACGATACTGGGGTTAAACTTGTGAATTCATTTTACTGAAGTTTACTTTTTGTTTTTTATTGAATATACGAGCGATGGTAGCCTAACGGTTCTATAGTGCAACATAGAATCCTACGATACCGGGTTTAAACTTGAGAATTCATTTTACTGAAGTTTACTTTTTGTTTTTTATTGAATATACGAGTGATGGTAGCCTAACGGTTCTATAGTGCAACATAGAATCCTACGATACCGGGTTTAAACTTGTGAATTCATTTTACTGAAATTTATTTTATTGTTTTTTATTGAATATACGAGCGATGGTAGCCTAACGGTTCTATAGTGCAACATAGAATCCTACGATACCGGGTTTAAACTTGAGAATTCATTTTACTGAAGTTTACTTTTTGTTTTTTATTGAATATACGAGCGATGGTAGCCTAACGGTTCTATAGTGCAACATAGAATCCTACGATACCGGGTTTAAACTTGTGAATTCATTTTACTGAAGTTTACTTTTTGTTTTTTATTGAATATACGAGCGATGGTAGCCTAACGGTTCCATAGTGCAACATAGAATCCTACGATACCGGGTTTAAACTTGAGAATTCATTTTACTGAAGTTTACTTTTTGTTTTTTATTGAATATACGAGTGATGGTAGCCTAACGGTTCTATAGTGCAACATAGAATCCTACGATACCGGGTTTAAACTTGTGAATTCATTTTACTGCATTTTATTTTTTGTTTTTTATTGAATATACGAGTGATGGTAGCCTAACAGTTCCATAGTGCAACATAGAATCCTACGATACCGGGTTTAAACTTGTGAATTCATTTTACTGAAGTTTACTTTTTGTTTTTTATTGAATATACGAGTGATGGTAGCCTAACGGTTCTATAGTGCAACATAGAATCCTACGATACCGGGTTTAAACTTGTGAATTCATTTTACTGAAATTTACTTTAATGTTTTTTTATTGAATATACGAGCGATGGTAGCCTAACGGTTCTATAGTGCAACATAGAATCCTACGATACCGGGTTTAAACTTATGAATTCATTTTACTGAAATTTACTTTAATGTTTTTTTATTGAATATACGAGCGATGGTAGCCTAACGGTTCTATAGTGCAACATAGAATCCTACGATACCGGGTTTAAACTTGTGAATTCATTTTACTGTAAGAGCTATGGTAGCCTAATGGTTCTATAGTGCAATATAGAATTCTACGATACCGGGTTAAAAAATAGGCTCCGCACCAATGACTTTTCTAAGTTATGTGCGGTTTTCCATCGCTCCGTACTTTGCAGGGCACGTTAAGCTGTCGGTGTCGGCTGTTATTGATTAATAGCAATCGTTAAGCGATGTCAGAGGCCCTCGAGCGTCCTGACAAACTCTGACACCAGAGGCCAGCACTACCTCATACGAGAAACTAACAATTGAAAATACAGCATTATATGTGATAACCAAAATATAATTTGTATGTGAGTGTGTGTGTGTTTTAAGCAATTGATTTTCTAGAATACGTCAAATATATTGTTAAGAATAGCGCCATCTTTGAACCTGTATTCAAACAAAGATGACTGCATCGATGTTGAATACATTACAATCCAAATTAGTTCCTAAATTTGTCGACAGACTGCTCTTATACGATTTCACCGATAGTACGGATAAATAACACAGAAGAAAAAATAGTACTACGTACAGAAAGGTCACTCCGCTAAGACAATTAAATAAAAAGATACTCTTGTCGTGACGCAATAAAATGCATTTCAGCTCGCACGACTCTTTTTTTTTTACATTACATTACTTTTATTGACCGCGAGCTAGGCATTAAAGTCAACGCACAGAGACTCGACGCTGCGGTAATAAACCAAGCCACTAGTGAGAGAACAGAAGGAAGTTTGGTACTAATTACAAATTCCAAGTGGTAGTGGCTTCTAGAATAGGCAATCAGAACGGTTACATATCTATTGCTAGTGGCAAAGAAAGACATTAACTACGTTCCTAATCGGAGAACTACGACATGCACAAAATAGTAGTATAGGTACATTATTATGTTCTATCATGTATATGATGCTGATGGTGATAATGATGATAATGCACAAGTATAGTACTACCATACAACTCTGATTTGTTCTACCACAAACTCATAATCATAATTTACAAAGTAAAAATCCGTCTACACTAATATTTTGTTTTTTATTTTTTTATTACGGACTAGTCAATCGTTTGACCACGATCTCACCTGATGGAAAGCGATGATGAGGTCGAAGGTGTAGCACGCTTGCCTAGTAGATACCTATTCACTCTTGACTTGAACAAACCGGGGTTATAATATACCGGAAACACTGACGAGGGCAGGGCATTCCTCTCTATTCACTCTTGACTTGAACAAACCAGGGTTATAATATACCGGAAACACTGACGAGGGCAGGGCATTCCACTCCTTTGCAGTTCTTATAATAAATGAAGAAGCGTAACGCTTCGTTCTTGTGCGAGGTATTTCAACCATGAAAGGGTGGCGCTTTCCTGATCGTCTAGTCGTACGGTGATGGAAAGGTGATGGGGGAATCAGGTTGTGCAGTTCTTGTGCACACTCTCCATAGTGCAATCTGTAGAATACCGCCAGGCTTGCTACCTCACGTCGATGCGCCAGACTTTGAAGCTTGCTCTTTACCAGAGTGTCCCCAATGAGCCTGATAGCACGTCTCTCAATTGAATCCAAAGACTCGAGCTGATACTTGGCAGAACCGTCCCAGAGGTGGCAGCAGTACTCTATACAAGATCAGACCTGTGCTTGATAAAGATTCAAAGCTGTCCCGGTGTGAAGTACCGCCTAACCTTAGACAAAATACCAAGTTTTTTTGCAGCTACCTTGGCTTTGGATTCAATATAAGACCCAACATTCAGGTTTGATGTGAGTTCGACACCCAAAAGCTCCAAATGGTCGCCTATTGGTATTGTTAAACTTTGGAAAGACGGAGATCGGTTTAGAGGACTCTTTTTAGCAGAAAACAAACAATGACCTTGAATGTATATTGTTTTATTATCCTAGATTGCGTCTCTCTTTCTTTCTAACGCGTAAGTCTATCTCACCTGACGCAGGCGGCGCCACTTTAGGGTTGTCCATTTTATGTTGAAAAGAATTACCTATACCTATTTACGGAAGTGATACTACTATTAGCGTCTCGGACTATAATATCCATCGTCTACCTCTTGACCGCGTAATTATAAGCATCTTGTACATAAGACACAAAATAAAAGAAACGTAAGTATAGGTCGCGTCATGTAAAAAGAACGCTGTGCATTAGGCGATCGGTCTATTTGGTGGCTTTTGCTATGACTTCAGCAATAACCCATATACGAAGCTGCGAGCGAAAGGCTAATTACGAGTAATATTTAAAACAATAGCCTAGTACTTTAGTGCACGAGTACACCCCCTCCACCCCCTTTCTTCCAGCGTTCTTTTTATAGTTTTAGGACTAGTTAGTAGGAGGACTTCCTTTCTCTCCCCCCCAACCCCCTCACCTCCCCCCAACCCCCTCACCTCCCCCAACCCCCTCACCTCCCCCCCAACCCCCTCACCTCCCCCTACCTCTTGTTGTGTTGTGGGATATTACTAGAAAAAACATTACTCAAAAAGTGGACAGGCTCGAGGGGAACTTCCCTCCCTCCACCTCCCCTCTCCCCACCTCTACATTGGTACCCGATATCTATTGCCAACCCTTTCAATATCTTCCGGAATTAAAAAAATGGTTAATTTCGATTCCTTGTTCTTCCTTTTATTTAAATACCCGTAAATGCAACAGGATCGATCAGAAGTCACTGTTTGTTGCAAAAATCACAGAAAAGATGGTTAATTACGCGCGACGTGGCTAGAGGGCAACCCGAGCCAAGCGGCAACCTAGCCTACTGACTGCCCTGCCATATGCCTGCCCGAGAGGCGCGCCTGCCGAACGTACCTAAACTGTTGCAGTTGTCTATGCACTGATACGACTGGCCTACATCTCGCTACACCCCGATAAGTAGTACAGTAGTCGCAGCCAATCTATATGTTTGTGAAGTTAGGCGCTGTGAACGATTGCGCAGATACTGCTGTGGGGATAAAACAGCATAGAGTAAGAGCGTGTTAGAATATGCGAAAAACGTAAGCGAGTGAGCGAGGCAGTTATACAATGCTGTCTTCACCTTCAACATTGGGATTGCGCCTGAAAAATAGCAGTTTGCGCTGCGACTAGCAGATAACTTCAGAGACACATACTTCCGCTGCGACTACTGTACTACTGTTTGTTCTGTGACCCCGGTTAGTGCCGAATGTATCTAATTGTTAAATGCCTACCAAAAAAGGAGTGTAATGTTTCCAGGGTTTCGTACTTATTGCTTTATTGTAAGTATAGATTAGCGTGATATGATTACAGGTACAGCCGACCACAGATGGCAGCACAAGCGTCAAGTGCGACGCTTGCGAGCTCTCATTCCCGTCGCAGGCGGTGTACGAGAGACACGCTCGTTTCTCGCACGGCTTCCTTTGGCGCAGTCGTAAAAAAAGGTTTGTTTATTGTACCAGGTAGTGCTGGCCTCTGGTGTCAGTTTGACAGGCCGCCCGAGGGTATCTGTCGCTTGACGAGATATTAGCAAAGTAGGTTTTTAGTAAATGTATTGTTATCTCCTTCCCTCCCCCGATCCTCTATATGAGCGAGAGAGGTACCCAGCATTATAATGTTACCGCAGTATACTTTCATGTTAATCTTTTATTATTCTACTAGCTGTGCCCGCGGCTTTGCCCGCGTCATTTTACTGCAATAAAAGTATCCTATATGTTATTCCAGTACCAAAAGTACCTATAAGGTACAAATACCAAATTTCGTTCAGCCGTCAAATTATATTTAACGATTGCTCGGCTTCTACTCATCGGATTTAGATACCAAGTACACTTGTTTTTAAGTCAAAACTTTTGCTATCCATCAGTGAACCGCATCACAATCGGCCCAATAGTTTTTACGTGATGATACCATATAAAAAATATTTTTTGTTCTGTAGCTTATTTTAAGTCGCCTAGACCATATTTTTTTAAATTATCTTCATTGTACAGACTTTTTGTTATTTAATGCTTTATTATATGTACATATCAGTGAAAACTGTTTAATGCTCTTTTATGCCCACTGTCATCAACTAACTTACCACGACCTGCGGATAGCGGCCGGCAAAAACCGGGTGCAGAGAGCTGAAGGTCGAGCTCAGTGGCGTGCAATAGGAGAGACCTGCGTCCAGCAGTGGACAAGTACAGACTGATGTTGATGTCTATCTAACCAATAAGCAGCTGTTTGTTTTCCATCAAAATTAAGTATTCGTTACAGTATCAGCGCCAGAGAGAAACTAAACCCGCTGATGAAGAAGCTCTACTTCACGTGTCCGATGGTGAGTCACATACACAGCATGAGTCACATATACAGCATGTGTCACATATACAGCTTGAGTCACATATTCAGCACGAATCACATATACAGCTTGAGTCACATATTCAGCACGAGTCACATATTCAGCTTGAGTAACATATTTAGCAAGGGTCGCATATACAGACACTAGATAATGGTTCTTCAACGGTTAACAGCTCAGACACGAAATTTTGTATACGCATTTTGTTATGATAGTCGGTTTTAAGTTTTACCATGACATAGTTGCTGCATTTAGGGTTAGGTCCTGACTAGGGAAGTCCTCAACTGTTAACAGCACAGACAAGAAATGTTGTATATGCATTTGATTGTGATAGGCCCGTTCTAAGTTTTACTATGAAACTGCTAAAAAGCTGTTTTCCAATGTTTTTAATTAACTTATTTTCCTAAGAAAGATCCCTACTTTATTTTTATTTGCCCGGCGTCCCTCATATTTCATCTTGCCTTAATATTGTACTGTTATTTATTCTGTGGTTATATATTACCTTATGATGGTGCAGACTAAGCTTTTGTTCGAACCATTTTTAATGATTACGAATACTTTTCAAGATGCAAGTAGTTTTAAAAGTGCCTAACACTTTTGACAAGGTTGTATAAGTATATTCATACAATATGTATGTATATGTATATGGTGCATCCTGCCGAACAACGAACGAGGCTCTGACGATAGACCGATGGTGGTATAACCATCCATACAACGGCGCAGCCGAATTGTACGTTACGGGCACCGATGCGAGAAGCTACGCCCAGCGGTTGCCAACCCGCATGCCCAGCGTGGCGATTATGGGCAAAAACCTCCTATGCAAGACACAATAAAAAAATGGCCCCCAGTTCCCGGTCGCCCTGATAGTCCGGACCAAGGTGGCGGTCACGGAAATCGCAGGGCAAGTGGTGCGAAGAATCCCATAGCTACGTACTACGGACGAATAATTATAAGCTTTACGAACACATGGCGCAACTCGAGACGGAGCTCACAAAGATCAGGTGGCATATTCTAGGATTGAGTGAAGTCCGAAGAGAGGGGGAGGACACAATGACCTTGGAATCGGGCCACCTTTTCTACTTCCGAGAGGGAGATCAGCAGTCTCAGGGTGGCGTGGGGTTTCTCGTCAATAAAGTCCTCATTGATAATGTTGTAGAAATATCCAGTGTGTCGACCAGGGTAGCGTACCTGATTCTTAAACTGACCGAAAGTTTTACCGAAGTAGCCTTAAGGCCATGCAGGTTTACGCTCCGACCTCGGTACTCTCGGATGGTGAGGTAGAAGATATGTTTAATGACATCTTCGGCCCTACATAACATCACAAGGGCCCACTACAACATTATCATGGGAGACTTTAACACCAAAGTGAGAGTACAGACTTGAAGTGAATCGAAGGTCCACACGGTTATGAAGACAGGAAAAAGATGGATTCTTATTGATGAATTCTTTGTCAGCCTAGACGAGATTGAGATGGCGCTCAAATAACTTACGAATGTAACGGCCCCCGGTGAGGATGGTATAACTTCGGAGCTCTTGAAAGCAGGGGGGAAACCTGTACTTCGGGAGCTTCCAGAGCCGTGGAGCTGGAGTTTAGTAGTACTCTTCTTTAAAAATGGGGATAAATTCTTTTAAAGTACTATCGTCCTATTTTACTCTTGAGCCACGTCAAGAAATTGTTTTCAGGGGCATCTCAAATCTTCTCGCAAGATGACTTGACAGATTCCAGCCTTCTGAACAGGCCGGGTTTAGCGGAGGATTTAGCACCATAGACAACATACACACAGTGAGGCAGGTTATACAGAAGTCTGAAGAGTATACCCAGCTCCTGTGTCTTGCTTTTGTGGACTATGAGAAGGCTTTTGACTCCGTTGAAACATAGACGATACTAGAGTCTTTGCTGTGTTGTCAAGTGGCGATACATCGAAGTGCTGAGGTTTGTGTATGACGCCGCGACTATGAGTGCCTAAGTACAAATCCAGCAGTCTAAACATATCCAACTGCGCAGGGGAGTGAGACAGGGGGATGTCATATCCCCGAAACTGTTCACTAATGCCCTGGAAGATATGTTTAAGACGCTGGATTGAATAGAAATGGGGAATGGGAAATGATCAATGGCGAGAATACCTCACACTTACGATTTGCCGATGATATCGTCCTAATGGCGGAGTCGTTGGATATAGTCGTTGAGTGTTGGTGTTGTCGGGGTTGTTGTATGATGTCCAACCTAGATGATGCTTCTCGACGCATCGGTCATAGATAAGACCAATATCATGTTTAACGATCTTGTAGACGTGGAACCGATTGCAGTTAATGGTGTACACCTTGAAGTTGTCCAACAATATGTTTACCTTGGGCAAATATTGCAATTAGGTAAGAACAACTTTGAGAAGGAAGCCAACAGAAGAATTCAACTGGGTTGGGCAGCATTCGTCAAGTTTTGTCGAGTCTTCTCGTCGACCATGCCACAGTGCCTGAAGACAAAAGTCCAATCAGTGCGTCCTACCAATCATGACCTACGGAGCCGAAACGGTTAAAGTATTCCACAAGTATAAGGTCATTCTGCGGGCTTTGGAGAGAGCTAAGTATGCTTGGAATTTCTCTGAAGGACAAGATTCGTAATGAAGATATCCAACAGAGATGACCGATGTAGCTCTTAGGATAAGCAAGCTAAAGTAGCAGTGGGCTGGTCACATTTCCAGAAGAACCGATAACCGTTGTGGTAGATGAGTTCTCGAGTGGAGATCAAGTTTAGGCTGACGTAGTGTAGGCCACGTGGAGTGACGACCTGTGAAATGCGGCTGGAAGAGAATGGATGAGGGGAGCTGCAGACCGAGCTCAGTGGAGTGCATTAGACAGATATAGGCTGATAATGATGATGTGTATATTGCTTGTGGTGACATCGCTTCCCTCGAACAATATTTCCGTTGTTGCAGTGTAAAGCCGCTGGCAGCAGTTACAGCTGGCTGGTGCTGCACGTCCGCTCAGAACACAACGCAGACGTGGGCGAGCTGAACGCACACAAGCGCATTTATCTGTGTGATGTCTGCGGCAGAGGGTTCATGGTGAGACTACTAACAGTTACAGCTGGCTGGTGCTGCACGTCCGCTCAGAACACAACGCGGACCTGGGAGAGCTGAACGCACACAAGCGCATTTATCTGTGTGATGTCTGCGGCAGAGGGTTCATGGTGAGACTACTAACAGTTACAGCTGGCTGGTGCTGCACGTCCGCTCAGAACACAACGCGGACCTGGGAGAGCTGAACGCACACCAGCGCATTTATCTGTGTGATGTCTGCGGCAGAGGGTTCATGGTGAGACTACTAACAGTTACAGCTGGCTGGTGCTGCAAGTCCGCTCAGAACACAACGCGGACCTGGGAGAGCTGAACGCACACCAGCGAATTTATCTGTGTGATGTCTGCGGCAGAGGGTTCATGGTGAGACTACTAACAGTTACAGCTGGCTGGTGCTGCACGTCCGCTCAGAACACAACGCGGACCTGGGAGAGCTGAACGCACACCAGCGCATTTATCTGTGTGATGTCTGCGGCAGAGGGTTCATGGTGAGACTACTAACAGTTACAGCTGGCTGGTGCTGCACGTCCGCTCAGAACACAACGCGGACCTGGGAGAGCTGAACGCACACCAGCGCATTTATCTGTGTGATGTCTGCGGCAGAGGGTTCATGGTGAGACTACTAACAGTTACAGCTGGCTGGTGCTGCAAGTCCGCTCAGAACACAACGCGGACCTGGGAGAGCTGAACGCACACAAGCGAATTTATCTGTGTGATGTCTGCGGCAGAGGGTTCATGGTGAGACTACTAACAGTTACAGCTGGCTGGTGCTGCAAGTCCGCTCAGAACACAACGCGGACCTGAGAGAGCTGAACGCACACAAGCGAATTTATCTGTGTGATGTCTGCGGCAGAGGGTTCATGGTGAGACTACTAACAGTTACAGCTGGCTGGTGCTGCACGTCCGCTCAGAACACAACGCGGACCTGGGAGAGCTGAACGCACACCAGCGCATTTATCTGTGTGATGTCTGCGGCAGAGGGTTCATGGTGAGACTACTAACAGTTACAGCTGGCTGGTGCTGCAAGTCCGCTCAGAACACAACGCGGACCTGGGAGAGCTGAACGCACACAAGCGAATTTATCTGTGTGATGTCTGCGGCAGAGGGTTCATGGTGAGACTACTAACAGTTACAGCTGGCTGGTGCTGCACGTCCGCTCAGAACACAACGCGGACCTGGGAGAGCTGAACGCACACAAGCGAATTTATCTGTGTGATGTCTGCGGCAGAGGGTTCATGGTGAGACTACTAACAGTTACAGCTGGCTGGTGCTGCACGTCCGCTCAGAACACAACGCGGACCTGGGAGAGCTGAACGCACACAAGCGAATTTATCTGTGTGATGTCTGCGGCAGAGGGTTCATGGTGAGACTACTAACAGTTACAGCTGGCTGGTGCTGCAAGTCCGCTCAGAACACAACGCGGACCTGGGAGAGCTGAACGCACACAAGCGAATTTATCTGTGTGATGTCTGCGGCAGAGGGTTCATGGTGAGACTACTAACAGTTACAGCTGGCTGGTGCTGCACGTCTGCTCAGAACACAACGCGGACCTGGGAGAGCTGAACGCACACCAGCGAATTTATCTGTGTGATGTCTGCGGTAGAGGGTTCATGGTGAGACTACTAACAGTTACAGCTGGCTGGTGCTGCAAGTCCGCTCAGAACACAACGCGGACCTGGGAGAGCTGAACGCACACAAGCGAATTTATCTGTGTGATGTCTGCGGCAGAGGGTTCATGGTGAGACTACTAACAGTTACAGCTGGCTGGTGCTGCACGTCCGCTCAGAACACAACGCGGACCTGGGAGAGCTGAACGCACACCAGCGAATTTATCTGTGTGATGTCTGCGGCAAAGGGTTCATGGTGAGACTACTAACAGTTACAGCTGGCTGGTGCTGCAAGTCCGCTCAGAACATAACGCTTACCTGGGCGAGTTGAACGCACACAAGCGCACGTGTCTGTGTGACGTCTGCGATATGTTTACCTTGGGCTAATATTGAAATTAGGTAAGAACTTTGAGAAGTAAGCCAACAGAAAAATTCAGCTGGGTTGGGCAGCATTCGGCAAGCTTCGTCAAGTCTTTCGTCGTCGTCATACCACAGTGCCTGAAGACAAAAGTCTTCAATCAGTGCGTCCTACCAGCCATGACCTACGGAGCCGAAACGTGGACACTCACGATAAAACTAGTCCACAAATTTAAGGCCGCTCAGCGAGCTATGGAGAGAGCTATGCTTGGAGTTTCTCTGAAGGACAAGATTAAAGAGATATCCGGCACATGACCCATGTAACCGACACAGCTCAACGGATAATCAAGCTAAAGTGGCAGTCTGCGTGAAATGCGTTTCACGAAGATCGAAAAACGAAGTTCTCGAGTGGAGACCACGTTTAGGCAAACGTAGCGTAGGACGCCCCAAACTACCTAGACGTATTTATGAATAATCTGCATAAAAGCGAACAATAAAAACATAATTTATCTAAATAAGAGCGAACAATAATTTAAATGACGGTATTCTAAGATTGCACTATGGAAAGTGTGCACAAGAACTGCACAACCTGATTCCCCCGTCACCTTTCCATTACCGTACGACTAGGCGATCGGCAAAGAAAAAAAAAACACCACAACCACCCTTAAACATTTATTATTAGAACTGCAAAGAAGTGGAATGCCTTGTCCTCGTCAGTGTTTCCGGTAAAATATAACCCCGGTGTCAAGAGTCAGTAGGTATCTACTAGGCAAGCGTGCTACATCTTCGACCATATTATCGCTTTACATCAAGAGAGATAGTGGTCAAACCATAGCCAAGTCAGTAATAAACAAACATACATCATATTATTGATTTCAGAACCGCTACAATCTGCGCGACCACTTGAACACACACACAGGAGTGCGGCCTTATGCGTGCGAATTGTGCCCGAAGCGCTTCACCACCCCCATGAGTAGGAAGAATCACCAGCAGTACCACTTCCCGCCCACGCACAAGTGCACACGCTGCGAGAAAATGTTCCACTCTAGCTCCAACCTGTTCAGCCACATGCGGGTGAGGAAGAAAAAAGAAAAAAAATGTCTATGAGACGCTTCCTTTAAAATAATGTTTTCAAAAAAAATAACAGATGGCGTTGTAATGTAAGTTGTAAATGTTAAACTAAAAAGTGATAGTTATTGTAATGGGCGTGCATTCTAAATTATCTGTGGCGTTCAGAATTACATTAATTCACCGGTTGGGTATTTCTGGAAGCGGTACAAAGTCATAATTTGATTTATAATTGTCTTTTTATATAATCCATACTTATGATACAGTACCATGTCATACTGATTGACAGACATCGCATAACGGGAACCGGTGGATCTGGAGACTTGAAAGGATGAATATTCCTTGAGTACCCAAAGGTACGGGAATATTTAAGGGAAAGCATGCACGCGGGCAGAACTGCGATGCGCTGCTAGTATACTATACACAAAAGATCATAGGCAAAAACTAACAATATTACTCTGTGGGCTATAATACAGTTTATCAATATTCAATATGTTTAAAAGATTACAACGCCATCTGTTTTTGTATGAAAGAAACTGGATTTATTTACCTATAGGAAATTGGCTCAATGTCATTGAATGAGAATGATTCATTCATATGAATGAATCGTTTATTCGTCATAATCATGGGTACATATGAGTACGGAGTATTATGCAGTTGTCTATGGTACAGATGGAGATGGCTGTAGAATAGTTTGTAGCATGCTCTGCCTAGCGGCGTACCAATATTGAAAATTGTGCTAAACTAGCTTTTGCGCGAATTTCTTCCGCACGGACTACAGGTTATCGCGATTAAAAGTATCCCATGTCCTTATTATAAAAGTAGCCCATCTTCGTACCATATATCGTTAAAATCGGTTCAGCCTTTGAATCGTGAAAAGGTAACAAACAGAGACAGAGTTGCTTTCGCTATTATAATATTTAACATGGATTTTTAAAAATGATAGTACATTGAAAGACACCAATATATAAAAGTGAAACGTTGTCTGTTTGTTTGGGGAGTTTTAACTCTGTAATTGCTGGACGGATTTTGATGAAATTTGGAATGGAAATAGCTTATGCCCTAGAATAACACATAGAATACTTTCATCCCGGAAAAGAGTAATTTTACCCGGGAAAACTGAAAAATATCGATTACTCGCTGTAAGGAACGGTTGCCATGGAAACGAAATAATAACAAGTCTGTCAAAAAGCATCAATAGCGTCGGTGCCAAAGAGAATACAATACATTGGTGCTATACTTTTGCTAGAAGAACATAGAATGCTTTTTTCGCGATAAACTGTAATACGCGCGGATAAAGTCGCGGGCGAAAGCTAGTGTTTGCTAAAAGATGGACTTGTTCTGATGATTATGATGAGTATTAAATTCAAGAGCTTTAACAGGCCATTTTAAAAATATGTAACTCATGTGGCAACAAAGTATGACGTAGAACAATAATTTGTCGGGTTTTAGTTAAACTACCGCTTTGTTTACTCTACTAATATATACATACAGGGTAAAGTCGAAAACACTGTCATCCTTTCAAACTGCAGCTCTACTTCAGACGCTTAATACTGAATGTACAAAATGTGCGGTGACGGGGTCAATGACCACCGCGTAGTAGGCGGTCAGTGACCCCACGCACCGTGAACTCGTGCGACCCCTCGGTCACATCAGCTGATAAATTGTTTAACTTCTGAAGTATTTTGTATCCGCAAAGATTAGTAAAAATAAAACTCATTCGTTCCAGACTCACATCCGTGACCGGCGGTTCAAGTGCAATATCTGTGGCAAGGGGTTCATTCATTCAGGCATGCTAAGAGAGCATATAAGAGGGGTCCATAACAACGTGCGTCGCGTCAGAAAGAGAGGGGGCACTGAAGTGGGAGTGGGGGCTGGCGAGCCAGGGGAGAGCGGCGGCGCCAGGTCATCCACTGCGGCGAGAACGAAACGTCGAAGGAGGAGAGAAGAGGAGAGTACAGACGAGAGCAGCGATAGTGACTGATCTCATGGAATGATCAGTGAAGCGCTATGTGCGAAAGATTTAACCCGATAGCGAATCAACGAGAGATATAATATAATACAGTTTTTAATGAGTATATTTGTTTATTTATTTGTTTATCTTTTCAAGGAGAGTGCGTTATAAGTTGCCAGGTCCAGAGAAGTCACAGTCAATAAAAAACAGTGTCTGGTTGTGTGGTGGGAACACTCAGTGGGCGTCCGACTTCAACTTGAACGAAAACGAAAAATGAGGGTGTAGGTAGAATTGATAATTTCATGAAATGGTCGATAATTTCATGAAATGGCCAGCTAAATCTGGCCATATTCATATAAAAATATATAATAATATGGAA
This sequence comes from Alsophila aescularia, assembly GCA_946251855.1. Lineage (NCBI taxonomy): Eukaryota > Metazoa > Arthropoda > Insecta > Lepidoptera > Geometridae > Alsophila > Alsophila aescularia. The sequence goes on from OX276373.1 coordinate 60,749,253, forward strand.
AGGTATATTATTATATGGTGAGTTTATATGTTGATATACATTATTGATGCTGTTCAGACGATATTTAGTAAGTACTATTATTTATTCTGTGACGATATATGATGACTTAACTTAGATGTGTCTATCTTTTTAACATGCTGTGCAAAGAGACTGAATAGAAGTGACTGATAAGAATAGTATTTGTCAGGGGTTTTTTTTGGGATCACTATTATTTTCTGGGTTTAATTTCTTTCTGCGTTTACGTTGCGCCAATATTACAAATATTGCACGAAGTCGAAGAATCGAAGACAACAATGCGTGCGTCCTCCCCTGTAGCGAGTACAACACTATCCTGTATATACTTACAAATACAAAATACCTACTCTGTGCTACTGACCTCTCGCTAGTGAGCAGTATAGGTATTCCTTGCTACTGACGGCTCCAAGACGGCTCAACGCTTACGCATCTGCGTAGTGCGACAGCAGGTCGATATACGTTATCCACCAAAATAGACCCGCCCGCCGCCGCATAGGGTGAATATTATTAATGTTCAATAAAGAACATAATGGATGGTGGAGGTCAATAAAGGCTCGATGCCATATTTTTATGCTTTCTTTCTAAAGTTTTAGTCTATATTTCCTAATAAGTTGAAAACTTCAATCGTAATTCCTTTGTTCTAAAAACAAAATAAAGAGTACATGAGATTTTATAGACTTTCATAGCCTTAATAACTGTGTTTTCAAAGATTTATTAAAAAGTCGTTTATAGTATCATCAATAAATACTTTGAAAAGAATGACTTTTTTTGTTAAAGAAACGCTAGGTTTCAGAAAAGAGAAATCCATCGATATGACCATTATTTATTTATTTATTTTATTACGGACTAGGCAATCGTTTGACCACGATCTCACCTGATGGAAAGCGATGATGTGGTTGAAGGTGTATCACGTTGTAGGTTTGAATTTTCTCGAAAAAGTTCTTAATGGTTTGGACAATAAAAAAAGAGTCAATGCCCTCTATATGGACATGACTAAAGCCTTTGACCATAGCATATTACTTGAGAAGCTTGAAGCCTATGTGGTAAGAGGAAACACACAAAACTTCATACAATCTTACTTAACTGAAAGGAAACAGGCTACTGAGATAACCAGGTTAGATTTGAATACAAAAATCGAAAAATAATAATTATCAAATTGTAGAACTGTGCAGTTTGGAGTACCGCAAGGAAGCATATTAGAAGCACTTTTATTTATAATATACATAAATGACCTTCCTAAAATTATAAACCATCCAATGGTTTTATTTGCAGATGACAGTACGGCTATTTTTACGGATAATAATTCAAATGATTATGAACATAAATAATTCTTTATCATCTATTATTGACTCGCTTACGCTCTAATAATCTAAAAATTAATATTGAGAAGACAAATCTGACATTTAAAAATAAAAATTCTAAATTAGATTTTCTAAATATTAATTATGAAGGTAAACAAACTAAATTCTTAGGTATTAACATTGACGCAAACTTCTCATGGAAGCGGCACATTGATCAAATTGAATCAGTTTTCGTATGCTCTATAGATGCTTAGAAAAGTGGCGAATGAAGATGCACCTCTTAGAGCCTGTCACGCATATGAGGGGTCTACACTAAAATACGGCATTTTATTTTGGGGAAACTCCACTGATAGGGAAAAGGCTTTCAAAGCACATAAAAACGCATACGAGCAATATGCAAATTGCAACAAATACTCTCTTGCAAACAATACTTCCAAAAAATATCTATTCTAACTCTCCCTTCGCTGTATATATACTATTATATACGAATCTGCTTTGCTTATTAAGAAAAATATCAATCATTACGAGACTTTCAACAGCAGGAGACATAAGGATATGCTAAGATTAGCCAGTTGTAAAACTACCGAGTTTAAGAATAGTAGGTTTTTTATGGGAACATAAATATTTAATAAAATTCCTCAATGCATCAGAGACATACAACCCACGCATATCTTTAAAAATAAATTGAAGCACTTTTTAACATTGACATTGAACATTTATATAAATTTGACATTCATTAAAAAGGAACCAAATACTTAAGTTCAACACAGGGTCACAGAAAAAATAATAGTACAAGTACAGAAGGATAACTAAGTGAAGTCATATAAATACATAGCGACTCTCGCTACAACGCAATAAAATGCAAATGAACTCGCACAGCGCCACAGAATAAATAATAGACAGCGCTGCGAGCTTTCAATTATATTTACCTAGAAGGCGCTCGCCCATCGCGTGCAGCTAGAATGCACCGTATCACAACGCGTGAGAACTTCCATTGCTCTAAACCGTTTCAGAATCGCTCTGTCCCTTTTTCGCTCGGTAGGGTTGTATTAAGATATGACTAGGTACTTGTACTACTAATTATTCTGTGATATGTTATGACTTAGATGTTGTAACAGAATAAATAAGTAATAATGTATTATGTAATTGCTTATTACTATAAATTATAATAGTTCTATTACATACAATGACATTCTTATCAGAATAGACCTAGTTACTACCTCATTTTTACTACCTACCTATACCGTTTTCAGAACGCCGATAAGTTTAGTGAGATACCTACCTACGTATAAGTGTCGTTGGTTGATTATGATTATATGCTATAGATATTGCACTTTGATGAATAAAGGTGTCTGAATTCCTTGCTTTACAAAGAGTGAAAGTCGTCATTTCTATCACTATTCAAACAGCCGAATGCTATGCAGTACCTTCTAGGTTACTTCTTGGTACTCATAATTAAAGAACGAATAAAATTTGTCAATAACTTTACTTAAGTAGGTACTTTATCGCTAAGCACATGGCGCGCGACACATCGAGCGGACGCTAGACATTCTACTGAACTGACCTGAATATTGCGGCCTCGAAGTGTAGGTATAATATTTGTACTTGTTGCGGAGTGCGACCGGCCTGACAGGGTGATTTTATGATAGTCTAATAGTTTTTTTATTTTTATAGTTTTGTATAGTAATTGTATAATATTTGCACGAAATTGAATTAAATTGAATATAAAGCATAAAAAACTATATTTGTCCCTTTCAAACTCGTAAAAATGCCAAAGATACACAATCCGCTCGAGCGCGAGAGACCTGATTTTCACTGTACGCAAATTGTTTGAGCACGCATAGGGCCGATAGTGGGTGATACGCAGTGAACGTGTTAATAAAGTACAAGACATAATCGAAAGTGCTACAAAACAGACAGCGAACAAAACTAAAATGAAGCAAAAATTTAAGTGAGAATGGTTGCCAAACAACTTTAAATCGTTATAGATCCTAAATGGTCATTCAAAATGATAAGAGAAACCTGAAGATGATTTTCAAATACCTACTTAATCAATGATACCCCACCACAGAATCTATACTTATAATAAAACTGTAACAAGTCCAATTCTGTACATTGAAGTTTTTTGTTTTTTCTCTGTATTCGATACTAAAGCCAAATCTGTTTTTTTTTTGTCTGTCTGTATCTTGCCTAGGCATCACGCCGTAACTACTGAATGAATGTAAAGCAAACTTAGAATAACTTGAGTTCATACTACGAGGAAGGACATAGGATACTTTTCATCCCGAAAAATTAAAAGGTTCCCGCAGGATAGGGGTTGAAAATTATTTAAAAGATCACTTACCACACTGAACTACTGTACAGATTTTGATGCAACTTGGAGCAGTCATAGTTTATAATGATGGGTTAATTAATAGACTTTCTGCAAACTTTTTCATATTGAATCGAATGTTCTCAACGAGATCTTTACAACAATACCTAAATCTATACGCTACCCTATCTACCTCGCGAGTTATACCGAATTAAAGATCACATGATCATCAAAATTGATGTTCATGTGATCTTTAAATGCCCTCTCCCTCTCTGTCTGACTATCTATGCTGAAAAATTGCACCAAAATTACATCTCTGGACCATATATTTACAGAGTCATCAAAGCGAGACGATACAACCCCTTTCCTGATGGTCCCTTTCTTACCCGAGGGAAGGGCAATGAAGTTAACAATGTATACACAGTGACATTGAATTCGATATTTTGCTTAAAAATGTGTACTCAGTCCATGCAACAGAATGTATATGTAGCACTAAATATGAAAAGTAAATAACTAATAAAACATAAAACTAGCCATTATTAAATTATCTAACTTGTTATCCCTGCGACATGAGAATACCAATAAGCACGGTCTGGCGGAGCACGCGCGCCGCGGCCGTGTAGCGTGTTTAGTGAAATAGACATTTGAGCTTATGGCTAATTACTTTTTGGTCAGTTACTAACTATATTTTTTTATAGAACGATTCTAAATAATGGACTGAATACATGCATTTAAGATAAATATCGAATTCAATGTCACGGTGTATGTTTGTAAGTATGTATATATGTGGATCAAAAATTTTGAACTACGTTTACTGGCGTTCGGTAAAAAATTTAGAATGTTGAAATTCCTGCTGGTTGGATTTCGGTGGGCAATTAATCCACTGTTTTTTTTAATACGCTTATTTAATTGCTGCTAGGACCGTCAGTGAAGTTTGATGTGGATGTTTCACCATAGCATCGCCCCCATTCATCCGATTTTTGACAAGCGAGGTATCAATCGATTGGTCTTCGGGTATAGTCTCATAAGCTATTATTTTACCCGACTACCGTGAATTAAAGGGAAGGGTTACGTGTTCAAAAACTAAAAACTGATTTTGAAAAGCGAGATTATAATCGATTCGTCTTCATCGCAAGAGTGTCATTAGCCTCATTAGGGGGGAGATCTAGAAACCCCTAAAATCGGTATTTTTTACCCGATCGTAGTCGAGTTTTAGTTTTTGAACTTGTGTCTTGTTAGTCGTCAAAACTGCGACCACGCTGACCACGGAGCTGGATTCATGGTCGATCGAAGACAGAGACCGAAGACGATAAAACTTGTACAGTAAAAAATATTGTTCCTGAATGTCAGTGGGCAGCTAGGAACCTAAACATCACCATACTATTCATGATACGTTCCGATTGGCATGAGGACATTTTGGGCAGTTTCATGATGTTCGGTTTGAACAGTTTCAACACTTTTACCATTAGGTATTCTGTGCGGGTTATTCCCTTTATCCCCACCATCTTTATCCCACTAGTGGGGAGAAAGGGAATAACCCGCACAGAATACCTAATGGTAAAAGTGTTGAAACTGGCCTTTTTCCCCACTGTGGAATATATTATTTGACAGAGGGGAGAAAGGTAATAATCGAAAAAGTATTCTTTTTCTCCCCACTATGGAATCAAAAAATATACCTATCATAGTAGTAGGGAGAAAGGGAATACTCAAATTTACTATAGTATAATGTCCCAGTAGACTTGATATGAAGTAAACATTATTTTTACTTACTAAAAATAATGGAGATATCAAGGATTTCTTAGTGGGGAGAAAGATAATACTTTTTCAATTATTACCTTTCTCCCTACTGTCAAATAATATATTACGTAGTGGGGAGAAGCCATACATTTTTTATTTTTCCCTTTCGCCCTACTAGTGGGACAAAGCTGGTGGAGATAAAGGGAATAATAACCCTTCTGTGCCACAACGATCCTTCCCAAGCCGAACCACAGAATATAATACTACGGACGAACGACAACATACGACCCTGTTCTCTCTCGGTGGATGGAGGCGGCACAAGACTGTTCATCATGACGCTCTTTGGGGGAGGCCTATGTTCACCAGTGGACTTCTAAAGGCTGAAATGATGATGATGAATCTCTCTCTAGGTGTAATTTAGAAAGAAAAGAGGTGAAAAATGTGAAGTTCTCGCACAATTGACATTCACTCCACTTCGAGGTGGCGAGCGAAGCGAGCCACCGACCCCTATACGCTACGTTTTGTACCCATAATACATTTCGAAAACGAAATGTAGTTTCGTTTAGTTCCATACATTTACTGGTAGCGCCTCTAGCGGAAACTTGCACGAACTAAAGAAAATGTATGGAACGAAAAAAAACGAAATGTACTTTACATTTCGTTTTCAAAAATTATAAAAACTCGTACTAGGGTTCGACTATCTGCGTATTTAACGAAATGGGTGTGGACCAAGTGTTATTAGATCGTACTGGAATCGTCTCTTATGCTTGTTTCGCTCAGTTTATGTATGTCCTAAGGTTCAGCCTAGGTAAGCCGTTTAAATGTACTTTTCGACGACTTGGTTCAGTCATTGTCTTTTTCTACTTACATAAAACTTATGATATGTTACTGTTATTTGTACTATTTAGAGAATAGAGAAGATGTCATTGGAATCGGATCAGTGGTTCCAGAGACTACCTCGCCTCCTACGAACATCATCAAGGAATATAGTACTCTCTACTGAGAGAACATCATTATCATCAGCCTATATCTGCCCTGTCCACTGCTGGACGTAAGCCTCTCCTAATGCACGCCACTGAGCTCGGTCTTCAGCTCTCCTCATCCATTTTCTTCCAACTGCTATCCGCAGGTCGCCATTCCCCCTGGCCACCGTGTAGGAGGCACACTACGTTTGCCTAAACGTGGTCTCCACTCGAGAACTCGTCTACCCCAACGGTTAGGTATAGGTTCTTCGGGAAATGTGACCAGCCCACTGCCACTTCAGCTTGCTTATAGCTGTCGGTTACCTTTGCTTTCTGTCGGATATCTTCATACAAACAACTGTACCTCTAAATAAGATTAGTGCACGTGGAATAACATATCAGTAGGCACTGATTATAAATGTACGTAACGACACACGGCATTTAGAAAAGAGTTCTTTATCCCAGCAATTTGACCACCAGGAAGAACTCCATTTGCGTAAGTACTATAGAGCGGTGGTAGCCGAGCGGTATACCCTGCGTTCGAGATGATGAGATGGCGCTGTGGGCAGTATCGAAATGTACATTTTTAACAAGCCGTTTTCTTTGAACATTTTCAACACTTTTGTCATTTTTGCATCTTTTGACACTACCGATCATTTCCAAAGTGAATGAAAAACGACCCTATCCCTGACGGAATAATGTCGATTTTCCTATGTCAACATGTCATCGAAACTTGCAAAACGAACGGTGATCGAAAACGTTCAGAACACTAATTTCGCCCACAAATGGACAAAGGGAACGCCAATTGTGATCATATTTAGCGTTTTTAACAGTTATTTTCGCCAATTGTTACAAAACGAACGTCCCCATAATGATGATGGGTTTGATTCTCAGCTCTGCACCAATCAGTTTAAAAGTTATGTGTGGATTTCTATCGCTCCGAGCTTCGAAGGGCTACATCCCCGGCTGTTTGATAGCAGTTGTTATGCCATGTCACTAGGATACTTATTTTTGTCCTTCTCATCCGTGATAAAGTAGAGCGGGAAAGATGATACATCTCGGGAGTAAAATTTAAGGTTTTTATTTATTTGTAGGAAAACTAAAGCTGTGAATTAAAAAGTGTCTAGCCATTTTCTAAATCATAATAAGACAATAAGGTAACTAGATGGCGCTACTGTGCACCGCTAGATTGTTTGCAAAAAAATGGTATATCTTTGATATCATTTAGTGACGGAGTCTCTTTCCAATCAATGTTCTAAGCATAAAGATACTAATCATGTTTCTGAGTTTACAAAGTACGAGATAATATGTAAAATGTTGATGTGATTCCAATTTCATAGTTCTGCGTTAATTATGAAACAAGATACAGACGTTCAAAAATGTTCGATAATTGCTAAAACTGCTAGAACCGGGCCTTAAATGAAAAAAACTCCCGAAAATAGGATATACAATATATTTAATTATTACTTAACAGAAAAATACATTTAATTAGAGTTTAGACTCCTGTAACATAGCGCTCCACTGATCAGTCCACACTGAGTTTCAATCACTATCGCCGCTTCTCTTCTCTCATCTTCCGTTTCGTTCTCACTACAGTGGAAATGTACTAGCGCCACTTGCTTCAGCGCCCCCGCTCCCCCCCGGCTCGCTGGCCCCCACTCCTGCTTCAGCGGGCCCCCTCTTCCTGACGCGGCGCAGGTTTTTGTGGACTCCTTTTATATGCTCCGCCAGCATGCTTGTATGAATGAACCCCTTGCCACAGATATTGCACTTGTAACGCCGGTCACGGATGTGAGACTGGAACGAATGAGTTTTATTTCTATTAATCTGTATGAAAAACAAGCTCAAATAAAAAAAAATACTACCCCCGATCCTCCACTTTCCATTATAGCTAAGAAGAATCTCGATCACATCCGCTCTCAAACATAAAAACCGCATCAAAATCGGTCCTTTCGTATGGGAGCTACGATGCCACAGACGGATACAGTGATACATACATACAATGATACACACCCTAAACTTAACACCCTTCTATTTGGAGTTCGGGGGTTAAAAATACTTGGGAAGGTAGGAACAATTTTGTCAGCTGATATACAGGGGTCACACGAGTTCACGGTGCGCGGGGTCACTGACCGCCGCCCGATCTAACGACTTCGCGGCGGGGTGGCCATTTCGGTCCGCAATTTAAAGTGTGAATCCTACAGTCCGCTGCGCTGGCGATATTTGACATGGTTATAGAAAAGAACTGGAAATGTTTGTGGCCATAAATTAATATTTTTTGTATATTAGATATGCCACGCAGTTTTTGGTGTACACAGAAAATTCTAAAAATCCCTGACTTTTCTCTGACCATTTCGCCAAATTTCCCTGACCAGCCATGTTCATTTTAAAGCAATTATTTCTTAATTTTTCATAAAATAACGAAAATAATGTAATCTAAATAATGAACAATTTCATAACCTTCATACTTTGTTTTTTCTTTCCTCAAATAATTAATATAAACTACTCCCATAACTACGTTATAATTTTACAATCACTGGGAAAGTGTGAACAAGCAAACAGTGTCAAATCTTATTTTTTTCCCTGACTTTCTCTGACCACCATAAGCTTCCCTGACATTTCCAGAAATTGCACACAGTTTTTGTTTCTGTACCCATCACGCCAATGACCTAGCCCCAAACTAGGATACCCTGTACTATGTTTACTAGATAACGGATAAACATACATAGATACGAATATTACATCCATGACTCGGAAACAACATATCTGTTCATCACACAAATGACTGCGCCTCGCGGGATTCGAGCTCGCGACCGCCGGCGTGGCACTGACCTGCATGTGCTTGTGCAGGTTGGAGTGCGTGTGGAACTTCTTGCCGCAGTGCGTGCACAGCTGCGTGGGCGGGAAGTGGTACTGCCGGTGCTTGCGCAGCTTGAAGGCGGTGTAGAACTGCTTCGGACACAACTCACAGGCGTACGGCCGCACTCCCGTGTGTGTGTTCATGTGGTCGCGCAGAATGTATTTGTTCTACAACAAGCACAAATAAAAAAAAATAACCCATTATATTTAAGAAGCATCTCGATCTCATCAGCTTTCAAACATAAAAAGCCGCAATCAAAATCGGTCCATTCGTTTGGTAGCTACAATGCAGACACACGGATACAAACATACATACACACCCTAAACTTATAACACCACTGGAGTTCGTGGGTTAAAAAGTAGTACACAGTTTTGATGATTGTGGGACATCTAATAAAGACCTTGTGTCGTATGTAGCATACCAACAAGGCCGCCATTTTAAAACGTTTGAGCGACTAATGTTGCTGATTTACTACACTTTAGGACACTTAACATTTTCTGTTTGTATTGAAGTAGTTACCCTAACGGTTTATTAAGGTTAGATCAGTGGCCACGATTTCGTATAATCTTTTATTTAACTTCACTTGTATGTATGTATGTATTTCTGTCCTGGAATCTTGCTACTCAAATTTCGGGCACTTCTCGTTTAGCTAAACCTTCGTGTGGCTCATAACTCGATCAAAATGCATTAAAAAAAATGTAGCACATAAAAGAATTTAAAAAAATAAATAAAATAAAATTATACTTATTGTTCCTAAAATGGCTGTTATAGGTAAAACTAGTGTGGATGCACAGACCACAGTAAAAAGTAAGGAACCTTTTGGAAATGTGTAGGCACCTATACTTCTTATGATAATCCATACCAATATAGAAAAGTGAAACGGTGTCTGTTTGTTTGTTTGGGGAGCTTTCACGCGATAACGGCTGGAAGGACTCTGATGAAATTTGGAAAGAAATATTTTTTTATTTATATCCTGGAATAAAACATAGGATACTTTTTATACCAGAAAATTGTAAGTTTCCTCGGGAAAACTGGAAAATGTTAATTACTCGCTGCAAGGAACGTTGCTATGGAAACGAAATAATAACAAATCTGTCTAAAAGCATCAAGAGCGTTGTGCCAAAGAGAATACAATACGTTGGTGCTATACTTTTGCATTGGTTTTTAATATACTAACTAGAAGAACATAGGATACTTTATTCGAGATAAACTGTAATAAAGTAGCTTTCGTCCGCGCTAAAGCTACTTTATTTATACATTAAAGAAAATGCCATTCAAAAAATAAGACACAATGATAAAGTAGCATCACCGTACTTCGTGGTGCTCTCTGACGAGCGTATTTACAAATACGACACAATGATAAAGTAGCATCACCGTACTTCGTGGTGCTCTCTGACGAGCGTATTTACAAATAAGACACAATGATAAAGTAGCATCACCGTACTTCGTGGTACTCTCTGACGAGCGTATTTACAAATAAGACACAATGATAAAGTAGCATCACCGTACTTCGTGGTGCTCTCTGACGAGCGTATTTACAAATACGACACAATGATAAAGTAGCATCACCGTACTTCGTGGTGCTCTCTGACGAGCGTATTTACAAATAAGACACAATGATAAAGTAGCATCACCGTACTTCGTGGTGCTCTCTGACGAGCGTATTTACAAATACGACACAATGATAAAGTAGCATCACCGTACTTCGTGGTGCTCTCTGACGAGCGTATTTACAAATAAGACACAATGATAAAGTAGCATCACCGTACTTCGTGGTGCTCTCTGACGAGCGTTATTACAAATAAGACACAATGATAAAGTAGCATCACCGTACTTCGTGGTGCTCTCTGACGAGCGTATTTACAAATAAGACACAATGATAAAGTAGCATCACCGTACTTCGTGGTGCTCTCTGACGAGCGTATTTACAAATAAGACACAATGATAAAGTAGCATCACCGTACTTCGTGGTGCTCTCTAACGAGCGTATTTACAAATAAGACACAATGATAAAGTAGCATCACCGTACTTCGTGGTGCTCTCTGACGAGCGTATTTACAAATAAGACACAATGATAAAGTAGCATCACCGTACTTCGTGGTGCTCTCTAACGAGCGTATTTACAAATAAGACACAATGATAAAGTAGCATCACCGTACTTCGTGGTGCTCTCTAACGAGCGTATTTACAAATAAGACACAATGATAAAGTAGCATCACCGTACTTCGTGGTGCTCTCTAACGAGCGTATTTACAAATAAGACACAATGATAAAGTAGCATCACCGTACTTCGTGGTGCTCTCTAACGAGCGTATTTACAAATAAGACACAATGATGAAGTAGCATCACCGTACTTCGTGGTGCTCTCTAACGAGCGTATTTACAAATAAGACACAATGATAAAGTAGCATTACCGTACTTCGTGGTGCTCTCTAACGAGCGTATTTACAAATAAGACACAATGATAAAGTAGCATCACCGTACTTCATGGTGCTCTCTAACGAGCGTATTTACAAATAAGACACAATGATAAAGTAGCATCACCGTACTTCGTGGTGCTCTCTAACGAGCGTATTTACAAATAAGACACAATGATAAAGTAGCATCACCGTACTTCGTGGTGCTCTCTAACGAGCGTATTTACAAATAAGACACAATGATAAAGTAGCATCACCGTACTTCGTGGTGCTCTCTAACGAGCGTATTTACAAATAAGACACAATGATAAAGTAGCATCACCGTACTTCGTGGTGCTCTCTAACGAGCGTATTTACAAATAAGACACAATGATAAAGTAGCATCACCGTACTTCGTGATGCTCTCTAACTAGCGTATTTACAAATAAGACACAATGATAAAGTAGCATCACCGTACTTTGTGGTGCTCTCTAACGAGCGTATTTACAAATAAGACACAATGATAAAGTAGCATCACCGTACTTCGTGGTGCTCTCTAACGAGCGTATTTACAAATAAGACACAATGATAAAGTAGCATCACCGTACTTCGTGGTGCTCTCTAACGAGCGTATTTACAAATAAGACACAATGATAAAGTAGCATCACCGTACTTCGTGGTGCTCTCTAACGAGCGTATTTACAAATAAGACACAATGACAAAGTAGCATCACCGTACTTCGTGGTGCTCTCTGACGAGCGTATTTACAAATAAGACACAATGATAAAGTAGCATCACCGTACTTCGTGGTGCTCTCTAACGAGCGTATTTACAAATAAGACACAATGATAAAGTAGCATCACCGTACTTCGTGGTGCTCTCTGACGAGCGTATTTACAAATAAGACACAATGATAAAGTAGCATCACCGTACTTCGTGGTGCTCTCTAACGAGCGTATTTACAAATAAGACACAATGATAAAGTAGCATCACCGTACTTCGTGGTGCTCTCTAACGAGCGTATTTACAAATAAGACACAATGATAAAGTAGCATCACCGTACTTCGTGGTGCTCTCTGACGAGCGTATTTACAAATAAGACACAATGATAAAGTAGCATCACCGTACTTCGTGGTGCTCTCTAACGAGCGTATTTACAAATAAGACACAATGATAAAGTAGCATCACCGTACTTCGTGGTGCTCTCTAACGAGCGTATTTACAAATAAGACACAATGATAAAGTAGCATCACCGTACTTCATGGTGCTCTCTAACGAGCGTATTTACAAATAAGACACAATGATAAAGTAGCATCACCGTACTTCGTGGTGCTCTCTAACGAGCGTATTTACAAATAAGACACAATGATAAAGTAGCATCACCGTACTTCGTGGTGCTCTCTAACGAGCGTATTTACAAATAAGACACAATGATAAAGTAGCATCACCGTACTTCGTGGTGCTCTCTAACGAGCGTATTTACAAATAAGACACAATGATAAAGTAGCATCACCGTACTTCGTGGTGCTCTCTAACGAGCGTATTTACAAATAAGACACAATGATAAAGTAGCATCACCGTACTTCGTGATGCTCTCTAACTAGCGTATTTACAAATAAGACACAATGATAAAGTAGCATCACCGTACTTTGTGGTGCTCTCTAACGAGCGTATTTACAAATAAGACACAATGATAAAGTAGCATCACCGTACTTCGTGGTGCTCTCTAACGAGCGTATTTACAAATAAGACACAATGATAAAGTAGCATCACCGTACTTCGTGGTGCTCTCTAACGAGCGTATTTACAAATAAGACACAATGATAAAGTAGCATCACCGTACTTCGTGGTGCTCTCTAACGAGCGTATTTACAAATAAGACACAATGACAAAGTAGCATCACCGTACTTCGTGGTGCTCTCTGACGAGCGTATTTACAAATAAGACACAATGATAAAGTAGCATCACCGTACTTCGTGGTGCTCTCTAACGAGCGTATTTACAAATAAGACACAATGATAAAGTAGCATCACCGTACTTCGTGGTGCTCTCTGACGAGCGTATTTACAAATAAGACACAATGATAAAGTAGCATCACCGTACTTCGTGGTGCTCTCTAACGAGCGTATTTACAAATAAGACACAATGATAAAGTAGCATCACCGTACTTCGTGGTGCTCTCTAACGAGCGTATTTACAAATAAGACACAATGATAAAGTAGCATCACCGTACTTCGTGGTGCTCTCTGACGAGCGTATTTACAAATAAGACACAATGATAAAGTAGCATCACCGTACTTCGTGGTGCTCTCTAACGAGCGTATTTACAAATCTTCGGTAGCCAGAAATACTCAGATTAATAAAAATAAAGTAAGGAATATATGTTTTTCTTTAAATCTGAGTATAAGGTTATTTAATTTCTTTTATAGTGTGTGTGATTTGAGTCGGCACACGAAAGCGAAACGTCCTTTCAAAGTATAGTTAACCTAAGTTATTAATTTGGTATATTTATAAAAGGCCTTCCTAACCTCTGTCAGGCCTGTCTCACTCGATGTTACGCGCAAGGCGTGCCAATTTCTGTAACGCCCGCTTTACTCTATCCGTGGTTTGCCGCGATATAGACTGAGATAGACTTACGCGTTAGAAAGAGATACATACGCACATAAAATGATACGCATTAAGGTCGTGCGAGCTGAATTGCACTTTACTGAGTGGCGGCAAGAGTAGCTTTTTATTTAATTGTCTTAGCGGAGTGAGCCTTCTGTACGTTAGTACTATTATTTATTCTGTACAATTCTTCTATTTCTTTTGTACCTCTGTGGCATATTACAAGTGCAAAAACAGGAAAGTCACGGCCGCTGAACTAACATTGATGAAACGATAGAGGACTTCAACGCAAACAATAGTAGTTTTATAAAACGGTTGCATAACGATGGCTATTAAGAGGATCCGATGCCAAACACTGTTTCCGTTGTTGATTCCTTTGAGAGTTGCCGCTCGTGAGATTATTAGGTACAATTTTGATAGAATTTACGTTCCGAGCCAAAACATTTTCCACCCCTTAAATTGTAGCAAAATGTTTTGTTATCGCTTGAATAGGATATATTTTAGGCTTATACGTTTTATAAATTCAAAAAAGTTTTTGGATTCTGAAAAATAAGTCAATAGTTTCAGCGCAAAATAATAATGTGGTAATAACATGGAAACAAAACCCCACCGAAAACGGAAAATATTAGGAGGCAGAAAAGAGGTTTGACTTTTTGTATGGACAAAGACGCGGGACATAATCCTCTTAAAACACGAGAGTAGAGTTTAGAGAGTATCTTTAATACCTAGTAGTTATGTGCCGTTTCATACACTACTTTAATTACACTCATGCAATAGGAAATTACACTTAATGAAAAAAAAAAGTAGTAATATGTTCTTGATTTTGCTGGTAAAATCTCGTTATGGTTAAATCTATTTTTGTGATGCCAGGTGGAGTCAAATTCTCCTCACTAACACTGCTGTCGGACATTTGTAATCAGGATACAAAAATACATTATAACATCGTTTAATACCAAAAAAGTGTTATAAGGTAATTTAATCTTTATTAGATACGTGCCTTGCGTAAAGTATGTCATTATGCCACAATAATTTATTCTTTATTAGATACGTGCCTTGCGTAAAGTTGTCATTATGCTACAATTTTCAAGTTCATAATCCGTATCATACGATACGATTGTAGATAAAATATGCCAAAAAATTGGTATCCAAAAGTGTCTCGTTTTTGAGATTTTGGAGCTCAAAGATAGTGTTTGTCAGCTGACTTATATTTATTTTTAAGTAAGGAGCAAGGAGGAACGTTTCAGCTCGAGATGGATATGCCGAAAAAATAAAGAATAATTTCACCAATAGGTGTAAAGTTTTGCACTTGTGCTACCTACCGCTTCATAAAAGTTAATTAGGTACTTGTAATAAAACACTTTGAACATATACGTGTATGTTTGTGTGTGTGTATGTATGTATGTCTCACCGAGAACCCCTTGCCGCACACGTCACACAGATGCGTGCGCTTGTGTGCGTACAGCACGTTCAGGTCTGTGCCGTGCTCCAAGCGTCCGTGCAGCACCAACCAGCCGTAAGTGCCACCGAAGGCTTGACACTGCAACAAATGTTAATTTTATAGCCTAAATAAAAATAATTTACTATAAAAAACACTAGAACCATCCCCCATCCTATTCCAACTCAATACAAATAGTATCCGGTAAATATACCGTTTCTTAATGTTTATACTTCTAGTATAAAAAACAAAAAACCAAACTGTGAATCAAACTAAAAAGAGGCCAGCAAGCTTTAGATTTTAGATTTTGAAATATAAGATGCAGTCGGAGGCATGAAGAGTCAGCTCGCCAGGTTCTAGCTAATCCTGTCAATGAGGAATGAAATGCATGATGCCTCCGACTGCATCTTAGATATCAAAAACAAAAATCTAAACCTTGTTTGCCTCTTATTAGTTTGGTTTACAGTCTTATATAATTTATTTATAATAATTTATTTTATACTTTTTACTTTATATTTATAAGAATTAGTGAGAATAGTTTTTAACCAACTTTAAATCGTTATAGATCCCAATTGGTCATTCGAAACAAAAAATGATAAGAGAAATCTATAAATAATTTTCAAATACGTATTCAATGATACCCCACATCACATAGATATAGCATAGCCCTTTCCATAGCCCGCTGAGCGACCTTAAATTGGTGGACTACTCGTACCGTGAGTGTCCACGACTCGGCTCCGTATGTCATAACAGGTAGGACACACTGGTTGAAGACAATAGTCTTCACACAAAACTTTGCGGTATTAGCGACGAGAAGACTCGACGAAGTTTCGCAAATGCTGCCCGGTCCAGCCGTATTCTTCTGCGGGTCTCTCTCTCGAAGTTGTTTTTACCTAGTTGCAAAGTTTGCAACATATAAACATATCCTGAACTACCTCGAGAGCAGTTCCGTTAACAGCAATTGGTTCCAGAATAACATGTTCGTTGAACATAACCTTGGTTTTGTCCAAGTTTATCGGGAGACCAATGCTTTGAGACGAATCAGCTATGCTGTCCAACATCTATTCTAAGTGCTGCAACGTTTCTGCCACAATGACGATGTCATCCGCGAATCTCAAGTGTGAGTGAGATGTACTCACCGTTAGGGTTAATGCCACATCTTTTCCAGTCCAGACTCTTAAATATATCCTCCACAGCATTTGAGGTCAATTTCGGAGAAATAGCGTCCCCTTTGTTCACACCTCGATGCAGGGGGATATGCTTAGTCTGCTGGTTCTGTACTTGGACGGTCATCGTTGCGGCGTCATACAGACATCTCAACACTTGGATATACCGCCAGTCGACTTGGCATCGTTGCAGAGATTCCAAAACAGACCAAGTCTCGAGAGTGAAAGGCTTTCTCATAGTCCATAAACGCTAAGCACAGGAGCTGATTATACTCTTGTCTTCTGTATAATCTGCTGCACTGTATGGATGTGGTCTGTGGTGCCGTATCCTCCCCGAAACCCGGCCTGCTCTGTTGGCTGGAATTCATCGAACCTCCACGCAAGTCGATTCGTGATGACTCTCAAAAACAGCTTGTAGACATGGCTCAGGAGGGAAATGGGCTGATAGTTTTTCAAAAGGGTCTTGTCACCCTTTTTAAAAATTAGGACGACCACACTCTTGTTACATGAGTAGAGTTCTCCCAGAGTAGAGGACATAATTAAACATGCGCTGAAGCTCTTTAAGCGTACCTCCAGGAGAGGAGGAGCTGCCTTCAGGAGCTCCGTAGTAATTCCGTCCTCACCCGGGCTTTTCCATTTTTAAGCTGTTCCAGAGCCATCTCGATTTCGTCAAGACTGACTTTTGGCAGCTCTTCGGTATAGTGGCGGGTCAGAGTGGCCCTGGAATCCTCGATATCGGGTTCTGGTTGCTACGCGTGTGACAAATCTTCAACTTCCCCGAGAATCTCCGGCTTAGGAACGACAACTTTCCCGCTTGATGTGGTCAACTTCATCAGATGGCTTCGAGCAAGCTGTTGTTCGAAGACTTTAGACCCCCGATTTCGCTCTATCGCTTCTTCTATAGCGCTTGTATTGGAGCGTCGGAGGTCTCGCCTTACCAGCTTGGTTATTTGTTTATTCAAAGCCCGCTGTTATGACGAAGTGACTGCTGAATCGTCACGTCGTTTCTCAATGAGCTGCAGAGAATCCCCTGAAAGTTTTGATTTCCTGCCTGTACGCCGCATCTTGCTGATCTTCGTTCCCTTTTCCCTCAGGATTCCCACCACTTGGTCAACAAACCAACAAATCAACGAAACTGTAACTTTTCAATGTTTATCTATTGACTAATGCTTCTCAACGAAACTGTTACTGCTCATCTATACTATTCATTATCACCATCAGCCCGCATCAGTCCACTGCTGGACATAGGCCTCTCCCAAAGCAAGCCACACAGCCCAATCTTCAGCTCTTCTTTTCTAACCGCCGCCAGCCATCTTGCGTATGACGTCGCTCCACCTAACCGGAGGGCGCCCCACATTACGTTTGCCGAGTCGCAGTCTCCACTCAAGAACACGTTCAGTTCAAGTTCAGCCTGCTCATCCTATGGGCTATGTCGATATTTTTGGTTCTCTGTCGGATCACCTCGTTCCGGATTCGATCTCCCAAATAAACTCCGAGCATAGCTCTTTCCATAGCACGCTGAGCGACGTTGAATCGTTATTTCTCAACGAAACTGTTATTACTGTACTAGAGCTAATCTGTAAGTAATGACATAACTTATAATATAAGCGACTTACCACCGGGCACGTGTAGATAGCCTTTTTCTTTATCTTCGGTTTGTCCGAGTGTTTTTGGGCCTTGGTTCTGTAATAAATCCATACCAATATAAAAAAGTGAAACGTTGTCTGTTTGTTTGTTTGGGGAGCTTTCACGCGATAACCGCTGGACGGATTTTGATGAAATTTGGAATGGAGGTAGCTTATATCCTAGAATAAAACATAGGATACTTTTTATCCCGGAAAATTCCACGAATACCGTGGAAGATTCCACGGAAAAATTGGGACATGTTGAATACTCGCTGCAAGGAACGGTTGCCATGGAAACGAAATAACAAGTCTGTCAAAAATCATCAAGAGCTTTGATGCCACAGAGTAAGTAGTTGATGCTATACCAACAACAAGCCACAGAGGCCATAACCAAGAAGTCTAAATCTACTTTTGAATTGGTTTTTAATATCCTAGAAGAACGTAGGATGCTTTTTTCGCGATAAACTGAAGTCCGCGCGGACGAAGTCGCGGGCGGGTAAGCTAGTAACATAATATATTTAAAAATAACAGTAATGTCCGACTCCACCTTGTTAGCAAATATTATCGGTACGTTTAAATTTCAGAGCTCGTGACAGTTCACAGGTCAACAAGAAAAATCCTTTAGTAAGGAGTGCCGGCGACACCGAAAAACGACACTGGCCTCCAAACTTAGTACCACTTGCACATTTAAAATTGCAATTTTACCTAAACTATAGAAGTCAGAGTTTTGAAATAAATAAACGTTTTATAGCAAATTTCATCAACTTTCTTTGAATAAAGGAAATATATATTATAACCTAAAATTAGATGTGTCTGTTCGCGCATCACGTTAAAACCTGGGCCGAATGCGATGCGATTTTCACTTTTGGATAGCTTCGGTATGACTTAAAAACTGGTGTACTTGGTATCTCAATCCGATGAGTAGGACCCAAGCAATTTAATAAAACAACTATTAATTTTAAAAGTGTGGTACTAGCACCCAGTTTCCGAAACGCATGTCAAATCATGAATCAGCCAACGGGCAGTCACATTTGACAGACTGTTAACTCTCTTCGGGTTTCTGAAACCCAATTCATCGAAAACTCGGTAATTGATTGACAAGAGATTATTTTATTGATACGGTCACACTTGATAGGTTCGTTCTCTTTCGTACTCTACTCTTTAGTGTTTTTTATCTGTGTGGATAATCAACAACAAAAGAGACAACGATAGAGATCCTTGTTCTTGCCTTGTCTCTTATTTTTGACATTACATGAATTAAATTATTTTGATAGGGTTCTGAAGGATGAAGGATTTAAATATGATGGTTAATCCAAGGTATATTGTAAAGCTCAGTAGATATTCATACCCTTCAGTAACGTATTCCAGCGGTTAACACTAGGTTAATTGGTCAAAAATCTGCAATTAACTAATAGCAAGTTAATAATCCTTTGACATGCGAAAAAGCTTTCCGGAAACACAAAATCGCTTCAATTGACGTTTAATTGTAGATTTGACATTTGCGTTAACTTGACGATGGATAGCAGACTGTTGAGTAACTTTTTCGCTAATTTGCGTTCCAGAAACCGGGTATAAGTTTTGTAGGCCAGTTTAGCAGGGTTGGAACCCTCCAAACCTGCTAAACTGGCCTACAAAACTTAGAGAGCTGAGCCTTGGACACAGGCCACAGCAGTGACGAAAGGAGATTAAAATGATAATGAACATGTAAATTTTAGTTTAGTATAACTCACATTGCTGTGCGACTCGAGCCCCAAGAGAAGCGGGCGCCGTGCGTGAAGCGAGTGTGTCGCTCGTACACCTTCTGACTCGGGAATGTGAGGTCGCACTTGTCGCACTTAACGCCTGCGCTGCCCTCTGTGCTCGACTGTACCTGTTATTATGCATTTTAATATTTAGCGTGATAATTCATCATCATCGTTTCATCCTTTAACAGTCCACTGCTAAACATAGGCCTAAAGAGCCTAAAGAGCGCCACGACAAACGGTCTTGTGCCGCCTCCATCCACCGACTCTTTGCGATGGCTCTTTGCGTCCATCCCACACGATGTGGGTTGGGAGGGTCTCCCTACACTTCGCTTGCTTGTTCGTGGTCGCCATTCCAGAACCTTTATTCACCAGCGGTTGTCGGCTCTGCGAATTATATGGCCTGCCCATTGCCACTTCAACGTGCAAATTCTGAAAGCTATATATTTATATTTACGATGTACCTTTACACACAATTGAACGAATTGAACTGAATTAGTGACGCTTTTTTCATAATTGTGTGTACTCTTATATCTCAGTGTAACAGATAATTCATACAAGCTGTATTATGTGGCGTTTTTGTTTATTATGTTGTACAAACCGACCTGAGCAGAAAAATGAAGCCATAACCTTTCATCGGTATTTGAGCATGTTTTCTTAAGTTTGTCAAAGTATTTACGGATCTTAACACGTAGTGAAACTCCAAGCATAGCTCTCTCCATTGCACGCTGCGTAACTTTGAGCTTATGTATGAGACCAATAGTTAGCGCCCACGTCTCAGTGCCGTATGTCATCACTGGCAACACTCACTGATTATAAACTTTCGTCTTGAGGCACTGCGGTATCTGTGACGAGAAGATGTGGCGTAATTTCTCGAACGCTACCCATCTGAGTTGCATTCGTCGGTTGACCTCTTTTGTCGAAGTTGGATCTACCCAGTTGGGTCGTCTGACCCAAGTAGACATAGTGATCAACAGCTTCGATAATATCGTTCCCAACATAGACCGGCATGGGTGCGACATGGGCATTTGACATGATGTTCGTCTTACCCATGTTCATTTTAAGACCCACCTGTTGAGAAACAATATTGAGGTCACTGGGCATTGTGCTTAGGTCTTCTAGGGTTTCTGCCATGATGACTATATCATCAGCAAATCGAAGGTGAGTGATGCATTCGCCATTAATGCTAATACCATATCCGTTCAGAAATGTGATCAGAAGCTTGAATATATCTTCCAGTGCAGAGGTGAACAGTTTCGGAGAAATAACGTCTCCCCGTCTCATCCCTTTTTGCAGCTGGATAGAATTCGTGCTCCGATCCTGAAGACGGACAGTCATGGTGGCATTGCTGTACAAAAACTTCAACACTTCGATGTACCGGTAGTCATTCTTGCACCGCTGTAATGACTGTAGCACTGCCCAGGTCTCGACTGAATCAAAGGCTTTCTCGTAATCTACAAACGCTAGACATAGTGGCCAATTATACTCTTCGGTCTTTTGTATAATCTGCCGGAGCGTATGGATGAGGTCTACGGTGCTAAAGCCCTTCCGGAATCCAGCTTGTTCGGGAGGCTGAAAGTCGTCGGTTTGTAATTACTCTCGAAAACAGCTTATAGACGTGGCTCAGCAGCGAAATGGACCTATAATGCTTCAAGAGGGTGTTATCACCTTTCTTGAAGAACAACACCACTACGCTCCTGTGCCACGCCTCTGGCGTAGTACCCTCGAGGATGACGGAGTTAAACAGCTTCTGAAGGACTTTAAGTACCGGTGTTCCACCTGCTTTCAGTAGGTCTGTCGTAATTCCGTCCTCCCCTGGTACCTTGTTCTTCTTAAGCTGTTTGAGAGACATTCTGATCTCGTATAAGCTGACGTCCGGGATATCTTCGGTATAATGTCGGGTCAAACGGGCTCTTGCATCCGCTAGTCGTGCTAGGAGGACTAAGCGATGAGGTGTATAATTGTCCATAGTCTCGAGCTCACTCATAATCTCTGGCTTCGCCGAAACGATGCTGCCACTGTCGGTTTTCAGCTTCGTCAACAGGCTTTGCCCAATAGACAGATCTCTTGCGAACACTTTGGAGCCCTTGTTCCGCTCTATTGTGTTCTTAATACAAGTAGTATTATAAGAACGCAAATCGTGTCGCATCGACTTGGAGATCTGTTTATTAAACAAGCTGTAACTCGACATATTCACTGAAGACTGCAGCCTCATTTCGCCTACTTTTTCGCATCGCATCTAATTTATGTGGTCCAAGTCCGAGGAACTGGTGAAAATTATAATTGATTAATATAATTTTGGAAGAAACTATACTTATACTTAGGAATTTAAGTTTGAGGTTTACATACCCTTGCCAGAATATTCACAGCTGTGACACATTATGCTTGCCGATTTTTTTAACTAATTACTTTTAATAAATGTAGCTCCACTGATCCTTGCATTAGGGTACGAAAACTGGGCTGAGACGAGATGGCTGCCTAAAACTATGTTTTTTTAGTGAATTTAAACATTGAACAGCTAGAAATTTGTTTCTTTATTTAATTGTACTTTTTGATAGAAAACGATGATGTCACATTACACGGACCGTGACTTTATTACCCAAAACAAGGAATATGTAGTTTCAAAATATTTGGGGGAAATTACTGAAATAGTATCTTTTTGGGGAGTTTTTTGCTCTGTTTGGGGAAATTACAAAAACTTCGTTAATTATTATTGCTATTATATTTCGGACCCCACAGCCGAAGTTTTTGCCTATAAAGCTCTATGAGCCTCAGAAGATTTTCATTCGACCATTCCATACTTACTAAACGTCAAAAATGAACCTTTTAAAAGTGTATGCGCGAGACGTCCTTTCCGTGCAACGGTCGCTGCAGAATGAGCATTCGCCCACTCGTACACACCGCGTGCGCCGACACGATGATGATTGATGTACCGACACGCGGCGGAGCACGGCCAAATGCGAACGAAGGCCTACGCTGGCTCTCGCTCGCTTTCGTTAAGTCGTCCACATTGATTTGTTCGCTTTCGCTCGGTAGCCTTCGCTCGCTCTCGTTCTCTTGGTTTGGACCCGGCATTAAAAATCTCCGACCCCACCGCGTGAACAATTTCCACCAGCCCGTTGTTTAGTTCGTCCACTGTATCGCATTCGGTTAGGATTTGGAAGCGATTTTGGAGCTCAAACTGAAAGCTCGGGGTTTTGGATTTGGGCAGGACTTGGGTGAAGAGTAGATCTCATCAAACGAGACCTCTCCAGATTTACATTGATATTCAATGAGCCTCTTATCATGCGGTGATCACTCCCGGTCTTAACCCTGTTGATCCTGTGATCAACAGGGTTAAGACGGTACACACGTGGTCGCGCCGGTGTTTGTACGCGCGGTGCGTGTTGTACGCAGAAGGAATCCTTACCCGATGTGCTTTCTGGTGCGTGTCCCGGATCTCCTCAGTGTCGAAGGTGCGTCCGCAGACGGTACACACGTGGTCGCGCCGGTGTTTGTACGCGCGGTGCGTGTTGTACGCAGAAGCACTCCTGCAACATGCATTTTAATATAGTGGCTGACAACACGACAGGCTTCGAACGGGTAGCGCTCGCACCACCGCATGTTTCTTACTTATAACATTTTTATATCTGTCGTAACTTCTTAATGAAAGGTCCGATTCGAATAACCTATAGATAAAATTAATTTTCAACCTTGATAATGAAACTATTTAGTTGGATAAGGATTCATATATATTGATACGAATATCATCAGAATTCGATTCTAATCGTGTTTGATTGACTAATTTTAACAAAAAAACAGTTATTGTGACTTAACTATAATAGACATAATGGCCTCGCGGTCTTTTTGGTAAGTAATGATAAGTACTTATACTATAAACATGTAGTACATTATTTTATTTATCAACAATAGTTTTCACAGAGCATGCCTAATAATGACTTTTATAAGCAAACTTTTGATACCTTACGTCTCAATTTTTATGAAAAATAATGTACTGTCCTTTGGTTAACATCGGGCTGAACTTTATTAGAAGACTTACAAAATATACATAAAATCATATCTTTTTTCGTTATAATACGAGTATTAGTGTAGACTGTAAATGTATTATTATCCTATGACACTACAGTTCGGCGGTTGAATATATGAAAAGCAAAACTCACGGGAACATCTTATTGCAGGGTTCACATATGTACTTCACTCCTCTGTGCTGGTCGTAGTGATGCATCATGGAGTATCTGTGGCAGGACATGACACGATCGATAGCATATTTGACAACATTGACTATTATTTCAGTGTGTGTGTGTGTTCACTTACTTATAGTACGTAACCAGGGGACACAGTTTGCATTTGTAGACAATCTCGTGAATGGTCAAGTGTTTTATGTGATCCCTCTTTAGCTTGTGCCGCACGCCGCATATCGGGCAAAGAAAGTCTCCGGCGTTCTTCTGTGTAATTAAATTAATGTAATAAATTATTGATTATCCATGAAATACGCAACAAAAAGGCCTTACATTTCAACAGGTGCGGTATTTGTTTTACCGACAACCACAATTTTGAAAAAATCTCGACCACTGATCAAACCTTAATAAATCTCGGCCACTGATCAAACCTTAATAAATTTCGGCCATTGATCAAAGCTTAATAAATCTCGGGCACTAATCAAACCTTAATAAATTGTTAGAGGACTTCAAACAAAACAAGCCCAAATGTAGATTAAAAAAGTAATCTAAAATCATTTTCTTTAGAATGTATTGTCGTCGAGTTGTGAGCTACCCTGAATGTAATATCGAGCATTTCCAAATGCATTTCGCTTTTTTGAGCATTTCGAAATGCTCGATATTTGATTAGCAAGATTCCACCCGGAACGACAGACAGGCAAACAAGAAAGATACTCAAAAAAACGTGTCATAATGTCTAACTAGTATCCTAGTATCGAGTTCAGCCATAGCATTATTACTCCATAATTTATCAGTGCGTCCTAACAGTCATGACCTACGGGGCCGAAACGTGGACACAGTCAAACTAGTCCACAAATTTAAAGTCGCTCAGCGCGCTATGGAGAGAGCTATGCTTGGAGTTTATATGAAGGACAAGATTCGTGATGAAGATATCCGACGGAGAACCAAGGTACCGACATAGCTCAAAGAATAAGCAAGCTAAAGTGGCAGTGGGCTAGTCACATTTCCCGAAGAACGAGTGGAGACCACGTTTAGACAAACGTAGTATAGGACGTCCTGTGGTCAGGTGGAGTGACGACTTGAGTAAAGCGGCTGGGAGAGAATGGATGAGGGAAACTGAAGACCGAGCTCAGTGGCGTGCATTAGGAGAGGCCTACGTCCAGCAGTGGACAGATATAGATATAGGCTGATGATGATGATGATTATTACCCACGAAGAGTACGTGACGAATATCACAATGAGCGGATTTGATTATACCCATTTTGGTGCTGATAGCAGTAGTTTGGCTGTAGTGAGCGTCCACGGAACTAACAGTGACTGACGTCAGGAGATGACACAATGTCAATTTTAGTTCCATGAACGCTCGGTGGGGCGCTTTGAATCTTCACAAACGAAAGTACGGTAAACAATCCATATAGATCAGTGGGTTCAGCAGATCTAGGTTGACATACGTTAGATGATGAACGTTGATTTTGGAACTTAAAGATAAAGTTCCAAAATCTCAGAAACCCAACACTAGCATACTAGTGTAGTAACATTTTTTGTTTGTGTTGATGTCCTCTACCAATTTATTAAGGTTTGATCAGTGGCGGCAATATCGCGATTTTTTCAAAATGGCGGACTTGTAAGTCTTCCACAAAGGTAAGAAGGCAACTTCTACTGCATCATTTCCTGATAACTTGTGTTGCTTAAGGTGGATGGTCCACGACATGAGTTTCATTAGATGGCGCTAAATGACAATATGTGCATAATAATTTATGTTTTGCCTTTTTTGGATTTAAAACTTTATTGGCGGCTGTATTACCGTGTAATGATTATAATTAATCTTAAGTTTCAATTGTAAATCTAATATTTTAACCGTATTCGTTCCTTATAAGTATGGGTTCAGATCTTGAGTCAGGTATTGAACCCAAATTTTTAGGGAACGAATACGGTTAAAATATTATTTTGACAATGAAAACTATAGATCAAACATTAACATCGTATAGTTTTTAACCGCGAATTAAGTTTTACATCTAACTTGACTGCAATTTAAGCCGTAAACAAATAAATTAAGTTAATATTGTCATTAGCGCCATGTAGTGAAACTCATGTCATGGACCATCCACTTAAATAAATATTAACGAAAGTAACACGTATATCTACCCATCTTTGTTACACTACCGCAAGTTAAAGTGCATTAAAGAGAGACGAATGATGCTTTCAAGTTAGTTTCATAGATTCAACTGTAAATTGAGGTGACTGAGAATACACTACACAAAAACAAAATTGGAAATAAACATTAGTTTGTTTTATCTTAATCGATTGCAATGGTATTATGTAAGATATTGTTATTTTTTCGTTTGTCTCCGCATACCTAGTCCATTTAGCCAGTGTCATGTAAAGATATATAACAAGTTGTTTTATCAAAAAATAGTCAAGATTTTGTCCAGTCAGTCATTTAGTCAAAAGTCTAGTCAAGTCACGATTCAGTAAAGTAGTGGAGCTTAACTGAAACTTCCGGCAGACGATCAGTATTGTACGGCCAATAATACACGGCCTGATATTACGTGTACGTGGATTCGAAATATTTGGAGGTCTATTATTGGCCGTGTGTCAGTATTACGCAGTTAATAATACAAGTATATCCTTCCAATTACTGGATGCGTAATATCAGCCCGTGACGATTATGTTATAATTTGCCCACACTCGTGCACGTTAACGAACACTTAATGGTTAATATAATATTCCACCAATATTACAACCGAAGAAACACAAGTTTGAGAAAAATAAAACAAAGCAATAGAACCGTCTCCTCTTCGTTCCCGCCAAAAGTCGGCTTTTTGTTTGTTACGTCTTTGTAATAAGTATTCAAACAGATGACAACTTACATCATGCATTTTCATATGCTTCTCTAGATGTGCCTCGTATTTGAACACCGTGTAACACAACTCGCATTTATACTGTGCATTTATATACCACGGATAGGTCTGACGTCTCTGGATCTCCTCCTTCATTGCCTCCGGCGTGTTCATGTACTCTATGTCGAATACAGACTCGTATTTATTACTTTTACTGTATTTACTTTGTATCAACGCGAGTATTTTGACCGCCTTCAGGGTTAGACCTCTTTTACCTGTAATGTACATTCAAAATCAACACAGGAAATCTGACGCCGTCACATTTGGCAGTCTTTGAGAGACAGTTCGATTCTAGTTGAACGCGTCATTAGTTAGCACCAGGTGAGATAGTGAAAAACGAGACGCCCTGCTAGGATTTATAGGATTTTCAAAAGCCACGCGGACTATGTCGAAAAAAAAAGTCCCTATAAATAGCGTAAATACGTACCGTCAACAGCTTTCCAAAGAATATCTATCAGGAATCCAGAGGCTCTTCCGTCGAGGCAGTTCAGGACATGTTCTTTGTCTATAACGACGCCGTTGGCTGATTTCAACTCTCCGCAGGACTCGAATTTGGCCGTTAAGTTCTCTTTTATTGCCCTGTCAAAGTAAAAGACAACAGGAGCATGTTTCATACATCTTAACTACATTCGCAGATATTCTCCACATAAATCAAGTTAAAAACAGACAGACTGTTACGCCGATCGATACCTACAAAGTCATCTATCGTGAAGTAGAACTTTTAAAGACGTCTGCCGAACATGCAACGCCACCTAACGTCGAGTGGAGTCACTTCTACATGGGAATTTGTAGCCACTCCATACTTAATGGCGCCACTAGTATGATACTACGCCGCTCGATCTGGAATGTTCAGGTACTGGCTACTGGATGACGCAATGTGCTAGTACCTACAAGTACTATCCAGAAAGCACGGGATGTGCGCGTCGGGATATAAATATGGCGCGCATCGACTGCGTGAGTCAGTCTTGTTTTGGCTAAACTACGAGTGCGATCTAAGTTATCCGAAGCGAATAAACAGTGTTAAACTTGAGTTCAGTGAAAAGCAATCATTGTGTAGAGTCGAGTTAAAAAGTGATTTAGTGTTATTTGTTTAGTTAATTTTTGTGGTTTTCCGGAGTGTTAATTTTTTGTTTAATTGGCTATCCGAACCCCAACTCGTTACAGTTCTAATCAAATAACCAGTATCTAGGGAGGAAACAGGGAAATAAATTTGTTTCTGTGAGAAATTGGTTCAGGAGTTCATGTAAACAAAAGAAAAAAAAGCGAAACATCAAGAGAAAAAATAATAAGCAAGTCCTAGTAAGAAATGGAATGAAAATGTACACAAAAACATTGCAAAGAAACAAAGTAGCGCGGTAGTAAAGGAAACTAAGTAAAACTAACTTTATTCGTTTGTGTATTAAGGATGGTCCATCTTCAGTTTGAATTATTTTTTCGCAATTTTCTTGTATATCATCCATATCATTACATATAATTCTAATCATTTTCTCAAAGCCTGTCCTATTCAGTATATGTGTAGTGCTCCTCTTAACAATGTCACCTTTTTTATTTTTCTGAATAATATTTCCGCTCTGTAGCATTATCTTTTCATAATTATCATTTATTGAATCTAATTCTGCGTTTACATTTTCCAAATCAGCAATCATTCCATTTGCTGTGTTCCATTCTTCATTTTCATCATCATCGGTGACGTCTTCGTCTTTGATTTCTGCTTCATCATCATCACTATTGATAAAGTCATCATCGGAAAGACATGCTTCCGCTTTTTTGGCAAGACTTTTCTTATTTCTTGTGGAGCGTCTTTTCTTTGCTATAGTTTTGACAGTATTATCACCGCTGCGTCTTTTCTTTACTTTAACTTTGATATTATTATCATCACTGTCAGTGCTTGAGTCATCTAGAGGTTTATCTGTTACAGAGTCTGATTCTATATCTTCATCATGGTTTATGGAAGTGATATCTAGGACATTATCATCATCACTGTTTAAGATAGGGTCATCGTTATCATCCTCTATTTCAGTCTCAACTTTGATTTGCAGTTGAACATATTTTGTTTCTGATACTACATCATTTTTACTGTATATGTTATGTTCAGGTACAATTTCAATATAAGGAACTGCTACATCTTCAGTTTTGAGAGCATCATCCATATTCAGATCGTGTGAATCATCTTCATTAATTTCCGATTTTATGTCTTTTAATGCAATTGGTTTTTCAATTAGTCCCTGTAAAAAGCAATGCAAACAATCTAAGAATTGTGCAAAAAATACTTGAGCAAATGAATTAAAGAAACAATATAATATATGATTCTCAATATTATATGCAAGCTAATAAAGCAACAGATTATCATTGGAGAATACAGGTTTTTAATCTATGATTGTATTACTCCTTTGTAAAACAAAATAAATGACAAATAATATACACTCTTATATTAGTATTCATTTAATAAAAAAATATTTAAATAATACACAACTTTGAGAGACATTTTACGAGACAGTATCGGTATTTAAACGCTCATTAATTCAAATTCTTTACAAATTATGATAAAAATATTAAGTTATCAAACGTGGTTTATTGTGATTAAAAGAAAAAAAAAAAGAATTATTGAATTTGGTTATGGTTTAGTATAGTTGAAACGTTTTCTCCTAAAACGCAAATTTCACGTAAAATGTACAACCTGTATGCTGTGTTGGTTCCTGTTAATCTATTTTCGTAAGTCACTAATGGCCTTGCTACACTTACCTTTGTCCCCATTGGTCTTGGTACATTTACTCTTTTCCCCATTGGTCTTGGTACATTTACTCTTGTCACCTTTGGTCTTGGTACATTATTTTTTAACACTTTTCTTGGCTTTAGCATGTTTCGCTTTGGTTTTATGGTCCGCTTGGGCATATTTAACAGTGGTCCAGTGCTCAGTGTACTATTATTAGACACTGGTTTGAATTCTTCTTCAAAGTTGAACATTTTGGTGTTGGTCGGCATCCACACCCCTAAAGTACTCTGGGGTAGAAGTGTATAGAGTACGTTCAGGGGCTTGTTTCCCTGGAAATATATCATTTTTTTATTGTAGGCCACATCTCACTGGGTGGTAATGTGGTCAAAGTTGGTAAACAGGTACACTAAAGTTGAGAAAAGGACAGGCACTCGAGGACTGCACCAGGAATATCCTTACAGCTTAGTTCATATCTACAGACACGTTGCAAGACGGTTTTTAGGGTTCCGTAACTCAGAAGTAAAAGAGGAACCCCTATAGGAACACTTTGTTGTCCGATTATCTGTCTGTTAAGACTCTTTTTCTCAAAAACGCGTGGAGGTATCAATCTGAAATGAATAAGTACGAGTATCAAATACTCGGGTCTGCAATCTCTTGGAGCTGCTTCTAAGTCAACACAATCAAAACCTATAGATATAGATCTATATGACCAAGAATCATGAAATTTGACAAGAAGCAATGTCTTATAGCAAAGGTTATACCGGAAAGACCAATTAGGTTACGGGAAAGATCCAATAAAATGTTTTATAAAAATAATTTTGTTTCCGTTCCTTACAGAGAGTAATCAATATTTTCCAGTTTTCCCGGCGAAACTTACAATTTTCCGGGCCAAAAAGTATCCAATGTTTTATTCAAGGGTATAAGCTATGTCCATTCCAAATTTGTCGCGTGAAAGCTCCCCAAACAAACAGACAATGTTTCACTTTTATATATTGGTGTGGATTAAACAGGATGGATTTTTGAGATGGCGCAGTAAGGGCAGACGTACACTAACCGCTGTAGCTACAGGAAAACGTTGTAAGGAGTAAATTTATTTGAATGTCTGTTCTCTGTATTGTGTAAACATTTGTGTTCCGGTTTGAAGAACAATGTGCCCAGCGAAATTACTGGGCAATGAGACTTAACAACCAATGTCTCAGGGTGACAAGCGCAGTGCAATGATGCGCAACATTTTGTAACCAAAGTTCTGGGTGGCACTACGACTGTTACATTTAGGAGTGACTTACCATCAGGCGAGCGACCTGCTTGTCTCATCACTGAACCAAATAAAATAAACAATACATACAAACTACTTACAAATAAACAATACATACAAATACTTCTTTTTTTTTTCTTTTTTTTTTTTAAACTTTCATGATGTGAACCAAGCTAAGGGCTTCAGCACACCAAACCGAGTACAGGCCTTAGGGTGGACAGACCTTTAGTATCTTGGCAACAGAATTTCCACATGATACTCCAGTCATATTAGGGGTTTCACCTCGGTTTGTGAGATACGAGGCATGCCTTTTAAGTTTTGTTGTTTGAAGAAAAAACACAACTAGAACCTTATAGTACTTTTTATTGTTTTTCAAAGTATTCACCGCGTAGCTTAATACACTTTTCCATTCGCCACCAGTTATTATAACATTTATTCTACTCTAAAGTGGGGGTGTTCAAAATGGCTGACAAAGTTCGGCGATGACTTGTGGTAAGCAAACTGTGGTATACCACTCTGCGTTAACCGTTCTACGATCTTCAAGTGCAATAGTCGCAACATGGCCGGTTTTTCCAACGAACATGGCCACCATCTTCTTTGAAGTGCTTCGAGAACGAACAACTTTAGTCGGCTTTGGCTCATCTCGAAAGACCCAGATTGTAGATTGTTGTTTGGAATCAGGATCGTAGGCATAGATCCAAGATTCATCACCACTGATGATGTCGTAGACGTGATTTGACTCTCCTCGGTTGAACCTTTGCAGAGTTTTCAAACACCATCTGACGCGGGCCGCCTTGTGATCGTCGGAACGCAGATGCGGTATCCAACAGCAAACTAGCTTTCTCACACCAAGCGCTTCATGCAAGATCTTCTGAATGGTTGTCCCTGAGATGCCTAATAGAGCCTCTATCTCTCGATACGTCACATGACGATCTTCGAGAATTAGTTATCTCACAGCAATGATGTTATCTTCAATGAAGGCGGATTTTGGGCGTCCTTCGCGAGATTTGTCATTAACACTAGTATGTCCACGCTGGAATTCTAAATACCAGCGTTCGACAGTCCGCAGACATGGGGCTTCATCACTGAACACAGATGTTAGCTCTTCAAAACACTGAATCGTGTCAGTGTCATTTTCGTACGTAACCTGACAGATTCCAATCGACGCTGTGACTAAACAATAGCATTAATCCTAATACTTTCAACTCTTTTGAGATTCAAAATTTAAACACATTTGATTAGAGAACAGTTCCAAATTCAAAATTGCTGGGAAATATGGAAACGACAGAACTTAAAAGGCATACCTCGTAATAAGCTGGAAACTTGTATAAACCTTTATTTTGGCATTCTAAAAGTTTTCTCAAGTCTCAAAAAATCTTGTGTCTTAGGTTATTCAAGGGCAAAGCTTGCATAATTTTTTTTTTGCAATCTCGTTTCCTATGGATCCAATGATGACATTTATTACAAAACTAGCTTTCGGCCGTGACTTCGTCCGCGTGGACTACAGTTTATCACGAAAAAAGCATCCTATGTTCTTCTACGATATTAATAACCAAAAGTCTAGCACCAACGCTCCTAAAGTTTTTTGACAGACTTTTTATTATTTCGTTTCCATGGCAGCCGTTCCTTACACAGTTTTCCAGTTTTCCCATGGAAAATTATCTTTTTCAAAACAAAAAGTATCCTATGTTTATTCCAGGGTATAAATAAAGTTATCTCCATTCCAAATTTCGACAAATTCCGTCCAGCCGTTATCGCGTGAAAACTCCTCAAACAAACGTTTCACTTTTATATATTGGTGTGGGTTGTAGAGCATAAAATTGTCAACATCATTAGAGCCATAGAAACCGAGATAATAAAAAAAATGCGACCTTTAATAACTTCAAATGCAGACACGAGATTTTATGAGACTTTTGAGACAACATAAAGGTTTATACAAGTTTCCAGCTTTATTCTCTCATTCGAGGTTTACCCTTGTTTTAGCTTAGTTCATACACCAGGAAAATAAGCTAAAACAAGTAGTATCTAGCCAGAAATATGATAGAATATGAAACAATTGATACACAGTTTACTAAAATGTAATTTCAACTTACATCTTTTTCCCTTCTCCATTTCTGCAGTATGTTAATGGCCAATACACACTTCTCTTTGAAAATGTACAGCTTCCTGAGCAGATGTTCACATACTGTGCAGTATTTAGGATCGCTCGCGCCAAACTGAAAGAAAACACAACACCTTGATCAAGGCTAAGGTAAGAACGGGAAAGAGAAAAATACTTCTCTATGGTCTACCCCGGAGCGCCCTAAGCTGTCTGAGGTCAAAGGATGCGTTATTCGATAACCTTTCTTCCCCAAAGGATAACAGTTCTATGCTTCGAGAAAACTACCAACTCTGTGTGGAGTTTTGTTGCTCGCTCGAAAGTCCTACAAGCAATGTGTTTCTTAAATAACTCATAAGAAAACTAGTAATTTTTTCATTTTTGTCTCCATTTTAGCCATCACCACCTTTGTGATTGGAGCTGTTGTGCTAGAGTACATTCTTCTACTATATAAAAGAGTTGGATTGGCTTGTGTAGACTGGCAGGGGAAATGCACAAAACATGCCTGCGGCTTTGCATCGCACGTGTGGTATTTTTTTTATTGAATGTACTCTATGTGCTATTCCAAGAGCTAAAATACCAATATACCAACATTTGATCAAAATTTCTTCAGCCATCAAATAGTTTTTATTGATTGCTCGTCATCTAATCATCGGATTAAGATACCATGTACCCCAGTTTTTAAGTCAAACCCTAAGCTATCCGAACGTGAGAACCGCATTGCAATCGGTCCAATTATTATTACGTCATGCGCGAAAAAACAGATGCAGACAAAAAAGACAGACACAATTTAATAAAATTTTATATTCTTGTTCAGTAGCTTATTTTAAGTACCCAAGACCAAGTTTGTTGTTTTAAGTTTGTTTTGTTTGTTACAGCTAATCTCCCAAAGTTATTGATCTGAGCCGTAGGATAAGGCAGCTAGTAATACTATAAAGAGGTAAAGTTTGTTGTAAGACACCGCTCCACTATTCTCTGAAACTACTGAGCATATTCATTAAATAGTTTCACTAATAAAAATAGGAAGCTACGTTATCCCTGAGTGGCTTATATAATTTTGTTATATATTGATAAAAATTAGTTAAATAATTAATTTTGTTGCTTCATTGGCACGCACTGACCAATTGGTTTGATAAAGTGAAAGAAATGTACTGTACATATATTTATCTTCATTAGTCGCAGACTTTTTTGAAGAACTACAAAAAAATCCATGACACTATATGATACGTACCTAGGTGTTGCAGCAAGCACAAAATAAGTTATCCAGTACTAAAGAAAACACTATTTTTTTTTACTAAATTTTCTTGAGCTCTTTTTGGTAAACGGTATTAATCCTTATCAAATTCAATATCAATGGATTAGCATGCTGAAGTGCAATAGGCTGGTCACATTTGTTAAATGACACCCACTGGCCAGGTGGAGTGATGACCTGCAGAAGGAGGCCAGCAGAAACTAGATGAGATGAGCCGAAGACTGGGCCCTGTTATAAATATTGTGGAGTCTATTCATTGCTTTTATATCATAACTGTAGCCCGCTTGGTTACTGAACTGACTTATGGAGACATTATCAACAAAGTAATCATAATATTTACAGGCCCGGAAACAAAAACATAATGCAAAAGATATGGAACTGCCAAAAGGTTACTGCAGTCACTTAACAAATACTGAAAAAATGACAGTTGATGTACTTCATTTAAAATACCTCTACGGTCCCTACAAAATAAATAAAATACCTAATACTTATTTTGTTTAAGCAGGAGTGAACAGGGGTGGCAGTTTGTGTGGAGAAACATTAAACGTATCTATTTAATGAAGGTTTGAAGGTAATATATGTATATTGGCATTATATACTAGGTACGTAGAGGTTCTGGAATAACACATAATGGTATGTAATTTTCATCATCATCACAATACGCATAACCGGGCAAAACCGTGGGGCGCAGCTAGTTTTCTAAAACAAGGTAGTGCAAGGAGTGAAAACGCAGGTGTTGAACAATAAATTCATCATGATCTGTGAACAATTACATACCGAATAATATGAATAATCGCACAATTCCTCATGAAAGTCTGCTACCCTAGGATCGATAGATTTGAGCTCTATATCAGTGCGCAAGCAGACCAGACAAATATCCATTCTGTCACGCATTTTTATAAGAGTTTACATTAAATTGTAACAAAAACACAGAATCCAATTAACTATTTACTTGATCCGCAAGCACAGAAGCAGTGTAGGTACGTATTTCGCAAGGGAGACGAAGCATAGACTAGGTAGAGATATGACGATATGAGTCGAAGAAAGACGTAGACGCGAGTATACAATAGGGGGCCGTTCGTTTTGATGCTAAACGATCGAAAGTAACAGGGGCCGTATTACAGAACATGGTATCAATCAGATTGTCACTTTTTTCATAGCAATTTCGACTCTATAGCAAAGCACAGCAAGTGATAGCGATATTGACAAACCGACTGAAACCAAGTTCTGTGGTCGGGGCACAGCGGCCCGACCACATAACTTGGCTTCAATCGAATTCTCAATATCGCAACTACTAATGCCTTGCGATAGAGTCGAAATTGCTATGAAAAAAGTGATAATCCGATTGTAACCAAGTTCTGTAATTGGGCCACAGTAATATATTCATTGGTAAAAGATAAACATAAAAAAAAAAAAAAAAAAAAGTACATTAAGCCGAACATATAACCGTCTCCTTTTGTGAAGTCGATTAAAAAGGCTAAATATGTTTCGATCAGCATTCGCTTTGGACATGACAGTTAAAATTGACATCGGAAAAGCAACTTTATATTGTACCAGGCTTTAGGGTCGTTTTTCATTTGGTTTGGAAAGGATCATTAGTGTCAAAAATGGCATTCGAAACAGCCCAAAACGCCACTTCATCATCTCGAATGCAGGGTATATAGACGCGAGTATGAATGGCTAATACCCGCAGCCCGATTCCATAACTTGGCTTCAATCGAATTCTCAGTATCACAACCACTAATGCCTTGCGATAGAGTCGACTTTGCTATGAAAAAAGTGATAATCCGATTGTAGCCAAGTTATGGAATCGGGCTGCTGCACTACACTGCTCGCAAAGTCGCTTCGACAAAGTACGGTTCGAAGTACGTGACTACACACTCGTGCAACTTCGCAAGGAGCTCAGTCGCCCGGCGCGGCGCCTCCGCTGGAATATAGTGTTCTGCACTGCGATTACGTAATGTTGATCATGACGGTTTCAAGCCGTGAAATTCAATAATGCTTTGCGATAGAGTCGATTTTGCTATGAAAAAAGTGACAATCTGATTGAAGCCAAGTTATGGAATCGGGCTGCTGTGCTCGGTGCCCGCACGCTTACATCATGGATGTTCAAGTGGCAGCTGCCGTTGCAATGTGCACTCTCGCATATTATAACTACGTGCGTATTTACCACGAGACGAAAATTAAAAAAAAATGGAGAAAAAGAAGATGGTGGATGATTGCAATGCACCGGAACAGCAGCCCGATTCCATAACTTGGCTACAATCGGATTATCACTTTTTTCATAGCAAATTCGACTCTATCGCAAGGCCTTAGTGGCTGCGATACTGAGAATTCGATTGAAGCCAAGTTATGAAATCGGGCTGCAGAACTAGGTAAGTAGAATAAACAAGGCACAATACATTTCAACATTACTTTTAATAATTTTAAACACCAATATATATTTGCAGATATACAATGGAGCAACAATTCGTTGAACTCACACAAGAACCATCTGGGGAATTCGAAAATTTCCAACGAATGTCACTGGCCGATTTTAACATATTGCTTTCTAAGGTGGAAACCTTAATCTCCAAACAAAATACTCATTTAAGAGAAGCTATACCTGCCAAGATTCGTTTAGCAATCACTTTGAGATTTTTAGCAAGTGGTGACAGCTATAGAAGTCTGCACTTTTTATTTAAAATTTCAAGCCAGTTAATTTCAAAAATTGTAATAGATGTCTGCAAAACTCTCAACGAGGTTCTCAAGGATGAAATTAAGGTAACAATTCAAATTTTTAGAATACATATTTATTCAAAATTAACATCATATATTAGTCACATATATCTGTGTTGTGGTTTGGATGAAAACAATTAAAGCTTATAGTATGTCTGACGTATTAAATCACTAATGTCTGTGTTGTGGTTTGGATGAAAATAATGAAAGCTTTTATTATGCCTAACGTATTAAATCACATATATGTGTGTTGTGGTTTGGATAAAAACAATTAAAGCTTATAGTATGTCTGACGTATTAAATCACTAATGTCTGTATTGTGGTTTGGATGAAAATAATTAAAGCTTATAGTATGCCTGACGTATTAAATCACTAGTATCTGTATTGGGGTTTGGGACTGATTGAGTTTGGGTTGCATTTGGGATAATTACTGTAGACATATTTTCGGCTGGTCTAACTACTTCATCGCTTATAATGTGTATCATTGAGGAGTTTTGATTAGTAGCGTTTTCGTTTGATTGCGGGATATGTAAAATGTATTCTCTTTCTGAAAATTGTGTAAATGTATTGGATGGCTCTGAAAATGATGAGTGTGGCCTGGGCGATGCCATAGTATCATTAGGATAATTTGCAGATTTAGGGCGCTTTAATTTAATGGAAGATTTTGATGGAATTTGAATGAAACAATACAACCAGTATTGTTCTGAATATGTTGGAAGTTGAGGTGTACTTGGTGTAGAGGAACGAAATGATTCAATAGATGAAGATCTTTCAACACGACGTGGTCTTCGAAATAAGGCATGAATATCGAACATCAAATCTTCTCTTTCATGTTCGAAAATCTTCTTTAGTTTTTTGGCAACAAGTTTGCCGAATATATCATACTCATCTTCATCATCTTCTTTTGCTGTCCTATTCATAACTTTGTTCAAATTGTTAAATGCCTCAGACATTTGCTTGCTGGCAATTTGTAACTCGGGTGGGTTGAGACGACGCCGGGTAGTTCTATTTTGTGCTGTTGTTGTACTCGTATCGGATGTCTCCATTGAATTTTGAGTATCCGCTGGAGCCGTAGAAGTTATTGGTAAGAAGTTATAGGGCGGAACATGAAGCATCTTTTGCCTCCTCACGTTCAATTGGAGCAGTTATATTTGGATCCTGAAACAGAAATACAATATATAATAGAATATAATACTATATTTTTTTGTTTACAGATGCCGGTCAATGAGCAGCAGTGGTTAGAAGTAGAAAACGGATTTAAGAATAATTTTCCACATGCTCTTGCAGCAATGGATGGAAAACATATTGTTATACGATGTCCAGATAACTCTGGTTCTGAGTACTTTCATTATAAGAAGACATTCAGTGTCTATTAGCATTAGTCGACAGTAACTATAATTTTATGTATGCCGACATTGGTAGTCAAGGGAGGATCAGTGATGGAGGTGTGTTTAAAAATTCTTCGTTATGGCAAAAAATAGCATCTGACTCGCTTAACCTTCCTAAGCCACGCTCATTATCCAGTGCTGATAATGTCGACGTTCCCTACTTTTTTTTGGCTGACGGAGCATTTGCTTTACATAATAATATAATGAAACCATATCCTGGTTCTCATAATATCGGTTCACTGAAACGAATTTTCAATATGCGCTTGTCGAGATCTCGAGTAGTAGTTGAAAATGTTTTTGGTGTTTTAGCATCCAGGTTTAGAATATTCAGAAAGCCAATCGATTTAAATATCGATAACGTTCCTGTTATTACAATGACATGTCTCTTATTGCATAACTTTATCAGAAAAAGTAATAATTCATCTCATATATATATATATATATATATATATATATGAGTCCGGTCTTCCGGTATTGTAGACACATATGATGACAACGGAGTTTTACTTCAACAGGGAAATTGGCGCTTCGTTGTAGAACTTCGGGACGCTTCGAGTCCTTTGACTCGGGCGCAAAAACCGACAACAATTGGAAGTCGCCCGAGGCGAGCCGAGGTTGCATGAAGCGAACCGAAGTGCGCTTCTACACTCTCGTATTCGCTTAACTTCGATCAACTTTGCGAGTAGTGTAGTGGGCGTTTAAGAAAATGGAAGTGTTCACTTACTACGCTCGAATCACCCGTGCGAATATCGCTCGATCATCCGGAGTTAGTGAACGATTTTGGGCGTCTACATAGAACTGCAGTTCTATTACGCGATATATTTTATCATATCGGTTTCAATCTGTCAAATTCATTAATGCGTTGTGATAGAGTTGAAATTGCTATGAAAAAAGTGACAATCAGGGCCCCAATTCTACTAAAACAATTGCAATAACAATTATCAACAATTTTCGCAAAATTTTCGCTTTTACCTCTTAAAAGTAGTAGAAGCGAAAAATTTGTGAAAATTTTTGAATTTTGAGTTTTTCATTTTTTTTTTTTTTTTTTTTTGAAAATTTCGCATTTTTTTCGCTTTTGGCACTTTTAAGAGGTAAAAGCGAAAATTTTACGAAAATTGTTGATAATTGTCATCAGAATTGTTTTAGTAGAATTGGGGCCCTGATTGAAGCCAAGTTCTGCCGGCTAGTGCCTGAAAAACGACGACGATTATCGGTTCTATCACCTAACTGTTCTTTCTCTAATAAACAGCGTATTTTTTCCTCATGAGAAACCAAAAATCGAGAAATGATTGCATCGCGCAATTGATGTACGAATCATTCTCCGGTGATTGTAAGATATCTTCAACTTTGCGGGTACAATCTGTGTCTAAATACTGCATAATAAAACTTGGTTGATTGCTGTGATATACTGCTAATTTGGAACTGTGCCTCTTAACTCGCGAACCACAATGCCGGGCGATCTTTGCAAAAGGGGGGAGTTCTAATAGACACTCGGTTCAATACGACCTTACTACCCGTTGCATCCGAAAAATTATCAGTATCGCTTATACTCATTTAAAAAAAAATTTACCAAAATTTGGAAAATAATCGAGTGGCGTGGGCGAATGGAATGGAATGAATACATCCAACCTTGTACAGTAATAGGGCATTAATAATAGCTACCTAACATAAAACATTAGAACACAGCACCAAAAATATCACTCTGAAGAAAAAAGACAAGCGATAAAAAAAAATGGTTAAAAAAATCCGAAACACTGTTTAATGGAAAAATAAGGTCTCTAAAACAATATTATTTCACTTGCTGAACTTCGCATTAAAATTTCACCTTGTACAGAGTGGGCATTAGTTTTTGACGTTGTATATGCACCAACGGTATTTTGGCGACGGACTCGTGTTCACACCGTTCTGTCACACTAGTGTGACCACGAGGAATTATGTTTACTCGTGGTCACACTGCTTGGTGTATGCACAAACTGTATTAACATTTTAAATCGTGCATTTATTTCGAACAGCACTTGAATTATATTTCACATTTTAACTACTTATCCAAAAATCTCTGACCTTTGGACCGTAATTAGGTACCATCACAATAAGTACGAGGGGTAGGCACTAGATTTCAGGAATGAATGTTGGATGCGGTAGACAAGAAACGGGACTGGAACTGCAGGTGTCTGGTCAGGTCGACGTACCTACTCCACGGCCAGGAACTTTCACGCAGAGTTCCAGTGAAATGGCACACACAGCGGTGCAGTGAACAGCATCAGGCTACTAAAAAAATAATTTAAAGGTGTTTACTCGAATGAAAAACTAGCGTTTCACTTTACGGAATATAAATAATTTAATTCTTATCTAATAATTTATCAATTTAACATTTTCTGAGAAATACGAGTATTTTTTCTCTCACTAAAAATTACATAAATCTATGACAACTAACTTGTCTTCTTTATTTGAATCGTGTGCGAATATACAAAACACTGCAAAGGTACAATGCTAAAAAGGTTAGACGTGTTTTCGCCATATACATAAGATTATAATCATTACACAAGATATGATAAAATTTGTTTTTCCATTTTTATTTTTTACTTTTCGGCCTGTCACGTTGTCGATTAAATAAAGAAACAACGTACAAATAAAATAAGTTATATTAAAACTTAGTACAAGTTTTGTTAAAAAAATAAGTTAGATCTCAGGTACGGGGTGAGCCGAGGTCAAGTCGGGTTTTGTAACAAACTGTACCTTGGTACCAAACACTGTGCTTTGGTACCGCACTTCCCTGGTTTCCGGTGCGCTCTGCGTAAGTAGTCTTCGACCAAGGTGGAATTGAAAGAACGAGGCTGACGGTACGGGTGGCAGTCTTCATTATCTTCCTGTTATTTTTGAAGTTGACTCTGTACGGAGTGCCTGTAAAGTTGCAGAAGATATCCAGTGTTAGCGTACCATGGAAGCGAGTTTTCTTTCCAACATTACTTTTATTGACCGCGAGCTAGGCATTAAAGTCAACGCATAGAGAATCGACGCTGCGGTAATAAACCAAGCCACTAGCGAGAGAACAGAAGGAAGTTTGGTACTAATTACAAATTCCAAGTGGCAAAGAAAGACATTAACTACGTTCCTAATCGGAGAACTACGACATGCACAAAATAGTAGTATAGGTACATTATTATGTTCTATCATGTATATGATGCTGATGGTGATAATGATGATAATGCACAAGTATAGTACTACCATACAACTCTGATTTGTTCTACCACAAACTCATAATCATAATTTACAAAGTAAAAATCCGTCTACACTAATATTTTTTTTTTATTTTTTTTATTACGGACTAGGCAATCGTTTGACCACAATCTCACCTGATGGAAAGCGATGATGTGGTCGAAGGTGTAGCACACTTGCCTAGTAGATACCCATTCACTCTTGACTTGAACACACCGGGGTTATAATTTACCGGAAACACTGCCGAGGGCAGGGCATTCCACTCCTTTGCAGTTCTTATAATAAATGAAGAAACTAGGTACCTATCTTAGCTAACTAGTTAACATATTTGTAAGCAAAACTTAAACTTACCCAGTATCGGGATGGCTTGATAACAGTTACTTGCTATTAAATATTCGTAGCAAGTAGGCAAAAGAGAATACCTACAAATTATTGTAATTTGCGAATATAGCAAGAAAGAAAGTAAAGTCGTCCGCCTGACCAGACTGACCGTTTTACTGGCCGCCTGCCAGTCGAGCGCCGAAGGCGTAGGTAACTAAACCTGTCCCACGACGTAATCGCAGCGACTCCGTGCGCTTTATATAAGCATAAATATGTCTCCTTTTGTACATAAGTGTCGTGGTAGCCGTTACAACCACAGAGCTTTTATGAACTTGATCTAGACTCCAGGGAATCATATGATTTATGTGTAGGTAAATCGAAACAGAGGATGTAATGAATTGTTATTTAGGTCATAACAGTCCCAGAACAGTTCAGTACTATAATAGTGCAATGCTCACCAGAAAAGTTGCAGTATTATCACGGTAGAAAGTTCGAAGTTAGATGATGCTTCGCGCTCGTTCCCGAACAGAAGTGGACGTATGATGGCTCCACCTGTATAAAACATTGATGCCCCATGATTTCACCTGAAGTGAAACCATAAGGCCCACATGCTAAGTGTATAAGACACTTTACACTGTGCACGGAGCACTGTGCTTCGCCAATTGCGGAGCATTTGACGAGCACAAAGGGAGGGAAAAACGGCCCCGCTCGTGCTCGGCTCGTCTAGTGTAGACCCACCTTAAAGTTGGGAGCATTTCAATGAGATCTTGCCACTCTTTTCTAATTAATTTCCACCAGTCCATCAGCCACAAATCACACTAACATTATAAAGGTGAAGGTTTGTGTGTGTGTGTGTGTGTGTGTGTGTGTGTGTGTATATGTTTGTTACTCCTTCACGCTCAAATATCTGAATGGATTTTGATGAAATTCGGAATGGAGATTAGCTTATACCCTGGAACAAGGGCTCCCGAGCTCTTTTCTCCGAGACTTTTTTTTGTATGTTTCACCCCTGAGAGTAGTTTAGGTTTTAGGTACCCAAGTTTGAAACACTTCAAACCCTGTGGAGAGACCCTCTATTTCAAGCACTATGGGAAAAGTCCCATAGTGCTTGAAACAGAGGCAAATGTTTCAGTTTAAAAAAAAACTACAATAATAAAGCGTATCTTGACGACCGGTTGATCTAGTGGCTAGAGACCCTACTACGAAATCAAATGGTCGTGGGTTCGAATCCCACAAGGTGTAATTATTAGTGTGATGAGAAGAAATGTTTGTTTCCGAGTCATGGATGTAATATTGGTATCTATGTATGTTTATCCGTTATCTAGTGCCCATGGTACAGGCTATCCTAGTTTGTGGCTAGGTAATTGGTGTGAATTGTCCCGAATATATTTATTTATAGGAATTTATAATATACACTACAAAATAAAACATACACACAGTCGAAAATAGAACCTCCTCCTTTTGTGAAGTAGATTAAACAAGACATAAGTTCAAAAACTAAAACCAGTATGCGTATGACACTCTTGCGATGAAGACGAATGGCTTGATGCCTCGTTTGTCAAACTCGGACTACGTTTTCAATTTGAACAAATAACCCTTCCTTTGCTTCGCCGTAGTCGGTAAAAATAGCCTATGACACTCTTGCGATGAAGACAAATTGATTGATGCCTCGCTTGTCAAACTCGGACTAAGTTTTCAATTTGAACACAACCCTTGCTTTGCTTTTCCGTAGGCGGTAAAAAATAGCCTATGACACTCTTGCGATGAAGACGAATTGATTGATGCCTCGCTTGTCAAACTCGGGCTAAGTTTTGAATTTGAACACATAACCCTTCCTTTACTTCGCCGTAATCGGTAAAAAAAATAGCCTATGACACTCTTGCGATTAAGACGAATTGAATGACGCCTCGCTTGTCAAACTCGGACTAAGTTTTTAATTTGAACACATAACCCTTTCTTTGCTTCACCGTAGTCGGTATAAAATAGCCTATGACACTCTTGCGAAGAAGACGAATTGATTGATACCTCGCTTGCCAAACTCGGACTAAGTTTTTAATTTGAACACATGACCCTGTCTTTGCTTCACCGTAGTCGGTATAAAATAGCCTATGACACTCT
This sequence comes from Alsophila aescularia, assembly GCA_946251855.1. Lineage (NCBI taxonomy): Eukaryota > Metazoa > Arthropoda > Insecta > Lepidoptera > Geometridae > Alsophila > Alsophila aescularia. Next base: position 60,793,567 of record OX276373.1, read on the forward strand.
TGCGATGAAGACGAATTGATTGATACCTCGCTTGTCAAACTCAAACAAACATTTCATGACAATTGTTTCAAAACAAAATAAACTTACTAATAGACGAGTATCCCAAACTTTAAGTAAATCCATTTAAGGTTGATTTTTAGGGTTCCGTGTATCTGAATGAAAAAAAGGAACCTTCATAGCATCACTCGTGTGTATTTCTGTCTGTCTGTCTGTCACAGCTAATTTGCTCCAAATCTACTGGACCAAGGGTTAAACCTTTGGTAGGTACACCAAAGATTTTTCTGTGACCCAAACGTGTAAACGTGTGTGTGTGAGTAATGTAAATTAATGAATTTTGATTAAGGGGTTCATTTATAAAACTAGAAAATAAAAAATACGTTTTGCAAACTGTACCACGTGTGGCGTATCAAGGCCAAATTTTATTATTAGCATAACTAGCTTTCGCCCGCGACTTTGTCCGCGCGGTTTATGGTTTATCGCGAAAAAAAATATCCTATGTTTTTCTAGGTTACTAAAAACCAATGCAAAAGTAAGTATCAAGGCCGTAGGCGGGGGGGGGGGGGGGGGGGTTCGGAGGTTCAAACCACCCCCGAAATCCTTAGTAAACTACCCACCGTTTTATACACGGAAAGACTGAAAGCTCAATTTATAATGAATTTTTACTATAGGTGCAGTAATTTTGTTTTTTTTTAATGTAAACTGGAAACGACAAGAAAGCTCTATTATATTTATTTGTGTTTGGTGATTTTAAAGAGAGAAAGTAAAATTATGTATTAACCAAATAATGTTTTCAAATAAAACTAATGTCTATAATGTCTGTATGAATAACACCAGTTATTAAAACTATCAAACATCGCAATGTATCAATGTAATGTATGTAGTTTTTTTATAGTGTTAGGACCCAGGAGCGAGAGTAGGTAGTTTATATCCAAGTTTGCAACACTGAGCTACTACCGTGTTGCTTGAAATTCTGGCACTACTTTAGGGAAACTTTTTCGGATACTTATCTTTACTTTTAGTTTTTGAGGAAACTATGAGACGTTTAAAAGCGAATTGAACGAAATTGAAGCTAATTAATTTCTCTACAAATTCCTCTCTCATGACTTTGCTATAAAAAAAGTTTAGCCAGTACTTATCTTGGAAATGACCAAACCTAAATTTACACAAATTTTTTGAAAAAATTGCTCTTCTTTGATTGGCTGTATCTCCACAAGCAATGGACCAGAGTTCAAGTTGAGCTCAAAATTGTAAAATAAAAGTTTCCTAAACAAAAGTGTAGATTAAGAATACCCGAAAATCGCTCCGTTAGTGTAGTTTTTTGAAAAAACCGGAACAAGTGCCACAATTTCGTTTACCACGGGAGCAGCACAAGATTTTCAGTGTTCCAAATTTGGATACCTACGTATAAACACTCACAGGGGTCCTAACAACATAATTATAATAATAAACACTTAATAAAGTGTTCATTGTTATTATAAAATAGTTATTTGTTATGCAAGGCTGCAAAGTGATTTTTTGGCGAGAGTACTTGTATTGAAACCAGAGCAAGCGAAGGATTCTAGGATTGAACCACGAGCGAAGCGAGTGTTTCAAATATAGAATCCTGAGCGTAGCGAGGGTTTCAAAACTACGAGACGTCAAATAACTTTGCTGCCGTGAACACAAAACTTTTCACCTCACTACAGCGAGGAAAATGCTGTGCAAGAAAAACAGCTAAAATAATATATTAAATTAGTGTTTATAATAATAATAAAAAATGGGTCGTCGCGGGATGCATGGCATAGAGTAGAACAGAGTAGAACGAGTCGAATAGAATAGGATCGAAAAGAGTCGAATAGGGCTGAAAAGAGTCAAATTGAAACGAAAAGAGGCGATTAGAGTCGAGAAAAGTCGAGTAGAGTCGAGTACAGTTGAATAGAGTCAAGTAGAATCAAGTAGAACTGAGTAGAGTAGAACAGCGTAGAACACAGTAGAACAGATTAGAACAGAGTAGAACAGAGTAGAACAGTGTAGAACAGAGTAGAACAGAGTATAACAGTGTAGAGCAGAGTAGAGCAGTGCGGAACAGAGTAGAACTGCGTATAATAGCGTAGAATAGAGTAGAACAGAGTAGAACAAAGTAGAACAGACCAAAACACAATAGAACAGAGTAGGATAATACAGTAGAATACAATAAAAGAGTAGAGTCGCGTAGAGACAAATAGAGTCGAGTAGAGTCGATTAGAGCCGAGTAGAATTAGAACAGCGTATAATAGCGTAGAATAGAGTAGAACAGAGTAGAACAAAGTAGAACAGACCAAAACACAATAGAACAGAGTAGGATAATACAGTAGAATACAATAAAAGAGTAGAGTCGCGTAGAGACAAATAGAGTCGAGTAGAGTCGATTAGAGCCGAGTAGAATTAATTAGAGTCGAGTAGTGTCGAGTAGAGTCAAAAAGAGGCGAATAGAAACGAATAGAGTCAAGTAGAGTAGAATCGAATCGGATGATAATAATAACATATAAATTAGTAAAAAAGTATTTTCAGTGGATTGGCGGTATAGAAAATTATTGAGTAGAACGGTTCGAATTTTAAAAACTCTTTCCACGCTAGCGGGTAAAATGCACTTTTGCACTCAGATTTTGAATGACAAACATAATCTTTCCGAGCTTGTGACGTGAAAAACCTTTTTGGTGTCAATAGAGACCAAAATTAAAGGGCAAATATAAAGAGATAATATTTTAAAAATAGGTACAATGAGCGGTCTTCTTGCTAAAAGCGATCAACATATAAACAAGACGTAAGTTCAAAACTAAAACTCTACTATGGTCATGTAAGTAAGTGCTGCCATAGTCGTTTTTTTTTGTCTATGACACTATAAATGAAGACGAATCGATTGATACCTCGTTTGTCAAAATCGGACCAAATTTTTAGTTTGAATACATAACCCTTCCTTAGTTTCACCGTTGTTGAGTAAAAAAAAGCCTATGACATCCATATACCTACATACATACATAAACTCATTAGCCTTCCCTTGCTTCGCCATACTCGGGTAAAAAAACTCTGGTCCAAAGCTCGACCCCCCCGAAGTGAATTCCTGGCTACGGCCTTGGTAAGTATAGCACCAACGCTCTTGATGTTTATACTTGTTATTTCGTTTCCATGGGCAACCGTTCCTTACGGCAAGTAATCAATTTGTGCCAGTGGAAACTTACCATTTACCGGGATAAAAAGTATCATATATTTTATTCCAGGGTATAAGCTATCTCCATTCCAAATTTCATCAAAATCTGTCCAGACGTTATCGCAGTAAAACTCCCCAAACAAACAAACGTTTGCTTCGTAATCGCTTTCTCATAGGAACTAAACTTACTAATCAGTTTCGACGCCTTGGAGGAAGTAACCCAAGCGCATGGACAGTAAGACGACGACTTGCTAAAGCTAACTTGAAACATCTTAGACCTGTAAATGCCCCTAAACTGGAGCGTGGGCATCGTTTTTCAAGACTTAGATATGCCCAGAACCACTTAAATTGGACTATTGAAGATCAAAAGTTATGTTCTCCGACGAATCAAAGTTTATGCTCTACAAGCACGATGGAAGACACAGAGTGTATAGAAGACCAGGAGAAAGATTCAAGCAAGCATGCATTGAAGAAAAAGAAGCCTACGGTGGTGGGTCTGTACTTGTGTGGGCCGGAATTTCATCTGAGTGTCGCACAGAACTGGAGTTATAGAAAACGGCCCTTTAAAAGTGGAAGAAATCCTTAATGAACACGTTGGGCCATTTATGGTCAATTTGGGTGAGGATGCTATTTTTATGCATGACAATGCTTGACCTCATACAGGTTGGATTGTGAATGACTACCTTCAAGAGATGAACATTACTCGTATGGCCCGAGTCCCGAGTCAGCACGCAGCCCGGATATCAACCCGATCGAGCATGCTTGGGACGAGCTAGGGAGATGCCTAAAACAACGAAAGGTTCCCCCAATCACGCTTCGTTAGCTCAAAATTGCTCTCACAGAGGAATGGGAGAATATTCCCCAAAATCGTATAAGGAACTTGGTGTACAGCATGCCAAACCACGTAAACGCAGTAATGGAAGCAAGAGGAGGCAATACAAAGTATTAAAATTCAAGAAAATCGTGATGTTGTTCAAAAATGTCATGTTTCCTATTTTTGTTTTAAAGCGAGATCAGCAGTTTTTTTCTTTATGTAATTTATAGTAAATAAAATGTAGTGACTCATCAATTTTATAGGTTTCTTTAAGTGACCCGAATTCATTGCTCTCGAGTGTATAATTGTGCCAAGTTTCATCAAAACCCGTCCGGTACTTTCAGCCTGATGCGTGTGCAAAGAGAAAGAAAGAGAAAAAAAAACTTTTGTGGCCTCCATATCGATAATGAAGTTTACATCAATTATAATTTTAAAAAAAAATGTACAGATTTAGCCCAGTTTAAATCGTAGCTCTCAAACGCATGGACCGATTTAAAGTTTCAAAGCTGAAGTAAACGAGATGGTTCTTAGCTAAAACGGGGAGAGGGAGAATGGGGGTGAGGATCGTAGCTCCCAAACGAATGGACCGTTTTTGATGTGGTTTTTATGTTTGAAAAATGATGTGCTTTCGAGATCAAAATGAGAACAAAAATCTAGCTATAATGGAGGGGGGGGGGGGGGGGGCAGGGCGCGGGGGTTTTCCTTGATATTTTTAAGGCTTCTGTAATTTTTTGTTAAGTTTCATTTTAAAACAAGCAGATAAACATATACAGACGACTGCGCGTTTATTATATCTTGGGATATTGATAATCTATTATAACATTGACCGTGTTGGCGTCGGGAAAGTTTAAAAAAAAGCGAAAACCCAACGTTTATGGCCGAGTTGACATCGGGTATACTTTCGAATTTAGGATTTCGCGTAGCTTATTTCGATATATACCTCCACACAACGCTACCGTAACACAGATTTGTGTCAAAAACTCGCTGCACTTCGCTCCCGCCTTCGTCTTCTACGAGCAACGCCGCGGGCAGGCACAGCTAGTGTGTAATAAATCCTAATTACACATATGGTAGAGGGCTGATTCCACTTGTAGAAACCTAAAATTGAGCAATTTACAGCATTTCGAGGAGCTATTCTGCTCATCACGCCGAAGATCCTCATCAAATCTTCACCAAATTTTTATGAGACCAATTTAAAGTTTCACATAAAAAAGAATCATCGAAATACGATCTAATAAGTAGGCCCCTTTTTGGGGGAAATAGTAGTCGTACAAAAAAATAGTTTAACCTATATTCCAAGTTTCGTCTGGATCGGTTGAAATGCGACCTGTAGAAGATAACAGAGATCCGGACATCCGAAAGCATTAATGCCCAAGCTGAAACGAGTCAATAAGTATAGATAACCGGGTGAAGTACTTCCGCACACAACGGGGCGTTTCATTTTCACGCCCGAGCGGGATTTAACAAAAAGCCAAATTGTTTTTAAGTGATGCGCGAACAAACAGACAGACACCTTTTTTAAATGTTGTTTCTTGTTCAGTTGCTAAGTATATAGATGTCGTGGCGATATCGTAGTATTGCACATTTCATGAAATTATCGGTGACATCTGAAAATGAATGAAGGATAGCGTTTGACGATATGAACAGCTAAACGCTCGGCTACTTGATGATAGTCAAACATTAGTGGTCATATCGTAAAATAGTTACATTAACCACCGCTAGAAAAGCTAGGCGGAAGCCCGACTCGCCCTTGATAGGTTAGAACGAACAAAGCGAAGCGTAGCGAGCTCCCCCTTTCACCGTGTTTTTTTCAGCCTTGAAATCCTGTTTTATCATTTTTGGTATCATACTTAGTCATATGGCCAAAAGTGGATTGATATTTCATTAAACGTTTATGTTTCAAGAATATGGCCAGTTGTAACTGATATAAAACCATGAAATAACAAGCTTAAAAGCTAAAAAAACACGCCTGCCCTGCCAAAAAAGAGCTCTTGCCAATAAATTATATGCTGTTGGAATGTGCTTATCAAGGCCTTCGATTTGATACCCATATTGTAAATATCGAATGTGAAAATACTGCTTTCAAATAAAAATATGTATACAGGTTGAATTTTCAAGTGGGCGTGGTTGGCTAAATCAGAAACTAGCATTGTTGATTACTACCCACTACACTCGAGAGCATAGAAATAGCACACTAGCTACATTTTCACTTTGACCCTAAATATTTTTTAAATTAAATGTTGGTTGCAAATATACCTTAAATTTAATTAAAGTACACACTATTAGCTTTCTAAAAACACATAATTCCTAGTCATGACCTTCAACATCATTACAGTAGCAACAAAACAATAGAATGACCCAAAATCGCTCGAAAAAGTTAAGTTATATTTGCAACCAACATTTAATTTAAAAAATATTTAGGGTCAAAGTGAAAATGTAGGTAGTGTGCGATTTCTATGCTCTCGAGTGTAGTAAGAAACGGTAGCCATGGAAATGAAATAACAAGTATGTCAAAAAACATCAAGAGTGGTGCTTTACCTAGGGGACAACGGAAATAGACGGAATATTAAAAATAATAAAAAACGTGTTACATTATTTATTTTGAAGAGTATACATATATTTACAAAGTGTCATCATAGTAAATAATAAAACTATTACTAAAGTAAAGTTTACTCCCCCCTACCTTTATCCACCAAGGTTGGAATTTCAAAAAATCCCTTTTGGTTTTATCCGTTTTCGCTGTACATTTTTTGCACCATAGCTACAACCAGCTATGCTTGAGTACTTGGTACTGCCCCTAGGACAGACAAGGAATATTTCCTATAAATTGAAAATCTCTAGGTTCACCGGTTTAGCATTGTCTGTCAGTCTTTCAGTATTTTATAGTACTGTTTTACAGTAAACGCAGCCAATCTATATGTTTGTGAAGTTAGGCTCTGTGAACGATTGCGCAGGTACTGCTGTGGGGATAAAGCAGCATAAAGTAAGAGCGAGATAGAGTATGCGAGTGAGCGAGGCAGTTATACAATGCTGTCTTCACCTTCAACATTGGGATTGCGCCTGAAAAATTGCAGTTTGCGCAGCGACTAGCAGACAACTTCCGAGACACATATTTCCGCTGCGACTACTGTATATGTATAGAATAAGTTATCGCACGTCACTGATCACTCCACGCTGAGTTTCAATCGCTATCGCTACTCTCGGCTTCTCTCCTCTTCCGACGTTTCGTTCTCGCCGCAGCGGATGTCCTGGCGCCCCTAGCGCCCCCGCTCCCCCCTGGCTCGCCGGCCCCCACTCCCGCTTCAGCACCTCCCCTCTTCCTGACGCGGCGCTGGTTGAAGTGCACCCCCCTCTTGTGCTCTGTGAGCGCGACGTTCTGGAGGAAGCCCTTGCCACAGATATCGCATTTGTAGCAACGGTTGCCGATGTGAGTCTATAAGAGTGGGGAAAACGGGAATAAATAACCGCTTTTTTAATGCTTTGTCTCTTTTTATGTCTTTTTTATTGCATTTTTATAGGTTTGTGAGATACTACCCTGAAAGTTTCAGCCGGAAATGCAAGTTTCCAGGACAGACAGAAATACATAGATACATACATATAAGTGAAGAAAAAAGCTTTTAATAAAAGGTTTGTTGCAATAATGTTTAAAACAAGATATAATCGAAAGTGCTAAAAACCCGTACTGCGAAAAAAAAACAAAAAAAAACAAAAATTGTTAAGTGAGAATGGTTGCTAACCAACTTAAAGATATATATACTAAACGGTAATTAGAAATGATAAATTATTATAGAAACTTAAATGATGATGATGATATTCAAATAAATATTCTATACCCCACTTAAAATACTACAACGACCTAGAGAAGTAAGCGTAATTTAAAATCTTCGTCGACGACTTAATTTTTATATTTTTCATTATATGGCGTCTGGTTGTCGCCACATTGAATTTTGATTACTGTCATGTATTTAGTGACACTATACACTCGATTAAGACTAATCGATTGATGTAAGAATCATCAAAATCGGCGCACGCGTTTTGTCTCTAGAGCGCCATAAAAGGAACAGACATTCATACATATATAGGCTGATAAACATATACCGTCCTTTGCGTTGCGCAGTCTGGTAAAAATACGGATTCCAAACCGACAAATCGAAAATGAAGCAACACAGACACAGGTCGGACACAGGTAGTACGCGTGCGGGCGCGCGCCCGTGTGAAAGGAACAGACATTCATACATATATAGGCTGATAAACATATACCGTCCTTTGCGTTGCGCAGTCTGGTAAAAATACGGATTCCAAACCGACAAATCGAAAATGAAGCAACACAGACACAGGTCGGACACAGGTAGTACGCGTGCGGGCGCGCGCCCGTGTGCTTGGTCATGTGGTTGGCCCTGCACTGTGTCCGTACTCACGCGCATGTGTACGTAGAGGTTGCTCGGCGAGTGGAACAGCTTGCCGCAGACGGTGCACATCTTCTTGGGCGGGAAGTGGTACGCGCGGTGGTTGAGCCGCAGCATGGCGGTGCTGAACCGCTTCGGACACAGGTCGCACGCGTACGGGCGCGCGCCCGTGTGCTTGTTCATGTGGTCGCGCAGGTTGGCCTTGCTCTGAAATGGGTTAACACATTTATAAGAAACAACAATATTGACAAAACCTATCAATATAGCTTTTAATTGTATAAAACCTACGAATAAGTAATAAGTCAGGAAATGTAACAGCGTTAAAAAAATGACCCAACAAAAGTCGTGCCCAAGTAGGTGGGGCTTAAAAGTCGTGTCCAGCGCGTCATCAGTCGGACATGTTTCATGCAAGCGAGCACACGTCATATCTTCGCGTACGTTTTAGTTTTTATCATTGTGAACTACTGCTGTGAATCATCATGGCAGCATGTGTTGTGAAGTGGTTCAGGAGCCATACAAGATTAAAATGTCCAGGGATCACTTTTCACTAGTAAATAGTTGCAAAATTATAATTATATTCAAAGATGTTCAAATACGTTATCAAACCGAGATGGTCAATACTATGCAAAATGAAGTCAGTCAATTTTTGCATAATAAAAAAAACTCGAATACTGTTACTCGGCAAAGAGTAACCGTATATACTAACTCCTTGAAACCAGTGACCAAAATTCAGTCCAAAACTGGATTTCTAGGACTCCTCATTATGTATTTCAAGTTTTAAATTACTTTTTGCACGGCTAGTAGAGGTACAAATATTGAAATTTATTTTACAATATAAATTTAGCCAAGATCATATTGAGTTGTTTTTTGGAGTGGTCAGCAACCACAGCCGTTGCAACAATAACCCAAACGCCCGACAGTATATGGGAATATATAAAAATAATTTACTGAACTTGAACCTCAGCTGAAAATTCACAGGCAACAGAGGACCATTAGAGGACATTCCATTCTCAATTTTTTAGAATCCGTCTTCTCTACATTCCGAAGAAAGAATAAGTTTGAATGTCTTCTAAAAAAAAACTTAATAAATGAATTATATTTCGCGGTAAATAGAGTTCAATGAAAAAGTAAGCAAAAAAAAAACATTGTACAATAATATTGCTTTATTAATTGCTTGGTCCGGTCCACTTATTGTATAACATCGTCCACGCCGCTATGACTCAGCTGTCATAGCAGACATTGCAGCACGCGCGTGAACCAATCCCTGCTTTTGTTCTGAAGTTAAACCAATCACCAAGCATGTCTATTTGTAACCTCGGAAGTGATTCGTATTTTGAATCATACGTCGTTTTGGTTTGAAGTAGGGGCACTTTTTATGTGGCATTTGTTCTGAATTAGAGTTCCTGACTTATTTCTTATTCGTAGTATAAAACAAAGGTAAATAAATATAGTTTATTTTATCCAAAATTGATGGCGTTGTAATGCCTTATGAGGTATCTGTCAAGTGTATATTGCCCACAGAGTAATAATGTTAGTTGTCTGTTTTTGTATATGGTTTTTGTGTATCGGACACTTATACTGCAAAGTTCAGGATTATTTTCAAATGAATATCTATACCAATCATAGACAACTGCACATTACTCCGTAAATACCAATATATAAAAGTGAAACGTTTGTTTCTTTGTTTGGAGGGTTTTAACGCGATAACGTCTGGACGGATTTTCATGAAATTTTCAATTGAGATAGCTTATACCCTGGAATAACACATATAATACTTTTCATCATTATACTTCACTCTCAAACGGCTAAACAGATTTTGATGAAATTTGAAATGGAGATAGCTTATACTCTTGAATAACACATAGGATACTTTACATCATCATCATACTTCACACTCAAACAGCTGATCGGATTTTGATGAAATTTCGACTGGAGATAGCTTATACCCTAGAATAACACATAAGATACTTTTCATCATCATCATCCCTCACGCGGGTGAAGCCGCAAAGCGCAGCTAGGTTTTCATAAATATTATGCAAACTTTTAAGATAACATAAATTAAAAAAATATGATCTGCTGCAAAAAAAAACTATAATAGCCGGGAAAAGAATTTTACGCGTGTTCTCATATTTGCTTGTTATTAGGGTAAAGTTTTAAATTAATTGTTATTGTTTTTTTTTCATTTGCTATTTGAATTATTATTACCAATAGAATTGTTAGGTAGTTTTTTTTACTCAACAAGTTTCGGTAAGTACAAATAATATGGATACTTCGTCCGAACAAGCCGCACAATTTTTGGCATTGGTGCGGCAAAGCTTGGATCAACGAACGATTGCTAGAAATGTAAATTTAAATCAGCCTACGATTTTTAGTGTACAGAAGGTTTGTAGAGACAGGTTCTTACAAAAGGAGACGTGGTACCGGCAGAAATCCAGTAACCACCCTACGTTATGACCGATTTATTGTGTCAACTTCCTTGCGAATTCGTTTCCTCACGTCAGTTCACCTAAAACAGAGCTGAATGAAGTGCGTGGAGTAAACGTGAGTGCACGGACAATAAGAAGGAGGCTAAAGGAAGGGGCTGTCACCCTTTTTAGACCAGCAAATGGTATAACTGATAGATTCAGGCGTTACTTTGCGGAAATCCATATTTAAAATGAACAAAATAAAAATATGTAGCTTACTTCCGCCAAAACTGTAAGTCAGACAAATGATAAATGGTAAAATTAACACAAGTAAAACCCCACGCTAAACAAAACCCTACCCCAGATTGAACTAATGAAAAAAAATAAAAAAAAATATACAAATAATATATATAAATATATACACACAATAAAAAACCCCCAAGCTAAACAAACCCTACCCAAATACAAGTATCGAAACACTTATATATTCATATACATATAATATAAAAAACACAATGAAAAACATATACCTCGATCCAAATACCAAACGTCTGACATCAATACGACACGTGTTTCGCCTCTGCACGAGGCATCATTGGGTGATGTTGACTCGTCGAATGCTGGACTGAGAGTGCCTGAGCAATGGTGACAAATTCCCTTATATAGGCCACGCGCCTGAGCTAGTGCGACTGCACTGCTGCATCGCCGCGAACCAGTTTGAGCCAGAATGAATCGCTATGAATCCGCAAGGTCATGCCACTATTGCACCATATTTACGATTACGTCATCGCCGCCTGTTACTTGTGACGCATTTCCAGTGAAAATACGCAACAAAGGTGATGAAACTAAGTTGGTTTGGTCGTTCAACAATGTATACCTATTATTGCAATGTCTTAAAATTTCTAATTGTTCCAATACACACAAACGGAAACCCTTGTCACAAACATGTAAAACATTATACGTATTATCACTCCGCAGAGAGTGACCGGACTCAATTAAATGTTTAGCGAAATGGGACTGCTCTGGATGACTATTCCTATACGCGGCCTTATGTTCTTTAAACCTAGTTTCAAATTTGCGGCCAGTCTGACCCACATACACCCCGTCACACTCATCACAAACCAACTTGTAAACACCGGATTTTTTGTGGTTCTCCATCCGGTCCTTACCATTACAAAGATGACGCAGATTGTTATTGGTTCGAAACGCTACATGAACGTTGTTTTTCCTAAGCAAGTTTGCGATTTTATCCGAAACTGGGCCCATGTATGACAAACTACCCACATATTTGTTGATTTTATCCCGTGGACCCGCAAAAAGTAAAGATCGAACCCTATCTTGTAGTTTCCTTTTTATCAAATTATCTACCACTTCCTTATTGTACCCGTTTGAAATAGCAATTTGATAAATAATATGTAATTCATTATTATAATTCTCAGAAGACAAAGGAACTGTCAATAACCGGTGTACATAACTATGAAAGGCTGCTAATTTATGTTGAATGGGGTGACAAGACGAAGAAGGAATAGCAATATCCGTGTGTTGGTTTACGGTAAATTTGAAAATCTAGTTTATCAATTACCCTCGTCAAAGTCAAATCTAAAAAGTTAAGAGACCGATTTTCTTCTAGATCTAATTTACACTTAATTTTGGGGTGGATATTGTTGATCTCAACAACAAATAAATCAATTTGACGGAGAGTACCTGTCCAACAAATAATAACTTCGTCCACATATCGAAAGTAAAAAAGAATATTGGGATTGTTAACTAAATGTTGACATTCAAAATTGTCCATAAATAACTCGGCCATCAGAGGACTCAAGGGGGAACCCATTGCTAAACCTTCTCTTTGTCTAATATATTGATTGTTAAATCTAAAATAATTTTGTTCCATACAAATACTAGTCAAATTAATAAGATCATCTGTCTCACCAGGGTGTAACCGTTGTTTCTCAAAATGAGAACCCAATACTTGTAAACACTCTTTATAGGGAACATTGGTAAACAAACTGTCTACATCCAATGACAACAATTTAGCATTCGGTGGAATATAACGTCTTTAACTTTGTGAATTAAATCTAAGCTATTTTTCAAACTATACTGTGGCTTGGAACTCGCTTTGCTTCTTAAAAGAAAATTAAGATGTTTAGCCAACTTGTATGCTGGAGCTCCAATGTTCGAGACCACAGGACGTATAGGGATATTGATTTTATGAGTCTTAGGTTAGGTTTTTTTTTTTTTTTTTTTTACCAGCATATCGTCCAAAGTTGTCTGCAGCTCGCAGACAAGCTCCCTTAAGATTTGCACGTGAACACCTAAATTGGTCTGAAGAGCAGTAGACCTCCGTATTATTCACCGATGAGTGTAGGACATGTTTGTATGGTGCAGATGGTCGCAGAAGATGGTCGTCGACGTGGGGAGAGATAGGCTCAAAGTTGGATGGCCTGGGCATATCGATGAACGGGAGAACGGAACTTGTGCTCATTGACATGGTTCGTCAAAACGGTAACCGGCACATTCGGATCGGCGGGGATTTACGGCACACCGCTATATAACAGAGATTTTATAAGATCACGTGGTACCTTACGTGGGATTCATAGGCATTTTACTCTAAAGCAAGATAATGCCCGACCGCAAGCCGCTGCACAAGTTCGACAATATTGCGAAGAGGTTGGGATACGAACCATGAATTAGCCAGCACGCAGCCCGGACTTTAATCCGATTGAGCAACTTTGGGCAATTTAAAAAAAGAGCTGTACATGCGAGAAATCCTGTGCCTACAACTTTGGCAGCACTAAGAATAGCAATTTCACAAGAATGGGACTAGCACATTTCACATTCCAGATCGACCGGCGCATCCTCATAAAAGTGGCGCCATCTAGTATGGAGTTATGCCACTCGACGTTAGATGGCGTAACAATATCTGCGAAACTCCGCGTCAGTAGCGCTGTAGCGTAACAATATCCTTTAGAGAAACCCCTGGGCAGTATTGTGCTGTGGAGTTGTGCGTTGCCTCACCATGAACCCCTGGCCGCACACGTCGCACAGGTGCGTGCGCTTGTGTGCGTACAGCGCGTCCATGTCTGCGTGGTGCTCCACGCGCCCGTGCAGCACCAGCCAGCCGTAGCTGCCGCCGGCGGCGGCGCACTGCAACATGGAAGGGTTACTTTTTATATCATATAAGTATCTATACTTATAATAAAGCACTAGGTAACTAAAAGTCGGTACGATGAAGATAATTTAAAAAAGGGGACTTCACAAGAATATAGCATTATTACGGTTTCGTACGTTAGATTGAAAAAAACGGAACCCTTAAAGGATCACTCGTGTGTCTGTCTGTCTATCCGTCTGTCATAACCAATTTGCCCGGAATCAACTGGACTAACGAGCGCAAAGCGTCTCTGTTTCAGCTTCGGCAAAAATTCTTTCTTATGTCCGGATGTCTGTCCGGATTTCCGGCTGTCCTCCTGTACAGGTCGCATTTCTCAACCGATCTATACGAAACTTGGGTACGAAATTCTATACGAAACTTTGGGTCGCTTAACCTGTATTACGAATACAGGTAAAGCGAATTTTTAGAAATTTTAGTAGTCGGGGATTTTTGATTTGGGGTGTACTTCCCCCAAAAAAGGGTAAAAAGGGGGTTACTGAATATCTCCGCCATATTAAGTACGATTGCGATGGTTCTTTTTTCATTTGAAAAAAGAACGTAACTTTAAGTTAGTTTCATACAAATTTGGTGATGATCTGATGAGGATCTACGGCGTGATGAGCAGAATAGCTCCTCAAGATGCAGTAAATTGCTCACTTTTATATTTCTACCAGTGGAGTCAGCCCTTTATCTACTAGGTAGAGCATGATGGAGCACCTTGGTTATTGATGTTGTACAGTGGATACCTTCGCATATTGGCATTATGGGTAACGAGGAGGCGGACAGGGCAGCGAAACAGGCCGTTAATGACGGAATTCACTACAGTTGCTCACCGTTACACAGTGAACTGTTCGGCGAAACAGGCCGTTAATGACGGAATTCACTACAGTTGCTCACCGTTACACAGTGAACTGTTCAGCGAAACAGGCCGTTAATGACGGAATTCACTACTGTTGCTCACCGTTACACAATGAACTGTTGGGTAACGTTAAGGATATGTGTAGACTCAGTTGGCGTGAATATTTTGATGAGCGGTCGTTATCTAAGGGAATATGGTATAAAACAATACAATGTGAACTTCCTCGCTACCCATGAATCGATATAATACCGATTAGTCGTAAACACGTGGTGGCGATGTTGAGACTCCGTTCCGGACACATTCCATCTAATAAGTTCAAATTCCTGATGAAGCAGTCAGACTCGCCTAACTGTTCAGATTGCGGTATGGTTGAAGACGTCCAACATGTACTGATGCTATGTAAATATAGTGCTGATGGAATGTGTTCGAAACCAGGCGTTGCGTCAGAGCTTATTGGTATTAAATAATGGGATGGGAATTTGTAACAGTATCTTGGCTTCTCCTTCATCGGAGGGGGCCGGGATACTGCTCAAATTGTACTTGTTTCTTGTTGGTGGTAGATAAATACCTAATTATGGATTATAGTATACATTCATAGCATAATATTATCTGCCCTACGGGGGTGACATTATCAGAATGCTGATAAAACTCCCATGAAAAAAAAACAAAAAAAGAAAACAACCTTGCTTATTAATGTTAGTATTACAATTGTTGTTGCACAATTAGATGATTGTATGTGCACGGTTAGATTATGATGACTAGCAGAAAATGCTGTCATTGCTCTTCTGTACTAATATATCCATAGACAACTGCATACTGTATCACACTAATATTATAAATCAGAGAAGTGTATCCACTGTCGTAAACAGGTCAATCAGAGCTTAGAGTTTTAAAAATGAACACTCTCCTATCGAGCGGAAAACTTCGCATGCGCGATGCAGATTTGAATACATTAGAACAGACAGTCTATACAAAACGTCGTAAAATGGGTAAAAATCGCGATATCTATCTTTAGAAGCGTGTGCAGTGTTGCCAGTGTTGCCGATAGTCAAAAGTAACATTTTCACGAGAAAAGTAACATTATCTTATTTTATGTAGAAAACGTCTCTAATACGGTAATATGGTACTTTATTGACCGAGCAAGCGCGGAACGTCTCCGTTTCAGCTTGGGCAAAAATGCTTTCGTATATCCAGCTGTTCTCCTTTACAGGTGGCCAAACTTTTATGATACCTTTGAAATACAAAAATAACCATTGAAATCGATCTAATAAGGCGGAGATATTCAGTTGCCCTCTTTTTTCCCTTTTTGAAGAAAGTACGGGGGGTGCTTCCTCCCACCCAATAAAAAATCCCAAAAAATAAACTGGTTACCAAGTTTTGTCTAGATCGGTTGAGAAATTTGACCTGTAGATGAGAACAGCCGGACAGCCGGAAACACATACGAAAGCATTTTTGCCCAAGATGAAACGGAGACGCTTCGCTCGCACTTCGCGCTTGCTCGGTCAATAAGTCTTCATAGCTACAATTCAACTTATTCGCGATTGGTCCATTAATGGCTCAAAATCAAGTGCGCCAATACGACGAACGAAAACTTCCTTCGGTGCGTTCCGTTTCACGCATTTTTTTATTGCTGGTTATTTTTTTTCGTAAAATTTACGTAAATATCATTTTTAGTCGTGTAACATGAAAGTAACATGAGGGGGTCAAAAGTAGCGTAAAATGTTACAAAAGTAACATTATGGCAACGCTGAGCGTGTGTGTTTCTTACTCCTTCACGCTCAAACGGCTGAACGGATTTGGACGAAATTGGTACCAGGATAGTTTATATCCTGGGTTAATACATACTTTTCATCATCCATCAACATAATCCACGCGCGTGAAACCGCGGGGTGCAGCTAGTTTGTACATAAAGTATCAAATAATAAAAAATAACTGGCTCAAGACAGATGATTGGCGTGAGAGGGAGGAGGCTGAGAAAAGAGGAGTTAGAATCGTATTTTCCAAACGAATGGACCTATTTCGAAGCGTTTTATTTTATTTTAAAGCTTATGTAAACGAGATGGTTCTTAGCTATGATGGGGGTGAGGATCCAAACGGATGGACCGATTTTGATGCGGTTTTTATGTTTGAAAACTGATGTGATCGAATTACTTCTTAGCTATAATGGGGGTCGGGGGTTATATAAATGTTTAATTTGTGCTTGTTTTATTTACAAACTAAGCAAGCATTGAGTTAATAAAATGGTTTCATATTACTTTAACTCGGATCCATCCAAACCATAGACAACTGCATTATTACTCCGTACTCTAGACAGGCTGTTGACGAACGTCGCAATGTGAGCATTTCACTATCGCCATTTTGGCGCTGATAGCAGTAGTTTGGCAGCAGTGAGCGTCTACGGAACTAACGTACTTGTACTATTATTTATTCTGTACGGCACATCCTATCCATAGATATAGAGATCAGTGATCAAAACTAATCCACACTAATATTAAAAATTATTGTTGTATTAAATTATTATTATTGTTGCCTTTTCTCTATTAAACGGCAGAACAGATCTTGATGCAATTTGCTATGGAGATAGTTTTGAACCCTGGGAATGACATGGGACTTTCTATCGCGATAAACTGTAGTCCGCGCCAAGTCGCGAGAGTGCGTTTGTTTGTCTCTCTCTCACGTAGCCACTAAGCGATTTGATAGATAATCGTATGTTACCTAGGTAATGTGTAGAATACCTGGGGCGTCTAGGCAATTTATGAAATATTATGAATAATATTGTCCATTATATATTTTACCTAGGTAATGTATACAATTCCAAGGGATTGTATAGAGTACCTGCATCTCCACCGGCAATGTGTAAAATAAATAGATTTTGGCCTGTACTTATCAATGCTATGTAAGTAGGTACCTACCCAGGTGGGTATAAAATGACAGGGTTAGGTTAGATTCAGTTTTGTTAGATAATATCTAACCTAACCTCTTTTTATCCGACGGAGGAGGGTTATGTGTTTGGGTTATATAATATGTATGTTTGTACGTGTTTTAGGCGCGTCCTACAGCCTAAACGACTTGATGGATTTTGATAAATGAGGTATCATTGTATTCGTCTTGATGACGAGAGTGCTATAGGATATATGAAGTGTCAAGAAAACCAATATGGCGGCTTACAGCTGTCATATTTCCGACGGAACAAAAAATGACCAAAGCCTATTGAGTGGGGTATCAAAATACAGGTCTTTAAAAGACCATTTCCAAAATATATAATTCTTATAACTAAACAGTAGCAATTTTCTTTTCAGCTTATTACAAAATTTACAATTTTAGATTATTCAAGTTAATGTTAATACTATAGTCTAATGTTGCAATTGCAACTAATAAAGTTAAGTAAAATATGTAAGTAAGAAAGAAACATTAATTCATATAAGTACTAGCCCCGCCCCGGAGTTTCACCCGCATCCCTCAGGGACCATACATTTTTCCGGGGTAAAAAGTAGCATATATGTTAATCTAGGTTATAAGCTCCCCCGTACCAAATTTCATCCAAATCCGTTCAGACGTTTAGGTGTGAAGAAGTAACAAACATACACACACACACCCTTACATACTTTCGCCTTTATAATACTTTTTTTGCGGGCGGTCAGTTCAATATTTATTTTCGCAGTCGTTTTTTTTGTAATTTTATAATAATTTTACATAATCCGCATTTACTGGCTGCCCGCAAGTCTCCCCCTTCCCTGCTATCGTCTTTTTCACACATTGCCGTCTGCATATTTGGTATTGTATAGAATACCTAGGCAAGATATTAAATGCATTTCCATACACTACCTTAACGCCCTTATTCTATACATTGCCTAGGTATTGTATAGAATGCCAGATTACACAGATTGCCGGTAACAGATATACTTCAAGGACCGCATTTATTGATTTAGATTTTAGACACAAGTTAGGCTGTCCATAGCTGCTGTTAGGTACTATACTAGAGACTGTCACTGCTAGAGTGACGTAGGCTCATCATCTTCATCATCATCACCGTCCACGCGGATGAATCCGCGGAGCGCAGCTAGTAATAGACAAAGGTGCTTACCATCGGGCACGAGAACCTGGCTCTGCGCCGCTTTCCTCTCACTTTTGCCTCCTTGTGTTTCACGGTGACGCTGAAAAATATAACGGATTGATATAAATTACAAAATAGCATGGTACTAAAAAATCGGTTTCAAATGGATTAACTGTTAACTACTGATACAATTTATAGATATGGGACTAACCTGGAGATATATTATTTTCAATAAAAAAAGATTTTTCAGTATCGGTGTCCAACTGACGGAGAAATCGATGAATAAATATATATAAAAGCAGTCGGACATAGAATTTTGTGAAGTCGATTAATAAATATATATTCAGGAAAATTCTTACCAATTGTCAACATTAAAAAAATTAAACATCCCGTTTTTTATAGTCTATTGAAAAAAATATTTAAAAAAAATACGAAATACATATTATTATGTATTTATATCTTTCCAGCGATATTGTTTTTTTTAGTTATCTATAATTGTGTATTTCCACGAGATTGGCATACAATACTATATCTCTGCCATAGACAATTAAAAAAAAACGTTTGTCTTGGACGTAGAAAGACTATCAAGGTCCGCATAAGGTAAGGTTCCGTAGCTATGCTAACTGACTACGAAAACTCAATTTAGGAATAAAAAAATAATATGTGATGCTTATAATAACGCGTGGACATTTCCACCCGACTAAATAAACTGGTTCTATACACTCAGTACCTGTACCCGCGGCTTCTTTGTTCTTGTACAGCAACAAGTATAAAAAAGTCCGTACAAAGAAGGTAATTAAAAAAATGATCTAGGGAACTTAAAATAAGCTTCTGAACATGTTCTTTTTAAATCATGTATTTCTGTTAGTCTGTTTGTTTGTTCACGCATCACTTAAAAACTACTAGACCGATTGCGATGCAGTGTTCACTGTTGGTTAGCTTAGGGTTTGACTTAAAAACTGGGGTACTATTAGTATCATAATCAGATGATTGGATGCCGAGCAAACGATAAAAAACTATTTGACGTGGGAACGAATTTTGAAGAAATATATATTGTATTTTATAGGTACTTTTGGTCCTTGAAACACACGTTTGGGCTACTTATAAATGAAATAACCATGCGGGCAAAGCCGCGGGCACAGCTAGTGAATGTATAGAACCAGTTTTATTTAGTCGGGTGGAAATGTCCACGCGTGCGAAGCCGCGGGCACAGCTAGTTCCCTTATAAAATATGAAGATCGATTCAGCCGTTTAGTCGTCAAAACGAAACCAGCAGACAGAAAGACACACACACACACACACACACACACACAGAGAGAGAGAGAGAGAGAGAGATAAATATTCGCATTTATGATATTAGCTTGATTTACCACAAAATATGTTTATTCGGATATCAAGCGCCATAATCACGGATGCGTGCTTGCTTGTCGTATGAGGTAGTGCTGGCCTCTGGTGTCAGTTTGTCCGCCCGACGGCCTCTGACATGGCTTAACGACAGCTATCAATCAATAACGCCGGGACCGACGGCTTAACGTGCCCTCCGAAGCACGGAGCGATGGATAACCGCACGTAACTTCGAAAACTCATTGGTCAGCACAGCAGAGAACCGAACCGGTTTTCGTTGGATTCTGACATGCATGATGTCCGGTTACTATATCATATAACGAACCGTTTACGCTTACTGTCCGTCGCTTTTGACATAAACGCAACAATAAAAACGTCAAAAAGTAACGATACGTTGGAATAACGACTCGTTTTATTTTTATAGGAATGAGGGTTTAGTATACCACTTGGCTACCACCGCTCTTATCGGCTGCGCGGATTTTGTTGAAATTTGGTATTCAGGCGAGTTTTTAACTAGGACCTCTATGGCAGCTAAACATAAGAAGATACGAGTATATATTCTGATCTTAAAAAATCATCTTAACTCTTGATGGATTTCTAAGGACACTCTTCCTTTCTTTTCTTTTTAACCCCCTCAACAAAGAGACGGGTGTTATAAGTTTAGGGTGTGTATCACATTGTGTCTGTGTGTGTGTGTGTGTGAGGGTGTGTGTGCGTGTGTCTGTCTGTGGCATCGTAGCTCCCAAACGTATGGACCGATTTGGATGCGGTTTTTTCTGTTCGAAAGCTGATGTGATCGAGATGGTTCTTAGATAATTGGGAAGGGGGATGGGGGAGGTGAGAAAAGAGGGATGAAAATCGAAGCTTTCGAACAAATGGTCCGATTTAGCTGCGGTTTTTGGGGGAGGTGAGAAAAGAGGGATGAAAATCGAAGCTTTCGAACAAATGGTCCGATTTAGCTGCGGTTTTTTTATATTTGATAGCTGAGGTAAACGAGATGGTTCTTAGCTATAATGGGGGGAGGGTGGAGGGGGAGGGGATGGGGGGTGATGATAGTAGCTCCCAAATGAATGGACCGATTTTGATGCGGTTTTTTATGTTTGAAAACTGATGTGATCGAGATGGTTCTTAGCGCTTTGAGGTGTGGAGGAAGAGGGGGGGGGGGGGGTCGAGAATCGTATTTTCCAAACGAATGGACCGATTTAGCTGCGGTTTTTCAAAGCTGAGGTGAACGAGATGGTTCTTAGCTATAATGGAGGGGTGACGACCGTAGCTCTCATACGGATGAAACGATTGTTATGTTCTGATGTGATCTGCATCACATGCCATGCTGACATGACCATGCTTCCTAGCTATAATGGGGGGTGGGAATTCGGGGGTTGTATAATTTTTAAATTTGTGCTTTTTCTACATTGGATTCTCATTTAAACCTTTAGAATCTAGAGATCTCAATTATAAACTTACCTTGATTATATTTACGTCCTGGAATAACACATAATACATATAGCTATTAATAAAATAGAACTACTAATGTGTACAAACCGACCTCTTCTTCTTACGGTTCCACGCGGAGAATGTAGACTGATGAGTGAAGTGAACATGTCTCCTGTACACCGCCGAGCGATGGTGGCCTAACGGTTCTATAGTGCAAATTAGAATCCAACGATACCGGGTTCAAAACCTAGGCCCCGCACCAATGACTTTTCTAAGTTATGTGCGGTTTTCCATCGCTCCGTGCTTCGGAGGGCACGTTAAGCTGTCGGTCCCGGCTGTTATTGATTAATAGCAGTCGTTAAGCCATGTCAGAGGCCCTCGGGCGGCTTGACAAACTCTGACATCAGAGGCCAGCACTACCTCATACGACAAACAAACAAACCGCCAGCGACGGGGACGAGATCTCACATATGTCGCACTCCACGCTCGTGCTCAGACATTGTCCACGCGGGTAACACTGCGGAGCGCAGGCGCAGCTAGTTACTAGAACTACTAATGTGTAAAAACCGACCTCTTCTTCTTACGGTTCCACGCGGAGAATGTAGACCGATGCGTGAAGTGAACATGTCTCCTGTACACCGCCTGCGACGGGAACGAGAGTTCGCACATGTCGCACTCCACGCTCGTGCTGTTCGTGTTCAGTTCTCTCTGCTATTACAGAAAACATTTGTTATGACATGGAATCCATTTACATAAGCTACAGTATTACGACAAGAACTTAAAGCTATCTTTAAGTTTTATCTCGATGTATCTATATACCTCGCCGCCAATTTCAAGAAAGAAGCACGCAAGTCATGTCCGCTCGTATGAACTAGTTTGAGGGGCGTACATTACTATACGAGTAGAGCGCGTTTAGTCGGGTGCGAACAGTGGGCACAGGTCAAAACAAAAGGGGGCTACTGAATATTTCCGCATTATTAGATGATTTCGATAGTTCTTTTTTTATTTGAAAGGTAGTAACTTTAAATTGGTCTCTTAAAAAACTAATGAGGATCTTCGGCGTGATGAGCAGAATAGCTCCTCAAAATGCAGTGAATTGCTCACTTTTAGGTTTCTACCAGTGGAATCAGCCCTTTACCTACTAGTAGGGATTGATGGAGCACCTTGGTTATCAATGTTAGTGTTACAATAAGGTAACTAGATGGCGCTCCTGTGCACCGCTAGATTGTGTGCAAAAAAGTTTGTGCTCGCCAGGTCTACAGCTCACAGAGCCACTAGTAATATTTGGTCTGAGGTCCGGGTGTTGATGTCTCCTTACCTGATGGATCTTCTTGTGTGTGTTCAGAAGGTCTTCAGTCTCGAAGGTGCGGCCGCAGGTTGTGCAGACGTGTTCGCGACGGTGTCTGTACGAGAGGTGCGTGTGAAGTCCAGAAAAGCTCCTGTAATAATCGTTCCAAAGCTATACATACAGACGATTTATTTAAAAAAGTTCTCAGTGGAATAACAGATGGCGTTGTACCTCCTCTATAAACTGTTAATGTAAAACCAAAAGATGTCAGTTAGTGTCATGGGCTTGCGTTCAGTAAAATATCTTTGGTAATTTCGGTGGAATAAGAAATCAAGTCGTTTTGCATTGTTATTTTTTTTCTCAAACTTGTGTTTCTTCGAGTGAATGTGTGATATTGGTGGAATATTATTAGATTTTCGTTAACGTGCGCGAGTGTAGACAAATGAAAAAACGCAAAAGAAGTGTAATTTCAAGTTCTCTCCAAAATTCCGTAAGAAGTAGAAAGTTTCAGTAATTATACCCACCAAAAATTGGGCAATGACCCGTCCACCCACCGGCTTTACCCACTAGTGGATGCACGGGTAATTAATACCCACATTGAGGGTATCGAACAAAGAGTTATCCGCAATTTTTGACGGTACTGAAATAAAGAGTAATTTTGTGCCATTTTGTGGTGGCAGCCATCTTGGATTTGGAATTTTCATGGTGTACTCTATTATACTAGTTAAGCCCTTTCATTTGATATCCTTATAGAGGGATTGAAAAAAACAAACCACCATTTTGTGGTGACGACCATCTTGGATTTGGAATTTTCATGGTGTATAGTTAGCCCTTTCATTTGATACCCATATTGAAGAGATTGAAAAAAGTAATCCGTCATTTTGTGGTGGCGCCCATCTTGGATTTGGAATTTTCATGGTGTACTAAGCCCTTTCATTTGATACACATATTGAGGGGTTTGAAAAAAATAATGTAATTCGCCATTTTGCGGCGGCGGCCATCTTGGGTTTACAATGATACTGAATATACATAACTGTATTGTAATCATAACTAAACGCGTGTACCAAAATTCAGACCAATCGGTTAACAGGAAGGGGAAAAAAATTCAATTACTAGATCTGAACTTTGAACCAAACAAACAAATAAACAAAAGTCAACAAACAGGTCAAGCTAAATAAAACCGTTTAAATATGGCGTATTTAATTAAAAAAATATTAAGTAAAATTTTCTCAACTGTTTAGTGGTACGAGGGTTAGGAAAAAATAACCGTGGTTCCATTGAGGTACCAATGTTATGAAAAAGTAACTGGGGTACCAGAGGTGGTAGACTGGAGTACTATGGTTAATAAACGATACAATAAGCTACTGAACAAGAATATAACACTTTTGAAAAGGTCTTCACTGTTAGATAGCTTAGGATATGACTTAAAATCTGATGTAATTGTGTATGTCAAACCGATAATAAGAAATAGAAACCGAGCAATCGAGAAACATATATTTGACTGCTGAATGGGTTTTGGTAAGTATATTGTATAAGTACTTTTTGTACTGGACACTAGGATTATTTCCCAAAAATGTGCCGCAGCTAGTGATAATATACGTAAAACTTACTTGAAGGTCTTATCACAGGGTTCACATCTGTACTCCGCCCCTTTGTGTTGGCCGAAGTGGTGCGTCATGGTGCCTCTGTATATAGCATAATTAATAGGTTTCATTATCATCATCATCCTATACTTGTCCACTGCTGGAAATAGGCCTAAAACTAAAAACTTGGTCCAATTTTGACTTGACGTCTTCATCACAAGAGTGCTACATGCTATTTTTTATCTGACCGTAGTCGGGGTTTAGTTTTTGAACTTATGTCTTGATTTATTTTGAGATGGTTATACTGCCATGTGTCTGTCGCCAGAGCCTCGTTCTTTGTCCAGCAGGATGACCGCGTACAGGTGAGCAGGCTTGGAGCAGTAAGATAGTACAATAGTGTTACGAGCTGGGGTTCGGATAAAATTAATGTACGCCTATTACACCAAAAATTAACACCTTTATTCGAAAAACCACTAAAAGAAATTAAACCGACAAGTAACACTCAAACACTCTTTAACTAGACTGTATATTCTTATCAATTATCACTGAATACTAGCTTCGAATCACTTTGATCGTTTAGTTCCAAATGCCAAGTCAATACTGCGCCAGGCAGTCGATGCGCGCCCTATTTATACCGCTACGGAAGTATCCAGAAGGTACTCGTATGTACTAGCAGTAGTCGGTAGGTATTTGACCTTTCAAGGTCGGCGGCGCCTTTGTTGCCGCGCCACGCTCGTATGTACCTACCTACCGCGCGCTCTGGAAACTCTGTAGGTACCTACGCGCAACTAGTGTGTTCCAGAATGTTCCTTTAAATGTAGGTATTGCGTAATCCTTCCGAAACTCCTCGAACATTTTAGTGGCTACTGTTTTTCTAAAACACCCACTACACTACTCGCAAAGTTGATCGAAGTTAAGCGAACACGAGAGTGTAGACGCGCACTTCGGTTCGCTTCGTGCAATATTGGCTCGCCTCGGGCGACTTCCGATCGTTGTCGGTTTTGGCGCCCGAGTCAAAGGACTCGAAACGTCCCGAAGTTCTATAACGAAGCGTCTCACTACACTACTCGCTTCACTTCATATGATAGTGATTAAACATTATTAAAGGTAATGTTAAAATTTATTATGCCTTGTTTATTCTACTAACATAGTATTGCAATCATTCAGCATTTTTTTTATATTTTATTCATATGATATATACGCACTTAGTTATAGTATGCGTGAGTGCACATTGCAACGGCAGCTGCCATTCGAACATTACACAAGATGCATAGCGTGCGGGCGCCTACAGGCGACTGAACTCCTCGCGAAGTTGCACGACTGTAGTCACACACTTTGGACTTCGCTCAATTTCGACCAGTACTTCGTCGAAGCAACTTCGCGAGTAGTGTAGTGCAGTTTTAAGAATCTACCGGTGTAACAATAGGTTTATGGACAGCTATTGGAGTGGAAAATTACTAATTATTTCAATGTGTGTTTGTGTGTGTGTGTGTGTGTGTGTGTGTGTGTGTGTTAGTTAGTATGTGTGAGGGCGAGTGAGGGTGCGTATGTGTGTATCAAGGTGAGTGCAGTGATAACTTCAACACACAGCAGTTGGATATTTGTTTGTATTTTTGTGTGGTCAAGCAGTATAACTGTGTTGTTGTCACAAAAACTTTCTTCGTTTTTTTGTGTGTGTTGAGTGAGAGAGAGGGTGTGTGAGTGTATGTTTGTTTGAGGGTATATGGAGGTGACCATGTAAGGAATGTATATGCATCACTTGGTATATGTGACCAAGAGCACAGCGTGTGGAGTGTATGTTTGTTTCAGCGTTTATGGGGGTGACCATGTAAAAAGGAGTGAGTATGCATCACGTGTTTATAATATTTGACCAGGAGCATCTCCTCAGTTTATGTGGAGGTGACCATGTGATTGACAGTGTTTGTGCATCACTTACTTATGATACGTGTTAGTTTGCACTTATAGACTGTCTGATGATGGAGCATGTGGTTCTTGTGATATCTCCTCAGTTTATTTGGAGGTGACCATGTGAGTGACAGTGTGTATGTGCATCACTTACTTATGATACGTGATCAGGGGACACAGTTTGCACTTGTAGACTGTCTGATGATGGAGCATGTGGTTCTTGTGATATCTCCTCAGCTTGTGCCGCACGCCACATACTGAGCAGATCATGTCTCCCGCGCTCACCTGCACAATTTACACATTAAATTAGAATTAATAAATAAATTATGTGCACACTTTATTTTTAACCTTTTGGTTCCCACTGCTGGGCAAAGTTCTCCCCCATTATCTTCCACGCATCTCTATAAAGAACTAGATTCAGCCACTTGGGTTGATGGCGATTATGTCGTTACGCCATCTTATACAGGGCCGCCCACGACGTCGCCGTCCGTCTTTGTGCTCCCATTACGTGACAACTTTTGCCCATCGTTCTGGGTGCATTTGGGCTACATGCGCTGCCCAATTCCATTTCATTTCAGTTTTGAGTCCTGCATCAGCAATGTCATGCCCATTTTCATATTTTTTTATGATTGATCCCGCCTATTTTCAATTTGATTAGTTTTTATACTTAAATAATAACAGCCGTATAAAAACAGTATTATCGCTTAATGTCGTTCTGCGCCAGTTTATATCGGTACGGGCAGGTATGACCTTGCTGCAAGCCCGGCCCAGTA
Source organism: Alsophila aescularia (assembly GCA_946251855.1). NCBI lineage: Eukaryota > Metazoa > Arthropoda > Insecta > Lepidoptera > Geometridae > Alsophila > Alsophila aescularia. The sequence continues at coordinate 60,820,749 of OX276373.1, forward strand.
CATAATCAGCGTCTTTTGTACTTTGTTTCGTTATCACTACGGTAATAAAACTAATCGTATGGCCTGTCAGTTTGTTAAATCAATATTAATCTATAGATGATGTTACTCCAGCAACAGTGAACTGAATTTCGTTTCCGGGCTGTGTCCTGCCCACTCCCACTTAAGTTTTGCGATTCGTATACTTATATCGGACACTTTGCTTTTCCTTAGCCACTCATTGGTTTTTCTGTCCCTCAATGTAATACCCGCCAGTTTCCTTTCCATCGCTCTTTGGGCCACTTGCAACATGTGAACTATACGCCGTTCTACGGCTGGCTGTTGACAACGATATAGCCGTAAACGGCCAGTGGGACGACCCAGATGAGGTGGAAGGACGACATCAAGAAGTTGGCGGGCAGCAATTGGACTCTCACCAAAATCGAGAGTAATGGAGAAGTTTAAAGGAGGCCTACACCAATCACTTGATTGAAGAAGGCTAAAGAAGAAGAAGAAGAAAATGATGTTACTGTCTCCTAAGACGGATAATAAGAAACTGAATGAAGTGTTCAGGATGCGAAGTAGTGGATACGGTGATTTAAATAGTAAAGAGAATGTGCTGCGCAGACGCACGGATGGTGCAGGTTCGGTGCCATCAGTTACATACATATATGCTTTAAAAAAAACGTAGCGAGTTTCTTTAAATATTTATTTGTACACAACGTTACCTACATTGCCAATACACGCCTGTGTGTGTATTTCTGTGTGTCACAGAATAAACTAATAGCAGCTACGATAATACAATAGCGAGACCGGGTTCAGCAGAATCAATTGAAATCTGCTCATCAAAAACAACGTCTTATATCTCAAACAACTCGTCAAAAAAGTACTATTTAGAAATCAAAATCGATCCATGAAATGAGAAAGATTAGCGTGATATTTAATTGGATCAATACACCAAGTATCAAGACCAATATGTCTAGGAAGTTGAACAAAAGTAATGTTTTTTATAACATAAAAACATTTATCTACACTTATATCGTAAAATCTGGATTATGAACTCAAAAATGTTTATCATAAGAAAATAATAATAATTATAACACTGTTTTTTGAACTAAACGATGTTATAATATATATTTTTTTACCATTATGGCTCCGCACCTACGAGGGTTTTCGTCATTTATTGTCAATGGCAGCGCGTGTTACACTGTGGACTGGATTATGGCGCCATAATTTACTTTACATTAGTACCTAACCAAATTTATGTGATTTAATAGGAAGATCAATTGTTTTATCCTGATTAAAAATGTGACAAACATGTGAAAACAGTGTTCGTGAAGAGAATTTGACTCCACCTGACATCACGGAACAGCAACGAACATGACGAAAGAGCTTTTACCAGCAAAATCAAGAAAAGATTACGATCTTATTTTTTTCATTAAAAGTATGTTCCTATTGCGCGAGTAAAGTAGTGTATGAAACGGCACATGACTAGGTATTAAAACACTCGAGTGATACTATTAAAAAACTCGCCTACGAATCATTTTTTAAACTAACTCTCGTGTTTTAATTCCCTTCATTATGCAACCGTTTCATAAATGACTATTATATTGAGCTTTTTGTAATAGTTATATGTGCTTTATTTACAGAACTTTTTCACAAGAAGAATCCTTTCATTCATTACATTCATATAGCACTTATGGTATACGCAGCGAATACATAAAACCACTTCCGAGACGGCTGTTTTCTCCGACTTCGTTGAGAATATTCGCTCTACATGGATTAAATTTAAACAAAACACATATGAATTATGCATTAAAACCTTCCTCTTGAATCAACCTACGCCTCCGTAAAAATCAGAACAAAATCGGTTCAGTGCATTCTGAGATATTTTTGGACAGATAGATAGACGCGTTCGGTGGCTTTCTTTTACAATATGGAGTGAAGCAAGCGTCACTGCTAAAAATCAAATAGTCTGCTTTAGCCAATATTTAATACTAGTTTTCCCGCCCGCGACTTCGTCCGCTCGGATTACTATTTAATAGTAGTTTTCCCGCCCGCGACTTCGTCCGCTCGGACTACTATTTAACGCGAAAAAAAGCATCCTAGGTTCTTCTAGCATATTAAAAACCAATGCAATTGATGTTTTTTGACATACTTGTTATTTCGTTTCCATGGCAACCGTTTCTTACAGCGAGTTATCAACATTTTTCCAGTTTTCCCGTGGAAACTTACAATTTTCCGGAATAAAAAGTATATTATGTTTTATTCCAAGGTAAAAGCTATCTCCATTCGCATTCCAAGTTATCGCGTGAAAGCTCCCCAAACAAACAAACAGTCAACGTTACACTTTTATATATTGGTATGGATTTCAGAAGAGTTACCTTTCTACTATACTAAGGTATTTGAAATATTACGTTATCTATCTATTAGCTGTGCTAGAGGCTTTGCCCGCGTGGTCATTACATTTAAAAGTAACCCAGTATGGGTCATTCCAGGGCCAAAAGTGCATATAAAGTACATTTCTTCAAAATTCATTCAGCCTTTAAATAGTGTAGTATCGTTAGAGATTTATAGTTAGGTATCTAATCATCGGATTACGATACCAAGTATCCCAGTTTTTAAGTCAAACCCTAAGCTATCTAACAGTGAAAACCGCATCGCATTCGTCCAGTAGTTTTTGCGTGACGCGCGAACAAACACACAGACAAACAAACGAACAGACTAGATCCGATGATTAGATGCCGAGCTATCGATATAAATCTATTTGACGCCTGAACAAATTTTGAAGAATTGAAGTATATTGTACTTTAGAGGTAATTTTGGTTCTAAAATAACACGTAAAGGCTAATTTTAAATGAAATGACCACGCGGGCCACGGTACAGCTAGTACAACTTATACAACATCTTACCTCATGCAGTTTCTTGTGTTTCTCCAGAAGTTTATCACAATTGTACACCGTGTAACACAGCTCGCATTTATGTTTGGCCGTTATATACCACGGGTAGGTCTGACGTCTCTGGAACTCCTCCTTCATAGCCTCCGGCGTTTTCGTATACTCTATGTCGAATACTGACTCGTATTTTAACGTACTTTGGTATTTGTTTTGAATCCACGCGAGTATGTTCACCGCTTTCTGGGTCAGATATGTTTTACCTGTAACGTAACACATAATCAGATCTGATGATGATGATGAATGATGATCTTAACCAGATCTATACCTAGTTATAATAAAGGCACTATCAAAAAGTCTGGACAATGAAGATAATTAAAAAAGTAGTGGGGACCTGAAATAAGCTACTGAAAAGCTAAATAAGCTGGGTTATAACTAGCCCTGCCAAAAATAACATTATGTAGTGTTAGAATGTGCATAACAAGGCCTTAAATTTGATACCCATATCGTAAAATAAGAAGTTTTTTTTCGCCTTGGAGCCTTAATACCAACATATTAATAATATAATATAAATATAATATTTTTTTCCAATAAGAATAGCCTATGTTACTCTACGGGATTTAAAGATTCTAACAATACGCCCCAAGTCTAAATCTGTTCAGGCATTTAAAAGTTATGGTGGAATAAAGAAACTCACATACATACAAACAGATGAACCCTAAAAACATTACACTCCTTGTTTTGGGCAGTCGTGTAAAAAGTACTATATGTGCTACTCTATGACCTAAAATACCAATATACCATATGATCCAATGATTAACAAAGATCAAAATTCCTTCGGACATCATAAAGTTTTTCATCGATTGCTCGCCTTCTACTCTTCGGGATGAGATACCAAGTACTGCAGTCTTTATGTAAAACCATGAGCTATCACAAATAAAAAAGGTAGACACGATTTGAACATAATTATGTTATATTATTGTTCAGTAGCTTATTTTAATTACCCTAGACCACATTTTTTTTATTATTATCTTTGTACAGACATGTGTTGCTTTACCGCTGGAGCGCGACTGGCTACAGCTGTTCACCACCAAAAAAAAAGAGTGCTCTTGGTCACAGTTGTAGCCACCCAGAAAAATAAAGGAATTTATTAATTTGTTTATTATATTTATTTCAAATTTGGGTGGTGTAAATGCTCTGTATTTGGTTTAAAGTACTAGTTTAATCATGTGGTAATTAAAATGCCAAAGCCCAAAAAAAGAGTCATATCACCTTTAAAAAATAAATTATACTGAGACTCACGATTCGGAAGAAAAAAAATTGACTATAAAAAAATATGCATTTATTTCAGGTATTACACAAGACCCATAAACAAAAATAAATTAAAACTACTTAAACATAAACCGTCATTGCAGCGATATGTCTGTCGCTACAATGTCGAATATAAGGACAATCCAACCTCCCCGCTAACATAGCCAAAACGGTATAGGAGCTGGCCCGCACCCTGCGCACCAATGACGCGGCTCGCTTGCGCATGGTCGCGTGGAAGCAGCTGGTGCGCGCCTCCGCGAACATGCCAGAGGCGCTGCAGAAGCGGGGCAGCCTCAGCACCGCTCTGAATGCGTTATTGTATTGGACGCGGAGGACGCTGTAGGTCGCTGTAGGACTATGAAATATTTTGCAAATTCTGCAAATATGCCGCAAATTTATGTGATTACAAGTGTTATATATTGAAATTATCGTTGTCAACCTCTATCGATTATAAAAGTATAGATTGATAACTTTTGTTTGTCTGTTCGCGCATCACGTTATTACTACTGAACCGATTAAAATGTGGTGTTCTTTGATGGATAGCGTAAGTTTTGACTTACAACCTGGTTTATTTTGCATCTCAATCCGAGGAGAAGAATCCGAATAATCGATAAAAAATATTTGACGGCAAAACAAATTTTGCAGAGATTTTGTATTTTGTAGGTACTTTAGGTCCTGGAATAACACATAGGTTACTTTTAACACAGAGCTAACTGACCACGCGGGCAAAGCCGCGGGCACAACTAGTTAAAAAAACACAAATATAAACTTGAACTACAATTTATCAAGCATACATTTTGAATTGGTGTTGTAGTCAATCGATCGGCAAAGCGTCAACCTTTTATGTTAAAATACCTCGCACAAGAACGAAGCGTTACGCTTCTTCATTTTTATAAGAACTGCAAAGGAGTGGAATGCCCTGCCCTGTCAGTGTTTCCGGTTTATAACCCAGGTGTGTTCAAGTCAAGAGTGAATAGTTATCTACAAGGCAAGCGTGATACACCTTCGACCACATCATGGCTGTCCATCGGGTGAGATCGTGGTCAAAAGATTGCCTAGACCGTAATAAAAAATAATATATATATATATTGCAAAACTAAAAAAAAACTGATTATGTCGAGAAGATAACGCCCATGCGCACAAAGGCGTTTTCTTTTCAACGTAACCGCCAAGTATTAATGCGTCCCATTTTACACCAAATGCCCAACGTCATAAAGTTGAACTTTCATCATCAATCTGTGTTCGTCCACTGCTGGACTCTCCTGATGAACGCACAGAGCCCGGTCTTCGGCTCTTCTCATCCAGTTTCTGTCAGTCTGTTCAGTTTCGTCACTCCACTTATAGCCGGCGGGCGTCCTACACTACGTTTGCCAAGACGCGGTCTAAACTCGAGCAGTTGTCCGTCCTTCTACAAATGTAATCAGCCCATTGCTTGCTAATCCTTTGAGCAATGTCGGTGTCTTTGGCTCTCTGTCGGATAATCAGAATTCGAATTTTATTCTTCAGAGAAACCCTGAGCATAGCTCTTTCCATAGCTCGCTGAGCGACTTTGAATTCGTGAACAAGTACCACTGTGAGTGTCCACGTCTCGGCTCTGTATTACTATGTACGTCTTCAGGCACTGCAATAGATGATAAGAAGACCTCACTTAATTTTTCGAATGCCGCCCTACCCAACTGAACTGCTGGCTTCTCTATCGAAGTTGTTTGTACCCAATTGCAAAGTCTGCCCGAGCTAGAAATATTCCTTAACAACTTCGAGGTTCAAAATTCATAAATACTGATCTCGCTTGTCTAAGTTCATCCCCAGACCGATTTGTCGAGATGCATCAGCGGGCCGTTCAGCATTCGCTCAAGTTCCTCCAGCGATTCCGCTATAAGGACTATGTCATCGGCAAATCTTAAGTGTGAGGTGTACTCGCCGTTTATATTTAAATGCACTTCTCTTTCCAGTACTTTCTTAAACATATCTTCCAAGGCGTTCGTTAAAAAGGCGAAATTGGCTTGACGCAAAACCAAGCGACTCGAGATACGCACGGCACTCCAACTGACTGGGGGACCCTACCGCCATTTCTAGGTTAAACCCGCTTCAGCAAACATGAGCAGAAGCTGGTGTAAATATAAAAGAAAACTAGCTTTCGCAAGCGACTTCATCCGCGCGGACAAGTTTTCGCGAAAAAAGCAACATTAAAGTTCATCTAGGATATTAAAAACCAATGCAAAAGTATAGCACCAACGCCCTTGATGCTTTTTGACAGACTTGTTATTATTTAGTTTCCACGGCAACATGCCATTCCGTTCCTTACAGCGAGTAATCGATATTTTCCAGTTTTCCTGTGGCAAATTACCCTTTTCCGGTACAGTACCTATTTACAAAGTTTCATCAAAATCGCATCAGCCGTTTTGTCGTGAAAGCTCCCCAATCAAACAGACGTTTCACTTTTATATATTGGTTTGTTTGTTTGTCGTATGAGGTAGTGCTGGCCTCTGATGTCAGAGTTTTTCAGGCCGCCCGAGGGCCTCTGACATGGCTTAACGACTGCTATTAATCAATAACAGCCGGGACCGACCGCTTAACGTGCCCTCCGAAGCGATGGAAAACCGCACATAACTCAGTGTAAAGTCATTGGTGCGGAGCTTAGGTTTTGAACACGGTATCGTTGGATTCTAAATTGCACCATAGAACCGTTAGGCCACCATCGCTCTATATATTGGTGTGGATAGTATACATACGTACCGTTGATAGCTTTCCAAAGTAAATCCCTCAGGTACTGGGAGGCCCTGCCGTCGAGGCACTGCAGTATGTGATCCTTGTCTATGGCGACACCTTTGTCCGACTGTAGCTCCCCACGGCCTTCAGATGACTCGAACTTGGCTTTCAGGTTATCTTTTAACGCCCTGTCAACATATGTTTGTTCTTAAGAAGAGAGTATATATAGAAAAAAAACACTTATCTACACCCAAATTATTATTTTTATATAAAGTTGATTCTTTAATTAACTACGCATATACGTCCTCATTTTTCTATTTTTTTCAATAATTCCGACGTTATAAGTTTTTTGCGCTTGACAAATTAAAAATGCTCTTTTTCATAAGAAAAATCAATCTTAAAAAAAACGTATATGCGTAGATTATACAGGTTGTCCAGTGAACAGTTTGAACAAACATAGTTTCTGAACGAAATACGTGAGAGGGGCGCGGGGGGCGTCGTCGAAAGCGCAAGCGCTGCGGATTTTTTAGTAGCCATGGAGCAGTGGAGTGGAGAGCACCGCGCTTTTTCCATCGAGGCGTACATTTCGAGTGGTTATTCGCTGTCTGAAGCACACCGTCGATTTAATAATCGTTACGGTATTCGTCGATTACGTGATGGACTATCGATCAACCTCATTCAGTCATGGGCAGCAAAGGTCAGAGCTACAAAATCAACATTAAATATACCCAGACCAGGACCTATACCAACAGTAGCCACGGACGAAAATGTTGATCGTGTTATGGTTTCTGTCACTGAAAATCCCCGTTTATCACTTCGTGCACGTTCATCGATATTGGGAATTACGAAATCAACTTTACAGGTTATAATGCGAAAAAAACTCAAGTTCCATCTGTATAAAATTCAAATCGTTCAAGATTTACATGATTCTGACTTTGCATTAAGAAAAAACTTACGCGGAGGTGATGTTATTGAGATTTCGTTCTGCTACTCGGATGGGTAACATATTCTTTAGTGACGAAGCTCACTTTCACCTCGGAGATATGTGAATAAGCAAAATTTCCGTTACTGGGATGTCTGCAACCCAAGACAAATGCATCAAGAGCCTTTACATAAACCTAAAGTTACAGTCTGGTGTGCATTGTCTGCATCTGCAATCATAGGGCCTTATTTCTTTGAAAACCAACGTGGCCAAACTGTAACTGTGAATTCGGAGAGATATACGGAGATGATAAATTACTTTTTTAGACTGGAACTACAGAACAGTCCAAACTTCAACCAAAACACGTGGTTCCAGCAGGACGGGGCCACAGCTCATACTGCTAATGTGTACATGAATGCAGTGCGGCAGTTATTTCCAGAAAAAAACATATTCCGAAACGGCACCATACCGTGGCCACCCAGTTCACCAGATTTAAGCCCATGTGACTTTTTCTTATGGGGATACTTAAAATCTGTTGTTTACAAAACAAATCCGAGCACAGTGACATAACTCAAAGGAAATATTCGAGCTGAAATCAGCAGGATTCCCCAGTCGCTCTGTAAACGCGTTTTTGAAAACATGCGTAACAGACTTGAAGAGTGTGTCAGGCTCGATGGCCGCCATTTGGAGAACGTGGTTTTAAAAAAAATGAAATCCGCATTTGTTGTTTTTAAATTACTATAAACATACTTTGTATTAGATGTGTAGTTTTTTTTTTACAATTTTTCGAACCTTGAAATCTGCCACTGGACACCCTGTATTATATCCAAGCGATTGACACTAAAAACAAAAGATTCTACCACAATTTAGGGAGTAAGAAGTGCCCCCAAATCACCAAACTGTACTACCAAACTGTAAAACCTATAATTAGCAGCTGTATCGGTCGTATCGAGAATCGTGGGGAGGAGGTGAGGATAGCAATAGCTCGTTCAACCTCATGCAGCTTCAAACGGAGGGTGAACTGCCTCCCGGTGCCTTCAACATTAATAGTTACTTCAATTTTCTAAATTATTCTAAACGCAGGTAGCAATGACCATTATAGGAGATACTGGGATGTACATATTGTAGAGATTATATTCTTTAATCTAAACTCAACTTATTTTTTAACGGCTTGTGTGGGTTCTTGTCGCATTGCAATCCACGAAACCGGCGATGTTAGGCAGAAACGTCAAATTTGACATAAGGCTCACAGTAAGTTCAATAAGGCGGCAACAATGACGTCATACGTATCATCACACGCGATATCGTTAGTCTGTCGTTGGCGCGCTTACGCTGAATCGGACCGTTTATGAGCGCGATAATATTGATTATGGCCTGATTCGGACCGTGCCGCTAGTTTACGAAGATTACTTCAACAGACTATCCTCTTAAAAGGTCGGCGGACAATGAGTTGCGCATACGAACATAATACCAAAATCAATATCAGGTCCCCAATCATATTTTTACCCGACTACTGCGATGCAAGGGAAGGTTAATGAGTTTAACAGTCTAAGTATGTATCTATGTATGTGGTTATGTGTATGTTCTACCACAGCGTCGCCCTTATTGGTTTTATTTTGACAAGCGAGGTGTCAATCGATTCGTCTTCAGGTATAGAGTGCCAAAGTCAACTTTTTTACCCTTCCCTTGCTTCGCTGTAGTCGGGTAGGCAGTAATCGTTAACTTACTTTAGTTGTTGGTCTACTGCGGGTGATCCATCGATATTAATTATATTATCACAATTGTCCTTCCCTTGCTTCGCCGTAGTCGGGTAGGCAGTAATCGTTAACTTACTTTAGTTGTTGGTCTACTGCGGGTGATCCATCGATATTAATTATATTATCACAATTACCCTTCCCTTGCTTCGCCGTAGTCGGGTAGGAAGTAACCGTTAACTTACTTTAGTTGTTGGTCTACTGCGGGTGATCCATCACTATTAATTATTTTATCACAATTACCATTCCCTTGCTTCGCCGTAGTTGGGTAGGCAGTAATCGTTAACTTACTTTAGTTGTTGGTCTAATGCGGGTGATCCATCACTATTAATTATATTATCACAATTACCCTTCCCTTGCTTCGCCGCAGTTGGGTAGGAAGTAACCGTTAACTTACTTTAGTTGTTTGTCAACTGCGGGTGATCCATCGCTATTAATTATATTATCACAATTAGCCTTCCCTTGCTTCGCCGTAGTTGGGTAGGAAGTAACCGTTAACTTACTTTAGTTGTTGGTCTAATGCGGGTGATCCATCACTATTAATTATATTATCACAATTACCCTTCCCTTGCTTCGCCGTAGTCGGGTAGGCAGTAATCGTTAACTTACTTTAGTTGTTGGTGTACTGCGGGTGATCCATCACTATTAATTATATTATCACAATTACCCTTCCCTTGCTTCGCCGTAGTTGGGTAGGAAGTAACCGTTAACTTACTTTAGTTGTTGGTCTAATGCGGGTGATCCATCACTATTAATTATATTATCACAATTACCCTTCCCTTGCTTCGCCGTAGTCGGGTAGGCAGTAATCGTTAACTTACTTTAGTTGTTGGTCTACTGCGGGTGATCCATCGATATTAATTATATTATCACAATTACCCTTCCCTTGCTTCGCCGTAGTCGGGTAGGAAGTAACCGTTAACTAACTTTAGTTGTTTGTCTACTGCGGGTGATCCATCACTATTAATTATATTATCACAATTACCCTTCCCTTGCTTCGCCGTAGTCGGGTAGGCAGTAATCGTTAACTTACTTTAGTTGTTGGTCTACTGCGGGTGATCCATCGATATTAATTATATTATCACAATTACCCTTCCCTTGCTTCGCCGTAGTCGGGTTGGAAGTAATCGTTAACTTACTTTAGTTGTTGGTCTACTGCGGGTGATCCATTACTATTAATTATATTATCACAATTACCCTTACCTTGCTTCGCCGCAGTCGGGTAGGCAGTAATCGTTAACTTACTTTAGTTGTTGGTCTACTGCGGGTGATCCATCACTGTTAATTATATTATCACAATTACCCTTCCCTTGCTTCGCCGTAGTTGGTTAGGCAGTAATCGTTAACTTACTTTAGTTGTTGGTCTACTGCGGGTGATACATCGATATTAATTATATTATCACAATTACCCTTCCCTTGCTTCGCCGTAGTCGGGTAGGAAGTAACCGTTAACTTAATTTAGTTGTTGGTCTAATGCGGGTGATCCATCACTATTAATTATATTATCACAATTACCCTTCCCTTGCTTCGCCATAGTCGGGTAGGAAGTAACCGTTAACTTACTTTAGTTGTTGGTCTACTGCGGGTGATCCATCACTATTAATTATATTATCACAATTACCCTTCCCTTGCTTCGCCGTAGTCGGGTAGGCAGTAATCGTTAACTTACTTTAGTTGTTGGTCTACTGCGGGTGATCCATCACTATTAATTATATTATCACAATTACCCTTCCCTTGCTTCGCCGTAGTTGGGTAGGAAGTAACCGTTAACTTACTTTAGTTGTTGGTCTAATGCGGGTGATCAATCACTATTAATTATATTATCACAATTACCCTTCCCTTGCTTCGCCGTAGTCGGGTAGGCAGTAATCGTTAACTTACTTTAGTTGTTTGTCTACTGCGGGTGATCCATCGCAATTAATTATATTATCGCAATTTTCTTCTATATCCTCCATATCTTTAACTAAAATTGTAAAAAAATGCTTCAAGCTTTTCGTAGTTCGGTTATGTATACTTTTCTTCTTAACAACTTTACTTTTCTTGAATTTCTGAATAGTATTGCCACTCTGTAGCAATATCTTTTCATAATTGTCGTTTATTGAATCTAATTCAGCGTTTATGTTTTCCATTTCGGCGATAATTTTGTTTGCTGTTTTCCATTCTTCGTTTGTATCATCATCTGTAACCTCTTCGCTTTGAACTGTCTCATCGTTAGTGACAAAGTCATCTTCGGAAAGAGTTATGTTGGCTAATTCATCAAGAGACTGCTTCTTCGTTGTTTCTCTTTTAATTCTTTTATTTTCTTTAACTGTGTCATCATTGTCATCACTGTCAATGTTAGTGTCATCTAAAGCCTCATCTATTTCACGGAAATCGTCGCTGTTTATGCTAGAGTCCGTTTCAATATCATCATCATTGTTTGAGTTAGTGAAATCTACACTATTATCTGTTTTAATATTGGCACTGTTTATTGTAGTGTCATCTTTATATTCCATTATTTCAGTAACATCTTTAATTTGCATGTTATTCTCTGGTACTTCGATATTTTTACTGTCAGAATAGTGTTCTGGTATAATTTCAAGAAATGGTTCAGTCACATCTTCAGTTTTAAGAACATCTTGTAAATTCAGTTCTTGTGAATATTCTTCACAGTTAATTTCAATTTTTATGTCTTTCAACAGAATTGGTTTTTCTGCTAGTCCCTGAAAATTATAATGATGTCAACAAGAACAAGAAATAAGTTCAAATACTAAAATCCGACTACAGTCGGGTAAAAAGTAGCCTATGACACTCTTGCGATGAAGATGAATCGATTGATATCACGCTTTTCAAAATCGGATCAAGTTTTTAGTTTGAACACATAACCCTTCCTTTGCTTAGCCGTAGTCGGGTAAAAAAATAGCTTATGACACTATACCTGAAGAAGAATCGATTGATGCCTCGCTTGTCCAAATTGGACCAATAGGAGCGACACTATTTGCACTTTTATTTTGACTTGTAAAAGTGCTATTATTTTTGCCTATTTACAATAAAATACTTTGACTTTGACTTTATTGTGGAACATCCACATACCCACATACATTAACTGTTAAACTCATTAACCTTCCCTTGCTTCGCCGTACTCAAGTAAAAAGAGTACACGTTAGTCCCATAACAAATACGGTAATGAATTTGATATTCAATATAATGTAAAGTATTGGGAAGTGGAATGAAAACAGGTGAGCCAAGGCAGTCACCAAACGGTATCCAAGAGATGAGCTGACACTTGGAGGCAGACCACCAGCCTGATGGTCATACGATATTGTGAAATATGTTTGAGGCCAATGCACGAGACAGGACCGGCATGACTGGCGAGAACGTGAGGAGGCCTATACTCAGCAGTGGGTGGATACCATCTGATTGAGGAAGCAATGTATTTTTTTTCAATTTTGAATTTTGTCACTGTAAGATGAAAAAAAAGAGTGTTACAGTAGTCGCATTTGATGTGTATACTCAAGCACCTCGCTCGCTCATTGCTCAACTGAACTACTTCATCTGATCTTACTTTTCGACAGAAAACCGTATGCCTGGATAGCTCAGCTTGCAAACGCTCGGCTAATAATCTGAAGTATAGGAGTTCTATTCCCGGCTGAAGTGTTTACATTTTGCACTTAACATTTTATGATGACGTCTAGCTTAAGACCAGGCTCTGCTTTTAAGGGTCGTTTGCATAAATATACTGGTTCAACCTCAAACTTGATAAATGTGAAACTTAATATATATATATATATATATGTTTTTGAGATCTTTATCTCTCTAAGACTAAGAAAAATAAATGATTAACATGAAAACATGAGTAACAGAATTTCATTCGATACATTTTCTTATCAAAAATTATGTTATTTTCGGTAATATTTTCATTTTTCTACTCAACGCTTTAAGTTTTATCTCGAAAGTAAAGAACAATGGCGAACTCCCATACATGCTTTTATGTCAGTCAAATTCACAGTGTCTTTAGACAAAAAATATCGCTAGTAATTCAGCATCATTTCCTGAGATTGTTAGTCTAAGATATATTTTATGGGGAGGCCAGGAATAATTGTTATTAGGCTTCAAAGTTTTATAGGTTATGTTACTGTTAATGACCTTTGAAACAAGTCTTAGAGATATTAATGATTTTATCCGCTTAATTAGGTAGGCAAGTAAGTACTTATGCGTGATAAATATAATGTTTCAAGATATTGTAGGTACCTACCTATTCAATTACCCTCCTAGGGCCGTATTAATAAACCGACCTCAACTCTGAGAGCGCTATTGAGAGCGATCTCAAGATGCTAATCTAATTAATTAATAAACATATCTTAAGCTGTTGATTGAGATGCCGTAATCAGCGGAGTTAGTGTTTAATAATAAATCAATCTCGACTCTCAAGAGCGCACTTGCGATGTGCTTTGAGATGCAGAATGTTGAGTGCAGTCGATCCGTGACTTGAGAGCGTGATTGCCAGTTGCTAGAATCAAGGATTTCGAAAATATTATGTCAGAAGTTGATAATTATAATTATATTAACCATCATTATAGGAATATTTTTATATTCCTCTGGAAATAAACAAATTTATTTGGCATGATTGCGAAAAGATCCGAAGATTTGGTAGATATCAGAACCTGGCGAGGTCCCGCTGAAGGCTAAAAAGATCCGAAATCGTAACCAAAGAATACGCGCTGGAAATACTGCATGGCTAATCAACGAATTTTTATTTTCATAATTTATAGTTATTTGTTGATGAATTGCGTTAAGTTCTTTAATAGATAGTGTAACTTTGAAAATATATACAAATATTATGGCTTACATCCTTTTTACAAAAAAACTAAAGTAAGGTTATGATAATTATGTACGTAACATGTAACATTACGTTTAATATAATCGCATTTAATTTAATTCAACTACATCGAAGTAATAAATTTTAAAATTACGCTATGTCTTATTTGAGTAAAAACCGAACTTTCACTACAGAAAATAAATCGTTCATTCGTAGTTAATTCAATCTTGCTCTCAAGTTCTGGTTCGTGACGTAGCATCGTGAGATGCGGCTCTTGAAAGCGACATGATCTGAGATGCTCTTGAAATGTATGTCTTTATTAATCAGCGACGATCTTAAGATGCTGATCACAACTTGAGAGCGTATCAGTTGATATCGCACTTGAGAGGTCAACCAAGAGCGATTTATTAATACGGGCCCTAGTGTAACAGACTAGGCTTTTGAATAAAAAATATTTTTAATCTGTTACTGCCTAGCGAGATTACAAACCAATATATTTAGATATGTTGCTGCTGTTTCATGTGCAGGGAAACGGTTGTCTACTACCTTGTTACGAGTGCGCATGCACTGTATGCGCGTGTTCGTGCGCTTGGTAGCTTTTTCGCGCGCGAGGTAGTAGATAGCACAATTTTTTTATTTTTTTTATTCTCAAAATTTTTAAGGGACTTTAGTCACTTAGTGACTATGTCAGCCCCGTATACATTACATTTGTACCTACATTCAAACAATATCGTAAATCATAGCATATAGAGCCCTGGCCGCATCGCAAGTAGGTGCAGCCAGGATGACCTGAAATATACCGATATCCTGTATGTTTAGTTCAAACTTGTTGATCATATATGTTCTCATAGACTCGCTCCGTGCACACTCTACCAGAAGGTGGTAAACATCTTCTGGGACCCCGCACGATGTACAGTTAGGGGAATCTGCCCTCCTCATAAGATATAGGAACTTGTTGAGTGGCATGTGTCCGGAGCGAAGTCTATGTGCTATCACCATATGATGTCTCTTCAACGTACTGTTTGAGCACCATTGTATTCGAGACGGTTCCTACAACAATTCCTTACACAAAATATTTTATTTACAGAAACCTTTGTTTCTTTCGTATTTATTGTTCAATACTTTAACCAACACGCCCTACGTACTATTATTACTTTCACGACCTGGATGACTGGTAGATAATGCTGTTTAGGATTACGTCCTTCCTTGTACTTACACTATTTTTTGTGCAAAACAATTAAATAAATTAGCATACCCTATTATAACTACAATTCTTTACACTTTCTCCATAAACTATAATGCTGAATGCATTATAGTTTATGGAGAAAGTGTAAAGAATTTAGAATTGTAAGAATTGTATTCCCTTTGCTACGAGTATAATGTTTTCTATAGAGGTTTTATATTGACGTACCATTTTGTCTATAGCACAGTCTATATTATTATTGTTTATCGCAAGGAGGTTGAATTACGTTTACTGTTAAAAGATTTAACGCCAGTAAGCGTAATTCAACCTTCTTTGGTTTAAAAAACTGGGTGGGAAGTATACTGTGTTGACAATTTTGACGTCCAAACCGGAAACGTCATTGTATTATATATATATATATTGTTTCACCCGTTGGGCAGGCAACAGGCCGGATAAATATTGCAGGAAGGAAATTAAGTTACAATTTCATGTTTTTTTAAATTGATTTGTTAACTAGGCTTTTTCTAGCTTACCGGCTATGTTGAAAAAAAATTGAAAAATAATTACTTAAGTTCTGTAGAAATGATATGTCAAGACGCTGCATGATTTATCGCATAAAATTCCACCTATGTTCTTTCACAGCAAGAAAATAGAGTTTATTATCTAATGCTTAGACAAAATTTATCTAACTAAATTATTAGCCTGCCAATAAAATAAATAACCTTTGAGACATACATCATTTAGTTCCGAGCTAAATTGTGTGTTCAAACAGCGCTAGCGATATTTAACCTTGTTACGCAGGCACTTCAGTGCTTATTGCGGGTGGCGGATGGTCGATTGTAGGGTAGGTGGCAGGGGAGTGGGGAGTGGGAAAATGTAACCTTGGACCCTGGCCTTAATAAGCACCGCGTGTGCTCATTAGTCAAATCAAACAGCGCGTGCTTCCCGGATTTCTGTTGCACTTCCGGTTACACATTGGTTACGCTTTTCACGAAACCACTCCCATAGATTGCAGGAAAGCGAACGGAAAGATGTTACACATCAAACACATGATACAAAAATAACAGATGTTTATACCTGATTACTGCCGGTATCCTGATTATTATCAATAAAAAGAAATTTCTGCGGCTGCAATGCACTAGTTGTTGATGGCCTGGGCACGTTTATTCTTGTCACCGATGGCCTTGGTACTTTTACAGCGGACACTGACCCCCTTGGTACATTTACACTTGTTCCTGATGGCTGCAGTGTATTTATATTTCTTGACGTTTCTGGCTTCACTGTGCTTGGAGTGCTATTATTTGACGATAGTTTTGGTTCTTCGTCAATGTAGAACACTTTGCTGTTAATCGGCATCCAAGTCCCAAGAGCGCTCTGGGGCAGAAGTGTGTACAGCAGGTTCAAGGGCATCTTTCCCTGGAAATGTGGCTTTTTTAAACGACTTTAAAAATGTGGAGGTTATCAAGTTTACGTACGTATGTATGTTATGTTGTTGAAAATTAATAAAATTCACATATGCAGACGGGCCGCAGCCCGCAGTGCGTGTCGGGATCTAACGGCGTGAACTCCTGAGGGAGACTGTCGAATACGCTCGAAACCTAGCTCGATGATTTCGAAAATAAACACGCATAGTGAGTCCTGCTAACATAGAAATTATGTTAGCAGGATTGAAATAAAATGATTGATAATATTTTAATTATAATAACATTGATTTTAATAACGTATTTTAAAAGCTTTTATTTAACTTCACTTGTATGTATGTATGTATGTATTTCTGTCTGTCCTGGAATCTTGCAATTCAAATTTCGAGCACTTCCTGATTGGCTATCCGGCTGAAACTTTCATGGTAGCTCACAAACCGATGAAAAAGCAATAAAAAAAAGACGTTAAATGAGACACAACAAAAAATATAAAATAATGAACAAAAAAAAAAGCTACAAAGAAACAAATGAAAGGTGACGTTTATTTAAAAAAAAAACAGTGAATGCTTCTTTTTTAAATTATACGAGTACTTATTTTTATTATTATAAGTATTTTTCTCAAACTCTTCTTGGTCCCATACTGAGCTGCTCTCATTGAAATTGTAACCAAATCAGTACAATTTACTCCTATCATGTAGGTAGGGTAGGTGTGGAGAAGAAAATATTACTCCTATCATGTAGGTAGGGTAGGTGTGGAGAAGAAAATATTACTCCTATCATGTAGGTAGGGTAGGTGTAATGAAGAAAATATAAAAAAATTGTAGTTGATCGACTGGAGGAAATCTATTAGAGGAGAGTGGCTTGAGTAAAGATCTCATCGAAATGTTTTCAACTTTATGTAACGGCATCACCTGCTTCTGTAGGACGCATGTTTCGGGCATTTGTCTTAGTACAGTCACAATCAAGAAATTGATAGGAAAATGCTTATTTTTTTTGGTCAATATCTTTTATACTTTTAATAAAGCAATAAGAACGAAAAAGTCTGTACAAATTAGATAAAAAAAAAAATGGTCTAGGAGACTTAAAATAAGCTACTGAATATGAATAAAACATTTCTTAAATCATGTCGGTCTGTTTGTCTGTATGTTTGTTCGCGCATCACTTAGAAACTAGTGGTGACTTCGATGCGGTTTGACAAACGAGCTTTTACCAGAAAAATCAAGGAAATATTACACGACATATTTTTAATGTCGTTATAAGACTTTTTATATCATTAAAAGTAAGTTCATATTGCATGAGTGTAGATAAAGAAGTGTATGAAACGGCACATAACTAGGTATTAAAACACTCGAGTGAATAAACTCACTCGAGTGTTTGAATACCCCTTTTTATGCAACCGTTTCACAAACTACTATAACTATTTCTTTCTTAATCCATTGCTAGGCTTCTACTCATCGCAATGAGATACAAAGAAGACCAATTTTAAGTCAAATTCTAAACTATCCAAACGTGGAAACCGCATTTCAATTGGTTCAGATTTTACGCGATGCGCGAATAAGCAGACAGACAGGCACCACTCACACACGTAATTTAAAAACGGGTTACATTATTGTTCAGTAGCTTATTGTCCACTAGACTCTAGTTTTTTTATAAAATCTTTATTTTTTACAGACTTTTTGTTACTTACTGCTTACTTTTAAGTATAGAGATACAAAAACAATTGACGCTCAAACCCATTTTTACTTACATCTTTTTTCTTTTTCCATTTCTGCAGAATGTTAATGGCCAATATACATTTCTCTTTGAAGTTGTACAGCTTCCTTAAGAGATGTCCACATTCCATGCAGAATTTAGAGCCTCTCGGACCAAACTGAAACAAACAGATTAAAAAAATAACTGCCACGATATATAAACACTATTGTGAATGCCACAAAAATTAACCAAACTTAGAAACAATTGTCAAAGATGTGTAAAAAAGGGTGGTCTTATTTCTAAGAGCAATCTCTTCCAGGCAACTTTTGGATGGAGAGGATCGGATGAATTGCACTCTAGTAACAATCACAAATAAAAGAAAAATATAGTTCCCGACCCCCCACTATAGCTAAAAAGCATCTCAATCACATCAGTTTTCAAACATAAAAACCGCATCAAAATCGGTCCATTTGTTTGGAATCTACGATTCTCACCCCTATGCCCCCCTCCCCCTCCATTATAGCTAAGAACCATCTCATTTACCTCACCAAAACTTCCGCCAATCCTTGAGATAAAAATATCTTCCTTAATATAGTAATAACAGCCCCACTGGCTGTCAATTACCACCAAGAATGTCTTTCCTTGAAAAGGGCCAGCAAAATCCACATGTAAACGACTCCAAGGCTTTTCATTTGCAATCCAGGTCTGCGGGTCTCTTGGTGGATTGTTCCTTACTAACTGGCATAGTTCACACTCAGCCACAAGTGTTTCAATTTGTCTGTCCATGTCTGCCCACCAAACATAACCTCTAGCATACGCCTTAGTTTGGACGATCACCGCATGTGGGGTATGTAATAATTGTAGTACTTCACGTTGGAGGGACGCTGGTACACTGACCCTGTTGCACCACAGTAAACAATCTTTACTATGTGAAAGGGCCTTTCTATGAGTCCAACATGGTTGTAACCTTGGGTCACTATTACGGGGTGGCCAACCATGCAATACATGGAACATGACTTTCCGTAGCACTGAATCCCTCTTGTTTCCGCTGCTATTCTAGTCACATCTAAATCCTAGCACTCCGGAGATTCTTCCAGCAACAAAACTTCCTTTAGAGACTCCTCGGTCGATCTCGACGCTGTAAGTGCAGTCCATCTACTGAGAGCATCAGCATTAGCGATTGCCTTTCCAGACCTGTGTTTAATGGTGTCATGTAACAGCCTAACTTCAAGGACCATCGTAGCATCCTTGGAGAAATTTGGTCTGGGATCGGTTTCATAGGATTGAACAATCCTACCAGTGGTTTATGGTCAATGATTATACAGAATTTACGGCCTGCTAAGAAATCATGGAACTTGGTGATCCCAAACATAATGGCTAGAGCTTCTTTATCAATTTGACCATATTGTCTTTCATGTGGTTGCATTGTCCGACATGCCATCATCACTGGCCGTTCTACAACGTCATCCATGACATGGGCAATTATCGCACCTAATCCATACTCTGATGAGCCAACTCATACCCCACCAAGGTGAGATCGGATGAAATCAAATCTTTGGCCTTCTCAAATGATATTTGCTCGGTGTCACTCCAACACCACTGCCTCTTAGATTCCAACAGCCGGTATAAAAGTTCCAGTAATGTTGCTTTGTCTGGTAGGAATTTCTCATAGAAATTATAGTCCTAGAAAGGCACGCAAAGTCTGTTTGTTAGTGGGAGCTGGTTTCTCTTTAATCTCTTTTACCTTTGCTGGAGATAATTCAGCATCAATCATATGTCCAAGAAAAGTGATACTATCAGGTGCAAAGATACATTTATTCACATTTAGAGTGAAACCCATTTCCTTTATGTTGGACAAAACTTTACGCAGTCTCTGGTTATGTTCCTCCATATTATTGCCCATAATGTCCACATCATCGAGCAGGCAAGCTACTCCCTCCATATTCTCTAGAGCCGAGGACATTAGATGCTGAAACATTCCTGG
Source organism: Alsophila aescularia (assembly GCA_946251855.1). Taxonomy (NCBI): domain Eukaryota; kingdom Metazoa; phylum Arthropoda; class Insecta; order Lepidoptera; family Geometridae; genus Alsophila; species Alsophila aescularia. Next base: position 60,841,393 of record OX276373.1, read on the forward strand.
TGCTGCACTGACACCAAAGGCAAGGCGGTTCATTTTCATTAGTCGAAGGGGAGTATTGAGAGTCAGCAGCTCTGCTGTGTCACTGTCAACCTTCACTTGTGTATACGCTTGCTTCAAGTCTAATTTACTGAATATGCGGCCTCCACTTAACTTCACAAATGCCTCCATTGATGTAGGAAGTGGATAAGTATCAACATCAATGGCCGCATTAACCGTGGCACAATAATCCCCACAAATACGGAGTGAATTATCCTCCTTCTTCACAACCCTTATTGGTGAAGCCCACTTTGAGTATTTGACTGGAGTCAAAACACCATCTTCAATCATCCATTGCAACTCTTCATTCACTTGTTGCTTCTGTGGAAACGGCACTGGATGTGCTTTCAAATATCTAGACAGTGCATCAGCTCGAACATGTAATGAAACTTCAGGGCCGGCCCTTATACTCCCCAAGCAGAGTCTATTTCCATCGACAACTTCACCCCACCAATGACACAAACAAACTACCCGATGTAATAGATTTTTTCATCTGCAAAGGGATGTCACAATATTTTACCTCAACTAACTCCTGTTTAGACGGCTCCTCTAATCACACTCCCGTGCTGCTAACAATCAGCACAACACTTCTAGAGTATGAATCAGCCCCAAAACTATACAACAAGTACACCGACTGGGACTCATTTGGCGACATTAATGAAAGGAGACTCAATCTCAAAGTGGCATTAAAGACACCCGAGGATATAGAAGAGGCAGCTACCATCTTTACAAACCTGGTTCAAATCGCTTGCTGGTCAACAACTCCAATCAGACCTGTCAACAACCCCAGGCATAACTCTGTCCCCTGGGAAATAGGAACCAAAATCATGGAAAAAAGGCGATTACCCAGAGTATGGCACTGCAGTAGACACCAGAAAGACAAAACATCATACAACAAAGCGGCAGCTGAACTGAAGGAAATAATAAGCAAGTCTAGAAATGCAACGCTAGAACACAGACTGCAGTCACTTACAGCTACCAAATCAACCAACTACTCCCTGTGGAAGGCAACGTCAGACTTAAAACAACCAAAGACTACCCGAACACCACTTAGACTAGAAGAAAACAAATGGGCCAGAACAGCACAAGAAAGGGTAGATGCATTCGCGGATCACCTATCTAATGTGTTTAAACCCAATGACGGTAATAATGAAGATCCAAGCATCGACGTCACACTCAACCAAGACTTTCAGCTGGACCTTCCTATAAAACCAACTAACCCTAGAGAAATAAAAAGATTAATAAACAAATTAGAATCAAATAACCAAAGAGGTACTGATTCGACTCCCAAGGAAAGGATTAGTTTTCCTCACTACTCTCTTCAACGGCATCATGAGAGTCGCCCACTATCATAGCATATCATGATGATTTGGAAGATCTCCCAAATCATCATGATTTACAAAGACGGCAAACCCTTGCACGAAGTCAGCTCGTATAGACCGATCAGCCTCTTACCTGTCATCTCAAAGCTCTTTGAGAAGGTACTATTGTCGCGCATGCTGAAAGTCATTAACGAGAGATCAATAATCCCAGAACATCAATTTGGATTCCGACAAGAACACGGCACCATTGAACAAGTGCACAGAGTTGTAGATCAAATAAGGAAATCTCTAGAACACAAAGAATACTGCTCCGCAGCGTTTCTAGACATCCAACAGGCTTTTGACAAAGTGTGGCACAAAGGTTTTCTATGCAAAATCAAAGAACTACTACCACACCCGTTCTTTGGAATACTTGAATCTTACACCTCTGAAAGAATATTCCAAGTCAAAGACAGCGAGTATACTTCCAAATTTCATGAAATACACGCAGGAGTACCTCAGGGATGAGTACTGGGCCTCGTCCTGTATACTATTTTCACATCAGACCTACCGGAAACACCTGAAGTGGTCACAGCCACATTTGCAGACGATACCGCCATTCTCGCCAGTAGCAAAGATCCAAACAAAGCCTCACAGTCCCTTCAAAATGGACTAGACAAAATAGAGTGTTGGCTGAAAAAGTGGAGAATCAAAGCTAGCGTCTCGAAATCCACCCAAATCACGTTCACTCTCCGTACAGGTAACTGCCCACCCGTCCACCTAGGAGATACCACAATTCCACACAACGAGTCTGTAAAGTATCTGGGTATGCACATAGACCGAAGGCTAACTTGGAAAAAACACCTGCAGAAAAAAAGAGAAGAACTCAACCTCAGGTACAGAGGACTGTACTGGCTGCTTGGAAGGAATTCCGTTCTAAGCACAGATAATAAACTGCTTATCTACAAGGCCGTTTTAAAGCCTATCTGGACTTATGGAGTTCAATTGTGGGGATCAGCCTGCAAATCCAACATTGGAATTATCCAGAGAGCACAGAATGGACTTCTAAAAAACATCACAAATGCCCCATGGTTCATAAGAATGGATGTGTTCACTGTCACCAGTGAAATAAGGAAATACTCAACAAAGTACAAAAAACGCCTAGACAACCAACCTAACAGGCTAGCAGCTGAGCTTACGATTATAAATTATCCAAAGAGGCTCAAAAGACAACATATGGATGGAACTTGATGTTTAATGAAAAGGAGAAGAGATTAATGGACCGCTCCTCCTCAAAACCATACAAAGATAACAAACCTGCTCATGGTCAAGGACTGATAGCAGATAAAATTAGAAAAAAAAAAACACCAATGTTCACGTTCACTACAGCTGTTATCGGAGGTTGATAATTTGCCACACAGCACATATAGAGGCCCATCTGTTCCTCCTCTCCTATGTCAGGGTTAGTACTGCTCTCCGGATTTTCCTTAACTTGATGAGTCTGCGAAGCCTTTTTCCCACATGCAGCTGCAATGTGCCCCGTCTCTTTGCAATAATAGCATTTTGCTTGTGCAAACCAACAGCATTCGCCAGTTTTATGTTGTCTAGCACAATGTGCTCATGCCACTGATTTAATCTTCCCAATCTCCATGAGTGCAGCGTGAGTTTGCTTAGACCCGGCTGCGTCACCAGGGTACATCTCGGGAAATGTTGTTTGGTAATTGAGGCACATGTGTAAAGTTGTCGCATATGTAAGATCTTGTCTTTAATAAATCTCTTCAATCGATCATCTGCACTCCCATAACCAGCCGGTCTCTCAATTGACGTTTTAAATCTATAAAATTACATTTAGCGCCGAGTAAACTTATCATAGCCACATAATCCTGCACGCTTTCTCCTTGTAACTGTGAGTGTCTATGGAACTTCCACGCTTGCAAGATTTAGTTGACTTTGGGTTCATAGAACTGATTCAAAACAGCGATGATTTGCGGAAGCGACACACTTGTCGGACGAGCAGGCACCATCAGCGACGTAATGAGGGCGAAAGTCTCCTTGCCACATTGCGAAAGCAACAAAGATTGCGCTTTGTTCTGCTCGATATCTTCGTAGCCCGCCACTTCGAGTGCACATAACATAGTTCCCTATAATCACACCATTTATCAGTGTTTGGGTTAAACTGGCCCGGAAACAATAAAAATATTAAAAATGGATTTTTATTTTCAATAATCACGACGTTACACGCCATTTCAGCACCATTACAAATTATTTTCCGTAGTCGCCAATAAAGAATACGCCATATTAGAGTACAAGAAGCAAACTGATTTATTTCATAGAACCAAAACATAACTACCCACATTTGTTGATATAAAATTTAATGAATCTAAATCACGCATATTACATACATAACACTTTCCCTCCAGGTGCTGTCAAAAAATTCCATCCTGTATTACACATATTTAATGTATTCTTATTAATCTTATTTTAACCCTATTTTCCGAGAGTGGTCACTACTCCATAGCTATGTTATTCATGTAATTACTCCTGGCTCACACCTCTGGGCAGTGAAAATCTTTGTGGTGTTGGAACCACTTGGCTTCATTCTGAGGCATGACCCGTTCAACACGTTGACATAATTTATATATAAATAAAAATATTCAGGACAATTCACACCAATTACCTAGCTCCAAACTAGGATACTTTGTACTATGGGTACTAGACAAGACATAAGCATACATAGATACGAATATTACACCATGACTTGGAAACTAATATTTTCGCTCATCACACATTTGATTGCACCTTGTGGGGTTCGAACCTGCGCTGCGACCACTGGTGACTTCGAGGTCAGGGTCACTAACCACTCGGCAACCAGTCGTCAATAATTGTATAAGCAAATATTGACCAAAACTTGCCATTTTTAAAATTAAAATCATGTTTATTTTTCACACAAGTTAAGCTGATTTACGAGTAGTAAAATTAAATAATTAAGAAAGGTAGTGCAGCGAGTAAAAAGGTAGTTGATCGTTAGTTCATGATATGGTAGTTGAAGTAAAACTCACGGAATAATATGCATATTCGCACAAGTCCTCATGCAAGTCTATTAGCCTGGGGTCGATAACATTGAGTTTTTTATCAGTGCGCAAGCAGACTCTACATATATCCATTTCATCAGGCATTTTTCTATTCAAATTTGGTTTTGGTATGAAATGATTTTATTTTAAATTTATACTAAACTGATTAAATGTAAATAATCACTCCACTTGACTACTTAAAACACAGAATATAAGTTATTCTATCACTCTCTCTCTGCACTGCAATCAAATCAAATCACAAACAATCCCCAATCAGGGTTGCCAGGTGGCGAATTCTTTTTCTCGTACCAGGGCTGCCAAATATCTCGTACTTTCAATACATAATCTCGTACATTAAACTATAAAGTTTAAAAATTACGTATAGTCCTTAAATCACACTAATGTGTGGGATGTGTGGGATTTTTAGGATCGGGCTGCAGTAAGTTTCGTAAAACCGGATGCTTTAACCACTTATCGGGAAAAGTTTGCAAACGATGTTCATAAATCGTGTAACTTGTTTTTTGCAGTTCATCTTCCCTTTTTTGTTATTTTTCTAGGTGGAGTCGATGAAGATTCGCTGTCACTTGGTACTCATTATGTAAAATTAACGACAGAATAATTAGATAATCCCGAAATGCACTGGAACTTCAAATAATTTGGCGTAAAAATACTTAGCCCCACATGTTTCAGCTAGTGCAAATGAGATAAGAAATCAAATACTCATAAGTGCTATATGGACAGTAATAAAATATATATCTAAGTTGGGATTCCCCGGTAAGTCGATCGTTGGTGGCATGGACCGTTATATTTTTTACTACCTATGTTTTGATTTTTATACATGACGCAGGCAGGCAGTCAACGTGGTTAAAATCTCGTAAAAAAGTGTACGAGATTTTCATTTTCCTCGTACCTCGTACTGAGACTGCTAAATCTCGTAAGGGTACGAGATTTCTCGTACGTCTGGCAACGCTGTCCCCAATTCCCGTAGAAATAGAAAGAGTAGGTATTTAGTACTCGCTCGCGTCTACGCCAATTCCCAATTCAATCACGGCTGACTGTGACAGCCGTAGTGACAGCTATGCAGTGTTGTCGAACTTCAAAATAAGACCTGCGTTCGAGATGATGAGATGGCGTTGTAGGCAGTTTCGATATGTACATTTTTAACAAGCCGTTTTATTTGAACATTTTCAACACTTTTGTTATTTTTGCAACTTTTGACACTACAGATCCTTTCCAAACTGTATGAAAAACGACCCTAGCCCTGACGAAATAAACTTGATTTTCCTATGTCAACATGTCATCGAAACTTATAAAACGAACGGTAATCGAAAACCTTCAGACGTAGCGTTCAGAACACAAAATTTCGCCCACAAATGGCCCAAGGGAACGCCAATTGTGATCATATTTAGCGTTTTTAACTGTTATTTTTGCCAATTGTTACAATACGAACGGCTCCAAGGTATCGGTAGAATTGCCCAGATTATATAAATACTACGTGAGTTGCCTTCAAAAATCGTTAAATCGGAATATAATAATTAATCGGAATTTAATTTGTATGAATTTTATTTTGTTTTTAATTAATTTCTTCCTGATAAGGACAAACATTCAACATTAGCCTGTGTTCGTCATTACTTGACGTAGGTCTCTCCCAAGGTACGCCATTTGGCACAGATTGCACAGATTGGAGATGTAATTTGTACTAGCACCAAGGAAGTTCTATGTACTTACGTACAATAAGTACTGTCACGTAACGCTTTTAAAAATAGATATATGAGTCTAGCAAGTCTTGCAGTCTGCGCTATAAAGGCCTCGAACTTAGCTTAGCTACGCTCTCGGCTATCATCATCGCTGCCAGCAATGCAGTCATTACAAACCGCCGCAGTAATGTACTATTTTGTCATGCAATACAAACAGCCGCTTATTTATTGCCTGATAATCTTTGGCTTTCATAACTTTTCATGTCGGATGCCATGGTCTACCGAAGGCTTTTTATGTTTAAACCAGGGAATTAATATACTGATGTATCACTGATATCTTCGTTTTGGATGACAGCTATCAAACCTAAAAGGGCTATAACTCTGTAACTATTGATCCCTGACAAGTAGTTTCTTTACAGAAACTCATCTATATCTTCAATTTAAATGACAGCTGACAGACTTAAAAGGGCTATAACTCTGAAGCTATTAATCGTAGACTAGTAGTTTTTTTATAGAAACAAGGATATTGATGAGATCTATCACAGATCTCATCAATATCCTTGTTTTGAATGACATCTGTCAAACTTAAAAGGGCTATAACACTGGAATTAGTGATCCTAGACTAGAAGTTTTTTTTACAGAAGTGATAGATCTCATCAACATCTTCGTTATGAACGACAGTTGTCAAACTTAAAAAGGTTATAACTCTGAAACTAGAGATCCTAGGCTAGAAGTTTCTTTACCGAAATGATAGATCCCATCGATATCTTTGTTTTGAATGACAGTTGTCAAAGTAAAAAGGCTATAACTCTGAAACTAACGATCCTAGACTAAAAGTTTCTGTACAGAAGTGATAGATCTCATCGAGATCTAATCTTATGACAGCTGTCATATGAAATGATATGTTTTAGTTAGTAATTAGATTATAGCATAGTTAGTAAATCTTTGGAAAAATATGATAATCGTATTATAAGCAGCAAATGAAAAAATAATGGAAGGGACACCCGTGCTTGCAAAAAGAGTATTTTTTTATTTGCTTGAAATAGTCTGGTAGATACTTATCGGAAAAAGAGTTTTATTATTAATTTTATAGTTTTATTTGAGATATGTAGTCATTTAAACTGCTTCCGAGAAACCAATTACAAATAAATATACAAGAATATATTGTAGGTACAACAAATCTCTTTAAAAGATTGCAATAGAGATAAACAAACTAAGTATTTTTGCGAGTACTTTCCCATTATTTTGAATTTGCGCTGTAAGTATGTAATTTACCATAATAAAGCATAAAACGAGCAGAGCAAATTATTGATATCATAATGTTCATAGATTCTAGAATTTTGGTAGTACCTAATAATGTAGATATTTTGTCAACAGCCAAATTTTAAGTCATGTTTTAACATTTTTATGTCAACTGCAATTTATTTTATTTATAAAAGTATAATTATTTGGTAGACTTCCATTATATTTTGTAACCAGTTCCGAATAACTACAATGTTGAAGTTTGTAAGTATTTTTTTAAGTTATTGTGAGATTTAAGGATGTGAAACGTTTTTCCTCACTTCCCAGAACTTTGCTAATTGGTGCATGACATAATTAAGCATTATAGCGACGAGCTGTCAGCCAAAACGAATATGTCGATGAGATCTATCACTTAAAATGAACTTCTTCTAGGAGCGCTAGTTTCAGACTTATAGCACTTTTAAGTTTGACAGCTGTCATTCATAACGAAGATGTCGATGAGATCTATTACTTCTGTAAATAAACTACTAGTTGCCGATCAATAGTTTCCAAGCAATAGCTGCTTTAAGTATGATAGCTATCACTTGCACATATGTCAATTTGACGACACCTGTCAATTTGACAATACCTGTCAATTTGACGACACCTGCCAATTTGACGACACCTGAAAATTTGACAACACCTGTCAATTTGATGACACCTGTCACTTTCATGACACCTGTCACTTTGATGACACTTGTCACTTTAACACCTATCACTTTGATGACATCTGTCTCCTTGACACCTGTCACTTTGACGCCTTTCACTTTAAAATGTCCTACAACCTACTCAGTAGAACAAATGTTTGTTTTGTTGTCCAATATGTTCTATCGTATTACAGCATGGACGGCCAATATGTCATACTGCTTATTAAAACCAATGACAGTAAGAAATGTCTAAGTAAAACAGTTTTTTTGTTGACAATCTGTTCTATAGATGAACAAATAGTAGAACAGTTTGGACTAACCCAGATTTTATGCATCCTTGATTAGAGATCCTCGGACAAAGAGTGAAGAGGTCTTCATTTATCTAGACTCCAAGGAATTTATATACTTACGTGTATATAAATTCCTTGCTAGACTCATATATCTTTTTTTAAAAGCGTTACGTGACAGTACTTATTGTACGTAAGTAAGTACATAGAACTTCCTTGGTGGTAGTACAAATTACATCTCCAATCTGTGCAATCTGTGCCAATGTTTGCGAAGAGCCAAAGTTCGGGCCAAATGGCGTACCTTGTGAGAGACCTACGTCAAGTAATGACTGACACTTTTTTCATAGCAAAATCGACTCTATCGCAAAGCATTATTGAATTTGACGGCTTGAAACCGTCATGATCAACATTACGTAATCGCACTGCTGTGCCAGTGAATATAGTCGGGAGCTCGCGAACGTAGAAACAGCGGCCCGACCACATAACTTGGCTTCAATCGAATTCTCAATATCGCAACCACTAATGAAATTGCTATGAAAAAAGTGATAATCCGATTGTAACCAAGTTCTGTAATTGGGCCACTGCAGCCCGATTCCATAACTTGGCTTCAATCGAATTCTCAGTATCGCAGCCACTAATGCCTTGCGATAGAGTCGAATTTGCTATGAAAAAAGTGATAATCCGATTGTAGCCAAGTTATGGAATTGCTGTTCTGATCTGCCTCCCCTCACCCCCGGCCGAGATAGGGTCAGCCGATCTACCGACAGGCTTGCGAGGCCACACATCTCTTCCTAGTCTGTGGGCCACACGCCCGCCGTCTCAAAGGCAGACGCACGTTTGTTTACACAATCATAAAAACTCTTATAATTATCAGCGTGTTTCGTTCCCACTGCTGGGACACAGGTTCTCTCTCAAAGAGCGTGAGTATCTCGGCGAGAGAATATAAATTCAGTGCTTTGTTCCCCATACTTGGGTAAGTTTTGAACACACATTATTTAACTTCAATTTGTATATTCCTCAAATATCTGTGCCTCCGGCTGATTTCTTAACAGCCACCTCACCAACTTGCGGTAACTCTTGTTTGCTGCTTATGAGGTGGTTGTCTTAAAAAACTATCATTAATATTATGCAGAGTAGGCAGTGGAAAGTAGACGAGTAAAGGTTACACCAAATTTATTAGATATCAACGAATTTACAAAGGAATTACAACACATTCATTTTAGGAGATAATTGTCAATACATAGAAAAACAAACCCCAACTTCAAGTTGCAAAATAACAACTGTATCATAGCAACCGACCATAGTCATAGACTTGTTTGGTGTTCTGACCTCTGTGCTTTGCACTGATGTTATACCACAACACTTTCCCTCATCAGTTGGAAAGACTCAGCAGCCCCAGTTCAGTCCTTAGCTTATTAAGCGTTGGTCTCGGAACTGCCTTGGTCATAAGGTCAGCTAATTGGTCACAGGAACTAGTCTTCTGAATATCTATTAGACCTTCCTGTACCGTCTCACGTACAAAGAAATGTCGCACTCTAATGTGCTTAGTTCGTTTATGGAACTCTGGATTGTGCGAGAGTCGTATAGCAGCTTCATTATCCACCTTCAATGTGGGTATGCCTTCCAGACTCGTGAGCTGACTAAATATTCTTTGAAGCCATACGAGTTCACGTGCGCCTTCACTCGCGGCTACAATCTCAGCCTCCGTTGTTGAAATCGCAACTGATGCTTGACGTTGGCTTAACCAAGAAACTACTCCACCGGCAAATAAACATGCAACTCCTGTAGTAGAGCGTCCGGTTTGTTCGTCTCCTGCATGGTCGGCATCGCTATATCCATCAATGACACCTTTAGCGCACTCTGAGGTATATTTGATTCCATAAGCTTGCGTCCCTTTCAAGTAACGAAATATTCGTTTCACTTTTAACCAATCAGCTTGAGTTGGATTCTCCAATTTTCGTGATACCACCCCAACAGCGTATGCTATATCAGGGCGCGTACCAGTCATAAGATAAGCTAGTGCGCCTACAGCCTCTCTATATGGAAACTTTTGTCCAGGATCTTGATTCTCTACTTTCCCTGTTTCCGAAGTCCTTTCTATTGGCGTAGATACAGGATTACATTCGGCCATTCGGAATCGCTCTAGAATCTTCCTAGTATAAGATTGCTGTGTTATGGTTATCGAACCATCTGATAACTGGGCAATCTCTAATCCCAGGTAGTAGGATGCTGGCTTGGTCGTGATTTTTAGTGAATTTCCTAATTCCTTTAAGAATTGATCCGCTAAATCTTTATCTGTAGTGGCTACAAGCCTATCATCCACATACAGAGCTATTATGATTTTCTTGTCTCCCACTTTCTTTGTGAAAAGACAGCAGTCTGCTGTATTCTGTTCAAAGCCCTTTTCTAGCAGAATCTCCTCGAAACAAGAATTCCAGCAACGAGGTGCTTGTTTCAGGCCATACAGACTTCTTTGAAGTCGACAGACATACGAAGTTCCATCATTGAATCCGTCTGGCTGCTTCATATAGATTTCCTCTTTAAGCTTGCCATTTAGAAATGCTGTCGTAACGTCAAACTGTGTCAAATGCAGTTTCTCCTTGGCGCTGACACTTAGCAAAGATCTTATGGTAGCCATCCGGGCAACCGGACTATATGTTTGTTCAAAATCATTGCCTTTACGTTGTTTGAACCCTTTTACTACTAATCTTGCTTTGAATTTGTCTGTAGTACCATCTGGGTTTCGTTTTATCCTAAAAACCCACTTGCATGGTAATGCTTTTCTATTGGACGGTAACTCACACAACGTCCAAACTTTGTTGTCGGCTAAGGATTTGATCTCGCTCGCCATGGCCTTTTGCCATTCGGCATTATCCTCACTCTCAGTAGCCTCCTTGTAAGTATCAGGAAAGTTCTCAACCCCGATATAACAGACAAAATCTTCCAGTTTCTTTGGATGTTCGATTGTTGCTCTGTTCCTTAGGTTGTATCGAGGCTCCGTTAAGGGCTCCACTACTTCCATTTGTTCATTAGCGTCGGCAAATTCATCCTCATCCTCAGTTATTGATGATCTACCACTTACAATGCTAGGAACGTTGTCGCTTTCTGTGGTAGGAACATTCTCCTGAACTTGGCCTTGAACTTGGTCTTCAGATATATCTCCCTCTAGATCAAGTTCATGACTTTCTACGGCATTTTCAGGCTCTTGCTCTTGCATGAGAACACGTCCGTTATCACCGCCTTCCTCGGCTCCCTCTGACCAAATAGGGATACTGGTGGAAGTTTTAAATTCAACATCAGTCTCGAATGTAATATCTCTAGATCTCAGTGTCTTTCTTCCATCCCAGATGCGATAACCATCGTCATTCTCATAGCCTATCAGCAATACTTTGATCGCCTTCTTTCCCATTTTCTTACGGTTTTGCTTTGGAACATGCGCATAGCATTCACTCCCGATAATCTTTAGATGACTTATCTTCGGTTTCTTTCCGTGCCACAACTCAAAAGGTACTTTCGCATCCACTCTAGTAGGACCTGTTCTATTGAGCACATAGGCAGCAGTATTAATAAGCTCTGCCCATAGAACTTGCAGCATCTGCCCTCTGGTGTACATCATAGATCGTGCAGCTTCTACAAGTGTCCGGTTCTCCCGCTCACTACAGCCATTTTGCTCAGGCGTGTAAGGCATCGTCAGCCGGTGCTGAATTCCATGCTTTTGTAAAATCCTTCGGATGGTTTCGTTATCAAACTCTCCGCCATTGTCACTGAGTAATGTCTTCACAGTATGCCCAGTAGTTTTCGCTTCCTGGAGCATCTGAAGAAGTTTATCTTTTACTTCTGACTTGTGTCTGATGAAATAGACGAAACGGTAGCCAGAATAATCATCCTTAAATAATACAAAGTACTTGTACTTCGAAATGCTGTCTGAAAATGGTCCGCATACATCAGTATGTATGAGCTGTCCTGGCATCGTAGCTCTTTCCCTTGTTCCAAACTTCTGCCGATGGGACTTTCCATAAATGCAACCCTCGCATTTCGTATTGTCTGACTTCAAAACAATTCCTAGCTCCCTTTTGACTATATCGCGGACATGTCTTTTATCCTGATGTGCGAATCGTTCATGGTAGAGCTGAAGTAGATTTGAACCAGTCACGGCATTAACTTCAATCGAATTGAGATGCCTTTTTGGCATGATTGTCTTCATAGCCAACTTATAAAGTCCACCATATCGATTTATCTTACCAACAACTCTAGTCATGCCATCAATAGTTAATTTACACTCTCTAGTTGTTGATATAAAGACGCTTTTCTGCATTTTATCTTGCGCAGCTAACGTTGAAAAAAGATTTTTCGTCAATGATGGTACTAACCACACGTCTCGGAGTGTTATCTGCTCCCTCTTACCATTGACATTTGATTCTACCACAACAACTCCCTTTCCTAGTGCTGGGATAGTGGTTCCATCTGCAGTTGTCACTGTATAATCTGAATCAAATTCATGAAATTCATTAAAGAAGTCACTCCTCACAGCAATGTGCGTTGTTGCTCCATTGTCCACAAACCAGCTCTCTCTATCTTGAGTTTGTCTATCTGAGCATGCGTTTACCATCAGCGAAATCTGTTGCACTTGCTTGGACTTTGAGATAGGTGCTGAAGTGCCTGAAGTCGGCTTAGTTGGCCTCCCATCCTTAATCCACTTTTTGCACTTGCGAACTCTGTGTCATTTTCCTGAACAGTAGTTACAAATCAGTTGCTCGTCCTTTATTTGCTTGACAGGTGTAGTCACTAGTGCCTCCTGTTTAGTTCTCTCTTGACATCCTAAATCTCTCTCGAATGTGCAAAGATGACTCGTTAAACTGTCTATGGTCCTTTCAGTCTGCTTTAGCATCAGCCAGCTTGACTTGAAATTAAAGAACCTGTCGTCCAGAGTGTCTAAGACCTTACAAATCAGGAACATCTCCGGAAGCTTAGCTGTTACGTCAATCTTAGAAACTTCAACCTTCATGTCATTCCAAAGGTTCTTCAGTTCTGAAACATGTGTAGGAATATCATCCACCTTTTCGTGTTTCAGTCCAAAAAATTCTAGACATAAATTATAAGCTCTAGTCATGCCATCAATAGTTAATTTACACTCTCTAGTTGTTGATATAAAGACGCTTTTCTGCATTTTATCTTGCGCAGTGGAAGCGTGCTGGGCCCATAACCCCTTAAAAAACTATCATTAATATTATGCAGAGTAGGCAGTGGAAAGTAGACGAGTAAAGGTTACACCAAATTTATTAGATATCAACGAATTTACAAAGGAATTACAACACATTCATTTTAGGAGATAATTGTCAATACATAGAAAAACAAACCCCAACTTCAAGTTGCAAAATAACAACTGTATCATAGCAACCGACCATAGTCATAGACTTGTTTGGTGTTCTGACCTCTGTGCTTTGCACTGATGTTATACCACAACAGGTTGTCGTCACTAGTCGCAGGTCATCATTTTCTGGAACGTACGTGTTTCCAGGGATCAAAGTCCAGTTTTGGAAGCCAGCTCCGCATCACCGCCTGCTACGGTATTACGCCACGAGTGCTGGGCCCATGGATGACTTCGCGTTCTTCACCGTTCCAGATTGGACACTGCCAACCGCTCCCCATCCCTTCATGCGCTAGCAGGAGAGTGCCGCACCGCGTAGTAACACTTAGGCGGGCTTTTGGAACACGCCCTATTTTATATATATATATATATATATACAATGTGTCTGGTCACCGGTGTCGGAGACTTAAGGGGGGTTAAATATGGGGATTTTTATCGACAAATCACTATCTCGATTTTCTCTTGGCCTCTCCATACTAAAATGGCAGCCATTTTGTTTTTTTTACTTCGCAGCTCAGACGCCTACACTGATTTAATCATTGCTATCGATGTAGACGTCTTAGGAAGACGAAAGAGGTATCATTTGAAAGCTAACAATGAAGACAATCAATTTATGATACATTTTATTCAATATCTTTTTCACAAAATAACATAACAATATTAACAAAATAAAAATCGTATTTATTTATTGCATTTTTTTAGTTTTTTAATTTTTTTATGAAAACTAACCTGTCAAGCTATTTTTTTTAATTGTATTATCATAGTACAAGATATTTCCATTAAAATAAATCTTACATCAAGGTCCTAAGTTAAATATTTTCGAAGCTATGATGGTTTAAATATGACCCTTAAAAACTCTATTAATAGCACACGTCAAAGCTATGAAGATTGGGATGGGAAAAGGCAAGAAAAGAACAAAGTAAAACCATTAATTATCATTTATTAATTTAATACCATCTAAACTAGGTACTACAGCCACGATTCAAAATGTCCTCCGTTTTGTTGTAGACAAGCAGTTGCCCTAATTGACACATGTTGTGTAGCTCTTTTTATCATGGCTTTGTCCGCCCTCATTACATCCCCGACTTGTAATATTTTTTCATTTAGTTCTTCTCTTGTGTTGGGCACGTTAACGTACACTTTCTGCTTTATTGTGCCCCATAAAAAATAATCTAGGGGTGTCAAATCCGGGGAACGCGGCGGCCAAGCAATCGTCCCACCTCGTCCAATCCATGTTGGATATGTGTTGTTTAAGTAATTTCTCACATTTACCGCAAAGTGTGCCGGAGCTCCATCTAATTGGAGTATCATTCTTGCCCTATACGTCAATGGCAATTCGTTTAATGCGTCTTGATAGTCATTCTGCAGGAATTCCAAAAATCTTGGGCCATTTAATGTAGCGGGCAAAATAAGAGGCCCAATAAGGATATCGTCTATCATTCCAGCCCAAACATTTACCGAAAACTTGTGCTGAAAGCTACTGGGTCTCACTGCATGCGGGTTTTCTTGGAGCCACAGGCGCTCGTTCCGATGATTTGTGTATCCAGATCTTGTAAAAGTTGCTTCATCGGTCCACATAATCCTCTTTAAAAACTTGGGATTGGATCGCGCTTCTCGTAATATCCACGAAGAAAAAACTGTCCTTCGGGCGACGTTAGGTCCAATTAAATCCTGGACTCTTCTAAAATGGAATGGATGCAATCCTTGCCGTTTTAAAATCTGCCAAACTGTCCATTTCGATAGACCGAGTCTAATCGCAATGCGACGGACACTCAGTTGTGGGTCTTGCGTTATTAAATCCAATACCTCTTCTTCCTCTCGCGGTGACACCAAACGAGTATGTTCGTTAGCGGGTCTTCTTATTCCATATTCGGAGAGATTCAAGTGCAATCTGATGAACGTGCGAGCATTCGGCGTAGGTCTATCAGGGAATCTTCTCGCATACTCTCTTACAGCAGCATTCGCGTTCCCGTCGCAAAATCCATACACAAAATGGATGTTGGCCACGTCGCGGCTAGAAAAACGACGCTCTTCCATTTCAGTTAACGAAAGTTAACTAAAATAACAAAACGAGTCCAAAACACAAAGCAGAGGTTAGAAAATAGCAACGCACAGTACTTCGGCAGATAAGAATGTAATCACAACGCTAGGCGAGGGACGACTACTTGTAATTGTATCCTGACCTGAGTAGAGCCGCAATTTTGTCTCATTCACACCCTATACATGTCTCTTTCTAACATGTTGTCAAAGAACAGCTGCCTGTCTTACGACACGCCAATTGAATGTGGGGTCTTGAGTCTATTGTTTGACGTGTGCTATTAATAGAGTTTTTAAGGGTCATATTTAAACCATCATAGCTTCGAAAATATTTAATTTAGGACCTTGATGTAAGATTTATTTTAATGGAAATATCTTGTACTATGATAATACAATTAAAAAAAATAGCTTGACAGGTTAGTTTCATAAAAAAATTAAAAAACTAAAAAAAATGCAATAAATAAATACGATTTTTATTTTGTTAATATTGTTATGTTATTTTGTGAAAAAGATATTGAATAAAATGTATCATAAATTGATTGTCTTCATTGTTAGCTTTCAAATGATACCTCTTTCGTCTTCCTAAGACGTCTACATCGATAGCAATGATTAAATCAGTGTAGGCGTCTGAGCTGCGAAGTAAAAAAAACAAAATGGCTGCCATTTTAGTATGGAGAGGCCAAGAGAAAATCGAGATAGTGATTTGTCGATAAAAATCCCCATATTTAACCCCCCTTAAGTCTCCGACACCAGTGACCAGACACATTGTATATATTTTTTTCCGAATAAATGGATCATTGTGTTTACAGGGGTTTTACTATATAAACGGGGGGACCGTATCAAAAGTACGAAATTTTAAAATGCAAAACTAATGAATATATTAATATTATCTACTGAAAAGCCGCAAGTAAACTAAAGCGCAGTAAAGTAACGTTTATACTAAATGTTATTAGGCAATGTATTTAAAACATTAAGTTTTTATACTATTTTTTCATATTACATTGTCTTTAATAATATATTTTTTCAGTAAAAAATAAAAGAAACAAGCTGCAATCATCAAAAACAAACAAAAATATACATTAAAGAGGTTATTCGCGGCTTTCTCGAAACCGTTGTCTCTAATACTGGGGCTACATTATCGCGCGATAATTCGTGTCGCTTTGTCGGCGATGTTGCGGCGGAATTGCTTGGCCAGACTTGTCGCGACAGCGAAAATCTTCGCGTTATCGCGATAGTGTGGCCGCGGCATTATAATCAATGTTTTCGATTAAAAATAAAAAAAAACAAGCTGCCATCATCAAAAACAAACAAAAACATATACATTAAAGAGCTTAGTCTTACTGCGTTTTAGTGATTGCACGGTAGTACAACAAACTTAATAAACCTTGTTTCCTATTTGGCATTTTCTTAATGTTTCTTATAATCCAAATGATTTTGATATATAACGACATTTCTAATGCCATACATGCTCCGAAAACACACTTCACAGTGGTGATGTGGGACTTCAACGCACGGCTGGGCATAAAGAATGGCGATGAACTGAGAGTGGGGCAGTTTGGATTTTGTACAGCGGAACCAAAGGGGTCAGCGATTGACCGACTTAATGGAGAAGGAGGGACTCTTTATGATGAACTCCCTTTTCAAGAAGCGCCCCTCCAGGAAATGGACGTGGCTATACCCCAGCGGTCATAAGCACGAAATAGATTTCATTTTGACGACCAATCGGCATATATTCAATGTCTCTGTGATCAACAAGGTTCAGATCGGCAGTGATCACCGCATGGTAAGAGGCTCATTGAATATCAATGTAAAAAGCTGATGAGATCTACTCTTCGCCCAAATCCTGCCCAAATCCAAAACCCCGAGAGCTTTCAGTTGGAGCTCCAAAATTGCTTCCAAATCCTTACCGAATGCGATACAGTGGAAGAATTAAACAACGGGTTGGTGGAAATTGTTCAAGCAGTCGGGTCGAAGTTCTATAAGACCCACCGCAAAAGTAGAATACAAACTCTCTGAGCATATGCTCAAACATAAGGCAGAACGAGGCGAAATGAGGCTGCAGTCTTCAGTGGATATGTCGAGTTCCAGCTTGCTTAATAAACAAATCTCCAAGTCGATGCGATACGATATGCAATCCTATAATACTACTTGTATTAAGAACGCAATAGAGCGGAACAAGGGCTCCAAAGTTTTCGCAAGAAATCTGTCTATTGGGCAAAGCTTGTTGACGAAGCTGAAAACCGACAGTGGCTGCATCGTTTAGTCGAAGCCAGAGAATTTGAGTGAGCTCGAAAAGTTCTATGGTCAATTATACACCTCACCGCTTAGTGATCCTAGCACGACTAGCGATGCAAGAACCCATTAGACCCGACATTATACCGAAGATATCCCGGACGTCAGCCTATAGGAGATCAGAATGGCTCTCAAACATCTTAAGAGCAACAAGGCACCAGGGGAAGACGGAATAACGACAGAGCTACTGGAAGCAGGTGAAACACCGGTACTTAAAGTCCTTCAGAGGCTGTTTAACTCGGTCATCCTCGAGGGTACTACGCCAGAGGCGTGGCAAAAGAGCGTAATGGTATTGTTCTTCAAGAAAGGTGATAACACCCTCTTGAAGAATTATAGGCCCATTCGCTGCTGAGCCACGTCTACGAGTATAAGCTGTTTTCGAGAGTAGTTACAAACCGTCTCGCTCATACGTTCGACGACTTTCAGCCTCCCGAACAAGCTGGATTCCGGAAAGGCTTTAGCACCGTAGACGACATCCATACGCCCTGGCAGATTATACAGAAGACCGAAGAGTATAATTGGCCACAATGTTTAGCATTTGTGGACTACCAGAAAGCCGTTGATTCAGTTGAGACCTGGACAATGCTACAGTCATTACAGCGGTGCCAGAGTGACTACGGGTACATCGAAGTGTTGAAGTGTTTGTACAGCAAGGCCACCATGACTGTCCGTCTTCAGGATTGGAGCACGAATTCTATCCAGCTGCAAAAAAAGAGGTGTGACAGGGAGACGTTATTTCTCCGAAACTATTCACCTCTGCACTGGAAGATTAATTCAAGCTTCTGAACTAGAACGGATATGGTATTAACATCAATGGCGAATGCATCACTCACCTTCGATTTGCTGATGATATAATTATCATGGCAGAAACTCTGGAAGACCAATGCAATGCAATGCTCAGTGACCTCAATATTGTTTCTCAACAGGTGCATCTTAAAATAAACATGGGTAAGACGAACATCATGTCAAATGCCGATGTCGCACCCATGCCGTTCTATGTTGGGAACGATATAATCGAAGCTGTTGATCACTATGTCTACTTGGGTCAGACGATCCAACTGGGTAGATCCAACATCGACAAAGAGGTCAACCAACGAATCCTACGCGGATGGGCAGTGTTCGGGAAATTACGCCACATCTTCTCGTCACAGATACCGCAGTACCTCCTCAGTTCAGCAGTGGACTGCTAAGGGCTGAAATAATGATGATGATGATGAAGTAGTGTAGCGAGGGTTTCAAAAGTACGAGACGCAGAATAACTTTGCTGCCGTGCGAAACACACAACTTTTCACCTCACAGCGAGGAAAATGCGATGTGTGCAAGAAAAGCAGCTTTTATATTAAATTAGTGATTATATGAATAATAATATTACTAATTACAAATGAGCCGTCGTAGGACGGCTGGAAGATGTGTAAACATAGAATCGACTAGAATCGAATTTTGACGACCGGTTGGTCTAATGGCTAGAGATCCTAGGTACGAAATCGAACGGTCGCGGGTTCAAATCCTGCAAGGTGCAATCATTTGTGTGATGAGCAGAAATTTTTGTTTCCGAGTCATGGATGTAATATTCTTATCTACTCGTATGTATGTTTATCCGTTATCTAGTGGCCATAGTACAGAATGTCCTAGTTTGGGGCTAGGTAATTGGTGTAGAATTGTACGCCTCCGTCAATACTAGTCCATGCTGGACGTAGGCCTCTCTTAATGAATTCCAATGAGGCCGATCTTCGGCTCTCTTAACCCACTGGTGGACAAAAAGTGGGGGACAACGGGAATAGACGATCCAGCTGCTGCAAGTTGTCTTTCAGAAATCTGTTTCATGTTATACATATCTACATAGTATTTTAATTTTTAAATGCTGGCAACCCTTTTCTTGTACATATTTTACGGGGAATACCCCGTTTTGTATTACCCAGCGTATACTATTGTAGGGGATTTCCCGCTCAATCAATACGCCTGTGTTTAGGGTAGGCGGCACGCATTTATAATTTGATTTTCGACATCGGTTGACGTTTTTTATTTTTTCTTTCTATACTTATTTGAAAAATGCTATTGAATTAAAGACTTGAATACTTAATTAGTTAAAGTGTTACTTAAAAAGAAGAACAATCATGGCAAACCCAGGAAAAAAATCTCATGTTTGGCTACATTTCGAAGAGGAAGAAAACAGCGCAAAATGTAATTTATGTGGTGTAAAAATAAGTAGAGCAGCAAAAAAAGCAGGAACGACTGCTTTGCAGAATCATTTGAAATTCAAACACCCAGATGAGTATGATAAAATTTATGGAAGCTCAAGTAGTCATGCTCAACATAATGCTCGCGCAGAATCATCTCCAAGTACTTCCTCATCCACCCAGTTGCCCATTCAGCCTTTGGTGCAACCGTCACTGCAACAAATACTTGAAAAAAAAGCTCTGGGACATCAACGATAGCCGAGCAAAAAAATATCACTACTTGATTGGTGAAATGATCGCTATTGACAACGAGCCACTTTCCATCGTCGATCATCATGTGGGCTTTAAACGTTTAATTAATAATGCTTTCTGCAATACTTAAAATAATTCCAGACATGTATAAGAGAGTGGTTAGCAAACTAAAAAACGAGTTAGAAAGGGCTGAAGCTATAGCATTCACTACCGATCTTTGGACTTCTTCTGTAAATAATGCTGCATTTCTGAGTTTAACAGGACACTAGATATCAGAAAACTTTAAACTGAATCATGCCGTTCTAAACATGGTTCATTTTCCTGAATCACACACATCAGAAAATATCAAAAGAGAACTGTTACAGTGTGTAACGAAATGCGACATACCCATCTCTAAATTTCAAGCGATTGTTCACGATAATGGGGCGAATATGGTTAAAGGAGTTAAGGAAACTCTACTTCCTTCAGAGCGTTGCTTCATACATACTCTCCAGCTGGTGATAAATAATGCATTAGATAACAGTTTTCCAATAAAATAAATTCTTACTAGTGCCCGCCGCATAGTGACACATTTTAATCATTCAGGATATACAAAACTTGAAAGTATTCAATCTGAGCTCGGACTTCCTAAGCATAAACTGATTCGCCTCCGTCAATACTAGTCCATGCTGGACGTAGGCCTCTCTTAATGAATTCCAATGAGGCCGATTTTCGGCTCTCTTAACCCACTGGTGGACAAAATGTGGGGGACAACGGGAATAGACGATCCAGCTGCTGCAAGTTGTCTTTCGCAAGTCGACTCTCCACCTGGCCGGCGAGCGACGCACACTACGTTTGCCTAAACGTGTTCTCCACTCGTAGAATTCGTTTACCCAAGGTTTGTTGGTTCTGCGAGACATGTGTGACCTGAGCTTACTTATTCTCAATTTATTTACCTTGGTTCTCTAATGGATCACCTCAATCCGGATTCGTCCTTTAAATATACTCCGAGCAAAGCTTTTTCCATAGCTACTTTAAACTTATGGACCAGTCTGACCGTGAGCTTTAGATAAGTAGGTCATAACTGGTAGGGAGCACGCGTAAAATACTTTTGTCTTAAGGCACTATGGTAACGACGACGAAAAGACCTGACGGAATTTACCAAATGCTGCCCATCCCCGCTGAATCCTCCTATCGACTTCCCTCTCGAAACTCTTTCTACCTAATTGCATAGTCTGCCCGAGGTAAACAGCTAAAATAATAATCCATCCAAATAAATAATAATTTTCTCGGTTCCGAACCAATGACTTTTCTAAGTTACCTATATGCAGTTTTCCATCGCTCCGTGCTTTGGAGGGGACGTTAAGCTGTCGGTTTGGCTGTTATGACTAATAACAGTCGTTGAGTCATGTAAGATGCCCTCGAACAGCCTCTCAAACGCAAAACAAGCAAGGAGTTATATATGAATGTGCTCTAGTTGGGATCCTTTGATGTGGGATACAGTTTTCGTCGTTGTATACCATCCACATCACATCAGCAGCCCGTAGAAGTCCACTGCCTACTGGGTTTTTTGCCAAAATGCAGGCGACTTGATAATCGCATTAGATGTTGACATTTACACTGTTAAATGCTGCCCATGTCATGAATTTGTTATTCTTCCATTTAAAATAATTTTAATACTAGTAGTTCTGCAAACGGTAGACCTCGCGAGCACAAACTATTATGCAACAATCTAGCGGTGCACAGTAGCACCAAGTTCCTCTCTAATAATGAACTTATTGTAAAACTAACATTAATAACCAAAGTGCTCCATCAATCCCTACCTAATCCTAAATCCTAAAATCCTAGTAGGTAAAGGGCTGATTTCATTGGTAGAAACCTGGGAGAAAAAGGTCATCCTTGGAAGGAAAATTGGTCTCATCAAAATAGGTTTCTATTTTGATGAGACCAATTTAAAGTTACTACCTTTCAACTAAAAAATAACCATCAAAATTAGATTTAATAAGGCGGAGACATTCAATAGCCCCCTTTTTGCCCCACCAATAAAAAAATCACGACGATTAAAAAGTTTAAAAAAATTGTTAATGCTGTATATACCTTGTGGCATATATATGCTGTATATAAGTCTAGCGGTGAACGAAACGTGGCGGGGATCTTGGCACAGTCAAAGTTTATATTCTGTGTTAAAATGTTGAATACTTTTATCCCGAAAACTGACTGTGCCAAGATCCCCACCACGTTTCTTTCACCGCTCGACTTTCGTGCCGCTACAAGTAGCTATACCAAGTTTCGTCCAGATCGGTTGTAAAATACGACATGTAGAGGAGTACCAACAAACTGACACATGAAAGCATATTAATTGTACTTAAAGCAGAGACTTGAGCTCGCTTCGCTCGCTCAATCAATGAGCTACAATAGCAAGAAAATAAATAAACACATACATACCTACTTAATAAGCTTAGTATTACTTGAAAAAAATATATTTCAAATTTATTCTAAGGTTGTGAGAAAAGAAAACAATAAAGTTAAAGAAATCTGTTTCATGTTATACATATCTACATATATATATGTAGTATTTTAATTTTTAAATGCTGGGAACCCTTTTCTTGTACAAATTTTACAGGGAAAACTCCGTTTTGTAATTTATGTAGTGTAAAAATAAGTAGAGCAGCAAAAAAAGCAGGAACGACTGCTTTGCAGAATCATTTGAAATTCAAACACCCAGATGAGTATGGTAAAATTTATGGAAGCTCAAGTAGTCATGGTCAACATAATGCTCCCGCAGAATCATCTCCAAGTGCTTCCTCACCCACCCTGTTGCCCATTCAGCCTTTGGTGCAACCGTCACTGCAACAAATACTTGAAAAAAAAAGCTCTGGGACATCAACGATAGCCGAGCAAAAAAATATCACTACTTGATTGGTGAAATGATCGCTATTGACAACGAGCCACTTTCCATCGTCGATCATCATGTGGGCTTTAAACGTCTAATTAATAATGCTTTGCTGCAATACTTAAAATAATTCCAGACATGTATGAGAGAGTGGTTAGCAAACTAAAAAACGAGTTAGAAAGGGCTGAAGCTATAGCATTCACTACCGATCTTTGGACTTCTTCTGTAAATAATGCTGCATTTCTGATAATGATATAACTATTTCTCAAATGTATAAAACCTCGACTTGATATTCTTCGCCATACAAAAAGAAGTGTATAATACACACTAACAATTGAAACAATTTTAAATTGTTAGTGCAGTGCGCCTGTTTATACTGCGCGTGTTGCGAGGCAGGACTTGTAACACATAAAGTTTTAACAAATTGATCACCACCATTGAACCACTATATACTAATAGCCCAGAAAACTAAGCTATTTCTTTCCTGTTTTGCAAATTTAAAAAATACTTACGGGGCCGTACTTTTTAGTTGACAACGAAATGAAAGCTGCGGTACATCGTCATTTTGAAGACAAAGATAATAGTTATTTGTAATTGTATTTGTAAGACTGCAAAGTTGTTTTTTTGTCGTGAGTATTGAAACCTGAGCAAGCGAAGGATTCTAGGATTCAAATAATAGAATCCTAAGCGTAGCGATACACACCGGAAGATGGGCAGCAGCGTCCACGTCCGTTTCAAGTTCATTGTTAGAAATACCCTAACGTAAAAATATCCTGCAACATTATTAGATCTAGCATAGGTTAGTCAAGATCTGTCTTGTCACCTAACATGTCATTTAACTACTGCAATAAAGAGATCAGTTCATTCTTTCTTATTATGTTTATTGTTGAATGTTAATTTTACCACCAGATTCGAAATACACCATCATAGAAGAACTGGTAAGAAACTATGTGGCAAATAATCTTTTAAATAATTAATCTACAACATGAGAACATTATTTTATATTTTACTCTTGACAATATTGCAATAGATTACAATTATCATTATCATAATTTGTGGCATAGAAAAACGTTGGAATCCCGTTTGAAGTAACATAAAAAGATCATTAAGAAGTCTACTCATGACAAGTCCCAATAGTATCACTCTTATTACAATGTGTGTCACCGCAAAATGTTAGATTCCTTTAGGAATTTAGGTTCATTCGTCACATCCCCTCAATTGACTATGCCGATAATTTATTCAGATATTAATTGTTACTTTATTAATAGCCTACTGAATGACAGTCTCCGCAAATACTAAGCTACAATCTACCATATTTGTAGTTAAAATAACACTCCTTTCCCTCTGACTGCAATTCTCAACAATCTCCGAAATGTTATACACATTAAGGCAACCACAAATAAATCTGCCATCACAACAAATAACAATTTTAGCGTATACTTAGCCATTTCGAAATATAAAACTGTATTTTTTCTATTTGTACAATGAAATTGCTTTTTCGGAGCTTCGCATGACATTTTGACTACTTTTTCTAATGACAATTTCATATTTTTTTAAAAAGTACTCAATAATATTTTGAATCCTCTTTAGACAAGTTGTTGCGATGCTCCTCGTACGTTTAATAACATATTTGTTACGTCTATTCCCGTTACACTGCGGTCACCAATCCGCCTGCCAAGCGTGGTGACTATGGCAAACCCTTCCCCAATATAATAGACACACCGAAAATACGGCCCCTAGTCCCCGGTGGCTCCGTGTTTCCTGGCACCGGTAGCAGCCACGGTAAGGGGGTGCTAAGAATCCCCGGCAGAGACCCAGCTACCTTCCCCGACAATCTCTGGACCTGGCATTATACAACGCATGCACCTTGAGGACAGATGCGAAGTTGATAGAGCTGGAAGAAGTAGTAAGCAAGTTGCGCTGGGATATTATACGGTTATCAGAAGTCCGAAGACAGGGAGAGGATACGATGACCCTGAACTCCGGAAACTTACTTTATTACCAAGAGGACGACCAGCAGTCCCAACACGGTATCGGTTTTCTCGTCCACAAGTCCCCCGTCAACAACGTTGTGAGCATCGAAAGAGTTTTGAGTAGGGTGGCATATCTTATAATCAAAATTACCGAACGGTATTCGTTAAAGGTCATACAGGTGTACGCTCCACACTCAAAACGCCCTTACGATGAAGTGGAGGCTATATATAACGACATTTCTAATGCCATACATGCTCCGAAAACATACTTCACAGTGGTGATGTGGGACTTCAACGCACGGCTGGGCATAAAGAATGGCGATGAACTGAGAGTGGGGCAGTTTGGATTTGGACAGCGGAACCAAAGGGGTCAGCGATTGACCGACTTAATGGAGAAGGAGGGACTCTTTATGATGAACTCCCTTTTCAAGAAGCGCCCCTCCAGGAAATGGACGTGGCTATACCCCGGCGGTCATAAGCACGAGAAAGATTTCATTTTGACGACCAATCGGCATATATACAATGTCTCTGTGATCAACAAGGTTCAGATCGGCAGCATGATAAGAGGCTCATTGAATATCAATGTAAAAAGCTGATGAGATCTACTCTTCGCCCAAATCCTGCCCAAATCCAAAACCCCGAGAGCTTTCAGTTAGAGCTCCAAAATTGCTTCCAAATCCTTACCGAATGCGATACAGTGGAAGAATTAAACAACGGGTTGGTGGAAATTGTTCAAGCAGTCGGGCCGAAGTTCTATAGGACCCACCGCAAAAGTAGATCACAAACTCTCTGAGCATATACTCAAACATAAGGCAGAACGAGGCGAAATGAGGCTGCAGTCTTCAGTGGATATATCGAGTTATAGCTTGCTTAATAAACAAATCCCCAAGTCGATGCGATACGATATGCAATCCTATAATACTACTTGTATTAAGAACGCAATAGAGCGGAACAAGGGCTCCAAAGTTTTCGCAAGAAATCTGTCTATTGGGCAAAGCTTGTTGACGAAGCTGAAAACCAACAGTGGCAGCATCGTTTAGTCGAAGCCAGAGAATTTGAGTGAGCTCGAAAAGTTCTATGGACAATTATACACCTCACCGCTTAGTGATCCTAGCACGACTAGCGATGCAAGAGCCCATTTGACCCGACATTATACCGAAGATACCCCGGACGTCAGCCTATAGGACATCAGAATAGCTCTCAAACATCTTAAGAGCAATAAGGCACCAGGGGAAGACGGAATAACGACAGAGCTACTGGAAGCAGGTACTTAAAGTCCTTCAGAGGCTGATTAACTCGGTCATCCTCGAGGGTACTACGCCAGAGGCGTGGCAAAAGAGCGTAATGGTATTGTTCTTCAAGAAAGGTGATAACACCCTTTTGAAGAATTATAGGCCCATTTCGCTGAGTATAAGCTGTTTTCGAGAGTAGTTCCGTCGTTACCGTCCGAGAGTAGTTACCGTCTCGCTCATACGTTCGCGGCTTTCAGCCTCCCCAACAAGCTGGATTCCGGAAAGGCTTTAGCACCGTAGACGACATCCATACGCTCTGGCAGATTATACAGAAGACCGAAGAGTATAATTGGCCACAATGTTTAGCATTTGTGGACTACCAGAAAGCCGTTGATTCAGTCGAGATCTGGACAATGCTACAGTCATTACAGCGGTGCCAGAGTGACTACGGGTACATCGAAGTGTTGAAGTGTTTGTACAGCAAGGCCACCATGACTGTCCGTCTTCAGGATTGGAGCACGAATTCTATCCAGCTGCAAAAAAAGAGGTGTGACAGGGAGACGTTATTTCTCCGAAACTATTCACCTCTGCACTGGAAGATTAATTCAAGCTTCTGAACTAGAACGGATATGGTATTAACATCAATGGCGAATGCATCACTCACCTTCGATTTGCTGATGATATAATCATCATGGCAGAAACTCTGGAAGACCAATGCAATGCAATGCTCAGTGACCTCAATATTGTTTCTCAACAGGTGCATCTTAAAATGAACATGGGCAAGACGAACATCATGTCAAATGCCGATGTCGCACCCATGCCGTTCTATGTTGGGAACGATATAATCGAAGCTGTTGATCACTATGTCTACTTGGGTCAGACGATCCAACTGGGTAGATCCAACATCGACAAGGAGGTCAACCGACGTATCCTACGCGGATGGGCAGTGTTCGGGAAATTACGCCACATCTTCTCGTCACAGATACCGCAGTACCTCAGCAGTTCAGCAGTGGACTGCTAAGGGCTGAAATAATGATGATGATGATGATGTAGTGTAGCGAGGGTTTCAAAAGTACGAGACGCAGAATAACTTTGCTGCCGTGCGAAACACACAACTTTTCACCTAACAGCGAGGAAAATGCGATGTGTGCAAGAAAAGCAGCTTTTATATTAAATTAGTGATTATATGAATAATAATAATACTAATTACAAAGGAGCCGTCGTAGGACGGCTGGAAGATGTGTAAACATAGAATCGACTAGAATCGAATTTTGACGACCGGTTGGTCTAATGGCTAGAGATCCTAGGTACGAAATCGAACGGTCGCGGGTTCAAATCCTGCAAGGTGCAATCATTTGTGTGATGAGCAGAAATTTTTGTTTCCGAGTCATGGATGTAATATTCTTATCTACTCGTATGCATGTTTATCCGTTATCTAGTGGCCATAGTACAGAATGTCCTAGTTTGGGGCTAGGTAATTGGTGTAGAATTGTACGCCTCCGTCAATACTAGTCCATGCTGGACGTAGGCCTCTCTTAATGAATTCCAATGAGGCCAATCTTCGGCTCTCTTAACCCACTGGTGGACAAAAAGTGGGGGACAACGGGAATAGACGATCCAGCTGCTGCAAGTTGTCTTTCAGAAATCTGTTTCATGTTATACATATCTACATAGTATTTTAATTTTTAAATGCTGGCAACCCTTTTCTTGTACATATTTTACGGGGAATACCCCGTTTTGTATTACCCAGCGTATACTATTGTAGGGGATTTCCCGCTCAATCAATACGCCTGTGTTTAGGGTAGGCGGCACGCATTTATAATTTGATTTTCGACATCGGTTGACGTTTTTTATTTTTTCTTTCTATACTTATTTGAAAAATGCTATTGAATTAAAGACTTGAATACTTAATTAGTTAAAGTGTTACTTAAAAAGAAGAACAATCATGGCAAACCCAGGAAAAAAATCTCATGTTTGGCTACATTTCGAAGAGGAAGAAAACAGCGCAAAATGTAATTTATGTGGTGTAAAAATAAGTAGAGCAGCAAAAAAAGCAGGAACGACTGCTTTGCAGAATCATTTGAAATTCAAACACCCAGATGAGTATGATAAAATTTATGGAAGCTCAAGTAGTCATGCTCAACATAATGCTCGCGCAGAATCATCTCCAAGTACTTCCTCATCCACCCAGTTGCCCATTCAGCCTTTGGTGCAACCGTCACTGCAACAAATACTTGAAAAAAAAGCTCTGGGACATCAACGATAGCCGAGCAAAAAAATATCACTACTTGATTGGTGAAATGATCGCTATTGACAACGAGCCACTTTCCATCGTCGATCATCATGTGGGCTTTAAACGTTTAATTAATAATGCTTTCTGCAATACTTAAAATAATTCCAGACATGTATAAGAGAGTGGTTAGCAAACTAAAAAACGAGTTAGAAAGGGCTGAAGCTATAGCATTCACTACCGATCTTTGGACTTCTTCTGTAAATAATGCTGCATTTCTGAGTTTAACAGGACACTAGATATCAGAAAACTTTAAACTGAATCATGCCGTTCTAAACATGGTTCATTTTCCTGAATCACACACATCAGAAAATATCAAAAGAGAACTGTTACAGTGTGTAACGAAATGCGACATACCCATCTCTAAATTTCAAGCGATTGTTCACGATAATGGGGCGAATATGGTTAAAGGAGTTAAGGAAACTCTACTTCCTTCAGAGCGTTGCTTCATACATACTCTCCAGCTGGTGATAAATAATGCATTAGATAACAGTTTTCCAATAAAATAAATTCTTACTAGTGCCCGCCGCATAGTGACACATTTTAATCATTCAGGATATACAAAACTTGAAAGTATTCAATCTGAGCTCGGACTTCCTAAGCATAAACTGATTCGCCTCCGTCAATACTAGTCCATGCTGGACGTAGGCCTCTCTTAATGAATTCCAATGAGGCCGATTTTCGGCTCTCTTAACCCACAGGTGGACAAAATGTGGGGGACAACGGGAATAGACGATCCAGCTGCTGCAAGTTGTCTTTCGCAAGTTGACTCTCCACCTGGCCGGCGAGCGACGCACACTACGTTTGCCTAAACGTGTTCTCCACTCGTAGAATTCGTTTCCCCAAGGGTTGTTGGTTCTGCGAGACATGTGTGACCTGAGCTTACTTATTCTCAATTTATTTACCTTGGTTCTCTAGTGGATCACCTCAATCCGGATTCGTCCTTTAAATATACTCCGAGCAAAGCTCTTTCCATAGCTACTTTAAACTTATGGACCAGTCTGACCGTGAGCTTTAGATAAGTAGGTCATAACTGGTAGGAAGCACGCGTAAAAGACTTTTGTCTTAAGGCACTATGGTAACGACGACGAAAAGACCTGACAGAATTTACCAAATGCTGCCCATCCCCGCTGAATCCTCCTATCGACTTCCCTCTCGAAACTCTTTCTACCTAATTGCATAGTCTGCCCGAGGTAAACAGCTAAAATAATAATCCATCCAAATAAATAATAATTTTCTCGGTTCCGAACCAATGACTTTTCTAAGTTACCTATATGCAGTTTTCCATCGCTCCGTGCTTTGGAGGGGACGTTAAGCTGTCGGTTTGGCTGTTATGACTAATAACAGTCGTTGAGTCATGTAAGATGCCCTCGAACAGCCTCTCAAACGCAAAACAAGCAAGGAGTTATATATGAATGTGCTCTAGTTGGGATCCTTTGATGTGGGATACAGTTTTCGTCGTTGTATACCATCCACATCACATCAGCAGCCCGTAGAAGTCCACTGCCTACTGGGTTTTTTGCCAAAATGCAGGCGACTTGATAATCGCATTAGATGTTGACATTTACACTGTTAAATGCTGCCCATGTCATGAATTTGTTATTCTTCCATTTAAAATAATTTTAATACTAGTAGTTCTGCAAACGGTAGACCTCGCGAGCACAAACTATTATGCAACAATCTAGCGGTGCACAGTAGCACCAAGTTCCTCTCTAATAATGACCTTATTGTAAAACTAACATTAATAACCAAAGCGCTCCATCAATCCCTACCTAGTAGGTAAAGGGCTGATTTCATTAGTAGAAACCTGGGAGAAAAAGGTCATCTTTGGAAGGAAAATTGGTCTCATCAAAATAGGTTTCTATTTTGATGAGACCAATTTAAAGTTACTACCTTTCAACTAAAAAATAGCCATCAAAATTAGATTTAATAAGGCGGAGACATTCAATAGCCCCCCTTTTTGCCCCACCAATAAAAAAATCCCGACGATTAAAAAGTTTTAAAAATTTGTTAATGCTGTATATACCTTGTGGCATATATATGCTGTAAATAAGTCTAGCGGTGAACGAAACGTGGCGGGGATCTTGGCACAGTCAAAGTTTATATACTGTGTTAAAATGTTGAATACTTTTATCCCGAAAACTGACTGTGCCAAGATCCCCACCACGTTTCTTTCACCGCTAGACTTACGTGCCGCTACTAGTAGCTATACCAAGTTTCGTCCAGATCGGTTGTAAAATACGACATGTAGAGGAGTACCAACAAACTGACACATGAAAGCATATTAATTGTACTTAAAGCAGAGACTTGAGCTCGCTTCGCTCGCTCAATCAATGAGCTACAATAGCAGGAAAATAAATAAACACATACTTACCTACCTAATAAGCTTAGTATTACTTGTCCAAGGTTTTAAATATATAAACAATTAAAAACTTCGTTTCGAACTCGACATTTTTCTACATTTTGTTTTATCAATAAGTAAATTGGTCATAATAAAATACGAAGAAATATGTTTTTATAAGGTAGGTATTTATTTGTGACACGAAATAAAAACAGTAAATAATGAAGACCATTTAAATAAAGTTTTAGGACTGGCTGTTGACAACACACATGAAATAGATCCAAACTGAAATAGAAAGATGTCAGTTAGTGCAAAATAGTACCGCCAAAAATGAAAAAGTAACTTTAGTCAATAATGATGATCTGTTGAGGTATGATCACTAGAGTTGCCGCGAATAGTTGTTATAGCGAATAGTCGAATAACTCGACATTACTATTCGACATAAATAAGGCACATTAAAAATATTTCTAATTTCTTCTAAGGTTGTGAGAAAAGAAAACAATAAAGTTAAAGAAATCTGTTTCATGTTATACATATCTACATATATATGTAGTATTTTAATTTTTAAATGCTGGCAACCCTTTTCTTGTACATATTTTACGGGGAATACCCCGTTTTGTATTACCCAGCGTTTACTATTGTAAGGGATTTCCCGCTCAATCAATACGCTTGTGTTTAGGGTAGGCGGCACGCATTTATAATTTGATTTTTGACATCGGTTGACGTTTTTTATTTTTTCTTTCTATACTTATTTGAAAATTGCTATTGAATTAAAGACTTGAAAACTTAATTAGTTAAAGTGTTACTTAAAAAGAAGAACAATCATGCCAAACCCAGGAAAAAATCTCATGTTTGGCTACATTTCGAAGAGGAAGAAAACAGCGCAAAATGTAATTTATGTGGTGTAAAAATAAGTAGAGCAGCAAAAAAAGCAGGAACGACTGCTTTGCAGAATCATTTGAAATTCAAACACCCAGATGAGTATGATAAAATTTATGGAAGCTCAAGTAGTCATGCTCAACATAATGCTCGCGCAGAATCATCTCCAAGTACTTCCTCATCCACCCAGTTGCCCATTCAGCCTTTGGTGCAACCGTCACTGCAACAAATACTTGAAAAAAAAGCTCTGGGACATCAACGATAGCCGAGCAAAAAAATATCACTACTTGATTGGTGAAATGATCGCTATTGACAACGAGCCACTTTCCATCGTCGATCATCATGTGGGCTTTAAACGTCTAATTAATAATGCTTTGCTGCAATACTTAAAATAATTCCAGACATGTATGAGAGAGTGGTTAGCAAACTAAAAAACGAGTTAGAAAGGGCTGAAGCTATAGCATTCACTACCGATTTTTGGACTTCTTCTGTAAATAATTCTGCATTTCTGAGTTTAACAGGACACTGGATATCAGAAAACTTTAAACTGAATCATGCCGTCCTAAACATGGCTCATTTTCCTGAATCACACACATCAGAAAATATCAAAAGAGAACTGTTACAGTGTGTAACGAAATGGGACATACCCATCTCTAAATTTCAAGCGATTGTTCACGATAATGGGGCGAATATGGTTAAAGGAGTTAAGGAAACTCTACTTCCTTCAGAGCGTTGCTTCATACATACTCTCCAGCTTGTGATAAATAATGCATTAGATAACAGTTTTCCAATAAAATAAATTCTTACTAGTGCCCGCCGCATAGTGACACATTTTAATCATTCAGGATATACAAAACTTGAAAGTATTCAATCTGAGCTCGGACTTCCTAAGCATAAACTGATTCAAGATATTCAAACTCGCTGGAACTCAACATATTACCTACTGGAGCGTCTATTTGAGCAAAAAAGAGCAATTTCGGTGTATATTTCAGAATCAAGGAGCGTGAATTTTGATAATGAACATCTGTTAAAGCTCTTAAAACCTTTCGAAGAGATAACAAATATCACGAATTCCACATATGCACCTATATCAGATGTGATACCTAGCACTGTTTCATTAACCAGATACCTAATGAAAGATGCGCTGATTCAACAAACTGCACACGTTGATGATTTTAGAAAGGCGTTAATAGAAAATATGCAAGCCCGTTTTAACTTGGACGACCTATGCTTCAGGAAGACATATTACTTGTCGACATTTTTAGACCCCCGCTACAAGGACTTTTACTTTGACGCTACCCAAGCTGAACGGATCCGTAGAGCTGCGCTCAGAGAAGGTCTTAGGCTTTCTTTAGATGACGAAAATGATGATTCGGATCCAGAAACGGCATCCAAAAGGTCTCAATGAAAGTGAGCATGTCGATTCAGAAACTCATAAACTATTTTGGGCATGTTTTAAAGAATCATCTATAGAGCAGCCTACTGAAGAGCAACCCAAGAATGCTACTGCTGAAGAAATCACCCACTACATCGCATTAGCAAAGGCTGACAGAAAAATAAACCCATATGAATGGTGGGCTTTGAGTACCAATAAGAATAGATTTCCTACTTTAAGTAAGCTTGCTAAACAATACTTAATCACACCAGCAAGCTCTGTTTATTCAGAAAGACTATTTTCCGAGGCAGGTTTAGTTTATGAGGAAAAGCGAAACCGACTTGCTCCCGAACGTGCAGAAAAAATAGTTATTTTGCACCACAATCTGCCTCTGTTGGATTTTAAATATTAATTAAAAAGCCTAACTAATTTAATTTCATTAATATGATAGGCACAGGCACATATTATTACAGATAATAATTGATTCTGTGTATTGTTTTATTAAGGAAAATAATAAAAATTTATTATTTTTGACTCATTCGTTTTTTTGTTCGTTAAAAGTTTATTTTAGACTATTCGCCGAAAGCCGAATAATACTAGCTATTATTCGGTATTCGACGGTATTCGGTATTCTTCATTTTGGGGTACTTAAGTACCCCAAAATGAAACAAGATGGCAAAGTCAAAGTATTTTATTGTAAATAGGCAAAATAAATTTGCTTCTCATGAACAAGGAGTAATACATGAAGAAAAAAATAAAAATTTAATTTTGAAATAGATCAAATCAATAAAATTTTGTTAAACTAAGTACGCTTTGAGAATGAAAAGGAAATTTGCCTTTTATGTGTCTACAGAGTTAAATCTCACACTGGAAAAGGAAATACCCTTCTGACTCTACCGGTGCTTAAATACTCCCGTTAGATAAGAGAGCACCAAGAAACTAGTATTTTTTCCATATTTGTAAGTATTTATAATAAAATAAATATACATAAATAAAATAAAAAAAGAGACAATGAGATGTCCCACAATCATGAAAGAATCAAACTGGGAAAAATAAAGCAAAAATTCTAACTAAGTAGGTATATTGTTTATAACAACGTCACATCATGTCATGATCTCATGTTATGTTGTAGTTAAGAGACATCTCACAAAGTGCTTTGAACATTTTATTCACTTAACGTAAACATAGAAGTGATCATTTATTATTATCATGGAGCTTGGAGACATCAGGCCGTGCATTTCAGTAATGAATGTAAACATTTACATTGTAACATGCTTTATTTACCAGATTTACTTTAACAAAAGTTTTAAACCTATGCATTGATAATTGATCAATGCCAACAAATAACTTATGTAACAAGCATATATGAAAAAAATATTTTACCCCCAATCAGCACCCCCCATTAAAGCTAAGGAGCAAAGAGTATACAAATACTACATAAGACTAAGGAGTATCTTGAGCACATCAGTTTCCAAACATAAAACCGCATCAAAATCGGTCCATTCGTTTGGTAGCTACAATTCTCACCCCCGTTCCCCCCCTCATATAGCTAAGAACCATCTCGTTCACATCAGTTTTCAAACATAAAAAAACACATCTAATTAGGTCCATTCGTTAGGAAGCTACGATTCTCATCCTCTCCGCTTCCCTGCTTCACCCCATTATAGCCTAAGAACCATCTCGTTTACCCCAGCTTTCAAACATATAAAAACGCAGCTTAATCGGTCCATTCGTTTGGAAGTTACAATTCTCACCCCCTTTTCTCACCTCCTCCCCCATCCCCTATATATCTAAGAACCATCTCGTTCACATCAGTTTTCAAACATAAAAAACACATCTAAATAGGTCCATTCGTTAGGAAGCTACGATTCTCATCCTCTCCGCTTCCCTCCTTCACCCCATTATAGCTAAGAACCATCTCGTTTACCCCAGCTTTCAAACATATAAAAACGTAGCTTAATCGGTCCATTCGTTTGGAAGTTACAATTATCACCCCCTTTTCTCACCTCCTCCCCATCCCCTATATATCTAAGAACCATCTCGATCGCATCAGCTTTTAAACAGAAAAAAACGCATCAAAATCGGTCCATTCATTTGGAAGCTACGATTCTCATCCCCTATTCTCACCTACCCCCTCCATCCCCCATATATCTAAGAACCATCTCGATCACATCAGCTTTCAAACAGAAAAAAACGCATCAAAATCGGTACATTCGTTTGGGAGCTACGATGCCACAGACAGACACACATGCACACACGCACACACACACACACACACACACACACACACCACACAAAGTGATACACACCCTAAATATATAACACCCATCTCTTTGTTCATATAATAATATAATTAATATACGTAAAAAGTATACATTTCCAGACACTTTTATATTATATTTATTTTTAGTTTTAAAATTAAGAACATCTATAATTAAATTAATGTATTTAAAAATGTATATTCTTCCGCACATACATTATATTTTTAAGCGACTTCACAAAAGGAGACGGTTATATGTTCGATTGTGTAAATGTTTTTTTTTATGTGTGTCGTTCGATGTCTCCGTCAATTGCGGAACGGTTTTGAAATTATTTTTTTGTTTGAAAGGTTATACTCTCCAAGTTGTTCCATATAAATTGTATCAAAATTAATTCAGCAGGTCTGATGATGGAGCCGGAAGGTAGTAAGAAGAACTCAACAACAGAATGATGAAACCCCTTCAAGTTTGGGCTCATTTGGTTTGTCTTGATGAGTTCTCTTGTGTACTTTTTTTTTATATTACGGACTAGGCAATCGTTTGACCACGATCTCACCTGATCCTGATCCTGATCCTGTATCCTAGTAGATACCTATTCACTCTTGACTTGAACACACCCGGGTTATAATTTACCGGAAACACTGACGAGGGCAGGGCATTTCACTCCTTTGCAGTTCTTATAATAAATGAAGAAGCGTAACGCTTCGTTCTTGTGCGAGGTATTTCAACCATGAAAGGGTGGCGCTTTGCTGATCGTCTAGTCGTACGGTGATGGAAAGGTGATGGGGGAATCAGGTTATGCAGTTCTTGTGCACACTCTCCATAGTGCAATCTGTAGAATACCGCCAGGCTTGCAACCTCACGTCGATGCGCCAGATTTTGAAGCTTACTCTTTACCAGAGTGTCATCCCCAATGAGCCTGATTGCACGTCTCTCAATTGAATCCAAAGACTCGAGCTTATACTTGGCAGAACCGTCCCGGAGGTGGCAGCAGTACTCCATACAAGATCGGACCTGTGCTTGATAAAGATTCAAAAGCTGTCCCGGTGTGAAGTACCGTCTAACCTTAGACAAAATACCAAGTTTTTTTGCAGCTACCTTGGCTTTGGATTCAATATAAGACCCAAAATTCAGGTTTGATGTGAGTTCGACACCCAAAAGCTCCAAATGGTCGCCTATTGGTATTGTTACACTTTGGAAAGACGGAGATCGGTGTAGAGGACTCTTTTTAGCAGAAAACAAACACGCTTGCGTTTTAGTAGCATTAAACTTAACCAGGTTAGCATCGCCCCAATGGGACATGGCTTCTAAGGCTAAATTTAAACGGTCTACCATAGCCTCTCTCTGAAACTGGACAGCGTCACAGCTGGCTTGAGGAGCATTGGAAGTGTATCTCTCAACTACAGTACTGTCATCAGCATACCCAAAGGTACCGGGCTTCAGAAGGTCATTAATGTGCAGTAAAAACAGTGTAGCCGAGAGAACCGATCCCTGAGGTACACCGGCATTGATAGCCATTTGATGAGACGAGCAGCCCTCTAAGACTACTCGAATAGATCGTTCCCTCAAGAAATCAACTATCCAATTGCATAAGCCAACAGGTAAACCATATGAGGGAAGCTTGTTTAAAAGGCCATCGTGCCAGACCCGATCAAATGCCTTCGATATGTCAAGAGAGACGGCAAGCGCCTCACCATGCATCTCTATGGCTTCGCTCAGTACGTGAGTGCCATACGCGAGAAGATCCCCAGTAGACCGGTTTCGGCGTAATCCGTATTGTCGGTCACTGAGAAGATCATTGTCTTCAAGGTATGCCAAGAGCCTAATGTTTATGACACGCTCCATACACTTGCAGAGTAAGGAGGTAATCGAGATGGGACGATAATTGGCCGGATCAGCACGACTACCCTTCTTTGGTACTGGTTGTACATTGGCAAGCTTCCAGCTCTTCGGAACTTTACCTGAGTGAAGAGAGAGGCGGTACAAACGCGTTAAGATGGGAGACAATGCGGGCGCACAGTTTTTCAACACAATCGCTGGAATACCATCAGGACCACTGGCCTTGTTCACATCTAGAGCTCGAAGCGTTCTGAGAATCTCCTTCTGGCGAATGTGAATTTCGGGCATAAAAACCCCGCAATGACGAAGGCAGGAAGGTGTCTTGCCAGAAGCATCTAGATGCGAGGCTTCTGCAAAAAGAGAAGCAAATAAATTCGCTTTGTCTCCAGCAGTGTGAGCTAGTGATCCATCAGGTTTCAGCAATGGTGGCAGTGAGGGGCGGCAGAAGTTTACTTCGACCGACTTGGCCAGGGACCAAAAAGCTTTGCTACCCGCGGGGTATGAAGCCAGTTTGGCCCCAATTCAACTTACGTGATCAAAATGGGCCTTCCTAAGTATCTTTTTGCAGGTCTTAGCGGCAACGTTAAATTTTCTCTTCTTAGCCCGAATATCAGAAGACTTGCGCTTTCGAGCATCAGCCCAGTCTAGATATGCCGCACGCTTTAGAGCCACAGCATGACCACAGCTGGATCCAAACCAAGGCTGAGCTTTGCTGAAAAGAGTCTTGTCACTGAATGGAATGAAATATTCCATTGCCTGACATATTACCTCTGTAACAGCAGACGCGCAAGTCGACGGGTCCTGGGAGATGAAACATGTTTGCCGCCAAGGGTACGATGCAAGGAATTGCCGCATCTCGTCCCAATCTGCTGAGTTGTATCTCCACACGTGCTTATTTCCCATAAGGCTAGGATCAGGTGGGGAATACACTGAGACGGAATTAACCAGTTCCTTTGTAGTATCCAGGGTCTGATGATGGGGCCGGAAGGTAGTCACAGGAACTCAATAGCAAAATGATGGACCCCCTTTGAGTTTTGGCTCATTTGGTTTGTGTTAGGGAATTCTCTGGTGTTATATGGTATCCAAGGTCTGATGATGGAGTCGGAAGTTAGTCTCAGGAGCTCAACAACAAAATGATGGAACCCTTTTGAGTTTGGGCTCATTTGGTTTGTCGTGATGAGTTCTCTAGTTGTAGGTAGTAACAGAAATTCAAAGAATTTAAAAAACTAAAGGATTTACAATAAATAAATAAACACCTACAAAATACAAACAATAACACTACAATTTCCCTAAGTTTGTGGACGTCTCCACAAACTCCACTGCCGTTCTGTGAAACTCTACAAATGTACCTATTGGAGCTGGAGCACTGGAATAAATTGAGTTTCGGGTGTCGCAGCACAGCATTGAGCAGGCAAAGCGCACGCGAGAGTGGGGACTGGTGGCCCAGCACATTCTTACACATCGGCACCGCAAACAAATTGTGTCGTCGAGTTCTGACATAGCTGTCTGGGACTGTTAGGCATATCCTCTCCAGTAATGATGGATTGCATCTCATTTTTTCCTACTTAGGTACTGAACCCTAAATCTCATGAAAGATCGGTCCCAAATAGTCATTGGATGAGGTGGGCCGGAACGTTCAGACCCGGCGGCGTCTGTAATGGGTGTGGCGCAGGACTCTTCAGTCCCGAACGTAAAGTGGGATAACCAATAAATAAGATCTATGGGAATCTGGGGAACATGTGCTTTGCATTGAGCTAGGTTTCGAGAGTTGTGCCGTGCGAAGTATTACTTCAGGATGGTGAACTCGCAGCTACAGGACGTAGCCGAGTTGTGGGCAAGTGCCGCGGACTCGCAACGCACCTTCCGCATACAGAAGCATGCTGTGCAATGCATGACGCGCATACTTCGGGATACCACGGGTCAACACACGGGTATGGAAACAGGAATCAGAAGGGGCAAATGCTTGTAAGTTTTTTTGGAAATAGAGGGGCTATTTTTAATGAGTTCATTCTACAAAAAGCAGCACTAGTGGAAGTGAACTTGGCAAAGGCCTGATACTGTGACTAAGAAAGAGATTGAAGTCATCAACGGACAAAAAATTCATATTCAGGGATATCTCAGTGATCAGCAAGTTAAATACCGATATATTTAATACCCACTTGTCCTAGGCTCATTGAATATAGGCCACAGGCTTGAAAGATGCTGTCTGGTGAAGTCTTCGCATTAACCTAACCTGCTCCATGCCGCTGTTGGTCCAAAACAGATCCAACAAAAGTTTTAAAATCGATTTGCTGCCATGGAAACCACAAATGATTAGAATTAGGAACTTTAAAATATGTTGGGAATATTTAAGGAGGTACTAAATTTTGACAGCTGTAGCGTTCTTGGGCATGATGTCAAAAATCTCGGATGAAGCTCTTTGGCTTATGAACAAACGACGGGAGCAACAGTACGTCCCACCGTAAGAAAAAAGGGATCTCAATCAAAAGATCAGTAAGCTGGTACGACGTGACCTCCATTGCTAAAATACTCGCAGGATAGGAAAGGCAAGACCGGGGGTCAAAAGTCTTCACCCAGCAACTGAGTAGATCCCATCTTACCGAAGTTCAAAACTAACAAGACTCAAGTTCAAAAACTAAAACCCGACTACAATCGTAAACATAATAATTAATGACACTGTACCTAAAGACGAATCGAAAGACACCTCGCTTGTCAAAATTGGACCAATAGGAGCGACGCTGTGGTGGAACTCCACATAACCACATACATACATAAATATATACATACATATATACATAGACTGTTAATCTCATTACCCTTCCCTTGATTTGCTGTATGTTTTTATGCCATACAATATTATCTGTAGCTATGATGCAGCTAGCAACCATTTACTGATTTATTTTTTGACTCGTTTTGGTTTGTTTACAAATAAATTGTACGAATATTTCGGAAAAAATACATTCTTCGGTAACGTCTCATGATGGTGATGTGCGATATAAGAGGCTGATTCTCAAAATATAGGAAAGAACGCCCTCAATTATCATTTCACAGGCAAGTGACTATGTTTCCATCTTTTTGTGAAACATACGCATTTTTTTATTACTAGCTGTGCCCGCGTGGTCATTTCTCGAGGTTAAAAGTACTCTATGTGCTGTTCCAGGACCTAAAATACTAATATACCAACATTTGATTGAACATGAGTTCGATTCTAGCTTTGAAAAGGTGTGGACGCGTTTCGTGCACATATAAATTCTCGTTCAGTATTTCACACCATGATCACTCATAAGCTGCAAGTAATTAGCGTCATAGTTGAGTGTTTAAAAACACTAAATATTCCATTTAAAGTGCACAATAATCTGAGTACCGGCTACTGACCGGCTCCGCTGTGCGTCGAGGTAGGCTCCTCTACACCTCGGGTAAGAGGGACGGGCTGCGGATTTCAAATAATTCGTCTCCGTCCCACTTAGGCGGTGTGCGTCCGAGCGGTGGCGCATGCGATCGTCGCCCGTCGTTGGACCTCGTGTGCTACGTATATACCTACGTGAGTGACTAACCTCTGGTTTCTGAAACGTTTGTTAACGTTGACAACAGATTAAGTCTATTGCTGTCTTTGTAATTTGTTTAGAGCCAGACAAAGGCAGCATTAGAATTAACGTGTTGTTAAAGTTAACAAACGTTTCAGAAACCCGAGGTAAACCTGCCTACACAAGATACCTACGCTACGTGCTACGCGCTGTTTTGCTTGGAGATAACACTTTGTTTATAATAACTTTACAAAATGGTGAACTGTTGCGCAGCGTGCACTAAAACAATTAGAACTAGCATGCCACATATAAAATGCTCTAAATGTAGCATTTACTATCATCCTGTGTGTGTCAACATTGCTGACCGTAGGTTATCGGAGGATTTTAAGTCAGCCTGGGTATGCCTGTCAAAGCAAGGGGCCAAAAAAATACAACTCGAACACGCCGGTGCGACCCGCGGCGTCGGCGGCCAGCTCGACTGGTAATGAGAGTGTGAATGCACTGATGCTTTGTGAGGGTGCCAGCAAAATTTCTATTGTATCGAGCCCGATTGTTGTCGCTGTTGATTCTAATGATTTATCTACTTTGACCACGTAAATAAAGCTACTCCGGTGTGACATAGGGGAAATGAAGACACACATGATTTCTTTAACAGAGCACGTTAAGTAATGCTTCTCCCGTATTGATGAACACGAAAAGAAACTAATCGAGGCAGACTCGAGACTACGCCTGCTTGAGGAGCGTGAACGCGAAGTTTTGACGTGTCGTAATAAAATTGTAGAACTGCGTCATGAATTAAATACTCGTGCCCAATCAAGCCTTAGGAACGAGATTGAAATTGCCGGAATTAATGAATTTCCAGATGAAAGCCCGTTGCACTTAGTGCAAATTATCTCGCAAAAAATTGGCGCAGCGCATAACGAAAACGATTTGGATTACGTGTCCCGCGTCGGGCCTCGCAGCCGCGAAAATTTGAGCACTGGAGGCACCCAAGAAAGCTCTGCAACTCGACCCCCTCGTCCTTTGGTTGTTCGCTTCCTTCGACGTCATCAACGTGAAACGTTCCTGAGGGAAGGTAAAAGTAGACGCAACCTGACATGTGCGGGCATACAAGTAAAAGGACCTGCGAGAAACATATATATAAACAAGCGACTAACGCTGGAAAATCGGCAGTTATTTCGAGCCGCCCGGCAGCAAGCCAAATCGGCTGACTACAAATTCTGCTGGGTCAAAGGCGGTACCGTGTATGTACGCAAGCGTGAGGGAAATCCCGCCATTGCCATCAGGAATATGGAAGAGCTCGAACGTCATTTGTGCCCGCCGCCGCCGTCCACATAAGTCTCCGGAACGCAGACGGACATTAGTCATGAAGATCCTTTTTGTTCTTTCGGTTGCCTGTTTTGCGCATTTTAAACCACTTAGTATTTATGAAATGTTACTTAATAAGCTTTTTCGTTTGTTTGTACTTGATTTTGATGAAACTACAAATGGGGAAACGACTTATATTAAAGCACTCACACACTTTCATTTACACTTTTACCACACACTCAACATCAACACAATAATTGTTCATGCTATTTCCTACGATTTTCTTGCTCATATTGCTAAGATTTTTATTAATATGACTTTCTGGACTCAGACGCTTTCATCCTCTCTATTTTACTACTATAATGATGGCTTTACTTAGTGTTTCTAATGAAATTGATGAAACCGTATCCATTAACTGTCATACACTTGAGTCTGTTGACTCGTGCAAGAATATACTGATTAAGGCAGATTATAATTTTAAAGTTCTCTCTTTAAATATTCGGAGCTTTCAGCATAATTTCGATGATTTTGTGGTTGCGTTAAAATGTATAGATGCTGATATAGACGCCATAGTGCTATCTGAGTGTTGGCTTACTGAAGGCCTCAGAATAGAATCCTTACCAGGATATGATACTTACCGTAGTTTGACACAGAAAAACAAAAATGGAGGTGTTATTGTTTATATTAAAAGTTTAGTCGGCAATGCTGCA
The DNA here is from genome assembly GCA_946251855.1 of Alsophila aescularia. NCBI lineage: Eukaryota > Metazoa > Arthropoda > Insecta > Lepidoptera > Geometridae > Alsophila > Alsophila aescularia. Next base: position 60,884,440 of record OX276373.1, read on the forward strand.
ATCCAGTATACAAAAATAGATGACGCTGACTCGCTTCTTATAACTATTAACAAAAGGATTGCAATCCTCGGGATCTATCGATCTCCCTCTACGTCGCTTCTTGATCCTTTTATTTATTCTCTTGACTCCACTCTGATTACATTAAAGAGCTATCCATTTATCATTGTTACTGGTGATATAAACATAGATACTATTTGCAATCAATCTGACAATGTGCCAAATGATTACTTGTGCCTGATGGCATCTCACGGTCTCTTTCCAGCTATCTCAAAGCCAACAAGAGATAAAGCCTGCCTTGACCATATTTTCATAAAATCAAATACTAAATCGGTAGGAATGGTGTGAAAGTCTTCAATAACTGACCATGATATAGTTATCGCCGGAACAGGTCTTCCTACCCAAGCTGCACCTAAGCCTCGATTTAAATACAAAACAGATATAGAAGCAGCTGCAGCTGAAATGAATGAAATTGACTGGGCTGTTGTTATCGAAGACTCCTGTGTAAACTTAGCGGCAATTTCTTTCAATCAAATTTTGACAAATATTATGGCCAAACACACTCGAAAGATAAAAATTGGGCGTAAATGGGTCACGTTGAAACCCTGGATAACCCCTGGGTTACACAGATGTATGCGCCACCGAGATAAATTACACCTTGATTCTAGATCCCATCCTGATGATAAGTTAAAGCGTAAAGTATACACTAGGTACCGTAATTTTTGTAACACTCGACTAAAGAAACTCAAAAATGAATACAACTGTCAACAGTTAGAAGAAAATAGAAATGACACGAAAAAGCTTTGAAAAGCTATCAAAAACATATGTCAGACCTCAGTCAAAAATAATGACGCTAGTGAACTTTTAAATCATGTCAATAATGATCCCATTGCTTCGCTTCATCTTTGTAATAAACACTTTGTGTCAGTTGGTGAAATGTTGTCAGCTACCATACTAAATAAACTCTGTGTTACCCAAGACTCACTCATTGCGGACTATAGACCATCTTCCTCAGTCACTCACTCACTTTTTATCAATGCAACCCATATGAAATTTATAAATTCATCTCCCAATTTAATACTGATAGTTCACCTGGTCCTGACAAATTCACAGTAAGCTTGTTGAATAAATCACTCCATTCGTTACTAGTTCCTCTCACATATATATTTAACCTCAGCCTAACATCAGGTTTATTCCCGGACTGCTGGAAATTGCTGCCATATCTCCAATTTATAAAAGTGGATCCAAAAACCCTCCCTGACAACTACAGGCCTATAGCTTTGCTAAGCGTTATTTCAAAAGTCCTTGAAAAAGTTGTTAATAGTCGTCTCATTGCATACTTGGAAAAGTACCACCTGCTGTCAGAGAGGCAATTTGGTTTCCGACGAGGTTGGTCAATCGAAGACGCTACATCACTTCTTGTCAATCTAGTTTCATCACACGTCGAAAATAGAAAACATTGTTTAGCGGTGTTTTTAGATCTAGCAAAGGCGTTTGACACCGTCTCGGTTGGCTTGCTTCTAAAGAAAATTGAGTCCCATGGAATAAGAGGAGTGGCTCATGATTGGTTCAGAAGTTATTTGAGTGATCGTAGCCAATACGTAAAAATTGGTTCCTGCACTAGCGATAATCTCCCAATTGGTTTTGGCGTTCCGCAGGGTAGTATCCTTGGTCCAACACTGTTTACAATATACATAAATGATATAGTGAGCTGCTCTCTAAAAAACGCAAAAATTATCACTTATGCTGATGACACCGTTATTTTGTTGCATGGTTGCATGGTGCAATTGTACCATCTTGCGGAAGTAGGTCTCACGCATGTCGCAACATTATTGGATAAAAACCTTTTGACGTTGAACACTAAAAAAACAAAATACATGGCATTCTCCAAAACTTGCGTCTCCAGTCCTTCCACAGATCTTTTGTTAAGAATTAATAGTTGTTTGCAAGACAACAGCACCGGCCAATACCCTCATTGTTCAAGCAGTTGCAGCCTTATTGATCGAACTACATCAATAAAATACTTGGGGATTACGATTGATGAGAACTTGTCCTTTAAAGACCATGTAATTGATTTATCGTGCCGAGTGAGGAAACTTATCTACATTATGAAAAAGCTTAGAGATTGTACTGCGCTGGATGTTATACGACAAATCTATCTAGCCCTGTGTCAATCCATCATGCAATATTGCGTTTCGGTTTGGGGCAGTGCCGACAAAACTTGTTTTATTGCATTAGAAAGAGCCCAACGGGCTCTTATCAAGGTAATTTTAAGAAAAACTTTTCGGTATCCGACTGACAATCTGTACAATGAGTTCAAGTTTCTACGAGTTCGGCAGTTATTTATTATAAATGCCACAATAAAAGCACACAAGGCTCTCCCCAACCGACCTGACTATTACGAGCTAATGGCTAGACGTGTCTTTCGTCTCCCCCTTCCGCGAGCTTCATCCCTATTGTCTCGTAGATGTCCAGCATTCTCTCATCTCAATACATACAATAATGTTAGCAAACTATGCGACATTAAAGACAGCTCAGTTTCCGAATGCAAACGGACAGTCAAAGTTTGGCTTCTAAGGCTCTCATATGAAGAGTCATAGGATTTATTATAAGTCTGCATACGCTTTCAATTGCAGGCATGAGTACATCAATTCATACACACCTTTACACTCATCCTCAAACACAAATATATACTCTTACACACAAACATACTCACGCACTGACACTCACACATAAAATCTCTCATTCAACCCCCTGATTAGTAAATAATTAAACTCCTATATTAATAAGAAAATACTTTATTTCAAAATTATATTTCATTTAATAATTTTTTCCCCCTATTAATTAATTTTATTAATTTATTAATTTTTAAAGCTAAAAATGTGGAATTAGTTTTTTATTATTTTGTTTTTATACTTTCTTGAGTTTCTGTTGATATATTTAAATTTGGTTCATCGCTCTCAGAGCCTCAAGATACAGGCTCCGGCCTAGTTTGAGACTCGCTATTTACTTGGTATTTTTATTCTAAATTGTTTAACTGTGTGCTTATAATGTGTACCTAATAGAATAAGTGTTCTTTTGGAAATAAAAATTTATTATTATTTATTATTTTATTATTCAATCAAAATTCCTTCAGCCGTCTAAAAGTTTTTCATGGATTGCTCGGCTTCTACACATTATTTTGAGTTTTTAAGTCAAACCCTAAGCTATCCATAAGTGAAAACCACATCACAATCGGTGTAGGTGTTTTCACGTGATGCGCGAACAAACAAACAGACACAGACAAACAGACAAACACGATTTAAAAAGATGTTACATGTAGGTATGATACAATAAAAATAATTAAAATGTATTAATTTGATGTCATTTTAATAACATTACAATAGATAGCTGTGCAATATTAAAAACATTTAAATTTATTGAAAAATCCGATTTCCTTAATTTTTCGTTTTGTCCAGATTACATGGGAACTTTTATGGTAGCATAGTAAATACATATCTGTGGACTTTCTAATGAAATATTGATTTCTAATGACAAAAAAATAATTGAAAATGTTGTGTGGAAACAGAACCGATTTTTAGTTTTTAGTATAGTTTTCCTATAATATTTTTCTAAAATCAGATAATATAATGTGAGAGGGATGAGAGGCTTCGAGAGCGAAGCCTAGGCAGGAAGGCCGTGACAGCGCTGTACCATGGAATACCTAGTCGTACAGGCGTTAATGTAAACAAAGCTCTAGTTATTTAGCGTGATACGTTTTGTAAGCTAGTCTAGCCATATCCTGGAACTCGAATAGACGTTGTGAATAAATTCGTTAAATTATTTACTACCCCTTCTGTCACACGTGTTAATGAAAGCTCCTTTATCGAGCCTAAACATCTCGATAGACTTTGTAAAGTATACATATGGATAGTTTAGTCCAAAAAAACCCTGAAATCTATCCTCATAAAAAAGGCTTATTATAATATCAACGAATTTATGGAAGACAAATGGAAAACATAATTATTGGTAAACTAGAGTATTTAAATCGATATTATTATTTAGTGCTATTTGAAGAAAGTTTATTAATAAAGATAGATAACTTATATAAAATAACAGCTGTGATACCTAATGAGATCGAGAAAATAATTATCTATACTAGTAATAACTACCTAATTAAATAATTAGTACCTACCTTTATATAATTTAGTGTAAGTACTTACCAAGAACCTAAGTAATAAGAATTGTTCCCTCTCCTCTATATATTTGCGACACCCGAGCAGGGTCTTTGTACTTACAAATAGTTTGTGTCTTATTCATAAGTCTAGCTACGAATGTTTGTACATTGTGCAATTTAAATAAATAAATAAATAATTGTCTACAAAAACTTTATCATTTACTAGATTGCTGAATTCGTGTCAATCGGTCTGTGAACGTGTGCAAGTTAAAATCTGCTCGTGTGAGTCTCTTGTTTTGTCTCTTCTGCGTTTCGTGATTTGTGTGAGGGTGCGTCATAGAGTACTGCATATTACTTCGTAGGTATGTAGGTATTAATTTTGTAAAGATATTACATTTAAATGATGCCTTGGTTTGGCACCGCCTAAAAAAACTCTTTCTTATCTTATGTTGTATTTTTTCATTATTATTTCGCTGGTAATTTTGAAAAAAATATATCGAGAGAGCTCAGTTATAATTATTTCATTATATTATTTAGTAGTTGTTGACAAAGTAACTTTTATTATATAGTTTTTTTGGAAATATAATTTTATTTCTTGATTTTGAGTGGCCTAAGCAAACATCAGAAAGAATATATGCCAAAAAAATATTTACTCACTTTAGACTCAAAGCGCTTGTAAATTAAAATCAAAGATGAATGAGCTACTTATAAAACAACAGTATATTGATTTATCAGGTGCTGCTGTAATTATTGGATATAGAAAAAAGAAAGTTCTGTAATATGGCAGTAAAAAATAAGTACTGCATGATCTGCGCCAGAGCAGCAAATCGCAATAGTGCTTGCCCAGATCACATTTGTTTCAAAAACTACATTGGTTCCTAGAGTGAAATGGAAGCTCATGCAATAACAGAAGGTTTTAAAAGCTCCATGGAAATGTATGGTATCTTGAATTCTAAATTAATCGCTGATGAAGATTCCAGTACCTACAAAAATATGCTAGATGCTAATCCATATCGCAGTTTAGTTGTAGAGAAAATAGAATGCACCAACCACTTACTACGCAACTACTGCACAAAGCTAGATAAACTGGCAAAAAATAGTAGCCCTTGCACTTACGCAAAGTTTTGTCCAAAAATATTTTACGTTTAAGGCGTTCAGTAACTGGTGCCGTCAAGCTTAATAATTCTCAAAAGGAAAAAACCTTCAATGAAAAAATCGCCGACAAATCAAATCAGATTTACTAAATGGACAAAATCACGTTTTTGGTAACCTCTCGGCTTGTAAGCCTTACTATTGCAAACAGCTGAATATCACAGATACCAACAATGAGGAGAGTGCTGATAAAGAGTTTGTGCCAAATGAAAGCTTGTACATTTTACAATACAGTCATGAAACTTGTTTCAAGATTAGTAAATTTAAAAAGTTTAATTTACAACGTAAACAGCAATATTGCAGAAATATTTAACAGTATAATAGCCAAGTTTGTGGGAAGAAAACAGATCAACTTTTCAAATAGACAATCCTAATTGGCACGTTGTGCAACGTCCGTTGTAACATTTAACACGAAGCAGTACGTACCTATATATTAAAGTAATCCACAAAAAACCCAATACATTTATGAGCCGCCACCTTGAGTTAAAAATGAAGGGAATGCGTCCAAAAACCAAATCTTTCAAAACCAGGAAATAATATGGACAAAGACTATGTTTATTTCTGCCAAGAACCAGACTTAAATGAAATTGACTTTAAATTTGCAAAAAAAATACATATGAAAAAACCTAACAGAAGCAGAAAGAAATGATCTGGAAAAGACTGTCTTGCAATCACACTCCATGGAATTGATGCAAAAAAGACGACAGCGTCTGACCGCATCAAATTTTGAGAAAGTTTGCAAAAGAGGTAAAATGCGGACCTCTTGTAAAAAATTTGCTTCATCGATCGAATTCAGAACACGTTAAATCGACACGGCATGGTAAAGACCACGAAAATATTACGCTAGAACATTTTGCAGTTTTTTTGAGAAGTATTGAAGGGTCCTCATGAATAATAAAAAATGCGAGTTATTTGTAGACCTAAACATACCCTATAAAGGAGCAAGCCCAGACGGATTATTGAATGATGATAAAATCGTTGAAATAAAGTATTCCATATTCGTGTGCTAATATGTCTATAAATGACGCTGTCAATAAAAATCTATCACTTTCTGTAAATGCAATCCAACAGAAGACTTGAAAATATATATCAATCACGACTGGTATTATCAGGTCCAAGGGCAGCTCCATTTCACTAAAAAAGGTGAATGCATTTTTGGTTTGGACCGGCGTGGACATGAACGTTGAAACAAAAAAGATGATGACATCTGGAAAAATAAATGGAAGAAAAATTAAAAATGTTTCATCTTAATTGTATGCTCCTGGAAATAATAGATTCTAGATTAGACAGGAAAATGGAAGTACGAGAGCCCATTTAATTGACGGAGGCGATTAAAAAAGAGAAGAAGCAAAGAAACAGAAGAAAGAAAACTTATGCGAAACGAATATCACTAAGAAAAAAAAAATTGACACAAATAAAATTAATGACTTGCATTTGCTTAACGGCTGCAATTGTTTTAATCTGTATTAACTTTTTTTATTTAAAAGACTAGCCGTGCCCGCAGCGTGGTAATTTTTCTGGGATATAATGTTCCCAGAAAACATATGTGTTATTCCAGAAACAAAAGTAACAATATCATCAAACTTCGTTCAAACGTCAAATGTTTTTTTATTGATTGCTCGGCTTCTACTCATCGGTTTGATCAATATCTTCAAATATAATGTTTTTTTTTTAACCCTAAATACCCTCTGCTACGCACTCTGGTAACAGTTAGACCCGGTAACGCAGGGCTCTAGACTGGCTAATTCTTCCGACACAATGGTACAACAACAACCCTGGTGCTCTCAAGAGAGCCAACACAACCAACTCTTAAAACCGGCACTAACAGTGACTTCTATAAATATAGAAGGCTTTTCAGACGATAAATCGTCATTACTGTCCGACCTCAGCCGAACTACAAACTGTGATATCCTGTGCGTGCAGGAGACACACCGTGGCATTAATCATCAAAGACCACAAATTCCCGGCCTAACACTCTTAGCTGAGACCCCACATGACAAGTACGGCAGTGCAGTGTTTGCCAAACCTGACGTAAACATCGTCTCTGCTTCCTGCACCTCCCAAAACTCCATTGAGCTTATAACAATAGACATTGGAACCTGTACTGTAACATCTATGTATAAACTTCCAAATCAGCCTTTCAAATTTACCCATCTAATTTCGATGACCGTGCTACAAAAATAGTAATAGGCGATTTTAACAGCCACAGCCTTTCATGAGGTTACCAAGATACAAACACCGACGGTAATCTAGTAGAGGAATGGGCAGACTCGTTGGAACTAACTTTAGTACATGTCTCAAAACTTCCACCATTTTTCAACAGCCATAGATGGAACAGGGGTTATAATCCTGATCTGATATTTGTAAGTTCGTATATCAGCTCGCTCTGTCGGAAGTCAATGGGTCCTCCCATCCCACAACACAGCATAGGGCGATTGTATGTCAAGCGCAGCCTACACTAAAACCGATGCAGGTCCCCTTCAAACGCCGTTTTAACTTCTCGAAGGCAAACTGGGATCAGTTTTCAGAAGATGTTGATCTAAGGTTATTTAACAGTGTTGAGCCTATTCCTGCCAATTATGACCTATTTGTAGAGGTCATATGGACTGCATCTCGCCGTAACATCCCAAGAGGCTGCCGCAGATCTTACATCCCAGGTCTTAACGCTGACTCCGCCTCGCTGCTGGCTCATTACGAACAGCTGTATGAGAGTGATCCCTTCTCTGCAGAGACAATAATGGCTGGTGATGAACTAATGAATATGGTTACTGAGAGCCGCAAAGAGATCTGGATGACCACAATATCTGGCGTTGACATGACGCATAACAGTAAAAAAGCATGGCATACTGTCCACAAGCTTACTGGCGAACCACCCGCTGCCTCAAATCCTGGCCAAGTGACGGTTAAGCAAGTCGCCACCCAGCTCCTCCTAAACGGGAAGCCACCTAAACGGATGCCTAAAGTTCAAAGCCCACCCTCTCCAACTAGAACTTCTAATGCCATAAGCAAACTGTTTACAGTCACAGATGTAATCCATGGCATTAAAGCACTGAAAATCGGAAAAGCCTCCGGAGTTGATGACACAACAGTTGAGCAAATTAAACACCTTGGCCCAGTGGCGGTGTCGTGGCTCATGGCTCTATTTAAGGCCTGCTTAGAACAAACCAAGATCCCGAAGCTCTGGAGAAAATCCAAAGTGATTGCTCTATTGAAACCTGGCAAATCGCCCGACGACCCCAAAAGCTATCGACCGATCTCACTGTTATGTCACACATATAAACTTTTCGAGAGGCTTCTCTTGAACCGCCTTACTCCAGAGATTGATTTCGACCTAATACCCGAACAGGCTGGATTCAGGCCAGGCAAGTGCTGCTCCAGTCAAATTCTTAAACTTATGCAACGGATGGTTTTGAGGCAAACAAGGTAACCGGTTTCAGCCGTATACTAGGTGAACTTCTTCGCAATCGTCGCTTCCAAGTTTATCTGCACTCGGGAAAAAGTAGGTGGCGTTATCAGAAAAACGGCCTTCCTCAGGGAAGTGTCCTAGCCCCAGCCCTGTTCAACATTTACACCAACGACCAACCTAGCGCCCCCTTTACAGAAAGATTTCTGTATGCAGATGATTTCGCTTTGGCTACACAGACTACTACGTTTGAAGAGGCGGAGAACAATCTTGGGGTAGGTTTGAATAATCTTGGCAAATACTACGATGAGAATGGTCTTAAGCCCAATCCTTCCAAAACCCAGGTATGCGCATTCCACCTGCGCAAACGACAAGCAAACCGAATACTTAACATACGCTGGCAAGGTAGTCCCATCGAACATTGCTCGCATCCAAAGTACCTTGGGGTTACTTTGGATAGAACTTTGAGTTTTAAAATCCACTGCCTAAAAACCAAATCCAAAGTTGGCACGCGAAACAACTTGCTCCGCCGCCTCACCACTACAAAATGGGGAGCAGCACCTGACGTGCTGCGCACGACTGGCATGGCATTGTGTTTTTCTGCTGGCGAATTTGCGTGCCCTGTTTGGCACCGCTCCTCACACGCCAAGCATGTTGACGTCGCATTGAACGACACTTGCCGCACGATAACTGGCTGCCTCAAACCGACCCCTCTAGACATGGTTTATCCATTGGCTGACATTGCTCCTCCGTCCGTAAGACGAGATGTTGCTTGTGCAATAGAGAAGTCGAAGCAAGAACGGGACTACCGACATCCTCTTTACGGACGACAACTTTCACAAAATGCCCGGTTAAAAAGCCCTAAAAGCTTTCTGCGCAGTACAACAGCCACCGAAGATCATCCAGACAAACTTAAAATCACTCTCTGGAAGGAAAACACCCAGCACCACCAGGTTTTAAAACGAAAGAACATTTTCCCCCTGGATGTGATCTTCCGTGGCCAGTCTGGAGGTCCATCAACCGACTCCGGACCCAGGTCGGTCATTGTAGACAAAGCATGTGCAAATGGGGCTATCGTGACCCCACTCAAACTCAATGTGACTGCGGGGTCTCAATCCAAACGATGTCCCATTTGCTCACCTGTCCCTTGTGCCCTACTACCTGCACAAGTGAAGACCTCAGTTATGCCACGGTCAATGGGGTGAAAGTGGCAAGGTTCTATTCAAACATCTAAAATCATATTATTTATTTTGAGTTGTTGTGCCAATGACACGTAAGAAGAAGACGAAAAAATCTGTACAAAGATTATTAAAAAAAAGGTCTTATATACTTTGCGCCATGGCGGTCTCGGATTAGAATAAGACCCTTCCAAATCCTTCCGTGGATGTCGTAAGGAGCGACTAAGGGAATACACACTGGAAGATGGGCAACAGCGTCTTACGAGTACATATTTGTAATACTGCGGTCACCAATTCGCAGCGGCCGTCTTTTCAGTGGTGGCTCCATTATTCCTGGCACCGGTAGCAGCGATGGTAACGGTGGAGCAGGGGGTGCTAAGAATACCTGGCAGAGATCCAGCTACCCACCCTCATGATCTCTGGACCTGGCAACCTATAACGTGCGCACCTTGAGAACCGATAAGAAGTTGATAGAGCTGGAAAAAGTAGTAAATAAGTTGCGCTGGGGTATTATAGGGTGATCAAAAGTCCGAAAAGAGGGAGAGGATACGATGACCCTCAATTCCGGCAACTTACTCTGTTACCGGGACCTGCAGTCCCTACACGGTATCGGGTCCGCATGTTCCTCGTCAACAACATTGTGAAGATCAAAAGCGTTTTGAGCAGGGTGGCATTCCTTATACTAAGAATTACCGAACGGTATTCGTTGAAAGTCATACAGGTGTACACCCCACACTCGAAACGCCTGGACGATGAAGTGGAGGCTATGTAAAACGACATTTCTAATGCCATACATGCTCCGAAAACATACTTCACGGTAGTGATGGGGGACTTCAACGCACGGATGAGGAAGGCGATGAACTGAGAGTGGGACAGTTTGGAATTTGACAGCGGGACTAATGGGGTCAGCGATTGGCTGACTTCATGAAAAAGGAGGGACTCTTTATGATGAACTCATTTTTCAAAAAGCGCTCATCCAGGATATGGTAGTGGCTGCACCCCGGTGGTCATGAGCGCGAGATAGATTTCATTTTGACGACCAATAGGTATATATTTTGACTTAATTTCGTTAAGACGTACAATGGTATCAAATTCCTCATTCCTCTTTGTAATATTAGTGTAGAAGACTAGGGTCGCGGTCTGAATCGAATTTCATTACTCAAACGCGTTGACGGAAATCACAGCGGTTCAAATAAAAAAATGGGATTTTGACAGCTCACAGTGCTGTCATCGTGATTTTGTATCGGACCTGCCTTTGATCGCTGATAATTTTTAACTCATTCAATCTAGCTCGTTCGACGTCTTGCAGCGTCAAACGGAGGATGAACTGCCCCCTTCATCACTAATAGGGACTTAAATTTTCTCTATTATTCTGAATCGCAGGTAGCAATGACCATATAGGAGCTACGGGGATGTACTTATGTAGTGATTATATTCTATAATCTCAACTAAACTGACGTAAAGTTATGCATGATATCTCTTACTAATTACATATATTCCCGCCTCAAAGTTTTGTAGTAAAGACGGTTCACATTATGGGTCATGTATACTTGTAAACTTATAATAAAGTAGTGAGCAACCAAAAGTCTGTACAATAAAGATATTCTTTTATATATTTTTTGTCAATTAGTCAATCAAAACACGGATAAAATCGTGTACAAATAAAGAGAAACCTTTATCTACCCGTGCGGAATCGGGGCGATTCGCTAGTTATTATTATAATTTTGTGCACAAGGACGTAAAATAGGTGGCCTATCTTAACTAACATTTTATCATCCCGTTGCACGGCTTGTTACTTCACAAGTTTATCATCATACGATGATAATCTTGTGAAGTACCTATCAAAATAATAATGTAATATCATTATACGAACTTGCAGGAGTTATGAGAAATGTAATTGTCGACGACCAAGCTTGACCTCCTACGGCGGCACCGTGTGCGTAGAATATAGGACACGCAAGAATAGCATAAATGATCAGGACAATCACGTTAATTAAGCATGCAACCAGCCACAATGGGATGGTCCACTCCAACTCCTATAAAACAAACATAAAATATAGTTGGTACAACGAATGTTTGCTGAATGTGTTAGCTAAGCTATTCGGACTGTTATGGAACTCACCATTAAAATTCCAATGAGTAAAAGTATGCTAGCGATGAAAAATAGGAGCTGTGCGAAGATCGCAACATACTGGAAAATTTCGAGGACTGACGCGAGACTGTGTCCCATGTAAGTCCCTCCATACACCAACCCAGCAGAACCCATGGATAACTGCAATGTTTAATTTAATTTGAATATTAAAGCTCTTCAAAATTTACTAGTGTAATTATCGTGGTAGAATCGATACAAATATAAATTAATTCGTTTTAATATTAAGTAATGGGAATTTAAACATAATCCCCCTTACTTATAAAAAGTTATGCAATGATTATGCAATGATTAAAAATTCCGCGCAGTACAATATTGTACTGCGCAGTATTTCTAATCATTACTTAATCATTGCATAACTTTTTATAAGTAAGGGGGTATAAGTACATATTTATGAGAGGAAATATCGTCATTCTGTCTGACAACTATATTTGTGGAATTTTTACAACTCAGTATTGCACAGTTAACCTTTTTCTTTTCCGACTGACTCGTTTTCCCGCGTCACCATCGTAAGAAGCCTGGTTTTAGTCAGACTCAACTTCGATGATGTATCACAGTTAAGACATGCAAAGTCCCAGGTAGGAAGATGACGTCAGTGAACTTAAAGCGAACTTTCTTGTTTACGTCAATTTAACGTAACAGACGTTACATAGACCAATATGATACGCCTATGTAACATAATGTTTCTGACAAATGAAAAACGTCTCAAAATGCCTTATAAAGACGTCACATGGTCATGCCCTTTTGACTTAACAGACGTAACAGCCCAATCTGACACGGCTAAATTACCCTAAAAAGACGTCACATGTTCAAGGCTTTCTAACATCACAGACGTAGCTGTACAATTGTACGTGCAAAAGACTTCATTTTTGTAGGAAACTAAGATGTCATTGTGTTCATAAATATATGTCATGAATTACGTATATTTAACGTCACCAACCGACGTCACAGCCCAAAATGAGACATCTTAATGCATCATCATCATCATCAGCCTATATTCATGCACTGCTGGACGTAGGCTTCCCTAGTGAACGCCTGATCTTCGGCTCTTCTCATCCAGTTCCTGCCAGCCAGTTTTCGCATGTCATCACTCCACCTGGCCGGCGGGTGCCCTAAACGTTTGCCTACATACGGTCTGCACTCTAAAACTTGTTTACCCCAGCGGTTGTCGGTTCTTCGAGAGATGTGATCAGCCCATTGCAACTTCGGCGACGGACTCGTGGTCACTCCGTTTTGACATACTAGTGTGACCACGAGGAATTTTATTTACTCGTGGTCACACTGGTGTGACTACGAGTAATGACTATTCCTCGTGATCACACCACGACACGAAGCTAATATCAAGCTATTATAATATTTAAAATAATCACAAATTACCAGGAGAGCAGAAATCCTTAGGAGGTCGGAGAATGGAGGGGAGGGGAAGGGGAGGGGGTTAGGTGGAGTGAGACCGTCCCCAACGGTGGGGGTTTAGAGAAACGGCAAAAAAATATTTTTACCGTTTTGCCCAGCACGACAGATTCCTTTTTATATCCCTTTAGTATAGTGTGAAGTCGGATGACAGCTGTCAAACTTAAAACAGATATTACTACTCGGAAACTATTCATCGCTGACTCGTAGTTTTATAACAGAAGTGATAGAACTCATCGATATCTTCATTTTGAATGACAGCTGTCAAACTTAAAAGGGCTATAACTCTGAAACTAATGATCCTAGATCCCCTGCTCGCTCTTATCCAGTATGTATTTCGCCTGTACCTAGTTTTTACTCTTGGGAAATACAGCGTGCATTGTCTCCGAACCGAGGCATGCGGGACCCGCAGACCAATGCGCTCCAACAGCTCGGGACAATCGACTCGGCCATTCACTATATTGAGTAGGTAAGCGAGATCAGCAATACGCCTTCTCTCATATAAAGGTACGATGTGTTTTTTTACAACGCTTAGTGTAGTCAGTAAGATATGTTTTAATTCTAAATTGAAGATAGCGACGAAAACGTTTCTGTATTCGTTTAATACGCATAGAATAAATGTCATAAAAGGGATTCCAGACTTGAGAGGCGTATTTTAAATGACTACGAACAAAGGCCCAGTAGAGAATTTTAATAGAAAAGTTTTAATAGAGTTGAAATTGGATGAAATACGCAAAATAAAGCCAAGCGGTTTAGACGCTTTGTTAATAATATTATTAATGTGGTCTTCAAAAAGCAACTTAGTATCAAAAATAATTCCAAGGTCTCGAATAATGTTAACCCTGGTTATACTCAAGTTTTTAAGTTTATAATCAAAATGACGGGGTCGGGTTTACGGGAATAAGAACTTATATAGCATTTAGAAACATTTAAATCTAATTTATTTAAAAAGCAATAAATTTCGAATCTAGACAGTTCACTTTGGAGCTGCTGCGCGCATTTAAGAGACTTAATCGAACAAAGTAGAATAGAATAGAATAGAATATTTTATTGGCCTTATAACAGATAGTGTCACACTAGGCAAGTCAATTTTCACATCAAATGAAATCACATTACAATTAGTTATATATTAAAAAACAAAACAAAAAACTTATGACTTCTGAATAAGTTTTTTCTCTGAATCGTACAAGAATGAAGATTCCGTCAGACGCATTTCGTTGTATTCTTTTAAAGAACGGGTTGAATTCGAAGAATTGTTTCAGTTTCCTTTTAAAATCGTTTGTATGCAAGCTTGTAACACATAAAGGCAATTTATTGTACATACATATTTTCGTGTAAATTCCCTGTTTTTGGACTTTGGTTAATCTCACCTTAGGCTTAAATAATTTATCTTTATTGCGTAGATTATATTTATATACATCTTTGTTTTTAGTTATATTGCCCTTTTCTTTATGAATCTCTAAGAGACTGTTATAAATGTATGTGGATATAACTGTCATTATTTTATGATTCTTGAAATAATTCCTGACTGATGTGCGTTTCCATAATCCAAACATTATTCTTATTGCCCTCTTTTGGCTCGTCAGTACCTTTTTTATGACAGCAGCGTTTTCCCAAACAGTGATAGCGTAACTAACTATCGAATGAATGTTAGCGTAGTAGACTGATATAAGTGACTTATTATCAATTAGCGGCTTAAGCTTGAGAAAAGCATAATTGGCACTTGACATTTTTTTACAAAGTTTTTCTATGTTGTTGAATGACTTAATCTACTGTATATCCTAAAAATACATTATCATTCAAGCCCATCTTGCTTTTCTTATTTTTCCTTGTTTGATATTGCATTACAACACTTTTATCAGAATTAAGAATGATTCCGTTAGCATTAAACCATTCTCTTAGAATACACATAGCGTCACTGATTTTTAATTGTAATTTATCTTTATATTTGTCACTCATTTCTATATGAGTATCGTCAGCAAATAAACTAGTATAGGTCCAATCTGGCATAGAGTTTACGAGATCATTCACATATATTACGAAATAATACAGGCCCCAGTATTGAGCTCTGAGGTACACCAATATTTACAGTTCCAACAACCGAGTTTATTCCATTTACAGACACAACTTTGCTCCGATTCTGCAGATATGAAAACATTAAATTAAGTTCAGATCCCTCAAAATCTAGTAGTATCTTCATCGGCGTACATAATGATTTTTGAATTTATAAAACATGAAGAAATATCAGTAACGAAAATATTAAAAGTAACGGTCCCAACAATGATCCTTGCGGTGCACCACCAGATGGTACCAGATGTTATTTGCATAGTTGATGAAGTGTAACCATTGAGTGCAGTTGCAACAGGCATTGCAACAGTTTCGCCAGTTTGACACCTATTCCGAACATATGACGTAAACCATCTGTACAGGTTACCTCTTATACCTACCGATTGTAGATTACGCAATAGCAACAGATGATCTATTCTACCGAAGCATTTACTGTAGTCAGTGTACACGACACCCACTTGAGAGAGTTCAGACATATTCTCAGACAGGTAGTCGCTGCACAATATGAGGTTGTAGACCTACCCTTCAAAAATCCACGCTGAAACAGGCTAAGAGTATATTTCAAGGAAGAATACAACTGCATGTAGACAATCTTTTCAAGAACCTTGGAAAACAGACATAGTTTGGAAATGGGCCTATAATTTTCCACCAAATCCTTCTGTCCTTTCTTATATACAACAGTGATATAAGCTGATTTCCAACTGGTAGGAACGAAACCCTCAGAAAAGAAACGCTTAAACAAAAGAGTGAGTGGCTCAACAATGCACTTGGCACACTTGACAATAAAGACAGCAGGTATATAATTTGGGCCAGCAGACTTGTTGAGGTCCAGAGATACTAACAGTTTATAAACTTCCTGAGATATAACCTCAACATCCCCTTTATCAGTAACTGAGTATGCATTATCTGCGACGTCAGACGAGTAGCCGGTATGAGTGCTGTCCAAAAATGTTGAGTGAAAGTATTCACTAAACATGTTACAGATGTCTACCCCACTTTCTGATGAACGTTGACCAAAATGTAATACCGCAGAATACGAGTTATTTAGATTTTTTGATTTAAAATAAGACTAAAATGCTTTCGGGTTTTTAGAAATATTTTTCTTAATGCTAGTAATATAGTCATCAAACATATTCATTTCCAAGGCTTTGGAACGATCTCTTAAAATGACAACAGATTGAAAGTTAGAACGGTTACCATAGACTTTATATTTCGAGAGATATTTATATTTCTCTTTTAATAGTACCTTAACAAGCGTTTTTCTAAACCAAGGAGGATATTTCTGCGAAGGGGTGACAATTGACTTTGACTTTGACTTTGACTTTAGGGGTCTGCCCTATACTAAGTACTTATATGATTCGGGTGAATCATATAAGTACATATATTATAAACTATGCATAAGTGTAATTTGTACACTACCTTTGGTTTATGCCGTTGAAGTGTCAACGTTATCCATAAATCTTCGGCATTCGAGCACCAATCGAGTATCAGCGATAAGTTCCCGGCGAACAGCAATCAACACCCCACCCCCCATTGTCTGGTGAGTCTTTTTGTAATCTCAGTCACGTCTCCATACTATATACCGATCATCGAACAATTCGTTGTCATTTACACCTTCAATTAACCATGTTTCGACCAAACAGATGACATCGTATGAATTTAAGCAAATGTTTCTATAGAAAGCAGAAGTTTTAGTTCTTAAACCCCGAACATTTTGATAATAAACGTTAACCATCATTTTTAATACAACAAAAGTAGCAGTTGATTTGGCATGCAAACAAATAGAAATGCAGGGAATAATAGCATATTGAATAAAGCAATAAAATCTACCGGAGTGAACTTGGCAGCCAAAATGTAGCAGCCTAAAATCCGACTAAATTAAGAAGGTTTTTTTTTATAATAGTGGTTCACTGTTCTTTGTTAATTAATGATTATTGTTTAATAATAATATAAAAACTTTTGATTAATAAGTTAACGCAAATTTTTATAAAAATATATCCCGAAGAACATGAACAAAATATATTCTTGAGATTTTTAAGGGAACACGCGTCTAGTTAGAGCTCTTATCCCCTGAAAAATGAAAGTTTGAATTACCAATTTTATTCTCTCATAATGTAACTTCAAAACGAGTATACCGACAATGTGGCTAAATGACAGCTTAACCCTAAATTCTATACTTGAATTCAGGATGAACACTGAACCGTGTCTGAAATTTTTAGGCTGCTGATATATTTCGACTTGAAATACGCTAATATTGTTTAAAATCTGCACAATTGTATCTTAAACGATATTCAGACTACCTTTTAATCACTACTACAAAGTGGTTTTTCAACTATTTAACCCTGAAATAGTCAATCAAAATTGATACTGAGTTTTGTTTCACTACTCATGTTCCACGGTGTGTTTCGACCTTTGAGACCCTGAAATCAACTATTAATCTCATTCAAATATTACAAATGATGCATAAGCTTCTATAAAAATGCTAACAGATGGTGGCTAAACCTTGGGGTTTAGCCACCATCTGTTACCTGACCATAAAACATCCCAAAGTACATGACCCAAAAAAAACCTAGATATTTTTCAGCAAACAAACCTCTAGTAAGACCTCTCATCCCCAGAAATCTGTAAGTTTTGATATATCACACTATTGTCTAATAAAATAGCTTCAAAACGTGTTTAAAGAGGATGTGGCTAAATTACAGCTTAACCCAAAATTCTTTACTTGAATTTTGTATGAACACTGAACCGTGTCTGAAATTTTTAGGCTGCTGATATATTTCAACTTGAAATATGCAAATATTGTTTAAAATCTGCGCAATTGTATCTTAAATGATATACAGGCTACCTTTTAATCACTACTACAAAGTGGTTTTTCAACTTTTTAACCCTGGAATAGTCAATCAAAATTGATACTGAGTTTTGATTTCACTGCTCATGTTCCACGGTGTGTTTCGACCTTTGAGACCCTGAAATCAACTATTAATCTCATTCAAATAAAACAAATGGTGCACAAGCTTCTATAAAAATTCTAACAAATGGTGGCTAAACGCCAACCTGACCATAAAACATCCCAAAGTACATGACCCAAAAAAAACCTAGATATTTTTCAGCAAACAAACCTCTAGTAAGACCTCTCATCCCCAGAAATCTGTAAGTTTTGATATATCACACTATTGTCTAATAAAATAGCTTCAAAACGTGTTTAAAGAGGATGTGGCTAAATTACAGCTTAACCCAAAATTCTTTACTTGAATTTTGTATGAACACTGAACCGTGTCTGAAATTTTTAGGCTGCTGATATATTTCAACTTGAAATATGCAAATATTGTTTAAAATCTGCGCAATTGTATCTTAAATGATATACAGGCTACCTTTTAATCACTACTACAAAGTGGTTTTTCAACTTTTTAACCCTGGAATAGTCAATCAAAATTGATACTGAGTTTTGATTTCACTGCTCATGTTCCACGGTGTGTTTCGACCTTTGAGACCCTGAAATCAACTATTAATCTCATTCATATATAACAAATTGTGCACAAGCTTCTATCAAAATACTAACAGATGTTGGCTAAAACGCCAACCTGACCATAAAACATCCCAAAGTACATGAACCAAAAAAAACCTTGATATTTTTCAGGAAACAAACCTCAAGGAAGACCTTTCTTCCCCTGAAATCTGTGAGGTTTGATATATCACACTATTTTGTAATAAAATACCTTCAAAACGTGTATAAAGAGAATGTCGCTAAATGACAGCTTAACCCTAAATTCTTTACTTGAATTTTGGATGAACACTGAACCGTGTCTGAAATTTTTAGGCTGCTGATATATTTCGACTTGAAATACGCTAATATTGTTTAAAATCTGCAAAATTGTATCTTAAACGAAATACAGGCTACCTTTTAATCACTACTAAAAAGTGGTTTTTCAACTATTTAACCCTGGAATAGTCAATCAAAATTGATGTTGAGTTTTGATTTCACTACTCATGTTCCACGGTGTGTTTCGACCTTTGAGTACCTGAAATCAACTATTAATTTCATTCAAATATCACAAATTTTGCACAACCTTCTATAAAAATGCTAACAGATGGTGGCTAAACGCCAACCTGACCATAAAACATCCCAAAGTACATGAACCAAAAAAAACCTAGATATTTTTCAGGAAACGAACCTCTAGTAAGACCTCTCATCCCCTGAAATCTGTAAGTTTTGATGTATCACACTATTGTCTAATAAAATAGCTTCAAAACGTGTATAAAGAGAATGTGGCTAAATGACAGCTTAACCCTAAATTCTTTACTTGAATTTTGGATGAATACTGAAAAACTGAAAAATTTCAGACACGGTTCAGTGTTCATCCTGAATTCAAGTATAGAATTTAGGGTTAAGCTGTCATTTAGCCACATTGTCGGTATACTCGTTTTGAAGCTACATTATGAGAGAATAAAATTGGTAATTCAAACTTTCATTTTTCAGGGGATAAGAGCTCTAACTAGACGCGTGTTCCCTTAAAAATCTCAAGAATATATTTTGTTCATGTTCTTCGGGATATATTTTTATAAAAATTTGCGTTAACTTATTAATCAAAAGTTTTTATATTATTATTAAACAATAATCATTAATTAACAAAGAACAGTGAACCACTATTATAAAAAAAAACCTTCTTAATTTAGTCGGATTTTAGGCTGCTACATTTTGGCTGCCAAGTTCACACCGGTATAAAATCTACGCATAAGTCATAAGAAAAAGCGTAGACAAAAACCACACATGAACAATAGCAAATGGCTGACCAAAAGAGACGAAGTTATGCCAAAGACGATAGGTAGAAAAAGACACGCGCAAGCGCAGCACCCGAGTAGGCATATTGGAGTGCAAGCAAGCAGGTATTTAACAAACCAAGGCTACAATCAATTTTGGACGGATACATCAGCAGTACTAAAAATATAAGTTTAAAAATAACAAACCTACTACTATTTTAAGTCTGACTCCAATTTTATGGAAAGTACATGAGAAGTAAGGATTATTCATGAAAATATTATGCACCAATCATAATAAGTAATATTAAAGGCAGGCCGCACGAGCGAGAACGAGACATAATACGAATAGCTCATGGTAGGCGCGTATGCGCAGGTATAACATAACAAACTAATGGCTCTCAAACTATGACACCAGAAGATGCAATTACCAGAAAATAATTTAATTTGATTAAATAATATTATAACTAAACTGAATATCAGCGCAACAGTTTTCGCAAATCCGATTCCGACTTGATGGCGACGACAGGTGAAGTTGGATTCTTGCGAATAAATATTTTGCACCCTTTTACCCAGGTGTACGCAAACTTCCGCTCTTTCGCCAAGGTCTTGGTTTTGTTATGCAGGATTTTATTCTCCAGCGTAAGGTGGTCGTTTACATAAATCCTGCTGGTACCCTGGAGGCCTAGGTCAATCGGTACGAATGTGCTTTTCTTAGCAGCCGCAACAAAATCTTCTTTAAGATATCTATTATGAATAGAGACTTATTATGCTTGTCCTCATAGGTACTCTAGCGACGTAGTTGACCTGCTCGTTTGCTATGGGGCACTTCACGAGGTCACCGATCTTTGAAATCAACAAAAACAAGTTCTCAGTATTGGTGAAGGGGACTCCTTTGATCTCAACATTATTCAAACGGGACCTCTGGTCATTTTCACGAAGAGCACATTCGAATTGATCAAAGTGCTTAAGAAGTTGCACCTCATCCTTCGTCTTTAAAAGGTCCTGGACTTACGGGTCAACTTTTTTCTTTTGTTTTTTGAAGTTCTACCAGTAAGTGCCTCAACAGAATACTGCATGAATTCCATGGACACCTTCATGTCAGCAACATCGGGCCTAATGAGCTTCAGGTCCGCGATATCAGCTTTCATGGTCTTCAAAACCGCAATGTCAGCTTGGATCGCTTGTACACTTGCCATCAAGGCTTGCACAGAAGAAACCTGGGCTGAGAGGCGCTTAAGATCCAGCGCGATACTCTCCATGTCAGCAGGAGTTGGTGGCTGAGCCAGCTAGTAGATGGAACATTGAGCGGGCTAGATGCTCCAGAGTTATTACAAAAGGAGCACTTCCATACGTTTCTTCTATCCCCAAGCTTCCGGTAACCGCCTTCCGTTATACCAGCACAGGACAAGTCAAAGTGACTCTGACACGCAGTACTCTGCACTCCATCACGGAAATCGGAATTACAGCGCTTGCACCGGAACATCGCGACCCGCAAAAAATAAATAAAACGTAGTAAAAATAAGAAAAGTTTGGGATCCGCCGTTGCACGCTTGTAGCGTACCCATTACTTTACGAACGAATGTTAGCTGCGCGCAGCACGGCTTAAACACGACTACACGGTATGCCGTCTACGGACTGAGTGTTGTAGTATTCGTGAATGTTTTGTCCATAGTCGCCACGCTGGGCATGTGGGTTGGCGATCGCAGAGCGTAGTTTCTCGCACCAGTGATGCTGCTGACAGTCACTGGTCTGCGGAATTTAGCTGCAACATTATCGTGATGGTTATACCGCCATCACTCGGTCGACAGAGCCTCGTTTGTTGTTTGGCAGTATGCAACGTGGGCAGGTGAGGTTTGACTTGGTTCCTTTGCTGGTTCTCACAGCACCTGCGGGTGTGAAGGGGTCTCACATGGAAAATTATTTAAAAACTGTTACACAACTTTTTCAGTTGGTAGAAAAAACCGTGACCGACTAACCTTCACACCACCTTAACTTTAGTAAAAAAAAAACCTAACCATCACACCAGTGTGACAGAGCAGTGTGAAGGTTAGTCGGTCACGGTTTTTTCTACCAACTGAAGAAGTTGTGTAACAGTTTTTAAATAATTTGCCAAGTGAGAACCCTTCACACCCGCAGGTGCTGTGAGAACCAGCAAAGAAAAACATTAAATAGGTGGCGCGTTTTCTTGCACATTATCAACAACTGTGATTACCAATACGCCTATCATGCCCAGTGATTATAGAAAACCCCCAAATTTCTTATCGGGAAGCGCATTTTGAAATGGCAGTAGACATTTTGGGGTTCTTGATGATGTAATTTGCAACATAACTAGGTATCTATTAAATATGTTAAATTTAAATTTATTTCCTAACGTTCACACTAGTGTGTACGATAGGAAGTCACTGTCCTTACCTTAACACTGATGTGATTTCCTGTTGTGGAAGTAGTTCGGTTGTTAGTTCAGTTGTCCGAACTAGTGCAAACTTTCAGAGGCAATAGTCCGGTTGGTACAGAGCACCGAACTGTCAATACCCTTTAGTAGTTATAGTTCGGTTAGTAGGTATGTAATGAAAATATTACTGTTTCAAATCCAAAGTGACAGGTGTCAAAGTGAAGTTGAGGGGAGAATGGGGTAAGTTGGGGGAAGAAGTGGATGTGAGGGGAATGTCGGAGAAGTTGGGGGAAGGTGGGGGGATGTGAAAGTAGGATAGGGGAAGTTGTCAAAAAGTTAGGGGAGGATGGGATTAAATGATGGGAGGGAGGAAAAGACAACATACGAATTTTGAAATTAGTCATTTGACTTTAACATTTTACCTTCTCCTACTTTCCCCACCTTCCCCTACCTTTCCCTCTCTTCCCTCACTTAATACGGATTATTCTCGAAATCCCCACCAGACTGACTGAACAGACTATTCTGGTTGACTAGTAGTTTCTTTACAGAAGTGATAGATCTTTTCGATATCTTTGTTTTAGATGACAGTTGTCATATGAAATGAAGATCTCGATGAGATCTATCCCTTATGTATAGAAACTACTCGTATTAGTATCGATAGTTTCAGAGTTATATAGCTCTTTAAAGTTTGTTCATCCAAAACGAAGATATCTATGAGATCTATCACTTCTGTAAAGAAACTATTAGTCTAGGATCGTTAATTCCAAAATTATAGCTCATTTTAAGTTTGACAGCTGTCAGCCAAAATATAGATATCGATAAGAACTGTCACTTCCGTAAAGAAACTACTAGTCTAGGATCGTTAGTTTCAATGTTATAGCCCTTTTAAGTTTGACAGCTGTCACCCAAAATGAAGATATTGATGAGATCTATCACTTCTCTAAAGAAACTTATAGTCTAGGATCGTTAGTTTCAAAGTTATAGCCCTTTTAAGTTTGACAGCTGTCACCCAAAATGAAGATATTGATGAGATCTATCACTTCTCTAAAGAAACTTATAGTCTAGGATCGTTAGTTTCAAAGTTATGGCACTTATAAGATTGACAGCTGTCATTCTAAACGAAGATATCGATGAGATCTATCTCTTCTGTAAAGAAAGTGCTAGTCAACGATCAATAGTTTCCGAGTAATAGCTGTTTTAAGTTTGACAGCTGTCATCCAAAACGAAGATATTGATGAGATCTATCATTTCCGTAAAAAACTACTAGTCTAGGATCGTTAGTTTCAAAGTTATAGCCCTTTTAAGTTTGACAGCTGTCATCCAAAATGTAGGTATCGATGAGATCTATCACTTCTGTAAAGAAACTACTAGTCTAGGGTCGTTAATTTCAAAGTTATAGCCCTTTTAAGTTTGACAGCTGTCATCCAAAATGTATGTATCGGTGAGATCTATCACTTCTGTAAAGAAACTACTAGTCTAGGATCGTTAGTATAAGAGTAATAGCCCTTTTAATTTTGACAGCTGTCAACCAAAATGAAGATAGGTATTGACGTATGTCTTTGACATGACACTTTGGCATCTGTCACCTATCACTTTGACACCTGTCACTTTGACACCTTTCACTTTAACACCTGTCACTTTGACACCTGTCACTTTAACACCTGTCACTTTGACACCTGCCACTTTGACACCTGTCACTTTGACACCTGCCACTTTGGCACATGTCACTTTGACACCTGTCACTTTGACACCTGTCACTTTGACACTTGTCACTTTGACACCTGTCACTTTGACACTTGTCATTTTGACACCTGCCATTTTGACACCTGTCACGTTGACACCTGTCACTTTGACACCTGTCACTTTGACACCTGTCACTTTGACACCTGTCACTTTGACACCTGTCACTTTGAGGAGCAGCTAGGTGTGCGAGCAGTCAGTCATGAGTGTGAACGTGAGAAAATACTAAGAAACGGTGTTACGGTTAGGAAAGCGAATTCCTATCCTTAATACTAGTGTGTAATTTTTCTTCCTAACCATCACACCAGTGTGACAGCGCAGTGTGAAGATTAGTCGATCGCGGAAAAAACATTGATGGTTGAAACATAGATTCATGGTTTTATTCCCATCGCATGTAGGTAACATAGACATTTACATTAGGTCGGTGACCAAATTACGGTCGATCATTGCAGTGAAATTTAGCTGGAATATCATATGGTGACCAAAGACGGCTGCAGTCGAGTACGGCCAAACCAATCTAACGTAAACGCACCATTAGATGCGTCGAAAGCTAGATATCCAACTGTGTTGATGAAAATTAAGCAGATTATATAATTTAGTAACTCTTAAAAATGTTTCAGGGAAATGAACCAAAAACATCTAAATGGTTCAGTGCACTCACAACCTCTACAATGCGCCTTGTAACATTTGACTGGAATGCACCATGCAGCTTCGTCTGTAGAAATCAAGCTACTTTGATGCAAAAAAAAGGTTCCCACCCATGTCATCGCTTCGGCTGTGAAATCTTTGGTCAGCCTAAACTTTTCTGAAAACTGTTGTCGGAATTTCCACAGAACTTTTGCTTCCACGCGGCTTCTATGCACATCTGCTTTTTGTCAAATTGTATGTAAGTAGGTATTTTAATAATCATTGCGAAATAAAACATTTATTTTTAGATAATGTACTGTGTTTTATTAAATGAACCGAGACCACAGAATAAATTGCCGGAAACCACACAAGAAATAAAATTATTACATAAACCATAGTACTAATCAAGAAATAAGTTCAATAACTAAAACCCAACTATGGTCGGGTAAAAAATAGCCTATGACACTCCTGCAAAAAAGAAAAATCAATTGATACCTCACTTGTAAAAATTGGACCAAGTGTTTAGTTTTAACACATAACCCTTACCATTCCTTACCATAGTTGGGCAAAAAAATGTCACTATACCTGAATACAAATCGATTGACACCTTGTTTGTCTAAATCAAACCAATAGGGGCAACGCTATGATGGAACATCCACGTACCCACATACATATATACATATGTAGGCTTGGATACATAAATACATACATAGATTGTAAACTCATTACCCTTCCCTTGCTTTGCTGTAGTCGGGTAATAAAACAAACAACTAACTGACCTCATACTCTACTAAATAAAAATAATGTTTTACTGAAAACTATAACAATACATTTAGCATCTGAGTAGATTATAGGTATTACTATTTTTTATTATAATTTTTTATTACTTATAATCTAACTTCAGACAACGCACAGCCTAAACTGAAATGTTCTATAACTAGAGATTTGAAATTTGGAGCAAATATTCCTTGAGTATTCTATGGGTGCTACGGAGGGATTTTTTGAAATACCATCTCTACAGATTGAACAGAAAGGCAAAGTTAGCAAGCGGGCTAAGGCAAAGGGGTATCAGCTAGTAAATTATAATCAAGCTAAACTCTCGAGAGCCAATTTATACCATCCTTACATATGAAATTGACATTTTATAATTATTGACAAAATAAAACAACCAAAAACTATTTTCTTTATTTTTTATTTATGTAATGACTTACCACGGGATTGTGGTGCCTCATTAAAATTACAATCTAGACGTAAGACTAATAAGTAATTTTACTTTAACCTAAGCTGCTAAGTAGAGTATAAACTAAGAATGTGTCCAATAACACTTTTCTTAATGTCAATATTTAAGGGGAAGTCACTTTGTTCTTGTGTTTATTTGATTTGCACTAATTGATACTACATTGTCACTATCATTATCATATCACTAAACTAACTCAAATGGTTTTGTCCGTTTGAGTCTTCTCACGATGCCCGTGTTGTCGAGGAGCTGGATAGCCTCGACGTTCACATGATGATGAAGCCTTCGTTCGTGAACTTCGGCAACTTTTTTAATAACCTTAGTAACGAGATCCACCTTCAGGTCTCGATGGAGGTCGTTACTTCTGATGTACCACGGTGCATTAACGATGCCTCTGATACTTTATTTTGGAAACGTTGAATGATCTGTATATTAGTGGATTTGGTACAGCCCCATAGCTGGATACCGTAAGTCCATATTGGCATGAGGACTTGCTTGTATAAAAGTAATTTATTGCAAACTGACAACGAAGAATGTTTTCGCAAAGCCAATACATTTTTGTGTAGCGAAGCTCTATTTTATCGCGTTTCTTTTTGACATGGGCCTTCCAGCGAAGCTTTGCGTCTAATGTCATACCAAGATACTTGGCCGTATTTTCGTGTGGCTTGATCGTTTCTTGTTTGTAAAATCTACATGTGTGGATTTTGGTTGGTTAAGTTTTATTCGCCATTTTTTAGTCCAATCGAGGATGCTATTGACGGCTGTTTGCACTTTCTCGACCGCTTCCTCTTGAGTAGCCCCGATCGCCATGATTGCTGTATCATCAGCAAAGGTGGTAATGGTATTATTTTCTAAATCTGGGATATCGCAAGTGTACAATAAGTACAGGAACGGACCTAAGACACTCCCTTGTGGTACTCCAGCTTTTATTTGCTTAAGTTCTGAATACGCATCTTCTTGCCTTACTCTGAACATTCTATGTGTTAGATAAGACTCGAGAATATCTGCATGCTGTTTAGGCAGCATTTTTCTTAATATGTGCAGCAGACCTTTATGCCAAACTTTATCGAATGCTTGAGCTACATCTAGAAACACAGTTGTACAAACTTTTTTCTCTTCTAAAGCTTTTTCAATAACATTAAACACAACCAAAAACTATGAAATTATAAATTTAATCAATCAAAGTATGTACGTACCATTACTTTTTTATAATCTTTATATAAATGGGAGTTTCGTCTCGCAGTTACCATGTCATCCCCATTAGTAAAATCATCTTATTATAACTTAAAGACTAGGTACCAATTAGTGAGTATGGTTACGGTCTCACATAACTCACAAATAAAGTTTAACCAAAATTTTGGCTTTATCCGATAGAGGGAAAGCCAAAATGCCACACATACCAACATTAGTTTTACTATCGAATATAACTCATGTCCTGTCGCTGGGCCTCATTCTGAACACATTCTGTCAGCATATAGTGAACATCTTCCACAACATCAAACTCCGGGCAGTCAGGTGTATGGGTTACCATACGAGTAGCTATCTATGCACTTTTGCCATTTCATAGGCAGTGCATTGATGTCCTTTGCTGAGGAAATTGTGGGAGCGAGAATCAATTTTGAAGGCTGTTTGGACTGCCTCATCGGAATAAAATATTTTTTCTTGCTGAAAAAGTGGTAATCTATTTTTGACAGTACACATCTGCCATAATTATTATTGTCTGGACAGATCTTAGGAAGATGTAGTGGATGACAGCAGCACTGGTCATCGACGCGTATTTGTTGGTGTGCTTTTTTGTTTTTACAATGTGTTTCAAGTGAATTAAAACTGTTTTATCACTTACAACGAAGCCTGCCGCTAGCTCTGACGTGGTTTGCGATGGATCCGCTTCTATGGTTGCTTTTAATTCCTTGTTATTAACTTGGGTCTCCAGCCGTTTAGAGGGGCTTGTTCTGTTGGTCAAAATTTCCAGAACGGAAACGTGTTTGGTGCACGTAGGTTTCATGTTTTCTTTAGCAGTAGCTGTCCCATACGCATCATTAATCCTTTGACCTGTTTCTGAAGCTCTGGTGCCGCGGTGGATGGACCTTGTGTTCTTCAATAAGTCGAGGAATGCGATGTTAAGTAGGTATTTTAATTTAAGTTTTTAATATTCTGTTGATCTTTGCTGACAGCTTGATACCGCTGGTGACAGACAGATGGGATGGCTCATGACGTCATGACGACTTGGACTTTTTTATTTAATATACGTCACGTTCAGAATATTTTGGGCAATTTCTTTAAATTTTTCATTCATTAAACACAATCGAGAAAACGGAACGTTTTTCATCTCCACCCTAAACACATCGCATATGGCTTCGATATTTTATATCTACCGGTTGCGAGAATAGCGTTTTTTAGGAAAATCGATAATTTCGCGATATTTCTAGTCGATATGCTAGACAGGATATATATCTGGATTCGATAAAATATCCCGAAATCGTGAATCCTGTACCCAGCGATAAATAATGCACATCGGTCTTTGAAAAGAGACTCGGCTAATTTCGGCTTCGTAGAGCGTTGTCACACTCTACCTGTGTGACGTTTGTCAGTTCTATTCTTTGTTTGTCAGTCGTTATACGGGTGCAATAGAATACGGTCGCATTTAGCTGAAAATATATAAGTAATATAGAGTTACTTAAACCCCCAACATTAAATATATAAAATAATACCATAATTATTTTTTCATCCCATCTATTCGAAAAACGCTGATTGGTTCCTCGAAAAGAGGAAGCATAGTAGGTCTTCCTGTTTAAGACTTTCAGAGCGTTCAGTTGACCAATGAGCTCATGTTTTTTGTTCCTTGGCTGGGTTCAATTACTACGCTCGAATCATCCGTGCGATTATCTCTCGATCATCCGGAGTTAGTGAACGACTTTGGACGTCCATATAGAACTTACAACTGTCAAGTCATATCTACGCCGACCGCTCAATAGGTCCGTCATAGGGTTGTCTGCATAGAAAAATTAAATACCGTAGAATATATTTTAACATTTATTTAATCTAAACTCTGACTACTGTCTCTAGGGACGATAGATTCGTCCCCGCGCGTACGTCCGTTCGTATGTCCACGGGTCACATAAAAACGTCGCAGTCCAGAAGCGGGGGCGTCACTTTGCTAAAGTGCGATTGGTTTGCCCTAGGTAAACAACTTGCCACAAAAACAACCTTTAAAAAAAGAAAATAGTACAAAAATTAAAACAAAAAAATAACAAAAATAATTACCAATTATCAATTACAATTATGACTTCAAATCATGTATAGCTTTTTTCTTAGCGAACGGATTATATATTTTATATTAGGATTGCTTCCTCAACGCATTAAACGTCCACTTCTATCACCTTCTTGCTTGAAGGTTGCTTCCACCCTTGTTGGAATGGCATTCGCCTTGACTGCGATAGGGTTATAGTTCATTCTCTGTACATAATAAGTTATATACGCTTGAATAAAATGTGAATTCCGATTAACTTTCCTGGAGTTTCACTCGGCTCGCCTACGACATCTACAAAAGATAAAAGTGCCAATGAGACGTCTCACAATTTATTACACTAAAAATACAAAATGCCTGTAAGAAACCAGACTAGACCAGCCCCCACAAGCAGCACCCGTTCATGAGTATGACTCGTGATTCTCGTGAAAGGGTCGCTAGTAGTGAGCATGACCATAAAAACTAGTTTCACTGAACCCTTACTATCTAAGTATATTGTATGAAAAATTCAAGAGACATCTCAAAAATCACTCTGAATGATCATTCAAATCAATTAAAATAAACATAGAAGTAATAATTTAATATTATCATGAAGTTTGGAGACATCAGACCATGAATTTTTGTCATTCATAAAATCAATGTACAATTGTAATATGCTTTCCATGAGAGATTTACTTTTACAAATGTTTTAAATCTATTCATTGATCAATGCCGTTAGGTAACTTATTATAAAAGCGTATATAGTTCAAGGAAATTAGAAAATGAATCGAGTTAAAAATTATAAGTTACCTTTTAGATTTATCACCTCTTCTTTTAATGAAACACTTTCTTCGGTTGTACACTTGTATTTTTCCACTTGTCACTTATACTCGTAATATTCTACTTTACATTTTGACTTTACCGTTCCGATGCTCAACAAGGACTGTGGTTCGATCGCGTAACTTCGCTGCCTTCAAATTCGTTTACCTCAAAGAAAATGGTGCGAGCTTCGTGAGACTACACTTCCGTTAGCCATGATTATTAACCCCCTTACTTATAAAAAGTTATGTAATGATTAAGTAATTGTATAACCATTGCATAACTTATAAGTAAGGGGGTAAGTAGGTATTTACCGCACCCTGCCTGTGGTCCATCTACATAGTTCACCTGGTTGTACCAGGGGCAATTTACGCAGTAGTTGTCAAAGCAAATTCTAAATTATTCTAAATCAACTGAGAAACCTTCCATTTTAAATATAAAAAATGGAAATCATGACAATCTAGTGGTTTTAAGCCTCACGGTTGCGTAAACAACTTTTTCACTTCTCATGCTCGTAGAGTTCTTATTTAGGCTGAGTATAGAATGCGGACAAAAGCTGCATTTTCTGCTCTAGTGCCTAATAATATAAGTATTTTGTTCAAAAAAAAATTCAAAAAGTGGCAGGAAAGAACACTCATCTTTTCTTAGCAGTATTTAAATGTTTGGTAATTTATAATAATATAATTGTCTCCTTTCCTCGCAATCGAAGTGAAAAACAGAGAGTATAACTCGTTCATATAATATGCACTTGATGTACAATCTACTTTTGTGTGCAGAAATAAAAGGAAAAGTGCTCCACTCTATAATTCTTGATATAAGACAAACAAAAGTGAATGGCTTCGTACAAGTTTGGATTCCGGACTCAATTGTCTCAACTGCTCAACTGTCATCCTCTCGCGCAGATGGCAGTTACCTGAAACTCGCTTGAGTATCAAGGTGGGGCCGACGGCACAGAACATATATTAGTTGGAAAGACTAACATATGTACTGTGCCGACGGCGAGGCTAGAAAAATATGCCGTAAAATTTGATACATAATCCTGTTTTTTTTTGTTTAGCTGTGATGTTAAAAAATTAGAACATTCTTAAATTAAGAATAATTTTTGAAAAAATAAATGTTTTTTGTTGAATGAAAAGTATCTGTTTTGTATACTTTTAAAGTTTATGTTCGTTACAACATTAAAATCTTTTTATATTATATTTTATGTTGATTACAAATAAGTATCTATGACAAACATAATTATTTATTTCAAATTTTCTATGCTTCTTTGAACTTTGAATTCATTAAATATTTGAGTATTTTAGTATATTACTTGGACCCATTCCCAATAAAAATACTATAATATGGTTTGCTTTTCTTTTTATATTAGAAAAAAATACAAATAAAACAGGCACTCTAAGAAAAATATTGTTCATACAGTTAATATGGCCAATTATGGCCATATTACCATCCTGAAATATGACCAAAACCCCCGTTTCTTAAAAAAACGAAATAACCTCAAATGTTACCTGTGTTTACCTATTGTTTTGCTGCAATATGAAAGCTAGCTAAAAACTGCCATTGGTGGTACTGAGCAATGGTTCTACTGGGAACAAACCGTGTCCCACTAGTACCACCATTGAAATAAATTGCTTATTGCTACTATAGCGAATGATTTTTCATATTTGTATTATCAGTGGTACTGAGCAGTGGGAACAAATCGCCATATTCGACCCAGGTACCATAAGTATTACAAGTCGCCGAGCCCAACTTCAACCGTTGCCCATATTTGTTGCCTAAGCCTTTGGTGTGCAGAAGCCTTTGCTGTCTGTTTAAAAAAGGTTAGAAAAGATACAAAGTGGAATAGCCTGCCCTTGAAAGTTTATTTTTTTAAGTACAACTGAGTGAAAAGGCGAGCTTAGAGCTCGCTTTATGCTAAGCATCACGCCTGCCTATCACAATTTTGTTGATTTTGTTTGTATTGTTTTTCTAGTAAAGGACGTAATACTTACTATGCCACATATACTGATGATTATGCATCCCCAATACAGGGGTATGCAGAAACAACAGGTGTCTACTTCAGGTAGAAACTCAAAGTACCCCATCCTGAGTTTCTACAGATGCCTTATCCAAATTCTCGCCTTAAATCTTTCACGCGAAAGTAAAATAATTAACAATAATCGTTTTTATAAACGGACACGAACTACGAAAATCAAATGTACAATAAATAGTGGCTTTGAAAATAGACCAATGAAAAGCCAAAATTTGAGCTACACACTAAGCAATCAAATCTGACAATGTATGTCCTACATACAATATTAGTCTATGATGTAGGTCAAGGAGGTTTAAAAAAAGAAACTGTTTTAAACCTTCTTCATGTAGGTAATATTTTTATCTTTGGTGCAAGTTCTCTTCAAAAGAGAAAGGGGTTAGTCCAAACTGTTCTACTATTTGTTCGACTTCTATAGTCAGATTAGACAAAAAAAGTCCAAGCTGTTCTACTAAGCGGTATCACATATTGGATTTGAACAAATTGAATTTTCCGTCCAAGCTGTTCTATTATAGAACAGATTGGACAACAAAATACAAACATTTGTTCTAGTAAGTAGGTAGTAAGAAATTTTTAAAAGACATGTGAAAAGTGACAGGTGTCAAAGTGACAGGTGTCAAAGTGACAGGTGTCAAAGTGACAGGTGTCATAGTGACAGGGTCAAAGTGACAGGTGTCAAAGTGACAGGTGTCAAAGTGACAGGTGTCAAAGTGACAGATGTCAAAGTGACAGATGTCAAAGTGGCGGGTGTCAAAGTGACAGGTGTCAAAGTGACGGGTGTCAAAGTGACGGGTGTCAAATTGACGGGTGTCAAATTGACGGGTGTCAAAATGACGGGTGTCAAAGTGACGGGTGTCAAAGTGACGGGTGTCAAAGTGACGGGTGTCAAAGTGACGGGTGTCAAAGTGACGGGTGTCAAAGTGACGGGTGTCAAAGTGACGGGTGTCAAAGTGACGGGTGTCAAAGTGACGGGTATCAAAGTGACGGGTGTCAGAGTGACGGGTGTCAGAGTGACGGATGCCAGAGTGACGGGTGTCAAAATGACAGATGTCAAAGTGGCAGGTGTCAAAGTAACAGGTGTCAAAGTGACATGTGAAAAGTGACAGGTGTCAAAGTGACAGGTGTCAAAAAGACGGGTGTCAAAGTGACGGGTGTCAAAGTGACGGGTGTCAAAGTGACGGGTGTCAAAGTGACGGGTATCAAAGTGACGGGTGTCAGAGTGACGGGTGTCAGAGTGACGGGTGTCAGAGTGACGGATGTCAGAGTGACGGGTGTCAAAATGACAGATGTCAAAGTGGCAGGTGTCAAAGTGACAGGTGTCAAAGTGACAGGTGTCAAAGTGATAGGTGTCAAAGTGACAGGTGTCAAAGTGACAGATGTCAAAGTGACAGGTGTCAAAGTTACAGTTGTCAAAGTGACAGGTGTCAAAGTGACAGGTGTCAGAGTGACGGGTGTCAAAATGACAGGTGTCAAGTGACAGATGTCAGAGTGACAGGTGTCAAAGTGATAGCTGTTAAATATAAAACCGCTATTACCTGGAAACTATTGACCTGTGACTAGTAGTTTCTTTAAAGAAGTGATAGATCTCATCGACAACTTCGTTTTGGATGACAGCTGTCAAACTTAAAAGGGCTATAACTCTGAAACTGTTGATCCTAGACCTAGATCCTGATCCTAGACTAAGCGTTTCTTTATAGAAGTGATAGATCTCATCGATATCTTCGTTTTGGATGACAGCTGTCAAACTAATCAGCGGATAGTGACTGTATAAATAAGCCTACACTATATTGTATTGGTTTCACGAGTAACCTTTATATTATATAAGGTTCCTCTGTCTTATAAATGAGTTTTATTTCCAAAGAATGGGAATAAGACTATGAATGATGATAAATTAATGGGTGATTTATGAATTTGAATGCATCTAGGAATCCAATCAATTGTATATTGACATTGTAAATAAACATGTTCACCAAAAAATTAAAGGCGATTACCCAAATTGGTCAACAACAAAAATTCAAAGGAGCTTGTACAAGTTTCTTTGAAAATTGGCCAGAGTTTAAAAATTCCTTTTCAGGTCAGCATTTCCATTATTTTAATTAATTATTTTACTATTTTAACTTTATTACGCATATTATATATATTTTTTTTATTAACTTCTACAATTATTTTTTTCTTTAGTCTGTACTATTTTTTATTTTTTTTTATAAACCTAATGTTTTGGGATACCAATAACAACAAAAATTTTACATACCATACTACAAAAAAAAATTTTTTTTGTTTTCTGAAATGAAAAAATCTCCGGGTAGGCGGGGTATTGTGACGAGGTCAAAACCTCTTTCATAATAATACTCATTTGATCTCTTAATTCTTTCATAATCCATTTCATTCCATTTGATAGTTGGTCAGTTTTAATTCGAAATACAAATAACCTGTCATTCGAATATAGATTTTTGGAAAAACCGAAATAATATTATAAAATTCATAAATAAGTTTATAACAACTTGAATTACTCTTTTAAATATGATAATACCTACATAAGAGATTAT
Source organism: Alsophila aescularia (assembly GCA_946251855.1). Taxonomy (NCBI): domain Eukaryota; kingdom Metazoa; phylum Arthropoda; class Insecta; order Lepidoptera; family Geometridae; genus Alsophila; species Alsophila aescularia. The sequence goes on from OX276373.1 coordinate 60,919,326, forward strand.
TTTCATCCGTATTGTATCACCACGAAATTCTCAAAGTGCTCCCTATTGTTCCTGTTCCTGTAATTCTGTTGTCCACTGAGGTTTGGGGTCCTGGGCTAGTGGGACAAGCCCAAACCCTGGGACTGCCTCGTGACATACCTATGTAGCGGTTAAATATAAAATGTCAACCTCGTTGTGTTCATAGTGTCTCAATAAAATGACTGTATCATGCTGACAGACGAACATTTGTAAACAATCAGGTTTCCTTGTAATTTTCCTTGTTGACTATGAAAATTAACGGAAATGAATATTATTAGTGACAGATATAAAGAAAAACACAAATTTCAGATTACGTGGGCAATCAATAAAGATTTATTTAAAAGCAGTTTTTTTAAATTAGGTTCTTTTGCGCCTTAGATATTAGGCTTTAAACTGACCTTTTTGTATGCAGTTGCGTGTTCCCCCCAAACTCTTATTTTTTTACCACGTTTTTATTAAGTCACTCTCTTGTCTGTCGTTCCGAGTCGAATCTTTCAACTCAAATTTCGAGTACTCTCCGGTTAGCTATCCAGCTGAAACGTTCAGGGTAGCTCACAACTCGATGTCAATGTATTCTAAAAATAACATTATAAGAAAATGTTACATTTACAATTGCTTCTTGTTAAATCTTGACCGTTACATGAAATTACTAACAAAATAATCATTTCTATCTAGAACTGACTAGTTTACGAGCTACATCTGACCAAGTTAATGCTTAATTTTGCCCTCGTAAACTCTGAACAAATTCCATAGTGAGAGACGGAATCCAACTGTAAGAACAAATGTGTTGGTGCATTACATAAAAACTAACGATTGAAATGAGGTATTCATTGTTCGTCTTTGTTGTTGACATGGCTAAGAAAGCTTCTGTATATATTCTACAACTTATCAGCACAGAATCCCAGAAATCAGTCCATCTAGCCAAATAGACTTTCGTATATATTAATGCAAACGCGAGGCTGGTTACATTTTTTAATACATCACAATGAAACAAAAATATAATATATTCAATAGTATTTGAGAACGAGCCATTGATATTTTTATTTTATCATCCTCTGTAGACCAATTATATACTTAAATCTTAAAATAATGTATTCATGATTATAGCATTAACGCCTGCTTATCGAGAACATAATATCTAATATATTTTTAAAGGAAAATTTGAATCACGTGTGATAATCGAATCTGCGTCTTCCATGCCACTTCACAGCACAAAACGCATAGGTAAATCTTGAAATAATTGTTAAATTTTTGTAGATGCTATTTTACATTTTTAATATCTGACACCACTGACTACTGTAAGTTTACTTGCAAAAAAACAGAAAGTGCAAACAAACTAAACACTGCAACTTGCGCGTTCGTTTCTATGATCAGTGCCGACTTATAATTTTATTGTAAGTTATATATGAGCCACATTTGAAACTGAAAATAACCATCAAATGTGGCTCATATATATTTTTTAAACGTAAAACCATAGTTTGTTGATCACATATAGGGATTAAATTCTAACATTGTATTTATCGGTAGGTTGTTTAACCATCAAAATGTTGCTCATATATAGAACATTTTACATTAAACCATCATTTGTTAATCTTAATTATTATAGACTCAAAATGATATTAATTTAGTAAGCTTAGCAAAAAAGTAATACAAATATTCTTTACTTGTAGATTGTTTTTTTTGTACTATTCTTTATAACTTTTTTTTGGTTTTCTATGCCTATAGTGACATAAACAAATAAATGGGTCAGGAAGGCCGAGGCATTTCGTTGGCATTAATCCTGAGTGTCATTCAAAAGAGTGCGCAAAATGCTCAAGTTATTAAACTTATAAATCAAGATTAAATATTTTAGATAATACTAAACAGTTTTTTAGTCATCACCATCAGACTATATCTGTCCACTGCTGGACGTATAAACCAAGGTCAATAATTTTTGTAACAAAAATAAATAATAGTAGGATGAAACCCATTGAAAAAGGAAGATAATATTATAAAAATTAAAGGAAATTAATTTACGGGCGATCTGAGGTCGGGAAGGGGTAGGGGGTGAGTTTTTAAGGGTAAAAAAGGTTTATCTCGATTTCCGGCACAACTACAGGTTCTATGGAAAAAAGTCAAATGGCAAAGTTGTAGGTAATAAAAATATCTACAACTTTTGTATTGACATTTTTTTCACATAACCTCAAAATTTATGTGAAAAATTCAAAAAAATAAGTTTTTGGTTTTTATTTATATCTTTTACAAAAAAAAAAAAAAATTTCTAAATTTTATGTCCCAAATACACTGTAATTTATTTGATTTGAAATATTTATTTTTTCACCTTATTTTGACTTAATATCGAAAAAAACCCTAGTTTTCAATCGAAAATTCATGTGTCAAAATATCTGCTTTTTTCAAAAAGTTGGTGTGTTTTCTGTTCGTTGAAATCTCTACTTTCCTAACGAGTAAAAAAAAAATTACACTAGTCTTCAATCTTCTCAAAAAATGCAAAATATCAAAAAAAGCTTGAATTCGTTTTTGAGTAAAAACCGTTAGCGCTATGACACTGAAACTATTGATCCTAGACTAGAAGTTTCTTTACAACAGTGATAGATCTCTTCGATATCTTTGTTTTAGATGACAGCTGCCATTCACTACTGTGGGGATTACAGGAGTAATCCGTTTAGAGTAATAAATTTAGTCAAAATACGTTAAAAAAAAAAAGGTAGCTCAAGACAATAAGTTTTAAAATTGTCTGTTTCCCCACTCCCTACCATTTATTCTCTCAGCCCCTCCCCTCCCTCCCCACACACCCACTCTCTGTTCACTTTTCCCCAAACTGTCACTTTGACACAAATTAATTAATTGTTGCCTATACTCGATAAGTAATTGGTAATATTAAGTCGATAAGTAATTGGTCTTTTGGTTTTGCACACGGTGTGACTACGAGTCTTATATTTTCTAGCTTACTAGTTGTCCCACCAAGCAGTGTGACTAGGAGTAAAAATAATTTCTCGTGGTCACACCAGAGTGACAAAACTGTGTGACCAAGAGTCCGTCGCCGGGGATCCATGTGGACAAAAAATCCAATTAAATCCCCCAGGGGATCCCTGTGGACCAATAATCATAGAATGAACATAGATAAGATAAGATGTTTAACGATCTTGTTGACCTGGAACCGATTGCAATCAATGATGTACCTCTTGAAGTTGTCTGAAAATATGTTTACCTTGGGCAAATATTGCGTTTAGAAAGGAACAACTTTGAGAAGGAAGCCAACAGAAGATTCAGCTGGGTTGGGCAGCATTTGTCATGTCTTCTCATCGTCCATACCACAGTGCCTGAAGACAAAAGTCTTCAATCAGTGCGTTCTACCAGTCATGACCTACGGAGACGAAACGTGGACACTCATGGCCAAACTAGTCCACAAATTTAAGATCGTTGAGCGAGCTATAGAGAGAGCTATGCTTGGAGTTTCTCTGAAGGACAGGATTCATTATGAAGATATCCAACAGAAAACCAAGGTTACCGACATAGCCCTAAGGATAAATAAGCTGAAGTGGTAATGGGCTGGTCACATTTCCTGAAAATCCAATATCCGTTGGGGTAGACCAGTTCTCGAGTGGAGACCACGTTAAGGCAAACGTAGTGTAGGACGCCCTGTGGCCAGGTGGAGTGATGACCTGTGAAAAGCGGCTGGAAGAAAATGGATGAGGAGAGCTGAAGACTGAGCTCAGTGGCGTGCATTAGGAGAGGCCTACATCCATCAGTGGACAGATATAGACTGATGATGATAATGATGATGACTTTAATACTGTCACTTTAAAATGTCTTACTACCTTATCATAATCATCGTTGATCATAAAACATGTTGTTTTTGCCAAAAATGTAGTTATTTTTTAATTAGTTTCCAACTCGTGTGCAGGTGGTGGTGGAGGGGTGAATGCGAATTACCCCTGCACCCAGTAGTGGGTTAAGCCGGTGGGTGGGCGGGTCAATGCCCCTGCCAGCTATTTATAAGCAGTGCAAACGTGAACATTATAGCTTTTCCAATTCTCTCCTTCACATATTGCGATGCGCGAACTGGAAAGTCCCTGAATTTTTGACGGTATGGTTCCACTGCAGGGATAATTTCAATGGAGCAAGGAGACTCCCATACTTTCTTTGGATCCGCTATCCAGTGTATCTCTACCAATTGCAATTTTAAAATTTGCGTACACATGCTCGATATGGATGAAAGGAAAAATGGATTTGCAGGATTAATGTCAAAAAATAAAAATGACTAGAGACAATATCCATTAATAAACATTACTAATTCATAAGTTTAACCTAAATCAGTGTTAAAAATAAACGTTTCCAGTACAAAACAGTCCTTATGGAATAGAGTTATATTGTTTTTCTATTGTTATACAAATACCCGGTACTGGACATAGATTAATTAACCTGGACATAGGCAAACCTCAAGATATTACAGTGCCACAATTTGGTTGGGTTCTCCAAGTGTACACCAAATTGAAAACAATGATAGAAAACAAATTAAAATCATTGCATACGAGTACATCTTCACTATTTCAATGTAGATTTTAAAAAGATTTAAACTTGTAGGCAATTTTTATTTAATCTACTGCTAGATAATCTTGTAAGAGGTTCGTCTATTCCCATTGTCCCCCACTTTTTCCACCACTGGGGGACAACGGGAAAAAAAGAGTAGCACTGTCCCCCAGTGGTGGATATCGAATCTTACAATGTGGCATTGTCTCTCACTACCTACTTACTTATCTATTATAATATTACTGTTTCAAGTCTATAGTAACAGGTGTCAAAGAGACAGGTGACAGATGTCAAAGTGACATGTGAAACGACAAAGTATACGTCAACACTTGTCAAGATCTCATCGATATCTTCATTTTGGGTGACAGTTGTCAAACTTAAAAGGGCAATAACTCTTGATTTATTCAGTTCTTTCTAAGGTACCTAGCTACTTATTTTACTTTGAAATAAAAAGAGTCATTAAAATTGTTTCAGAAATCTCGAGCCGGTGGGTGACGGGTAACGGCCCAAAATAAGAGAGAAGACATAAATTTAAAAAAAAAACAAAGAATTTACATAACAAACCTTCTATGACAATTTTGATGAAATTTATAATGATACTAGACTGTAATCTATCTATCTATCTATCTATCTATCTATACTATAATAAAACTGTAACTGGGCTAAATCTGTACATTAAATATTTTTTGAAAATTTTGATTGAGATAAACTTCTAAATATGGAATATGATAATACGATATGGAGTGCAAAAAGGTTTTTTTTAATTTTTTGTCTGTCTGTCTGTCTGTCTGTCTCCTTGAACACGCATTACGCTGAAACTACCAGCCGGATTTTGATGCAACTTGGCAGAATCATACCTGATGTACTGGATTAACATTTAAGATACTTTTTATCCCGGAAAAATTAACGGTTCCCGCAGGTTAGGGGTAGAAAGTTATTTAAAATAACACGTATCAAGCTAAAACTACTGGACGGATTTTGATGTGACTTGGCACAGTCAAAGTTTATATAATGTGTTAAAATGTTGAATACTTTATATCCCGAAAAATTAAAAGCTTCCTGCAGCCTATGGGTCCAAAGTTGTGTTAAATTTAAAGTGATCATACATCCGTTTACGACTAGACTGGTACCGAATGGTCATTCTGCTACGAGGCTCACTGGCCCAGTTGGACAGATGCATGGGTGCGTAATCCAGACGTACGTGGATCGAAATCACGCGCTGTAGAAATGTTTTGCTCCATAATTAAAAGATTTTTACATTATTTATGCGTTATTTTTTCCTTGATATCTATCTATACTATAATAAAACTGTAACTGGGCTAAATCTGTACATTAAATAGGATATGTTTTTATTTTGTTTTGGGTGCAAAAAGGATATGTTTTTATTTTTTGTCTGTCTGTCTGTCTGTCTGTCTGTCTGTCGGTCTGTCTGTCTGTTTCTTTGAACACGCATCACGCAGAAACTACCAGACGGATTTTGATGCAACTTGGCACAATCATAGCTTATGTTATGGATTAACATTTAGAATACTTTTTATCCCGAAAAAAACAATAATTCCCGCAGGATAGGGATTGAAAGTTATTTAAATAAAACACATATAACGATGAAAATACCTGACGGATTTAATACTTTGAATCACGAAAATATACGGGATTCCTGCGGGATATGAGTCTAAAGTTATGTTAATTTGAAAGGAATAATAATTGCGCATCCGTTTATAAAATGGTACCGAAAATTCGGCAACTATGCCACAAGTCAGAGTGGCACAGTGGAAGCGGTGTCTGGCTGCAAGACACTGCTTACATCCATCCAGAGGCACATGGATCGAATCCACGCACTGCTATGAATGTTTTGCCTCAATATTTATAAGCATTTACATATTTTGTGCGTGTTTTTACATTTTCTTTGCTTTTTTTAGGGCTTATGTAATTTTCTGAAGTAAACCGTCAAGTTTTGTAATTGCAGATGGTAGTTTTAATTATTATGGTTTACAACCAAAGTGTAAAGACAGAAGCGGACACCCAATTTTCAACTTATGTCTAAGATCCTTCGTGGCGCAATGGTGTCAGAACCCGACTTAGGTGCCGTCAAACCCAGGTTCAAATCCGAGTAGCCTTTAAAGACTTTTTCGCACTTTTTATTGTTTACAAACAAAGTGAAAAGACAGAAGCGGACACAAAATTTTCGGCCAGGACTTTTTCGCACTTTTTATTGTTTACAAACAAAGTGAAAAGACAGAAGCGGATACTAAATTTTCGACCAGTGTTTAAGATCCTTTGTGGCACAGTGGTGTCAGTACCCAACTGACGTGCCGTCATTCCCAGGTTCGTATCCGAGTAGCCTCAAAAACTTTTGCACTCAACAAAAACTTTTCTTCATGAAGCAATAGTTTCATTAGGTAAATACAGAGGCGCCACTGGAGCTTTACCCCTATTGGGCGCGAAGATAGGCCTCTATTTCCGTATATAGTATATAGATAGTACTCTGTGCCAGAATCCTTAATGTTTTACATGTTGTACTAACAGAACTGTCTGATGCACTAACTAAAGGAAAGCCGACGTCGTTGCATAATATTTCGAAAATATACATTACGTACACAACGCTCTTGACGTCAGAGACCGTGTTGGCATTATGAATCTGTAGAGGTTCATGGTTGGCATCGAGTATGTTTTAAAATCCAGACTGCGAAAATGTATTCTTCGAAAGTACACCTTAAAGGTTTCGAACATTTATGTCGTCACTGGCCGAGCTGCGATCGGGTATAGGTAGTTTCGAATAACGCTCCACATAACGCTATTCTATTCTATTTCACAAAGTGTCTTGGTGGCTGTACAAACATTAATAAATAATAATAAATATATTGGGGACAATTCCATACCAATTACCTAGCCCCAAACTAGGATACCCTGTAATATGCCTAGTGCCCACATAACGTACATATATACGAATATCACATCCATGACTCGGAAACAAACATTTTTGCTCATCACACAAATGATTGCACCTTGCAGGATTCGAACCTGTGACCGTTTGATTTCGTTCCCAGGGTCACTAGTCACTAGACCAACCTATTAATTATTTATTTGCTATTGCAACACAGATAGATTTCTGCCAACAGCCTTCAGTGGCAACCCGACTTTGCCGTGAATGTTAGAAGGTGAATGCGAGAGCAAAGATTAGCGAAGCTTAGCGAGCTCCCGCCTTCGTCTTCTAACCTATCACGTCGGGTCACTACTGAGGGTCTGTATGTAAGTTTGTTCGCGCATCAAGTAAAAACTACTTGATCGATTGCAATGCAATTTTCACTATTGGATAGCTTAGGGGTTGAGTTAAAAACTGGGCTACTTAGTATCTTAATCTGATGATTAGATGCCGAGCAATCGATAAAAAACTATTCGACGGCTGCGGTGTAGGTGCGGACGGGGCGAAAGAGCGTCAAATACTTTGAAAGTCTTGCAAGTATTGCGGGTCCGCACCAGGGCGGCGTACTTACAAGCCAAAAACTGGTTGCGTAAATACCCACCTTCCCTAATTCCACGCAGGTGGCGTGGAATTGGCGTGAGTGGTCATACAGAATCCAGGCCCTGCTCTCAAGCCCTTGCGACTGATTTAAAAACTGGGTTACTTGGTATCTTAGGCCTTGCACGCACTGCCTTGCAGTGGAACGCGGTGCGTTTATTCTAGCGTTTATTTCACATTGTATTATATGCGTTTATTTCATATTTTATTATGTGCGTTCATTTCATTGCAATACGTGCACTTCTATGAAGTGTCATAGAAGTGCAAGTGTATTATAACGCATATTCTGTGAAGTACGGAGTGTCGTACTTCACAGAATATGCGTTATGAAAAGGCAAGGCAGTGCCTTATTCCGATGATTAGATGCCGAGCAATCGATAAAAAACTATTTGACGGCTGAACGAATTTTGAAGAAATGTAGTATAATATTGTACTTTGTAGGTTTGGTCCTGGTCCTCCTGGTCCTCTGGACCAAACCTACAACTGGTCTGGTGGTGGTTTGGCTTTTGGTCCTGGAATAAAACGTGTGGGCTACTTTTAAATGAAATGACCATGCGGGCAAAGCCGCGGGCACAGCTAGTACTTATAATAAAACTGTAACGGGTCCAATTCTGTACATTGAAGATATTTTCAAATATTTTTTTGGACCTTACTCTAGATTCGATAGTCTAGTTCTGTCTAGTTTAGATAGTCTGTCTGTCTGTCTGTCTGTCTGTCTGTCTGTCTGTCTGTCTGTCTGTCTGTCTGTCTGTCTGTCTGTCTGTCCGTCTGTTTGTGTGTACCTTGGCAGCGCACCACGCTGAAAATACTTACTTACTTCTTACTTAAATACTTATTGAATTCAAATGAAATTTGGTATGATTTGAGTTCACACTTCGAGGTAGGACATTGGATACTTTTCATCCCGAAAAAATTAAGTGTTCCTGCAGGATAGGGGTGGAAAATTATTTAAAAGAACACTTAGCACGCTGAAGTTTCTTCCTGAGGAATATGGGTCCAAATTCTGTACATTAAAGATATAGTGTTTTTTTTTTGGAAGTTACTCTATATTCGATTACGAAGCCTAAACTGTATCTTTTTTCATTTTTGTCTGTATGTCTGTCAGTCTGTATCTTAGCCGCCCATCACGCCGCCAGAACTACTGGATGTATTCAAAAGAAACTTTGTTATGATTTGGGTTCGTACTACGAGGTAGGACATTATTAACATATTTTTTTTTAATCGTGTCTTTCTTTGTTTGTCTGTATGTTTGTTTGTTCACACATACAGACAAACAAAGAAAGTCACGTAAAAACTACTGGACCGATCGCAATGCGGTTTTCATTGTTAGATAGCTTAGGGTTTGATTTTAATCTGGTGTAATTGGTATCTCAAACCGGTGAGTTAGAAGCCGAGCAATTGATAAAGTATTTTTGACGGCTGAAGAAATTTTGTTCAAATGTTGGTATATTGGTCCTGGAATAGCACATTATGGTACTTTGAACCTAAAGAAAAGAACACGCGTGCGAAGCCGCGGGTACAGCTAGTCTATGAAATAAAACAGAAACATTCAAATTGGTTTGGAAATACTGGAGATATGAAGAAAAAATAAATACAAAACCAAGGATGAAACAGAAATGTATTTATAAACTATTGAAAAACTACATATTGAACCAATTTTTTGTTTTGGTTAGGATAAGTACATAAAAATAAAAAAACGAAATACAGATAAATCGCGTAACCTCTTCTAAAGAATTTGATTACTGTTGTACATTTCCACTCTTTACATTTTTTTCTGATATGCGTGGACTCAGACCAGTACCAACTGCCTTGTCACCTATTTGAGTAAAATAATATCGATTTCTTCTTACGTGCTGAAGATAACTGTTGATCACGAACATGAAGTATAAATAAACTGTAAAAAGAAAAAAAGTGTTGGCAAGCAAAAGCAGTACGAAAAATAATAATAATATGTAGGGTTCGAATAACATTCAAAGGTCGACCGCTTCCCCGAATATACACTTTCCTCGTAGATAGGTTCACTTTTAAAATATGTAAATCATAGATTTTATAAGTAAAACAAGATATCTAGTAGGTGTTTCGAACATACTTCCACTTAAATGAGTGAAAAAATCCACTCAATGCTCGATCCTCCGGCCAGACGCCAATGAACATTTACTGGAAGAGTCGGTGCGATTTCATTTCGAAAAAAAAACTGTTTATGCAGTGTAATCACATAAAAAATATATTACAAATAAAGAAAAGTGCACCAAAAACACATTTCCTAAAATAGTAATAAACTTTCCCGTGCAATTCTTGGCGAAAAGATAAAACAAAACGATTATTTTTTTGTGCCGCCATTACATCTGTTTCGGGTTTGCCAAGGTCATGAATGCTATTTAGTACTATTATACCCATGTTTTTAGCTATGCATAAATGAGGGTTGATAAAAAGAGTTTCACTAACTTAGATTTCTACAAAGTAACGTCTAATTCTATTGAATCTTATTAATATAATGTTGTACCCACACTAATATAAAAAAGGGAAACGTTGTCTGTTTGTTTGTTCGTTTGTTTGTTTGTTGGAGAAGCTTTCACGCGATTACGACTTGGCCAAATTTAATGAGAATTTATGTGTAGATGACGTAAACCATAGATACTATAGGATGCCTTTTGTCCCCGAAAAATTGTACTTGCGCGCAAAGCTGCGAGGCGCAACTAATAAAATATAAAAGCGATATACTACGCACTGATTATACACAAAATCTTAAAAAATTACTTAACTTATGGAACTGAAAATAGGCAGGTACAACGTAGGTAGTATATAGGTAGAAGACGTCAATCAAGAAAGGATTTTGCGACAGGGACGAATTAAGGGAGTCTAATGGCGATTGAAAGATTATTTTTATGCTGCATAGGCATGAAATTTGGTATTTAGGTTAATAATGTAATGATAAGTTTTTCGACGGGGATGGATTAAGGTGGTCAATGTTTAAATGTTATCGGCTGAACAGATTTTGATGAAAAGTTTTACATAGATACTTTGGATCCTAGAATAGCACATAGAATACTTTTCATCATTGTCTAAGCAGGTAAAACCGCGGACCGCAGGTAGTAATATGATGTCATAGATAGCGTCCTACCACTTATGGATCAAAAAGGCTAGAGCTAAGCTAGGCTAAGCTAGAGCACCTTCAGGCCTATCAATGTAATCTTACGTATGTTTAACTATTTGTAATAGTTTAGGAGTTACAGGATATTATAGTTTTTTTTAGCCCATTCTAGATTTCATTAGAAATTTAGTAATTGTGACCAAACTTTTTTCTTGTGGATAGTATAATAATGGGTCTTTTAAAATAAATAAATACCTCCGTGTTATAATTTATAGTTTTTGTGAAAAAACCTAACCATTGAAATTTTTACCTCAAACAAAAATGACTTTTCCACTTTTGAATTCACTTTTTGCTGTGTTGCCCTAAGTTTAGGCCAACTAAATGTAATGGTGACATATAGGCATAAAATTGGAGAAGTTTTTGAAATATTAACTAAAACAATATATTGTTACTATTCAAAATTATAGCCCTGTAAATATTGAAGACAGTTTTTGTACGAGATACATATTTCAATTGATATGTGTTTTTCACAAATTTATAAAATATGATGCAGTAGTAGTAATGTATTTTAAAGGACCCATTATTATACTAACTACACCAAAAAAAACACAACGTTTGTGCTAATAGTTTGGTCATAATTACTAAATTTCTAATTAAATTTAGGGTTGGGCTAAAAAAACTAAAATATCCCGTAACTCCTAAACTATTCCAAATCACTGAACATACATGGAGGTTAAATCGATAGGCCTAGCGGTGTTCTAGCTCACACCCCATTTTTATCCATCATTGTGAAAACACAGGATATACAGGATATTCCAAAAACACAGGGCGGACACGCGGAGGCTTTCTATAAAAAAAAAACAGATTCGTGATACCTACTACTACACGCTAGTGAAAATATTTATGCACGGTGTTTTTATATGCTATAGAGCGCTAGGGATGGTGAGAGCAGCCAGTCATAGTGTTTGATATTTGCTTAAAACCTAACATTACATCCATTTTGGAATCCAAAATGGCGGACATATCAGTAACTATAATATGGGTGTTACTTACAAAGATGGCGGACATGTTTTTTTTTAGTAAAGTTATGTGGGTGTCATTTTCAAGATTTCCCGGAGTGTTTTTTTTATATTTTACTATTTAAATACAAGTCCGCCATTTTAGATTTCATCTCATTTTAATATTAAGCACCCGGACACCCCTATAAACAAAATAAATATTCCACACCAATTACCTGGCCCCAAACTAGGATACCCTGTACTATGTGTACTAGGTAACGGATAAACATACATAGATACGAATATTATTACATCCATGACTCGGAAACAAACATTTCTGATGATCACACAAATAATTGCACCTTGCAGGATTTGAACCCGCGACCGTTTGATTACGTACCTAGGATCACTAGCCACGAGACCAACCGGTCGTCAATGTTTATTAAAATGAAATCATGTCCGTCATTTTCAATTTGAAAATGGATGTCACTTTCGTTATAAGCACGCCGAAAAATCTTAATAATGACACCCATATAACTTTCCTAAAAAAAAAACATGTCCGCCGTATTGGATTTGAAAATGGATGTTATTTTCATTATAAACTATTTTATATCTGTGTCCGTGCTATTATTTATTCTGTGGTACTAGTTGTATTTTTCAGGAGCTACTAAACAAATTACTTGTACCATAAATTAACATTTTGTAATTTCATCTTATATTATTAAACTCCCAAACTATAAAAAGTGCTAATGTTTTGCATAATCTCTAAGTACTGGTATCACTCGCGTCAAAAAGTGCCAAGAACCTGCTTCATAAATTGAAATGAGCAAAGTATTGCAATTTGGCCTCCGGATAACAGTGTGTATCCAACCTCCTTGGTCGCGACATTTTATAATTAAATTTTGATGCGAGAAACGAATGGAAGATAATTTCTCCGGCGTGGTTGGTATATCCGAGATGCCCGTGATTTGTTGAATTTCCGGACAACTAATTTCAATAGGTACATCTTATTATTTCACGATTTCATTGTACGAGTAGGTTTTTTTAGGGAATTATTCGTGCAATACAATGTAACACATTATCTACAAACTTCATTTAAAAAAAATGACACTTAATGCTGGCGCCAGACTTAGCGCACACAAAGGAGATAAACTGCTGTACACCATGTCATAAAACAGCATAATTATAACTAAATTTGAAGTAGATACACAATTTATCTAGTAACGAGTGCATAAAAAGCAAAATAAACTTTGTTAATTATTGTAACACACCGTCATGTAATCACATAAAACTGACAAAAATGACAGTGTAGATCAGCTGATCAGATTTGACGATAACTGAATTGTTATGTTTGCTGTACCTAATTAATAAGTATTTTGTGTGATCTGAGTTTCGGCTCACAAGAGGTATACTTAGGTATCTATTCTAGCAACTTCTGCCGAAGTACAGAAAAATAATGGTCTGTCAAAATCAACAAAAACACAGACTTTCTTTGACATGAATAATGTAACCACCCTTTAATAATTCTACATATAATTAAAAAGAATAGTATGCTGAGCCATGCAGAGCCTAATTAGAAATATGTTGATTGTCTCTGAGATAAACCAACATAAAAGAGTGATAGACATCACATATCTACCTATATCAAGAGCACTTTGAAGAATAATTATTGAATTCAATCATTGCCTATCTAGTCCCTACCTTTTATCAGGAATGTAATAAAAGCAGTGCATATCTGTATTCAAATACAGCTGTGGACACATTTATTGTAAAAATAAAGTGATAATATAAACATTAATGGCATATAATTATTTAATTAGCTATTTTGTACACAACCGTTACAAAAATATCAAGATAATAATACCAACCTAAATCACAAAATCTAAATGAACAAGATACTACAGGCGACGCGACGAGCCAAATCTTAAGCAGAAACGGAAACACTTGATAAAAGCCAGGTCAAACGTGTAACCAAAATAGTAGTCCAAGGTTCAAGCCATGTTTTAGTTAAAAGAAATCGGTGCGTAGAGTCGAACATGTTTTATGGTGCCGTGCGAAACAAAGATAATATAAATACGGGTACGAAAGTTGAAATAGACGAGACAAAATTGTACAAAAAAAAACGTACATACAGCCGAACATATAACCGTCTTTTTTTCTGAAGTCGTATAAAAAATACTGAGAAAGTACTTTTTCTGACAGCCAAAGAGATTATGACCATAGATTCTAGAATTTTGCTAGTACCTTAAATTCTAAATCTTTGATTATGACCGCATGGAAGCACGCACAGATGCAAAAACGGCTATCAGTCGTAGAAAGATTATACCAATAAAATTGCTATGAGCGTATAAGTAAGGGATATCATTAGTTTATGACGTAGCATAAAGAGATGCTAGGGGAGATATTTTCCCATATTAATGGGTAAAAAACAACCATCACCAGCCTTAGTTTGATAACCAATGTGACCTGACATAGTAAAAACAAGTATAAACATCGCCATCCTTCACCTTAGTTAAGTAAATAAAATAACTTTAATAATCTTAGTTAGCGATGTGCGTTTAAAAAAATATAATATTGCATCCGTCCGACACCATATTCGGCCCTTCACTAGGGCATGCAAAATCGAATGGTTTTCGATTCCGAAACTTGAGATCCGACTCCCGACACTGGACACCTAATTCCGGAACTGTCAACTTCTTAATGATTTTTGATTTCTAGGAAAAGAAAGATTTCTACGAATCAAACAAGTTGTGATCTATTGTGCTTTTAATCAATATGAGAACGCTACAGCCAATGAGTGGATTTTCTTCTTTTCATGAAAACGTACCTTCCAGTTTAATCGAAAATACAAGTCGAAACGAAACTAAAGTTTGTAGATAAATTGAACGGAGCCATAATAATATCTAGCTTAGGATTGCAGCGTTTTATTTTATCGCAACAAGAAAATGTAACAAAATAGGTGTTATTTGTTTAGTTCACGTCTTTATATCCATAGTCAATTTAATGTGACGTCACATGGACCTAAAACCAGCGGACGATAAAGACGCTTCCAACTATACCTTATTTGTCAAATTATGATAAGTAGATTAGAAATTATGACGGAACAGACGAACATACATACATAGATACTCCACATACAAGCCGGTTTAAATCATAACCCTCCTTTTTGATTCGTCGTAAGCGGGTAAAAATAAAATCATATACAGAAGAAGCTACGACCACTTCAATTTGGTGGTGACGGATATATTTGTAAATAATGAAAATATAAATAACTAGCTTAAGAGCTAAAAAAAACACGCCTTCCCTGCCAAAAAAGAACTTTTGCCAATAAACTATATACAGTTGGAATATGCTTATCAAGGCCTTCAATTTGATACCCATATTGTAAAATAAGAAGAATAAATATTTTTTTCGAATTTGAAAATTGAACCATTCTTCCGCCACATTGAATGTTTTCAAAAAAAAATATATAGCCTATGTTACTCGGATGGATGTAAGGATTTTAACGATACCCCATACGTCTAAATCTGTTCAGGCATTTAAAAGTTATGGTGGAATAAAGAAACTCACATACATATAAACATACAAACATACATGAATGCTAAAAACATTCCATGCCTTTTTTGGCAGTCCTGTAATAAAAGTTATGGTGGAATAAAGAAACTCACATACATACAAACTTACAAACATACATGAATGCTACACTCCTTATTTTGGGCAGTCGTGTAAATATAAGGGGCGCTCATATTAATACAATACGTGTTTTTTCAAAGTTTTTTTTTTGCTGCCCTAGATACGGTTATATATACAAACGTCAAACTTGGTGTGATTAAAGAGAAACCTCCGACTTTAGCCAGCCGTATGGCTGGCTGTAATTTTCGATTTTCATTTAGGCATTATTTAAACATACCAGTTTTTTCAATTCACTCATTTAATAGTACTAGGTTGGTCAACCGCCATTGATTTACTTCATAGGCAGTCTTGGAAAGTACAAAATAAAAATTGAGGTACAAATTTTATGAAATTTTGTTTTATGCTATCATACATACGTACATACATACTCGTATTACATACAATACAATCATATTAATATGCACATGATTGTACTATATACCTATGAAATACGTATGTATGGGTCAGATAGACGACGAACATATTTGAGGATATCATTGTCATCGAGTCTTCATTATGAACAACTTGGAACAACTTTTACTATGAGATCAATAAATCGCGAAAAATTTAAGCAGTTCTATACATTTCAAAGAACGTGAATGGTATTTTTTATGTATCAGCTGCGTATGTATGTTTATAATTCGTATGCATTGGCTTGCGAAAGCGAAGGGATTCAAAATGTTTTCATCCATCTACAGAGAAATATTTATTTATAGGTAAATTAAACTTTTTGAGCACTGGTATCCCTAACTCGTTGGAAACCCAAACAATTCATGGAGGCAAATCAAAATATGGCACTTACATGGTAAGCTAGGACCATCTTTTCTAGTCTGGTAATACGAGAAAACAAACTGCAAAATTAGCTTATATCGTGCTTGCCAGTTGCTTGTTGCTTGCCGCGACGCGCACGCGCATGTATGCGCTCAGTACTGCGCAATGTTAGGTATATCGCCACCCGATGATCTACTGGTCTAATATTATCATGTGAAAATAACTAATTACAAATGATACGAACGTTTTCTATCGCAAATACTTCGACAAACCTAAGAAAACATGCTCACTGATAAAAGATTATGGCTTCATTTTACTGCTCAGCTCGGCTTGTACAACATAATAAACAACAACGCCCCATAATACAGCTAGTATGAATTATCTGTTTCACTGAGAAATACACACAATTATGAAATAAGAATCACAAATTCAGTTTTACAAATAATTTGCTATCAATTTACCGCAAGCTGACATTAGTTTGTTTATGTTGGGAGCCAATGAAGGCGTACACGCGAAAAGGATAAACAATATGCATATTCGTCTCGCTCAATCTTACTGTTTATATGGTATGTGTGTCCTTCTCTTATTATTATTATTATTTCTATTCATTGACAAGTCTTTATTACAGTACACACTCGCGTCTACGCATTCAATTGTACTGAACCATAGAGAACGCTACTCTGCATATCCACCGTTAAGTAGACAAAGTTGATATAGGAAAAGATTTTTATCGTACCCCGGGGAAAAAAAATCCCCCCCCCCCCTCCCCCCTGCTAGGCGTAATGAAATACTTCCAGGACTACATTTTCAGTAAAATATTGAACACTCTCTACTGTTTTCGAGTGGAGACCGCGTCTTGGCAAACGTAGTATAGGACGCCCACCAGCCAGGTGGAGTGACGACCTGCGAAAGGCGGCTGGCAGAAACTGGATGAGAGGAGCCGAAGATCAGGCTCTGTGGCGTTCATTGGGAGAGGCCTATGTCCAGCAGTGGACGAGCATGGGTTGATGATGATGACTGTTTTTGTAGTCCTATTATTAATCGACTTCTAAAAGGAGGAGGTTCTCCAGTCATCTGTTTTTTTTATACCTCATATCTCTAAAACTACTGAAACGATTATAAATAATTTTTGTAATGGATTTGGTTGAATCCCAATAAGTTCCCATATTTTTCCTGTTTCTGTAGAAACAGGCGTATACGCGAAAAGGATAATCCTAGGTACGTAAGGATAAGACTTTTGAAGTTAAGATATTTCCATAAATTTTTGTAGGTCAAGTGCTCATTTTTTTGGCGGTCTTCGATGAATTATGGAATTATCAATTCTAGACAGTGTAAAAAACAAAACATACTATAACAAGTATACCTCTAAACTCAGTCCGAACCGAGATATGGAGGTTTACATATTTGTAGGGCAGGGGGCGCATTTCTATTTTTGCGCGGCCATTAATGAAACATGGAATTATCAATTTTAAACAGTGCAAAAACAAAACATATTATGCTAAGTTACCTCTGAACTCAGTCTGAACCAAAATAATGAGGTTTACAAATTTGTAGGCGCATTTCTATTTTCACGCTGCCATCAATGAAACATAGAATTATCAATTTTAGAAAGTGTAACAAATTAAACATATTATGACATGTATACCCGTAAACTCAGTCCGAACCGAGTTAAAGAGGTATACATATCTAAAAATTTAAAATGCACCACCTGCCCATCAGATATGTAAACCTCAGTATCTCGGTTCGGACTGAGTTGAGAGTTATACTTGTGACAGTATTTTTTGTTTGTTACACTGTCTAAAATTGATAATTCCATGTTTCATTGTCCTTCGTGAGAAAAAATAAATGCGCCATTTGCCCTATAAACATGTAAACCTCATTATCTCGGTTCGGACTGAGTTTAGAGGTATACTTGATTTATTCTGTTTGTTACACTGTCTAAAATTGATAATTCCACGTTTTGTTGATGGCCGCGTGAAAAAAGAATTGAGCCAAAAATTTGATGACTGTAGGTTAGTACAATAATAATAGGACTATCGAGCCTATGTGATGACGGAGCTGGAAAACAGGTATTTAAACCTTGCTTAGTAGTGCTTGGTAAGTAAACCTACTGAGATTGGGCTATTTTTTACGACGGACTGATGATAAAGCCGTCTGAAGCTTATGTGAATACTAAGCGTGATCTGATCAAACTTGTAAAATAATATTCATTGCTTTTATAGTATGATACAACTCTACACTTTATTATACACGGGCATAGAAGGAAATCTACAAATGAGTTTAAAATATTATATGTGTTTAGGATATGAGGGAACTGATGAATAAACTAAAATAGACTACTGAATATTCATTTATTATGGTATAATCAGTGGCCACAATTTCGCCTATATTTTTTCTACTTCACTTGGCACAGTCAAAGTTCATATTATGTATTAAAATAACGGATTCTTATTATCCCGAATAAATATAGGGGTCCTGCGGGATAGGTGTTCAAAATTATTATTTGAACGTAATAAAAATGATACATTAAAATGGTATCATAATTTAGACCTCTCGCCACGAAGCTGTGTGGCTTAGTTGGAGCATGTCAGCCTTCCAAAAGTGCGTGGATTGATATCACGCGCTTCTTAAAATGATTTGCTCCATATTTTTCTTGATATTTTTAAGTCTCCTGTCATTTCCTCAAGTAACTCGTCAAATCGTTACAACAAAATAGGTCACAATAATTCCAATTCAAAAAATTTAGAAAAAACTCACAAACAGAAAAGAATTCTGTCAATTTAGTTTGTTTTTTTTTACTTTGTAAAGTTAGTTTTACCTGAAGCGCATGTTTAAAAAAGAAATAAATTATCACTTATAATTTACAATCCCTCATAAAAAAAACCTTCTCGCGGCTGCTTTTATTGGTAACCAAACTGCTTACTGTTTTACATTTTGTATTAACAGAACTGTCACAGACGTCTTTAGGACGAGCAACGCGAGTCATTGGCCGAGCTGAGAACGGGTATACTTTCAAATTTAAGATTTTGCGAGGCGTATTTTGAAAATATACCTCCACACTACGCTACTGCAATGCAACACAGATAGATTCTCAAGACATCGCGCATAAAGAGCCTAAAACGGGTATATCTATTAGAGTATAGCACAATAGATTATTCTACTACCATAACAAGGGCGTAAGTATTTTTATTGTAGGGACCTACATTAGAGACCGTAGTATCTGTACTTACAATAAACCAATAAGAACAAAAAAGACTGTACAAAGAAGATAATTAAGGTTTGATTTAAAAACTGGGGTACTTGGTATCTTAGGCCTTGCGTGCACTGCCTAGCGGTGGAACGCGGTGCGTTTATTCTACCGTTTATTTCATATTGTATTATATGCGTTTATTTCACCGCAATACGTGCACTTCGAATATGCGTTATAAAAACGCAAGGCAATTCGTGCTAGCCTTATTCCGATGATTAGATGCCGAGCAATCGATAAAAATCTATGTAACGGCTGAACGAGTTTTGAAGAAATGTCAAATTTGGAGCACATATCGCCAATGCAGTTTTTTATTTAAAACTCTGCCTGAATAGTTTAGGATTACCAAAATTGACACAAAATAATACATACCAAATGGAATTAAGTTAAAATGTATGGAGGTTGACCAAAACATCCCCTCTATCCAGTTCCATTCTCTTACTTCTGTAAACTTAATAGCGTTTCTGTAAAATACAAAAACGCCAAACAAAAACTCCATAACACCTTTCAGTATGGTAACGTACAACCACCACTCCATAGCTGCTTCATGGTCCTAAAACATTAAAGCATGGTATTAAACTATAATGATTATTATAAAATAGGTCAAGTTCAAGTTGAACTAACTCGTATATTTGCTAGTAGTGACTCGCCCTGGCTTCGCACGGGTATGTATGTAGTGCTCACACCGTGGCATTTTTCTTACTTATAGTTTTTAACATCGTAAGTTATAAATGAAAGACTATGTATGCTGTGATGAAAGGGCCAGTCTCAGTTTTACTGCCTTATTAATACAAATGGCTTAATCTTATTGCGGTCCTAAGTTACACTTGGACTAGTTAATTCCAGACTAACCAAGTATTAACTTCGTTGTTATGTATTATTATTTAACTTGGAGTAACCTCGGATTACCAATACCATCCTTACGCCTGGAGTAACTCTTAAGCTATGGCAACCCACTTAATTCAAAAGTAAAATGAATGCTTTTGAGAAAATCTCATTGACGTAGGAAATATCTATATGACAGGATAGGAAATGTCTGTCATCCTATGAAGCATAGCATAGGATCTAAAATTCTGAATCTCATAGTGATGTGACCTCTACTCAACAATTGATCGTTCAGGATTCTTGAGTAGAATCCTGAACGTAGCGAGGGATTCAATATACGTCGCCCGAGGGAAAAAATACTTCTTATTTTTGTCCTTATTTAAGTAATAATTAAGTCAAACAAAGTAGTATATTTGACAAACTGTACGCCTAGTACGAGTTTGCACGAGTTTGCACGTTTTAAAAAAACGGAAAAAGGTTTCGTGAGCTCGCTAATCTATTTCGTGTGCTCGATAAACTATCACTTTTACTTGTAATCGGTAGTACGAGATCATATTTTTAAATGAAGTTTACACGATCAAAAACCTTCGAATAGCTCGATTGAACGTACTTCACACTATAGATCGAGAGACTAACTTTGTATCGATTACGTAAATTTCACATTTGATGGTTAAACTTTATTACTACCTACCTTATAAAGGTATCACCTTTATAATGTCAAAGCGTTTATTCGATAAACGGATGTTGAGACTTTAGCGACCACTGCAGTTTATTTGTTTACAGCATCTTAAAACAAATACGTAAAACTGTAAGTGAGCAGCGAGCTATTATATTATTTATATTAGCTAGCTACTGTGTCTATGTTCTGTGATCGTCGGCTTCCCAAGCATCATCATCATTATATAAATCCCCATAAACCCCCATTACCGCCACAACAAACGGTTGTTCTCTAGAACTTCTATTAATAACTTTCATTAGTGGGTCGGCGCATCTTGGTGATTGCAGTAGTTGGTGATAACATAATACGCAACAAAATGCTGCTGCCCATTTCCTATTAGCTGTTTCTGACAGCATACTCTCACGGTGAGAAGTGGTGGTGGTAATATTCATGATAAAAATTAGTTTATTCCTTTTACTGGATCTAAATCAAATCTTTCCCCAACTTTCATTTTAACATAAATACTAACAGTAATAAATACGGTACTTATATCTAACAAATTACAATTACAATTATACAAATTACACAAATATTTAACACCATCAAAAATACATACAAACAAAATAAAACTTACATAAATACACCTACTATTAATAAAATATCTATAAATAATTATAAATATAATAATACATTCAAAAGATGAACAACTTGACAAGTACGGTCGGTCGGTTTGGGAACTACGATCCGCACCCCCTTCTCTCTCTACCCCCCATATAGCTAAGAACCATGTCGATCACAACAGTTTTCAAACATAAAAAACTGCAGCTAAAGTAGGTGCTGGTCCATTCGTTTAGCTCCCAAACGATAAAATAATAAAAAAAACGAACGATAATAACGAAACGCATAAAAAACGATGCCACAGACAGACACACACACAGACCCTCACACACTCAGTGATAAACACCCTTAACTTATAACATCCGTTTCTTTGTTCGGGGGTTTAAAAATAGCAGTAGAAATACTTAGATTTCTGGAGCTTATAGTTACAGTTTTCGTTACGGTTCACTTTTTGGCCCTGGTACCTAACCGTATTTTTCTGTGTGATTTTAAATACTTTTCACGTCTAAATTGAGCTCAAAACGCAATCGTAATAATTAATTGGGATAATTTGGAAAATATAGGTCATATGAAAGCATTGATCCTTTTAAAGAAAGGGAGGATTTTGATTTAACTTGGCACAGTCATAGTTTATATGATGGGTGAACATTGTATATACTTTTTATACCGAAAAAATAAAGGGTTCCTGCAAGACAGGGGTCTAAATTCTGTACATTGAAAATAGTTTGTATTTTTTTTGGAGGCTGTTCTATATTTGTTACCGAAGTCAAAACTGTTTTTTTTGTCTGTCTGTCTGTATCTTGGCCGCAAGTCACGCCAGAATTACTGAATGGATTCAAATGAAACTTGGCATGATTTGTACTCATAATATGAGGTAGGACAAAGGATACTTTTCAACCCGAAAATTAAAGGGTTCCCGCAGGATTCGGGTTGAAAGTCATTTCATCGATCATGTATCACGCTGAAACGACTAGACGGATTTTGATTTAACTTGGCACAGTCATAGTTTATATGATGGGTAAACATTGAATATGCTTTTCACCCTGAAAAAATAAAGGAATCCCGCCAGATAGGGGTCTAAATTCTGTACATTGAAAATAGTTTGTAATTTTTTTTGGAGGTTGTTCTATATTTGTTACCGAAGTCAAAACTGTTTTTTTTGTCTGTCTGTCTGTATCTTGGCCGCAAGTCACGCCAGAATTACTGAATGGATTCAAATGAAACTTGGCATGATTTGTACTCATACTATGAGGTAGGACAATGGATACTTTTCAACCCGAAAATTAAAGGGTTCCCGCAGGATTCGGGTTGAAAGTCATTTCATCGATCATGTATCACGCTGAAACGACTAGACGGATTTTGATTTAACTTGGCACAGTCATAGTTTATATGATGGGTAAACATTGAATATGCTTTTCACCCCGAAAAAATAAAGGAATCCCGCAAGATAGGGGTCCAAATTCTGTACATTGAAAATAGTTTCTATGTTTTTTAGGAGGCTTTTCTATATTTATTTTAATAATGAAGGCAAAACTGTTTTTTTTTTGTGTGTTTTTCTGTCTCGCCGAAACTACTGAATGAATTCAAATGAAACTTGGCATAATTTGAGTTCATACTACGAGATAGGACATTACATAATTTTCATCCTGGTAAATTGAACGGTTCCCGCAGGTCTGGTTAAAGCACTTTGAATCTTATATCAAAGTCTATGTATACATGGGCACACAGAATAAGTAATAGTCACTTGGGGCAAAATGGCGCGAAATATTGTTGTCGCTGTGGACGCAGCAATAGTATTTTCCATTCCTTGCTCAATGGTTTCGCGCAATCGTACAAAACTCGGCCTGTCATTGGCTGATGAAATGATATAATTTAAATGATAAAGGTTAAATGATAGAGATTATAATGAAAGAGGATACTATAATGATAAAGCTTAAATGATAAAGCTTATATGATAAATCTGAAATGATCAACTTTAAATGATAAAGTTAAGTTTAAATGATAATATGATAAAGATTCACTGATGAAATAATATAATTTAAATGATAAAAGTTAAATAATAGAGATTATAATGATAGAGGATACTATAGTTATAAAGCTTAAATGATAAAGCTTATATGATAAATCTGAAATGATCCAGTTTAAATAATAAAGTTAAAATGGTAAAGTTTAAATGATACAGTTTCAATGATAACGTTTCGTCAAATGATAAATGATAAAGTAAAAAAACATAAAGTAAAGTAAAGTGATAAATAATAAACTTAGAATGATAACGTTTCAATGATAAAGTTAAAATGATGCAATGACTAACATTATAATGATAAATATAATTGAATAATAAAATTATATCTATATAGATAGCTTAAATGATTTAAAAAAAACGCAAAAGTGATACATCCGCGGCCTTACCGCTAAATGATAAAGTTGTTGATGGAATTAAAGTACTGTATCGATTTACATTTACATTTGTTTGATGGCCTCCACTTTTTGGTATTTTCTCTTGTAACTATGCTAAAAGTGTTAAAAAGTCTTGCAAATAAAATAAAAATAAGATAGTTTAAATGATATTTTAAATAAGAGTTTAAATACCTAATGGTACAGTTGAAAAGTGATACAGATACATAAACTGAAAGTTAAATGATAGTTTAAGTAATAGTTCAAATGATAGAGTTTAAGTCATAGTTTAATGCCAGAGTTTAAATGACAGTTTAAATCACAAAGTTTAAATCGTATTGTAAGAGGTGATGGAGTTTGTTTATTAAATATTCTATATTACATTAAAATGGTCGAATTTATTTATAGTCAAACTTATATGATAAATTTTAAATCGTTAAATGGTTATATTTAAACAGTAATACTTCAATGGTAAATTATAAATGTTTAATTTTGTATGGTACAATTTAAATGGTAAAATTTTAAGTGGTGTTATTTTAATGTTAATATTTAAATGATA
This sequence comes from Alsophila aescularia, assembly GCA_946251855.1. Lineage (NCBI taxonomy): Eukaryota > Metazoa > Arthropoda > Insecta > Lepidoptera > Geometridae > Alsophila > Alsophila aescularia. The sequence continues at coordinate 60,944,227 of OX276373.1, forward strand.
AATGTATTAATGGTAAGTTTTACATGGGTAATATTCAATGGTAAATTTTAAAGGGTACATTTTATCGGTAAATTTAAATGACTAATTTCAAATATTAAATTTGAAATGGTTACACATCAAATATGATTAACTTTAAATGATAAACTTTAGAGGATAAACTTTAAATGACCATTTTTAAGTGATAAATTTCAAATGATAAATATCTAATATGTTAAATTTAAAAAGATAAACTTTAACGGATAAACTTCAAAGGATTAAATTTAATTACTAAACTTTGAATGATAAGCTCCGAGAGATAAACTTCGAATGATTAAACTTTGAATGATAAACTTTGAATGATAAACTTTAAATGATAAACTTTGAATGATAAACTTTGAATGATAAACTTTGAATGATAAACTTTGAATGATAAACTTTGAATGATAAACTTTGAATGATAAACTATGAATGATAAACTATAATTATAAGGAATGTTGTTGTAGCCCCTAGATAAATATTGTGAGAACTATTTTTTGATGGATGTAATGTTTCCATGTTACCTCCTGAATTAGTGAACTATGTTTATTCATAGGTGCTCACAGGATTATGAATATAAATTCGAAGGTTGTTGCGTGAACCCATAGGTGTTAAGTTCACAGGATTTTTGCGTGGATTGGTTTCCACAGGTTGTTGCGACTATATATATGATGTTGCGCGAGCTACTAGGTGTTAAACTCATAGGATTATTGAGTGGGAATGTTATCCGCTGGGTGTTGCATGAGCTGTTAGGTGTTAAGTTCACAGGTTTATCATATGACTATGCTTTCCGCAGGTAGTTGCATGAACCCCCATGAATTACTGAGCAAGCTCATTAATGTGTGCATACCAGATTTCCATGTTAATCTTCATGATATTAAAACTATGTAAAAATAAGATAAGACATAATATTCTGTTAGAAATTATTTAATGAAGATAAATTACAATGTTAATCAAAAATAAATCTGATAAACTATTATTATTATTATGCTTATAATTTTAGAAATAGAGGATAAATTAACATACTAAAAAAAATGTGATTACATTATTGTTAAAATGTTGAGTAAACTATGTTTTCTTACTGGATTGAGTGAGCTTTATTTGCCTACTGCTATTTTATGTTAATCTTTAAATAGTTATAACTACATAAAAAATTACTATGATTTATACTACTCTCAATCTGCTAAATTATTATTGAAATGTTGAATGATCTTCTAGTAGTCGGTTTGTTGAGTAAATAATGTTTACTAAACGCATTGAGCTGACTTGATAGATAACGTAATTTGTTATTTTATTTTAAACGATTAAACAAATAATTAGTTCTGAACTCTACTATGTAGCATTTGTTTATTTACCAAAATAACATTATTATAAAATGGTTAACATTAATTATAGAAGGGTAACATTGAAATGAATGAATGGATTATGGCGCAGAAAATGATTGTTTCAGAGAGGTGAAGCAATGCCGTCAGATGACAAAGCTGGTACACTGCAGAATATGAATTCAAGGCGGTTTTGGCAGACCAAGAAATTTAACGAGAAGAAGAGAAAAGGTTCGTTGTTTGTCCAGGTGCAATGATGTAGCTGCATTTCAGAAGACTTATCGAGCTTTTCCACTACAAGTTGCTTTTCTTCAGTTCGGACTGAAACATTCCTCCTGGAGCCAAGTCAGCAGGATTATTACTGGATTCAAGATGATAGCAATGGTTTATTCAGGACATTTCTTGAGATGGTCTTGCTTTTGTGGACTATGAGAAGGTCTTTGACTCCGTTGAAACCTGGGCGGTTCTGAAGTCTTTGCAGCGTTGTCAAGTAGACTGACAATACATCGAAGTGCTTAGGTTTCTTTATGACGCCGCGACTATGAGTGTCCAAGTACAAAACCAGTCTAAACGTATCCAACTGCGCAGGTGAGTGAAACAGGGGGATATTATATCCCTGAATCTGTTCACTTATGCCCTGAAAGATATGTTTAAGACACTGGATTGGAAAGAAATGGGCATTAATATCGATGGCGAGAATATCTCACACTTACAATTTGCTGATGATATCGTCCTAATGGCGCAGTCGCTGCAAGACTTTAAAAGTATGCTGACCAACCTAGATGATGCTTCTCGACGGATCGGTCTCAGAATGAACATAGATAAGACCAATATGATGTTCAATGATCTTATTGATCTGGAACCGATTGCAGTTAATGGTGTGCCTCTTGAAGTTGTCCAACAATATGTTTACCTTGGGCAAATATTGCAATTGGGTAAGAACAACTTTCATAAGGAAGCCAACAGAAGAATTTAGCTGGGTTGGGCAGCATTCGGCAAGCTTCGTCAAGTCTTCTCTTCGTCCATACCACAGTGCCTGAAGACAAAAGTTTTCAATCAGTGCGTCCTACCAGTCATAACCTACGGTGCCAAAACGTGGACACTCACGGTCAAACTAGTCCACAAATTAAAGGTCGCTCACCGAGCTATGAAGAAAGCTATGCTTGGAGTTTCTCTGAAGAACAAGATTCGTAATGAAGATATCCGACCAATAACCAAGGTAACTGACATAGCTGAAAGGATAAGCAAACTGAAGTAGAAGAAGGCTAGTCACATTTCCCGGGGAACCGTTAACCGTTGGGGTAGACAAGTTCTCGAGTGGAGACCACGTTTAGGCAAACTTAGTGTAGCACGCACTGTGGCCAGGTGGAGTGACGACCTGCGAAAAGCGGCTGGAAGAAAATGGATCAAAATCAAATGTTGATTATTTGCAAAATTTTCCGTGGTAAGGTAGATGCTTCGGAATGAAGTGATGAGTTGTGTCGTTTTTTTTTGTCCCGAACAAATACTGCAGGGGCAGGAAAGACAGACTATTTGCCGTGCCCTTCTGTCGCACTGTTGCGCGTGCTAGATGTCCTCTACCCCGCACCCTCTCTGCACTCAACTCTCTCTTGGATGCTAATCCTAAGACCAATGTGTTTGCGGATGGATGGATGGAAATACTGTCTGTGTGTCTGAGGTTTTGTGAGAAGGATGGATGAATGTCTGATTATTATTATTATTATTATTTTTATTATATAATTGGTAGTATTTAATTGGCTCTATTGTTTCTAATTTAAATTTAATTTTGTGTTTGACATTTGTGATTAATTATAGTTATTGGCCAAGGCCGTATAATTGATGGATAAATAAATAAATGGATGAGGAGAGCTGAAGACCGAGCTCAGTGGCGTGCATTAGGAAAAGCCTACGTCCAGCAGTAAACAGATATAGGCTGATGATAAGTCTAAATATATATAGGATAGGTTAAATGCTTGACTAGTAGATTGTAAGGGTGCATTTATATGCAACACATCTATATATTACAATAATGTTGTAATCCCAGCGTAAAAACCACTTTGTAGGAGTATAATGTAAACACTACTCATGTAATAACTACAGAAAAGATTGCAATGTTTTCACTAATAGGTAGCTTAGGGTCTTGGCCACGGAAGCCTAAGCCTGAATGCGTGTCCAACACGTACTTTGCATGTTTTTTTTTTTTGAGTCTTGATTACGTGAGTAATAATGCTATGGTCTATGGTCTGTGTGCCCAAGGAAATTAAAATCATATTTATTTTAAACTATTTAACTCCGTGATTTTATTTTCTTCAATAGTTTACAGATTTTGAGTTTTAATGTTTAAATGAAGATAATGCTAAAATTACGACACCAATCGAAAAGCCAAGGTCACGCGTTGGTCCTAGGGGATCACATACATGTACTGACGGCGCGGTCAATGTTGTTTATTATCGCATCAAGCTGCGGCTCCCTGGTTCTATGCCGTCTATTTTCCAGCAACTATAAGTTTCTCAAAGTTTTCTCCTTGCAATATGTCCGAAATACTCGAGTACTGATTTAAGGCAGATGGTTGAGAGCCTTATTAAAATGTTCTAATGTTTTAATATTTATGCGTTGGTCCGATGTGCTCTCCGAGGAATTTGCGGCATCTTCGTATCTACTTGTAGTTATTCTATGGTGTCATAGTGCAACGACACTGGAGTGTTGGCGAGATACAAGCGGTGCACATACTTTTTATTCATAGAAATATTTAGAAAAAGCTTAGACTTACAGGAGCTGTAGTGGGTTGCTAGTCACTGCGGAGTCGTTCGCTATCCACACATATATAAATAAAACTTAAAACGTTTGTTTGTTTATTTGGTGAGTTTTAACGCGACGGATTTTGATGAAATTTGGAATGGAGATAGCTTTATACAGTGTAATAACACATATGATACCCTTTTTATCCCGAAAAATAGTAAGTTTCTACGGGAAAACTGGAAAATTTCGATTACTCGATGTAAGGAACGGTATCCATGGAAACAAAATAATAAAAAGTCTGTCAAAAAGCATAAATAGCGTTGGTGGCAAAGAGGATACAATACGTAGGTGGTTTACTTTTCCATTGTTTTTCAATATGCTAGATGAACACAGGATGCTTTTTTCGCGATAAATTGTAGCCCACTCATACGACGTCGCGGGCGGGTCGCTAGTTTTAAAATATTTCCAGACACGCGAAGAGTCCACTGTTTGCCCACCAACTCGCAGCTACTCTGTCGAAAGCATTATGCCGTTCAACTGAAAGAGCCCTGTGGCATCATCAAGGTCGAATCAAGTCGGACCATGTTTTCTTCGCATTGGCACTGCCACTTACTTGGTGTCTAAAGATACTTGTACACTATCTTATTATAGTGTAATATTAGTTATTTTATCTAACAACATGTTATTATGGACTTTGTGTCGAACAAGATAGATAAATAGATAGATAATACTTTATTGAACGCCAGTTTCCAAAAAAATATTACAAATAGGAACAATCTTATTACTAAAGAACATCAAGCGGACTTATTGCTAAAAGCGATTTCTATCAGTCAACCTTTCGATGGAAAGAAATAATTGAGTGAGTGAGACAAGCAACAGCCTTATAGGTGAACAGATGGTGAGCATATCCCAGGATGATTATGACAGTGATGAAATGAAACTGAACTTGTTGTAGTTGTATTACTTAGATGATATTGCTATGATAATTACTATAATCATCATCATCATCATCATCAACGTCAGCTTCATCCTCCCAATGCAGGGCATAAACTCTCTCTGACACCATCATCTCTGCCTTCAGCCAATCTTTGCCAAGGTCATATCAAATTTAGTTCAACCCGTCGTTGTTGCACTGGTCTTCTACGGCTGCGATTTTCCACGCGGAGCCACCAATCTACCAGTGACCTACTTCACTGCCGGCAATGCATCTTGCCAAGAGTCTTTCTCATCGTCACTTGAGGTTTATGTACTGATATCTTCCACCTTGGGTTTTCTTTGGATCTCCGTCTTTCGCACTCAAACGCTCACTGTGAGCTTAGAAACAGTATCTACTTAAATAAAATAAGAAATCACATGGTGCAGTATTGACCCTACTTACCTAGAACAAAATAGAATTCTGTTCAAAATTTAAACAGTGATATAACTTTTAGATATCACAAAAAAGAGCAGCGGGAAAAATGTTTTAAACAGTTCTATAAAATAATTGTTCAGTTGGATTTGCCGTAACAGTTCCAATGTGTTCTTTTAAAATACCTCCTTAACTGTTATTTTGGACTGTTTCTATAAATATTCCTCAATGTTACATTGCAGTAGTACCACATCACTGCTTAGCAAGGTGGTGCGGGATGAATTTTAATGAGCTAATGTAATACCGGCTTTAGGCTACTTTTCATCCCGAAAAATGAAAGGGTTCCCGCTCCGGGATTGGGGTTGAAAGTTATTTCAAAAAACACTTACCACTCTGAAAATACTGGATGGATTTTGATGCAACTTGGCACAATCATAGTTTATATGATGGGTTAAAATTGAGGATACTTTTTATCCCGAAAAAATAAAAAGTTTCTGCGGGATAATGTCCCAAATTCTATAAATGAAAGATATTTTGTAATGTTTTTTTGGGGGCCGTTTTATATTCAATACTAAAGCCAAAACTGTATTTTTTTTAAAATTTGTCTTTCTGTCTGTTTGTCCGTCTGTCTATCTGTACCTTGGAAGTGCATCACGCCGAAAATACTCAATGAAATTTGGTATGATTTAAGTTCATACTTTGAGGTAGGACATAGGATACCTACCATCCCGAAAAATTAAAGGGTTCCTGCAGGATAGGCGTTGAAAGTTATTTAAAAGAACACGTATCACGCTGAAACTACTTGACGGATTTTGTTGAAACTTGGAACAGTCATAATGTGTGGCTTAAAAGAACACGTAAAACGCTGAATGTAATGGACGGGTTTTGACGCAACTTGGAACTGTCTTAAGTTATATGATGGGTTAAAATTGAGCACACGTTTTATCGAAAAACAAAAAGTAAAGGGTTTCTGCGGGATATGGGTCCAAAGTTATGTTAATAATTAAGTAATAAAAATATTTTTTGGGTGGTTTTCTATATTCGATACTGAAGCCAAACTGTTTTACTTTTTAATTTTGTCTGTCTGTTTGTCCGTATCTTGCCCGCGCAACGCACCCAAACTACTAAATGAATTCAAATGAAAAAAAATGCTCTTGGGAGCTTAAAAAAGTTATTGAACATATATTTTTGTTAATCTTTTCTTTCTTTCTGTTTGTCTGTATGTTTGTTTGTTCACGCATCACGTAAAAACTACTGAACCGATTGCGATGCGGTTTACGTTGTTAGATAGCTTAGGGTTTGATTTAAATCTGGTGTAATTGATATCTGAATCCGGTGAGATAAAAACTGAGCTATTGATAAAGTATTTTTGACGGCTGAAGAAATTTTGTTCAAATGTTGGTATATTGGTCCTGGAATAGCACATTATGGTACTTTGAACTTAAGGCCCAGAATGGACGCGCGGAGATTTCAATTTTCTACTTCCCCGCGTGCTTTAATCGCGATAAGCGATAAACGGTGTTCTAAGTCCACAAGCTCCCTCTATTTAGAATTAAGAAAACTACTTTTTATTCTCAAAACCTATACGTAGTCAACTGCCATCTGTCACGAGAACTCTGTTCGCAACACAGGTTTTTCTGACACAGTATAATTAACTACAGTACGGCAGATCAGCAGTAGCACAGTAGTATCCTATGGTAGTTAAGGTTTGATAAATTGATATATAGGCAAATTTACGACTGACTAGCTAGTGACTATTTAATGACAGGTGGTAGAAGATTTTTGCAGGTGGTGACTCATCAAAGTATGATGATTCAGTAGGAATAGATCTGTTTATATTAGTATACAATATGTAATAATATTAGGTGACAATATGAAGGCGGGCTTCTAGCACATTTGAATGTTTAAAACCTCTGTAAATCGACTAAAATATAAGAAAAAATATATATAATGTTTTATTAAATTTGAATATACACTCTAGAAATTGTAAATTATAGAAACGTGATTGAGAATTGTTGGCTCGATAAAAAATAATTCCAAAGATGACTCTAAATCGGTATATAAAAAGTGTCCTGTTAAGTGATGTGATTAACTCATTCATATATTATATAATAATCGTAATTGTAATACTTACAGATATATATTTATAAACATTTACACATATATATTATTTACGCGAATATAAACCTATTAAAATATAATACTGAGAACGCGCGCGCACCGGGTGCTTCGCCCCACCTGACCTTGACCGACGTGCGCGCTGCCTACGTGCAGGCAAGCCTAGCAACGCGGGCTCCACAACAGACAGTACCGTTCTGGCATTCCGGCGCGAAGCTAGTGTCGCATCGCTCCTCGCCCGCACGTACGCGAACGCGTAAACTCATTGTTTGCATCCCTATGTTGTATTGTTAACCTTTTATGTACATCGAATTACAAGTAGTGTAGCAAACATTATTTAAACGTACTTAAGTGATTACTGTGCTTGATGGACATTAAACAGGTGCAAGCTACTGTCTATTTCATTGCACGCGGCATTTCCCTTCTACTGGTCTATATTTACCCCCTTTGGGGACTATACTGGTGACCCTCAAGAGCACCCTTAGAAGATGAGCAGCAGCAGCACTGACACCGGAGACACGGCAATTACCTCAAGACCTGAACAAGACCCGAGTAGCAGACGACACCAAAAAAAAAGATGTGAGCGCATTTCCACGGAAGAACGTCTTTCTTCTCCAGAATTATTTAGAGTGGGCATCCGCATTCCGCCATTTTGGCCCGAAAAACCAACAATATGGTTTTCCCAAATTGAGGCGCAATTTACAATGTCGAGAATAACAGATGACCTAACAAAATTCAATTATGTTCTTTCGAATCTGGACAGACAATATTCCATCGAAGTAGAGGATGTCATAATCGCGCCCCCGGAGACTGGTAAATACGAAAAACTAAAACATGAACTATTTAAACGCCTCTCCGTCTCTAAAGAAAAAAAAGTAAAGCAGTTGCTACAGATTGAGGAGTTAAGTGATCGCAAGCCATCCCAGTTCCTGCGACACCTCCAGAACTTAGCGGGACCAACAGTCCCGGAAGATTTTGTCAGGACCATTTGGACGAGTCGTCTACCGAGCAACCTTCAGACCATCATCGCATCGCAGGCCAGCCTCTCACTCGCTGACCTAGCGGATCTTGCTGATCGAGTCCACGACATCGCACCCGCGTCACCTAACGTCGCAGCGGTATCCAGCTCAAGGACAGACGCAATGTTGGAGATCATGGTTCGGCAGATTTCGGAACTCACGAAGCAGGTTAGTGCACTTACTGCTGAAGTTGATCGATCCCGCCCTCGCACAAGGCAGCAGACACACCAGCGCGGCCGTTCACCGTCAAGGAGATCAGATTCGAATTATAGGAAGTTCCCTCTGTGCTGGTACCACTATAAATTCGGCAGCAAGGCCTCGAAGTGCATCCTCCCTTGTGACTACAAATCGGGAAACGAGAGGGGCAGTCGATAATGGCGACTGAAGATTGCCCTATCACCACTGGTCGTCTGTTCGTGACAGATCGCAGATCAAAAGTCGAATTCCTGATCGACACAGGGAGTGATTTATGCGTCTACCCCCGGTCTGCACTCCGCGAGCAGCGTACGAAGACGGACTACCAGTTGGGCGCGGCAAACGGTTCTACAATCAACACCTACGGATATATACAGCTAAACCTTAATCTAGGCCTTCGTAGAGACTTTACGTGGCGCTTTATAGTAGCTGATGTGACTAAAGCAATAATAGGTGTAGACTTTCTTTCACATTTTAACTTGGTTGTAGATATTCGTAACAAACGTTTGATAGACGGTGTAACTATTTGTCAGCTGTAGCTTCAATTGCTGTTAATGATAGCCTTATTTCGAGCGTCAAGGTCATGTTGGGTAATAGCAGGTACCATAAACTTCTCTCTGAATTTCCAGAAATAACTCGGCCGTCAGGTACTCCACTCATACCTAAACATACAACCGTTCACCATATTCGTACCACTTCTGGACCCCCAGTGTCATGCTCACCACGCAGACTTGCACCATAACAAGTTAAAAATAGCAAAGTCTGAGTTTGAGGCAATGCTTGCAAATGGCACTGCCCGTCCATCAGAGTCGCCTTGGTCTTCACCCCTGCACCTAGCTCCCAAAAAGGATAATGGCTGGCGTCCTTGCGGTGACTACCGATTACTAAATTCTAGGACAATTCCAGATAAGTACCCTATCAGGCACATACAGGACTTTGCCCATAGTCTATCTGGCTGCAAGGTATTTAGTACCATAGACCTTGTTAAGGCCTATAATCAGCTCCCTGTCTTCCACGAGGATATCCCGAAAACGGCGATCACTACACCCTTCGGACTCTATAAATTCCCGTTTATGACTTTTGGCTTACGAAACGCAGGCCAAACTTTCCAAAGGTTTGTCGACGGAATGACCCGAGGCTTAGACTTCTCTTTCCCGTATTTGGATGATTTTTTGGTGTATTCCGAGTCAGAGCAGGAGCATGAATCTCACCTCCGCCAACTGTTCACTAGGATGAAAGAATATGGAATGCTTATAAACACCGCCAAATGCATCTTTGGAGTAGCAGAGGTCACATTTCTGGGCTACCATATTTCTCAAAATGGAACCAAACCTTTGGAAAGTAAGGTACAGGCTATAAAGGAGTTCCCTATTCCTAAAACCGCCAGGCAATTGAGGAGGTTCTTGGGAATGATAAATTTTTATAGGAGATTTATACCTCAAGCTGCCCAAACTCAAGCTCCTTTAAACGCTTTATTGACCGGTTCTATAAAAGCCTCTCAGTCAATTGACATAAGCGGGGATTCTTTGAAAGCCTTCGAAGAGAGTAAAGAAAGCCTTTGCAAGGCAGCATTGTTGGCACACCCTGACTCTCAGTCTAAATTAGCTCTCGTCACTGATGCGTCTGATGACGGTATGGGCGGAGTCTTGCAGCAGCTGAAAGACGGGCATTGGCAACCACTTGCCTTTTTCTCTCGTAAATTAAGCCCATCGCAACGGAAATACTCCCCGTACGATAGAGAGCTTCTAGCAATTTACGAGAGCATTAAATATTTTCGACATTGGTTAGAGGCAACACACTTCACGATCTTTACAGATCATAAACCCCTGTGCTACGCATTTCATGAGCGCAAGTCCAACTGCTCACCGCGGCAATACAGGCATCTGGACTTTATTTCACAGTTTTCAACTGATATTCAATTTATCTCTGGCTTAGAAAACGTGGTTGCAGATACACTATCCAGGGTCAACGAACTTCAAAGCCCAGTGGATCTTGAAGTACTAGCCAAAGCTCAAGAATCAGATTCTGTGCTGGACCATTATCTAAGCGAAGGCAAAGATACATCTTTGCGAATAGAAAAAGTAAATATACCTGGGAGTTGCCTTGATCTGTACTGCGACGTCAGCACACCGATCCCCAGGCCTTTTGTACCTCAAAATTTACGCAAGAAGGTCTTTGACTGTTTACACTCGTTTAGTCATTCAGGTGCTAATGCCAGCGCAAAATTAGTAGCACAGCATAGCTACGTTTGGCCACAGATGAGAAAAGATTGCCGTGAGTGGTCTAGGGCGTGTTTACCTTGCCAGCGCTCAAAAGTAAATCGACATGTCTGGTCACCTTTAGGCACTCTCGATTTACCGACGGCGCGTTTTAAATACGTTCATCTGGACCTCGTCGGCCCGTTACCTCCGTCTGGCGAATTGCGATATTGTTTGACAATGGTCGATCGCTTCACGAGATGGGTTGAAGTTGTCTGTATTCGCGACATCACCGCGGAAGCTGTGGCCAAGGCATTTTTATCTGGGTGGGTAGCGCGATTTGGCTGTCCAACTGACATCACCACCGACTGCGGTTCTCAGTTCACTTCTGCACTTTTCCAGCAACTTTCAAAGTCCATAGGCTTTAGGCATCGGAAAACAACTGCTTACCACCCTCAATGCAATGGACTTGTCGAAAGATTCCATCGACAATTAAAAGCTGCAATCAAGTGTCATGGAGATAGCAGTTGGGCAGAATCTTTGCCACTGATATTACTCGGCATACGAAGTTCATTCAAGGAAGATCTTCAGTCTTCCTCTGCTGAACTCGTATACGGCGAACCGTTACGGCTCCCAGGTGAATTTTTCGGCCATAAAGTTGACAAATGTACAACTGATTTAACCGATTTTTCGGCCCGTATCAGATCATTTGCCAACAACTTGCAGCCAGTACCAACATCACACCACTCAAAGAATAAGATCTTTATTTACAAAGAACTATCATCTTGCTCGCACGTATTTTTACGAGAAGATGCGTTGAGAGGTGCCTTACAACCGGCGTATACTGGTCCCCATGAGGTGATCGAACGCCATCCTAAAGTATTTAAAATACGTGTCAAAGGCAAAGTCGTGTCAGTTTCGATAGACCGCTTGAAACCAGCCTACATGCTGACCGACACATCTCAAGCCACACCGACATCAAATGAACAATTAAGCCCCACACCCGAACCCGAGGTAACCACTACCCCAGCGAACAAAACTACTCGTTCTGGGCGGCATGTACGGTTCCCCGTCTTTTATCGCCCGTAGGCACGGTCTCTCGGGGGGGTCATCAATTACCCCAAAATAATACTTGGGTCAGTAATTCAGTATAAAACGATGGGAAATGAAAAAGTAGTGTAGTAAGTTCGCCAGTTATTTGCCAATTGCTAGTAAAGGTGTTTTATTTTTATTTTATGTATGACTGAATATGCACATTTCACCAGTTTTCGACCCTAAATTCAGTTTCGTCCACCTGCTGACTAGTATTCAACCAATCACTGAAATCAAGGATAAAGTAGAAACAATGTTTTGATAGACGTAGGTAATTAACATGTAAAAATTGTTATAAAAATACAAAAAACCTGACTGGCGTGCAGGCGTGGGGTGCGGAACATATGACGCAAACGTATGCTCATGCTCGTGTTTTTGCTTTTCAGCCACGCTAGCGGACGGACCTGCAAAAATGATAATAATATAATTTTAACGTTTCATATTTACTTACATATTTTAAAATAATAGTTGCAATTGCAGTATTGGACTATAGTACTAACGTGAAAAGTCTAAAATTGAAAATTTCGTAAGAAGCTTAAAAGACATTTGCTACTATTTGTAAAAGAATTGTATATTTTTGGAATGGTCCTTTAAAGATCTTAATTTTTATACCTCACTCGATAGGTTTGGATCATTGTATGTTCAGTGGAAAATACAATATTTCAGCTGTATGCCGTCATATTAGTTTTCTTGACCTTTTATATATTCTTTAGCACTCTCATGATTAATACGAATCCAATGATACCTCATTTATCAAAATCTATCAAGGCGTTTAGGCAAAAATTTAATCTCCTAAGTCACGCCACTGAGTACGGTCTTCAGCTCTCCTCATCCATTTTTTACCAGCCGCTTTTCACGGGTCGTTACTCCGCCTGGCCACAGAGCTTCCTACACTACGTTTGCCTAAAAGTAGTCTGCACTCGAGAACTCATCTACCCCAACGGTTATTGGTTCTTCGAAAAATGTGACCTCTGAGCAACCTTAAATTTGTGGACTAGTTTGACCATGAGTGTCCACATTTCGGCTCCGTAGGTCATGACTGACGTCAGGCAGTTTGACAGTTTACTGGCGGGTCATTGCGTGGGAATCCTCTTTGCTGGGTTCAGGTTTAGAAGCATGCGAGTCATACAATCCACCATAGAAGTCTTCGTTCTCAGACAGAATCTCCGGCTTAGAGACGATGGTTGTACCATTATTGGTATTGAGCTTCGTCAGATGGGACCTACTCAATTAATTGCTGGGCGAAGGCTTTCGACTACCAATTTTGCTCAATCGCCTTTTCTATAAGGTGTGTATTTGAGCATCGGAGGTCACATCACACCAGGTTACTAATCTTCTGATGGAGCTACCTTTTTTCTGACGGTGTGGCTTGTTGTTGCTCCCGCAGTTTATCCATAAGTCGAAGAGCCTCATCTGGGATTTTAGATATCTTGTCCGTACGCTGACAAAATTTTGTGCCTTCTTCCCTAAGGATTCCCACAACTTTTTGGAGTTTCTCATCCAATTCATTTGGGGTTTACAAGGCAGTTATTTTTTAATATAGCTTTTGCCCGCAACTTCGTCTGCGCGGACTACAATTTATTTCGAAAAAAAGGCATCCTATGTTTTTTAGGGTATTAAAAATCAATGCAAAAGTATAGCACCAACGTATAGTATTCTCTTTTGCACCAACTCTCTTGATGCTTTTTGACAGCATTGTACAGCGAGTAATCGATAGTTTCCAGTTTTTCCGAGGAGACTTATTATATTCCGGGATAAAAAGTATCCATTGTGTTATACCACATGTTCGTTTCATACCATGGTTTGATTTGTTTTTTTTTCAATAATACGCCTGCGCAAGTGATTTTGTGTATATGTGTTTGTGCTGCTAAGAAGGTTGCTACAAAAACACATATTTTTAAAGTATATATGTCAATATTTATTCTTTTAGTCTTTGATTGATAATGAAGCATCGAAAAATTGCCGTATAAATGGCGAGGATAACACAAAAAACAATGCTGTGCTTTGATGAGAAGAAATAAATACCATCAGCAGACCGCTGATGTGATCTCTGATTTTAGTTTCCATGTCATTCTAATTTGATTACCTTTGTTTCTGTTTTTATATTTGAGTATGATTGTCAATTTCAATTCATTTATTTTAATATAGGTACAACACGGTACACTTATGAGCGTCAACAGAGAAAAGATAAAATACAAATCTATTATAAACAATAAAAATATCTATATATTAAAGAATTAAAGTAAATTAATGCTGTGAAAATTATCTTAGAGTTTAGTACTAAGTCCAAATTCAGCCATAAAGCCTTATCACTTAAAAAAACTTTAATGCTATAATATGCCTTTTGCATTAAAAAAACCTTTACTTTAGTTTTAAATACGTTGTCAGTTTGAATTAATAGTATTGTTTTCATAAGAAGAGGCCTACGTGCAGCTGTGGACAGATATCTAGGCTGATGATGATGATGAAATCTACAGAGAAGCAACTAAAATATTCCGATCCACTCGTTTGCACAAGCCGCTTCTCACTTACACCATGTTAAGCCGATCGGCCGCCACATCGCAACAAGATCTAGATCTTGTTCGTCGTTTCAATTCTGTCAAGTTCTCATAAAACATCAAAAACAATGCAGTCTTTTGTGATAAAATTGTGTATCAATCACAAATTATCCGCTTACACAAATTATTCACTCCATGTGAATTATAAAAACGAACATAGTTTTTAAAAAAAGATCGGTAAATTTTTGATAGCCTAGTTTTTGGCAGCACAAGTTTATACTTGTGCCTTGTCTCATAGTTGTGACGTTGTCCGCATATTGTAATCCTGTTTAAATGTTTTTAAAGGACATATAAACAAGGCAATGTTAAAAACTTGTGAAAAGACGTTTCTTAGCGATTCTCTAGGGCTAAGCCTATAGATAGACCTTACAGGACGTTTCTGTAATACAAATTTTTTTTTGGTGTCAGCAGCATTATCTCAGACCCGTACGACATTACAGAGTGAAAATATTGTGAAACATTTTAGTTTATATATACATTAAAAATAATATGCCATATCACACTTTTTCTAATTTTAGCCGTTCTTCCAAATCCGTTCACCTGATATAGATAACATAGTTTCAATCATAAATAGGCACACAAACTTTATTTGTATGATATTATTACAGCTATACGTTTATTAGCTGCGCCCAGTGGTTTTACCTGCGTGGAGAAATGATGATGGATGATGATAATAAGATATACACAATTTCATCAAAATCCATTCAGCCATATCAGCGCTTAATGGTAACAGACACACATAGGTTGAACACGATTGTGCTCGGATATGTAAGTAAAACCAAAGTGGTACTGTATCACCGAGTTCTTTATGTCTCAAAATTCAAACCTCGCGGCTACACCTCATACATAACGTTGCAACCAAACGATACCGCGATGCAGAAATAGGCCGAAGACCCGTGGCGCCATCTAGTCGTTCACCTTAGAACTATTTACTACAACTATTTTACAATTTTACTCATAACAACTTAAACATTCCGCCCACCAAGGACAGAATGTCCTTTCTAACTGCCCACCATGACGTGGTTAATCTAATCCTTGGCGAGCACCGTTAACAAAATAAAGTCTTTAACAAAATAAACAATATGAACATCCACAATGCCAATATCTTATATCTAAATAACATATATTATTCACTAATTGGCAAAATGCAGAGTTTGGAAGTTGGGCGTTTTATAACAGAATTTTTACACCTTAATGATACAACTCTAGTCAGCCCATCTGATCCAGGATATTTATCCAGGATTCTGCCAAAAACCCATCTACTTGGAGGTAAATCATCCTCCCTCACCAAAACAATATCCCCGACTTCAGGTTCAGGTATTTTATGAGCCCATTTATAGCGGTGCATGAGTTGCGTTAAATATTCATTTGACCATCGTCGCCAAAAGTTCTGAAGCATCACTTGTGAAATTTGCCATCGTTTCAAAGAGCTCATGTTAGAGCTTTGATAATTTACTTCAGGCACAGTCACAAGAGGCTCACCTATTAGTAAGTGGCCCGGGGTTAACGGGCTGCATTATCCTGGATCGTTATGCACAATTGATATTGGGTGTGAGTTTAGACACGCTTCTATTTGGTTCAAGAGGGTAGTCATCTCTTCAAAAGTCAAAGTAGACTCCCCTATCACACGTTTAATATGATATTTTATGGATTTTATACCTCCTTCCCATAATCCACCAAAATTTGGTGCCCGGGGTGGTATGAAATGCCAAGTAGTTCCCTGTAAAGCTAGACCGTCAGCTACCTCTTGAACCATTGTTGATCTTTCGGCGTCAAATAGATCTTTAAGTACCTTTGAAGCCTTTACAAAATTTGTAACATTGTTACTGTACAAATTTGCACAATGGCCTCGCCTAGCCACAAAACGTTTGAACGCCTCCAAAAAACCTCTTGACGTCAGGTCACTAACAACTTCAATGTGTACAGCCTTCGTGACCATACACACAAACAGACATACATAGCCCTTATATGCCTTATGCCCTCTGCCTTTTGCAGTTCTCAGCATTATTGGACCTGCGTAATCTACACCACTGTTAATAAATGCTTTAGCAGGTGTGACTCTAACAGATGGCAGAGATCCCATTAACTGTGTTTGGAGATTAGCCTTGTAACAAATGCAGGTTACACATTTCCGGACATGAGCCTTTACAAGATTTTTTGCTCCTATTATCCAGTATGCTGAACGTAAATAATTTAGCATCAACTGTACGTCCCCATGCAAAGTTTTCTTATGCGCATCGTCAACAATTAAATTCGACAAGGTTGATTTATGTGGCAGTATGATTGGATGCTTAGCGTTGTCAAGTTCTTGTGAATGTGATATTCTGCCACCTACTCTAAGCAATGTTTTTTCGTCAAGAAAAGGAGTTAAAGATACCAGCTTCGAGTGATTTGACTTTATCTGGTCACGCGTTTCTATATCTTTTATTTCTGCTTTAAATATTGCTACTTGAGCTAACCTTATACAAGTATTCAAAGCTTCGTCTAATTCCTGTGTATTTAAATATTTTGTCCCTTGATTTGTCCGTGGAGCATTGTTTTTCGTTATGAATCGTCTACAATACCACACCTACTGGCTACCACACGAACTAGTTTGAGGAATATTTTTCAAGTATAGATTCATCCACAACGCCTACGTGAACCTTTAATGATTCTTCCTCGTGCGTGACGTTGTTATTTAATTTGGTGTATGAAACCGTTTTGTCCCATAAAAACTTCGGACCAAATTTCCACATATCCTGTTGAGCAAGATCAGCTGGCCGAACACCACGAGAAGCACAATCAGCTGGATTGTCCTTTGTAGAGACATGGGACCACTGTGAAGATTCAAGAGTCGTGTGAATTTCTGCGACTCTATTGGCTACAAAAGTTTTCCAGTTACTGGCATGTTTATTTAACCACGCAAGTACTACGGTTGAATCCGTCCAGGCTCTTACTTGGGTTCTCTGGACGTTCAAAACCTCAGCAATCTCCACCAATAATTTGGCTAACAAAACCGCTCCACACAGTTCCAAGCGCGGTATGCTGACTTGCTTGACAGGGGCCACTTTCGTTTTTGCTCCAACTAGTCCGACATAAACTTCTCCTGACGCATTGATTACCCTCAAGTAAACTGCGGCTGCGTAAGCAATGTTAGATGCGTCTGAAAATCCATGCAGCTCGACAAGTGCATCATCCAATTTTGTGTACAACCACCTGGGCATACAAAATCCTGTCAGTTGAGTCAACTCGTTGCGGTAAGTATACCAGTCACTTAATATTTCAGCTAGTGGTTCCTCATCCCATGCCGTCACAGCTATCCACAATAGCTGTATGAAAATCTTTGCTTTTATCACGCACGGTGCGATCCACCCAAGGAGATCAAATAGCTTTGAAACATCCGATATAATTTTTCTTTTTGTTACAGGAGCAGACAGCGGAGGCAGCTTCACCGAGTACTGGAATTCGTCGTGGCTTCTGTTCCACGTAAGTCCTAAAATCTTTACAATATTGTCAAGTTTGAACTCCAAACTATTATTCTTCTTCTCTGTCTCATCTTCTTTTCTCACTTTTGGATCTAAAGATTCCAGTAATTCTTCGTTATTACTTGACCATTTTTGCAAAATAAATCCACCTTCCTTTAGTAGTGCATCCATTTCCTTGATTAACTCGATCCCTTCTTCTACTGTTTGACAGCCAGTCATTAAATCGTCCATGTAGAACTCTTTTGCAACCTTTTCTGCAGCTATTGGATATTTTTCTTTATGATCTAAAGCGACTTGATTAAGAGCTTTCACAGCCAAATACGGAGCTGAAGCTGCACCGAAGGTGACAGTGAGAAGTTTGTAGTCACGTATTTGATCTTCTGGCTGATCCCTCCACACTATGCCTTGATAATCACAATCCTCATCTGCCACTCTCACCATACGGTACATCTTTACAATATCCGCTATTAAACATACTGGATGTTTTCTCCAGCTCATTATCAAATGTCACAAATCTGGTTGCAAAGTAGGTCCATCCATTAAGTTTTTGTTTAAAGATACGCCGTTTTTATCCTTGCAGGACGCATCAAATACAATTCTCACTTTTGAAGTAGACTTGTCCTCTCTAATAACGGCGTGATGTGGCAAATATACCGCCTGGTCCTTTTTCTCGTCAGGTTCCGGCACCAAAATCATATGTTCTAACCTTACATTTTCGTTTTTATCTATGTACCTATCTTTCAGCGGATTAGCTAACTTCTTTTCCAGGTTTTCTAATCCTTTTACTTCAATATCACGTGATTTTCGTTTTTTACAGGATGGTTCATCATCGCGAAACGGCAACTTTACCACATACCTTCCGTCTTCGGTGCAACGTCTCGTGGTTGCCAAGACGTCTTCACATCTCTGTTCATCTGTTTTTAACATTTTTGAATTTAATAAAGGCTCTGATTCTTATTCCCAAAAGCGTTTTAATTCACCATCCTCTACATGTGTATGTAACACTGTGATATTGTTTCCACTGGTTAATGAACTCACTGTTCCAGATAATATCCACCCAAGCGTGGTGCATTGTGCCACTGGATAACCTAAAGGTCCTCGCAGCACACCCTCCTTTAATATCTGGCAGTACACCTCTGCTCCCAACAGGATGTCTATTTTATTCGGCACGTCGTATGCGGGATCTTCTAGACATAACTGTTGTAACTCAACCCATTGTTCTACCGGTACTCTTTTTGCTGGAATATGATTTGTAATATTTTTAAGCACATACGCCTTCAATTCAGTTTGAAAACTTGGATCGACTCTTGATTTTATTTTTAATAATACCATGTATCTTGAAATCATTGAAGATTTGTCACCGCCTAATCCTGATATTACATTGTTAATAGGAATTCTCTTCAATCCCAAACCTTGGACTGTAGCTTCAGTTACGAATGAAGCTTGAGAACTCTGATCTAATAAGGCTCTAATAACTTTATATTGACCTGTTCTAGCCTCAGCTTTTATTAAAGCTGTAGCCAATAACACCTGATTGCCTAACTTACTCTTGGCGCAACATGCCATATGAGTTGCTGCTGTTATTGACGTGATATCCCTTTGTGAACTATTTACCGCCTGACTTGCTCCGCTTACCTTTTCCGAAACCTCTCCAACTGTTTGACCTAAATTTCCTGAATGAACAGTTGAAGTTGGGACACCCCTCGGATGAAGTAAAGAGTGATGTCTTTTCGCACAAATTCTACAATTCATGGATGTTTGGCAAAATCTTACACCATGATTGCTGCCTAAGTAGTTAAAACATATTCTATTATTTGTGACAAACTCACGTCTTTTGTCGTAATCCTGATTCGCAAACTTTTTACAAAAGCATAGTTTATGCTCCTCTCCACATAACTTAAATGCAATTTTTGTGACATCAGTTGCATGTAAAGCTTTAGTACGGCCAACATTTTGACCAGTAGAAGGTCTTGTATGAGAAGTTGTTGGATAGTTGACATATTTAGGCTCTATAAATTCTAATGCGCGATACCTACTAGTTATGAAATCTTTAAATTGGCCAAATGTGGGCAAGGAATCTGAAGTTACGGTCGTCGTTACATTAAGATCCCACTGCTTACGAGACTCAGGATCTAATTTAATAGAAAGCAGATGAATTACAATTATATCCCATGTAGAAACATCAATACCAAGGTTGGTTAAAGCAATCAAACAATCTGACGAAGTATCTATAAGTTCCTTCAGAAAACCTGCTGACTCGGTAGTCGCATTCCTTTGGCTTAGCAAACGTTTTAATATACAATGCGAGAGATATTTTTTATTATTGTAACGTTCCTCTAATACACTCCAACATTGTTTATAATTAGCATCGGACACGGGTATGTATCGAATTAGCTGTTCTGCTTCCCCGGTCAAGTAACCTTTTAAGTATTGCAACCTTTGAACATTATCTAGTGAATCATTTTTGTGTATCATAGACACGAACAAATCCCGAAAAGTAATCCACTCCGTGTATTTACCAGAAAACGTTGGAATACAAATTTTTGGTAACTTGACTAGGTTCGACTTTGTATTTGAATGTCCGTTATTACTACCATTTGAATGACTTTCGTTTAAATCGTTAACATAAATCGATAAACTATTTTTTAACTCACAGTTGTAGTCTACAAACTCTTCTTCAGTTTTATCGTAAACTTCATTAACAATATACAACTCTCTTTTTAATAAATTTGGATTAGTTTGTTGCAATAGGTCTTTATGACCCTGCCTAAATTCTGACCATAAGTGATGTAATGACTCCAATCTGTTTTCGATGTAATCTTTAGTTAAGCGTTCCTTAGGCGACTTCTTAAAGTTCAGTCTAGCTTTAAAAACACGCTTCGACAAGTCATCCTGGAAGCCAAGTAAAGATTCCATTGTTGACATCTTGTAAACCAACTAAACTAATCACTTAGAAAAATTTAAATGTTCAATATAAAATCCGAAAAATTACAAGTGTTTGACAAAACATCCAATTCTAAGTGAAATTGGGCGTGGAGGCTCCGTACCTCCGTTTTTTCGCTTATAATTCTAAGTCCTAAATCTAATGTTAGTAAAATTTCTAAGTTAATGTTAAGTTTATTAAATTTTCTAAGTCCAGAACTGCTTCACTTAAAAGTTGAAATAATGAAATTTCTTGATGAACTTTTCTCAAATTAAATTGTTGATCTTCTTTGTAATAAACAAAGTTGATGTTCTCCTACTAAATAATTGTTCAAAGTACTCACGGTTGCACTTCACTCTCACTCACTCCACACATGCACCAAAAACCTTAGTGTGTGATGTGATACTAGCCGCTCCGCTCCCCGTTGACCTCCTGTCCTGGTGGCCGCTGACGCCGGTCCCACAGCTTGCCAGCCAACTGCGGCACAGCTTGACACAGCTTGACGTTGATACTGCCAGCGCGTTCCACACGCGGCTAGCCACTTTCTCCTACTACGTACTCAAGCCTTTGCAGCGATCCACTGCGAGTACGTGTCGGTAGTACTACCTGTGACTACTGTGCACTAAAACGAGCTCTAAATCCGGCTCGTGGACCAATGAACACGATTGTGCTCGGATATGTAAGTAAAACCAAAGTGGTACTGTATCACCGAATTCCGTATGTCGCAAAATTCAAACCTCGCGGCTACACCTCATACATAACGTTGCAACCAAACGATACCGCGATGCAGAAATAGGCCGAAGACCCGTGGCGCCATCTAGTCGTTCACCTTAGAACTATTTACTACAACTATTTTACAATTTTACTCATAACAACTTAAACATAGGTATACTAACAAATATGAATGTTTATATCTGAAATAAATCGAATTGAATATACATAAATGCACACTTTTGGATATTTATTATAAGATTAGATTGCAATTACAATAATAATTCAGACCTAGGTACCTACATAATAATTAAACGTACTCAGTAGAAAAGCAAACTTATTTTCTCTTTCGTACCCACCCAAATAGCGAAAAGCTAAACCAGATTATATCCTAACCCGATCTACATATCTTCTGCATTTACTATACTGTGGCATGCCGAAAAGCGCGGCGGCATACCGACTCGCGCCGTGTTTCTCACTCGCTGCGTGTTTACGCTCGAAACGTTTGCTGAGGAAATGTTTTCATACCTACATACTGCCCTAGAAGAGCGCCTTAAACACTAGCTGATGCCCGTGGCTTCGCACGCGTGGTTATTTTAATATATACATCAGCTACAACTTCTTACTACCTTCTATTTTATAATGAAGGTATCCACCACATCTCAGTACCGAATACTTATACAACAATAACTGTCATTCCTATATTATGAGACCAGCTCTTTGGTCACAAAAAAATACTACTGTTTCATTCATTTTAATCGAATTGACATTGCAATTTGTATGGAATAGTTTTTTTTTTGTAATTTTTAAAGTAAGTCTTACAGTATAAGTGGTTAGTTATTACAAGACCTATATACATCTACACTTCTATTCTAATCTATACTATATACTATTATAAAGAAGTAAAGTTTGTGTGTTTGTGAGGTTGTAGGGGGTAACCTCTGGATCTACTGAACCGATTCGGAAAAATCTTTTGCCAATATAAAGCCACGTTATTTGTGAGTATATAGGATACTTAAAAATTACAAAAAAAACTATTCTATACAAATTGCAATGTCAATTCGATTAAAATGAATGAAACAGTAGTATTTTTTGTGACCAAAGAGCTGGTCTCATAATATAGGAATGACAGTTGTTGGTGTATAAGTATTCGGTACTGAGATGTGGTGGATACCTTCATTATAAAATAGAAGGTAGTAAGAAGTTGTAGCTGGTGAAGGTAGGTGGTAACTTATAGTGGCAGGTGGTAAACAATGGTTATATGAGTTGATGGCAGATGATGTCGGTTGCTTTGTATTTGTGGGTTGTAGCTCTGGTTAATAGCAAAGAAGATGAACTAATTTATTGTAAGTATATCAAAATAATAAAATAAAAAATATTTAAAGAATACGAATAAGCACAAAGTCAAAGTATTTTATTGTAAATAGGCAAACTAATAGCGCTTTTATAATTCAAAATTAACATCTCATGAAAAAAGAGAAATACCTAAAATATTATAAATAGATCCAATCAATAAAACTTAGGTAAACTAAGACTGCTTTGAGTTTGAAAAGGAAATTTCCCTTTCATGTGCCAACAGTTTAAATCTCACACAGAGTTAAATCTCACAATGTAAAAGGAAATAAATACCCTTCTAAATCTACCGGTGCTTCGGAAATACACCCGTTAGAGAAGAGAGCACCAAGAAACTCTACGAGGATGTAATTTTTTCCATATTTGTTTATTCTTTTGATGAGATTTACTCTTTGCCCAAGTCCTCCCCAAATCCAACACCCCGAGAGCTTCCAGTTTGAGCTCCAAAATCGCTTCCAAATCCTTACCGAATGCGATACAGTGGACGAACTAAACAACGAGCTGGTGGAAATTGTTCACGCGGTCGAGTCGGAGTTCTTTAAGATCAACCGCAAAAATAGAACACGGAAACTCTCTGAGCATACACTCAAACTTATGGCAGAACGAGGTGAGATGAGGCTGCAGTCTTCAGTGGATATGTCGAGTAACAGCTTGTTTAATAAACAAATCTCCAGGTAGATGCGATACGATTTGTGTTCTTATAATATTAATTGTATTATGAATGCAATAGAGCGAAACAAGGGCTCCAAGGTGGTTGCAAGAAATCTGTCTATTAGGCAAAGCTTGTAGACGAAGCTGAAACCAACAGTGGGAGCATCGTTTCGTCAAAGCCAGAGATTTTGAGTGAGCTCAGCTTAAGACCAACAAGGCACCAGGGGAGGATGGAATACTGACAGAGCTACTGAAAGCGGGTGCTTCAGATGCTGTTTAACTAGGTCATTCTCGAGGGTACTACGCCAGAGGCGTGGCACAGGAGCGTAGTGTTGTTATTCTTTAAAAAAGGTGATAACGACCTCTTGAAGGATTATAGGCCCATTTTGCTGCTGAACCACGTTTATAAGCTTTCGAGTGTATTTACAAACCGTCGGCTCGTAAGTTCAATGACTTTCAGCCTCCCAAACAAGCTGGACTCCGGAAGATTATACTACAGAAGACCGAAGAGTATAATCGACCACTATGTCTTACGTTTGTGGACTACGAGAAACTGTTCACCTCTGCACTATATATTCAAGCTTCTGAACTGGAACGGATATGGTATTAATATCAATGGCGAAAGCATCACATCTACGAATTTCCTCATTTCGGATTCTATCACGTAGTGAAACACCGAGCATAGCTCTCTCCATTGCACGCTGCGCAACTCTGAGATTGTGTATGAGACCAATAGATAGCGACCACGTCTCAGTGCTGTATGTCATCACTGGCAACACGCACTGATTATAAACTTTCGTCTTGAGGCTCTGCGGTATCTGCGACGAGAAGATATGGCGTAATTTCCCAAACGCTGCCCATCCAAGTTGGATTCGCTGGTTGACCTCACTGTCGAAGTTGGATCTACCCAGTTGAATCGTCTGACCTAAGTAGATATACTCGTAGTGATCAACAGCTTCGATACTATCTTTCCCAATATAAACCAGCATGGGTAGGTACGACATGAGCATTTGACATGATGTTCGTCTTATCCATGTTCATTACATGACCCACCTGTTGGGAAACAATATTGAGGTCACTGAGCATTGTACTTTGGTTATCCAGAGTTTCTGCCATGATAACTATATCATCGGTAAATCAAAGGTGAGTGATGCATTCGCTATTGATGTTAACACCGTATCCGTTCCAGTTCAGAAGCTTGAATATATCTTCCAGTGCAGAGCTGAACAGTTTCGGAGAAATAACGTCTCCCACTTCAACACTTCGATGTACCGGTAGTCAATCTGGTACCGCTGTAATGACTGTAGCACTAGCCAGGTGTCGATTAAATCAAAGGCTTTCTTGTAGTCCAGAAACGCTAGATATAGTGGCCGATTATACTCTTTGGTCTTCTGTATAATCTGCCGGAGCGTATGGATGTGGTCTACAGTGCTAAATTCTTTCCGGAATCTAGCTTGTTCGGGAGGCTGAAAGTCGTCAAACCTACGAGCGAGCTGGTTTGTAACTACTCTCGAAAACAGTTTATAGACGTGCCATGCCTGTTGCGTAGTACCCTCGAGGATAATGGAGTTTAACAGCTTCTGAAGGACTTTAAGTACCGGTGTTCCACCCGCTTTCAGTAGCTCTGTCGTTATTCTGTCCTCCCCTGGTGCCTAGTTGCTCTTTAGCTGTTTGAGAGCCATTCTGATCTCGTATATGCCGACGTCCGGGATATTTTCGGTATAATGTCGGGTCAAACAGGCTCTTGCATAGTGTAACGATATAAAAGTGTGTTCTAGTGATTTCTGAGAGTAAAGGTAATAAAAAATAAATTGGGGCAAGTCAGACCAAAAGTGGGGTGAGTCGGGATTCTTGCCCCATTCGGTCGCTCTGTACGCGAGGACGCTATACCTTTCTTCAGAATCACTCGAAACTAAAAATACTCGTTACTATTCTGAAATTAATAAAATTACCTGGATAAACTTAGACCGGAACGAGCTTCAAGAACTATTGGATCAAGACCGTTCGGTATTGTACTAGCTAGTGGGTATAATAGTGGAAGATAAAACATACAACTCAAATTCACCAATACAATATTTATTATCCTTGGTTTAATTTTGCTTGTGTACTTAAAATCTAAGGAACCGTGCCGTAGGTACGTTGAGCGGCCTTTCAAGCTAACATGTAAAGTTGAAGACAAAACATGCAATTTAAATTCACCAATACAACACTTATTATCCTTGGTTAAACTCTGTTTACTTACTTAAAATCCAAAGAACCGTGCCGTAGGTACATTGGACGGCCATTCAAGCTAGCATGTAAAGTTGAAGACAAAACATGCAATTTAAATTCGCCAATACAATATTTATTATCCTTGGTTTAATTTTGCTTATTTACTTAAATTCCAAAGAATCCTAGCCTAAAGATCCAACTCAGCAGCCAAGAAATACCAAGATCTAAGATTACCCTGTTATAACTAGGGTCGATATAGAATTGACAAAATTAAGTGTTTACTCTAACAAAACATTGATGAATTTGCTGGCCGGCAGTGTAGTCTACTTATTTACCTTTTTCTATAAGATTGAGCCGTTATGTTAGTGAAGGTAATTCTCCATCCGACGTTTCAGCAATGTCCGATTCGCGTGAGAGGTAGCCAGGCTAGACCCCTCAGGCGTTGCAGGTGTCCAGCAGGTCGGTGGGGAACCAAAGTTCAACACTCCGGTTAACGAAATATATGGATTAAATACGATACCGCATCCCAAGAACGTGGCAGGAATCGTTGGGTATAATGTCGGCGTGGCGTGACGTATTGCAACGCGACACGGCGCGGCGCCTTTTCTACTTAAATCCGGGGAAGAAGCCTCCTTCGTGGGGTGCTTTTAGTCCGGGGAGGAAAACCCGCTG
This sequence comes from Alsophila aescularia, assembly GCA_946251855.1. Lineage (NCBI taxonomy): Eukaryota > Metazoa > Arthropoda > Insecta > Lepidoptera > Geometridae > Alsophila > Alsophila aescularia. The sequence continues at coordinate 60,970,816 of OX276373.1, forward strand.
TGAATGGATAGACACAACGTTTTTTAGAATTCGAGACTCCGCAAACGCCACCGCTTTCGGTTCGCTAAAATGGCATCTCGAAAAATGGATAAAAGTGATTTCACAATCGCAATAATTACTGCCGACGACACAAAAATACCAACAGAATCTCTCACCTTTTTTTACGGGTTTTATAATATGCAGGGAAAAAACTTGTCAGTCCTGCTAGGCTCTCCAGAACGAAAAGAACAGACATGTCTCTCGCCTCCATTGCCAGTTTCTTTCTGTCGCCGGAGTTTTCTTTTTTTATTTAGCAAAATCTATCAGAATTACATTTTTTTCACCAGGAAACCGATCAGCGCTTACACATGGGCTTTGGACAAGTAATATGGTTTTATTTTTATTTTCAAGATTTTCTCACCCTAGAAATCACATTTGTTTATTTATCGTTTCTTTAACTACTTTTGACAGCTAAACAACTGCCCAGTGACGTTTAAGAATTGTTATAAACTATAGTCTATAAAACGTTCCGTTCACTTCCAGACGGAAGGCACGGAACGCGGTTTTTTTGCTTCGCTACCGTTATACCATCATACAACTATATACTGTAACTATTAAATTATGACATTGTATGGGTTTGCTTTGGAAAAAATCTACGTTCCTAAATTTAACATTTGTTGCATTTAATTGGTTTGTTTAATTTTATTTTCTATCTGCTGACATTGCGGGACCGTGCCGAACAACGGAACGCGCCCTTTTGCTTTGACAGCTAATCGATGCAAAGATAAGTAAAATTTCGGTAGATGTCACCACCCGTCTCCGTGTCTATTAATTGTTCTTTACCAATTATTTATTTATTTGCTGATTCCCAGTTATTCCTTGTTCCCTTTTGTATTTATTTCAATCAATTGACCTAATGAGAGTTATAAAGTCGTGGTCAGTAGTGCACGGACGTGTTGTATTTATTGAAGTGTTTATAACATCTGTTTTTGTTATGAAAATAACCGGCGATTGTTTTCGTGTTGTGTTGTGGTCATATCTCTATTGCTTATTTATTCCAAAAACGAAGATACATTCTAATACGTGAGTATATTGAGAAATATGCAATTATAATTCTAGTTTTACTATTATAAAGATGCGTTTCTATTAGTTGTTTATGTGCTGTCTTGTTTATTCCTACTTTTACTTGTCGAATTGTTGTTTTTATAGGTTTATTGTTTTTTTATTTAAGTAGCGTTTTGCCAACGCTACAATAGCTAGTCGTACTAGGAGGCCTACCCGCTGAGGTGTATAATTGCTCATAGAACTTCTCGAGCTTATTCAAAATCTCTAGCATCGACAAACGATGATGCCACAGCCAATCTCTGGCTTCGACAAACGATGATGCGACAACCGGTCTTTAGCTGCGTCAACAGACTTTGACCATTAGACAGATATCTTGCGAAGACTTTGGAGCCCTTGTTCCGCTCTATTATGTTTTTAATACGAACGCATTATATGAACGCAAATCGTGTCGCATCGACTTGGATATCTGTTTATTAAGCAAGCTGTAACTCGACATATGCAGCTTCATGTCGCCTTGTTCTGCCAATAGTTTGAGTGTATGGTCAGAGAGTTTCTATCAGTTTCTATCTTCTACTTTTGCGGTGGGTCTTAAAGAACTCAGACCCGACCGCGTTAATAGTTTTCACTAGCCCGTTGTTATTACTTCAAAATTAACATAACTTTGCCCCCGATCCCGCAGGAACCCTTTTTTTTCGGGATAAAAAGTACCCTCAATTTTAACGAATTATATAATCTATGACTGTGCCAAGTTGCATCAAAATCCGTTTAGTATTTTTAACATGATACGTGTTATTTTAAATAACTTTCAAGCCCTATCCTGTGGGAACTCTTGAATTTTTCAGGATGAAAATATCCAACCCTTTGGTATTTCGGTATAAAGAGTATCCTCAATTTTAATCCATCATATAAACTATGACTGTGCCAAGTTACATCAAAATCCGTCTAGTAGTTTCAGCGTGGTACATGTTCTTCTAAATAACTTTCAACACCTATCCTGTGGAAACCTTTAATATTTCGGGATGAAAAGTTTTCTATGTCCTACCTCGTAGTATGAACTCAAATCACACCAAGTTTCATGTGTATTCATTCAAAAGTATCCGCGTGATGTGCGGCCAAGATACAGACAGACAGACAAAACTTGTCAAAACATCTAGATACACATTCAATTCATACCCAATCTGTAACAATAACACCAAACACTAACTAACCTATTTGATTTTAAAAACTAACGTGAGTTAAATTCATATTACAAATCTCAATAAAACGGGTAATCAAAAAAACGTTTATTTCTTCTACGTCTACCTTCAGACAAATATTTTTACGTTTCAAAGATTTGAACTTTTTTATCACCAACTCCATGACTAGGCTTAGTACTTGGTAATGCATTGTAAAAGATATTGAACTTATTAGATCTGAAAGAAACAATAATGTAATAGTATTTTATTCTCGACTAGTTGAGTATGTGTGGTTGTGTTACCAATTTTAGCTTAAGTAAAGCGTGTGATTTGGGTATCGTGTTTGCCTACTGTTTCTACTCTGTACTGTGACTCTAAAAAATACCACAGTCCTGTGAACTGAATCCTTGTTTTTGTTCGACATAAGTAATATAATTTAAATTGTACATTTTCAGAACTCCACACATGAATTTGTACCTTATGAAATTGGTATAAAGCTCACAATAAGTATATTCATTAAAAAAATACATAATCGTCAATAACAGCCACTATTGTGTAACGTACTTATTTTAGCAATCATACGCTTGTGGCGATATTAATTTGTACAGCTTCTTTCTAGATCTGGGGTGTTTTTCTTTTGGTTTACCCATTTTTTCATTCATTTACACTCGCCGCGGAATGGCAGAATTGGCAGAGAACGCGAAGCAAAATACGTAGATTGCCGTGAAAGAGTAGTGCGGCACGAAATTGATATCGCTCCGAATTAAAGAGCGTAAGCGACATTCTAGAAAAATCCCAATTACACATAAATAGATAGTCTTTCCAAAAAAATAGGACAAAGACACGATTTCTTAATAAACAAGTAATATTTAGGTACAATATCATATCGAAATACCATAAAATGTAGGATAAATTTACGGAATTTTATTATTTTCAGATTTGGCATTTTTTTTCATCGAGCCAAATAAGTGCATTCATGTTTTTGGGACAAAGATATTGTTACTATATCCTCGAGTATCATATATTTTAGTTTCAGTAGGATACAGTGAGTAGTTTTTGATCAGAATCGGGATTACTTTGTGTCATTTGCCCATTTCTGCCCCTTAAAGAAAAGAACACGCGTGCGAAGCCGCGGGTACACCTAGTACTTATAATAAAACTGTAACAGGTCCAATTCTGTACATTGAAGATATTTCGTAAAAATTTTTTGGAGGCTGTTCTCTTCAATTCATACTGAAGCCAAAACTATATTTTTCTCATTGTTGTCTGTCTGTATGTCTGTCTGTCTATATATTGGCTAGACATCACACCGAAACTACTGAGTGAATTTAAATGAAACATGGTATGATTTGAGTTCATACTACGAGGTAGGACATAGGATACTTTTCAACCCTAAAAATTAAACGGTTCCCGCAGGATAGGGGTTGCAAGTTATTTAAAAAAACACTTACCCCTCTGAAACTACTAAACGGATTTTGATACACCTTGGCGCAGTCATAGTTTATATGATGGGTAAAAATTAAGAATACTTTTTATCCCGAAAAAAAAGAAGGGTTTTTGTGGGTTAGAGGTCCAAATTCTGTACATTGAAGATATTTTGTATATTTTTTGTAGGCTGTTTTATATTCGTGCTGAAGCCAAAACTATTTATTTTTTTCTATTTTTTACGTTGTCTGTCTGTCTGTATCTTGGACGCGCATTGAATTATTTAGTACATATTTTTTTGGAGTCTGTTCTGTTATGCTTACTGAAGACAAAACTGTTTTATTTTTCATTTTTGTCTGTTGTCTGTCTGTTTCTTGGAAGCGCATCATGCTGAAACTACTGAATGAATTCAAATGAAACTTGTCATGATTTGAGTTCATACTACGAGGTAGGGACATTGGATACTCTTTCATAGCTGTAAATTAAAGGGTCCCCGCAGGATAGAAGTATTTCATTTGGAGTTGGTATTCATGTTTTACGGTTTATAGTTACTTCCGTAGTTCACCTCTAGGATACTCAAAGAATATTCCTCCAAATTTCAAATTCGAGTACCTAGGTCCACCGGTTTAGGCTGGGCGTTGTCTGTCAGTCAGTCAGTCAGTCAGTCAGTCAGTAGGTATGTCACGGTACTGTTTTATAAGCATGATTAAAATAATGTAATAAAACACATATTTTTATTATTCTGCCCAAAAGTAAATGGCATCTATACATATAATAAAGCAGTAAGTACCAAAAAATTTGTAAAAGGAAGATACGAGTTTAATAAAAAAGATCTAGATTACTAAAAATTATCTACTGAAAAGAAATAAAACACTTTTAAAATTCGTATCTGTCTGTTTGTCACAGTAATTATAGGTGAGGACATGTTGCGATATATCTAACATTGCGCAGTACGAAGATCATACATGCGCGTGCGCGCGCGGTAGGTAAGCAACTGTTTAGTCTGTTCACGCATCACGTAAAAACTACTGGACCGTCTGCGATGCGGTTTTCAATGTTTGATAGCTTAGAGTTTGACTTAAAACCTGATGTACTTTGTATCTCAATCCGCTTGGTAGATGCCAAAAATAAGATATTCCACGAGGGCAAAGCCGCGGGCACTACTAGTACAATATTAAAATAGATATGTAGATAGAAAAGGAAAAGGTATGGTAGGTAGGTGAGCGTAAACGAGAAGAATGTAATGAGAAACAATTACTTGTGTCCTGGCACTAGTCAGTGTGTCCTGCTTTGCCTTTATTAGATATCATTAAATTTAGTTGTTTCTACTGCAAAACGGTTTCATATGAATTTGTAGTAAGGTAAATCTTCATTGAATATCTTGGAGCCTAGGACCGAACCAGATCGTTGGATTCTAAGTAAGTCTTCTGATACCAACACTTATGTATTTAGTTATCAAAATTACTGTAACGTATTATACAACTCTTCCGAACTTATAGTGTACCAGATACGGTATAAGAAATATATACCATCATCAGTTATTTGATGATGACAAAGATTATTAGTTAGATAATATGTATATTGATAAATGGCAAATGTGTTGTCTAGCTAAATTACGGGCCAATACTGAACTTTTTTCTGACCAATTTTCCCGACTTGTTATTGATGAATATCGAGCATTAGTTGAGAGAATGTTACACATAGGCTGTGTTCACTTACACGCTCGAATCATCCGTGCGATTATCGCTCGATCATCCGGAGATCGTGAACGACTTTGGACGTCCACATACAATTGAAAACTGTCAAGTGTCAGTTTCATACTATTCCTCCCCTCCACTACTATTTTTCGGATGACCCAGGCGAACGCTCGGACGACGCCGTGAACGATTTCGAGTGTACGCGCGGGTGATCCGTGCGTCCTCGAACGTTTATGTGAACGGGCCCAATAAATCGGCTATAATCCAACAGTACTAGGTTGCCTTGTCAAAAGTGTATCACATCTAGTGTGTTGCCTAGATTTTAAAAGATTTTATTAAACTGCACTTGTATCTAATTATATATTATTATCAAATTAAGAGCACTTCCCAATTAGCTAACCGGCTGTAACTTCCAGGACAGCTCACAAATTGTCGAAATTGCATGAAAAAACCGCACAATTTTTAAATTAGACTTATTAATATTACTTACCCTTAAAATTCCAAACAATAAGATCACACTACAAAATCCAAATACAGCATTGGCAATGGGTATTATTATTTTGTAATAATAATACAGAAGCCAAGTGTAAATAATGTCATCATTGGCTTGAACTATATAGACAGAATTCCCAAGCATAGGTACCTGTAATTAACATCATAATTACATATTATATACAATATATAAAAGTGAAACATTGTCTGTTTGTTTGTTTGTTTGGGGAGCTGTCTCGCGATAACGGCTGGACGGATTTTGATGAAATTTGGAATGGAGATGGCTTATACCCTGGAATAAAATATAGAATACGTTTTATCCCGGCAATTCTAAGTTTCCATGGGAAACTGGAAAAATGTTGATTACTCGCTGTAAGAAATGGTTGCCATGGAAACGAAATAACAAAACATCAAGAGCATTGGTGCTGTACCTATTTTTACATTGGTTTTTAATATCATGAAGAAAATAGGATGCTTTATTTCCCGATAAACAGTAGTCCGCGCGGACGAAGTCGCGAGCGGGAAAGCTAGTATTATAAAAATTATTACATAATATATTAATTTGTAACTATTGTTTTTTTTTATTACTGTTCGTCACAAATTCTTTTAAAAGGTTTAATTTAATTTCACTTGTAAGTAAGTACGAGTATGTCCTAGAATTTTGCTATCAATATATCACGCACTTCTACTGAAGCTATCGAGCTGAAATTTGGCACACACATATTTGGTACTAGAGCTTTTTTTTCTCTTGTCAATTTAACATTATTACAATGTTTATTAGTACTATATTATAGATGACTTGCTATATTGGTATCTATTGTATAGGTTATTTTGTAGATTATGTTTCGTATTATGTATATATATTATTTATTGATCTATGTTGATGCATCACTGACCTATAAATTTGTATGTCCATTTCTTTCCATCCAAAGGTTGCCTTGAAGAGTTTGCTATTTAGCAATAAGGCTGCTGATTGTAACTTTTAGATTTTAAGGTTCTAATCTACTTTTTGTTGCTTGGTATGCAATAAATAATTGTTATATTGTATTGCATTAATTAAATTTAATCAACGATGTATTAGGTGATGTATAAATGAAAGGGTTATTATATAATGTAAATATGTAGTGTATATAGTAAGTCACCTACATCTCTCTCCTCCAGAGACCGTGCCTACGGGAGATAATAGTCCGCAAAGCGGTAGTTCGTAACATCATGGCAGAAAAATTCACCTCGGAGACAAAGTATCTCACCTTACACCAGCTCAGCCGACGAAGTCTGGAGGTCTTATTTGAAGGCGCTCCTTATGACAAGAAGTACGAGTGGTAACGACTTGGTCCAGTTATGCAACGAGCTTAGCTGTGGCATTTGCTCCTGGGTGGCTGAGAGAGTGCAGGCAGTTAAACACTTGCTGATGTAGCTGTTTTTTTTTCTCGACTAAAACCCCCTCCCTGTTTCGTGTCTCCCTCTGACATGATCAGAGACCTTATTGACATGTTTACATTTCTTATATAGTAGTTGGGTAGTAGGATACTTATAATGAAAATTTACACTTGTATGTAATACAAACATTAAGATTATCTCTTATAATATATCTTAATTTTAGTTTTTTATTAGGTTTCTTTTTATAACATTAATTCACCTTTGTTTAATCTTTGTCTTTTTAATCTTATGGTTGCTGAAGTGCTTGCCAAAAATCACGAAGCACCAAAGGCTATATTTATAAATTTGATTTTTCAACTTGGTTGTATGTATCTCAGTGCTCAAAACTTATTCCGTGACGTTATATATATATCAATTTATCTAAGTTACTAATAAAAAAATTACAAAGCCTAATATGGGGGAATTTATTTACAAGATAAAACGTACAAAAAACAAAAGTTCATTTTAAAATATAAATAAAAAATAAAAAAATCTATTTACACAAAACCATCTAAAAGTCCTTCGGAGGAAGGGAAAGTGCCCAGTTACTAATTAAATTATTATTTCTCTCTAAATTTTTGCTTCTTACTTTAATACACTTTGTTTTTACTTACATTATCTTATCTATTGCTGCATATTCTTAAAATATGTATATAACATAAATTTTGAAACTATTTATTGTATTTTTTTATTATTTTTTTTACACTTTTCGCTAAAAATTGTTGCTTTTTTTTATTAATGTTTTCCTGTCATGATACCTTAGTATATAAGATTCAGTTCTAAATTTTTAATTCCAAATTGCATTTTCCTCTAATTAAGTAGTTTTTTTTTTACTAATATAATTTTGTTATTTCTATACCTTAACTTATGTTATTGCTGCATATTGCTACAATATGTATACAACATAAGTTATTTGTCTATTTTATTTATATTTTTAACTATTTTGACTACATTTATTATAATGGGATAAAAATGAACACCGTTATAAATGCCAAAAGCCACCTTAGCAATACGCTATTGTTGCTCTGGCCAGTGTGCCCCATTTCCTTCTTATTGGGCAGTCCATGCTAAAGGCGTTATGCTCCACCTGCTCTAACTTAGCATGGGAACAATTACAACATGTTGGAGGTGAGCCCGCGAGCCAGTAGGGGCAGTCACCCTTCTTGTGAGGGCCGGCGCAGGGGCTGCACTTCTCCAAGGTTTCCCTGCACAAGCGCCGCCTATGCCCGTACCCCAAACAGAACGAACACTGCACAAGTGGTGACTGGTCAGCAACCCGTATTCTTTGCAGATCTATTTGCACGGTCCCACTCTCCATTGCCCTAGCCCATATTATGGGGGACACCTTTAATACTATGTGGGACGTTAAAAGGTTTTTGGTTTTCTTTTTATATTTTATTTCAATAAGAGTCTCTTGTTCATCGAGTTCTCTGAAAAGCCTTTGATTTCTGAACGCGTGGAGGATATCCTCATCGGTATTATATGCGAGCACATCTTTGAGGATCAAAAGAGGGTCTTTGTTCTTCATATCCTCCACGTTCAGATAATCAGCCGCCTTCTTCAATCTTTCTTTTAGCTTCTGTCTCTCTTCTTCACTCCTACATCCCACTATAATCTTTCTATCCTTTGCCTTCTTAATTTTGACAATTTCTATTCCCCCTTCTTTAGCGTCAACAGCCATCTTAATTCGATTTAGTACATCCTCTCCTGTCTCAATCTCGTCCTTTGAGGTGATGACCCCGGAATGCAGCGTGGTCTGCTGCGGGAGCTTCCTCCCATTGCACCCAGCCGCCACACTCGCGTAAGTCACTCCCTCCAAAGACTTTTGGTGGTTTCCTAATGACATCCTAAGCCCTGTCATTTCCTCAATGCTATCCTTCATCAACCTGCCATGTTCGTCTAGGCGCTTTAAGTGCTCGTTACCATCTCTTACGGGGGGAGGGTGAGACGAGGTGTGCGGAACCGGGAGCTCCATCGCCTTTTCAACACCCCTCCCCTCACCCTTACTGGTCCCATTTTGTTCACCAGATGCCTCAGACTCCTTGACAAGCTGATAGAGTCGATCTATAGCCGAGACCACACCATCCTTTATTTCTGTTTTTAGGTTTCGAGAGTTATTGAGGTGCAACTTGGCTCTATTGAGACACGCTCTGGCCTCAGCTAGTCTATTTGAATATACCGGTCTTGGCGGTGGGCTCACTGTAGGGTCCTTGCTTTTTGCTTTTGTTTAGCGGAGCCAACCGTCAAGGCCGACATCGTCGTAGAGGAGGATGTGGATCTTCCTGACCCTTGTTCACCTATACTACGTCTCACTTTGGGGAGTTTGTCCTGCTTGTCAGAAGGATCAGCCTTCTCCATCTTTTCGGCAGGAGGGGTTTTAAACATGTTGTCAGAGGGACGTGTCAACAAGAGTATAAATAAAAAAATATGATTTGTTCAAAAATATATAAAGTCGAGTAAGTAAAATAGGTATAACACCTATGTCAGTCAAAAGGCTTTTACAATATGTGTAATGGTCAATAAACCCAAGTTAGAGACTAATTAGTCAAAGTTTTACAAATCACAAAAGTGATGTCAAGTTATAAACTAAAATATACAAAATAAAACAAGACCTAAAAATTCTTCGGCTACAAGAGTCCAAAAAACACTACAATAGGATCCCCGTGGTCCACGCGATCACACCAACTGATTCCACAACAAAAAGAATTATCCAAAAATAAATGTAGCTGTTTGGAGGCCAAAGGCCTGGGAGTCGGGGTTCTAATGTCACACTACATTTCGGTACGACTTCCAGGAATGTTCGTCTTGATCAGGCGAAGGAAAAATTCACCTTGTAGGTGTTATGCAAGTTCAGGATCTTTGGCTTGGAGTTTGGGTATCAGATCGAGATCTACAGAAATTTGCAGTTCACCAACTCTGGAAAATTCGTCAGCGACTACGTCATTGATTGCAGAAATATGCGTCATATCGATTGTGAACTGTGATATAAAGTCGAGGTGTATACACTGACCTTTTGGTCAGTTTAAGAACCAGGTACGCTACCATGGTCGACACTTTGGATATTTCTACCGATTCCAGGGCTGTTGTGTCCTCCCCTCTCTTTGGACTTCAAAATATTGCATGAGAGATTCTTCGTGATCCCTGCCCTGCCATTTCCTTGACCGCTACCGTGTTCAGGACTAGGTCGCTCTGATCAGGAATTGGGGGCCATTTTTTACTTGTGCTGTTCATACGGAGTTTTTTGTAATAATTACCACGCTGGTTATGCGGATTGGCGAATGCAGGGCGTCGCACGCGTTCGCACCTGTCCGTCACTGGCCTGTGTCATTTGGCTACGCTTGTTTATGGGATCCTCGTTCGTTTTCCAGCATGATGACCACGTACCAGGTGGCTTGGAGTAGTGAAATCGGTTTTCGTACCCATACATCCCAGAGTCTGTACAAAGAATATAATTTAAAAAATAATTTTCTAGGAGACTTAAAATATACAGTTTTTCTCTGTCTGTTCGTGCATTACGTATAAACTACTAAACCGATTTGTTTTTTTTTCAGTGCTGGATAGCTTATATTTTGATTTTAAATATGATGTACTTTGTATATCAACCCGAAGAGTAGACGCCGGGCAAAAAAAAAAAAAAAAAAAATTCAAAAGATACGTCGTGTGAATAGCAATTTTGCAAGTTTTTTGTAGAACAATTCAATAAAAGTTCCAGATAGCGCCACAATTAAATGTTTATCGTAGTGACTTTTTGTCAGCTAAAATACTATAAATTAAGCTCATAGTACGGATATCGTTACCAAAATCCAGACAGTGTCACGTGAGCGCTGACTGACTGTTTTCATGATATGAAATTACAAGGCAGTTTAATTATCGCCCGTAAATTGACTGGAAATAAGAGTTCATAATAAGACCTCGGGTCCCATATCTTCCTCCTTTTACTAGGATCAATGCTGTTAATACATTAACCTTGCGTGACGTGAGTCGCCTCGCGAGTCATGAAAATCGTGACACGAGTTTGAGACCCGTGAGGACTGAGCTATGAATGCCTGAGTACTCATGAGTTGCTTTAGGTTACAGGTTTACCTAATAGCTGACGGGATCTGTATAATGCTTACCTTACATAGTTGATATTTGTATCTTCTTTAAACACATTCCCGTCAATCGAGCATCTGACATTTGTTCTAATGAGCACAACAATCAAGCTTCGTATATGTATATAGATTCTATTTCTCCCTGCCTCACCCCGTCACCATAAAAGGCGTCCGACCCGCTAACAATATTATTTAAATTTACATACCAGTATTTAAATATATACACCAGGACCGCTGGAAAACAGGCGTATACATAAGTATTACTACTAATTGTATACCTAGTAGTAGAGGATTATGCTGTACCTAGGCATTATAATTGTGGATTCTCGTGACATCTGGCTTAAAACTAAACTGTGCATCATGTAGCTCGAGATGTACCCTCAGTTGTTTATCTAGCATACTATTCAATACCTTCGCAATAATCGTTGCAAACGAATACAATTGGGCCTACAATTGGACCTGTCAGAGGCATCACCAGTTTCATTTATAATCATTGAAACAACAACTGTATTGATTAAATCTTCGTGTAGGTTTTAATACATGATACAAAAATTATAAAGCATCGCTAGTATTTTAGGGAGGTGAACGCCCGCCATGCTGCAGGTGCTCTATACTCAGTCAACTATTTCCAGAAGACTTGCTTCTCTTCATTTGCTTAGTAACTATAGACAAAGCCTTTAGCACTAAAATTAACATGTGATACTGTTATATGAGATTCAGTAAGGGGCTTTAATTTTGTTTTAATTTTAACATTTTATTGCACCAACATATACAACTACAAATAAAAATGAACTAAAATATAGTAAAATTGGTGGCCTTATCGCTAAGCAGCGATCTCTGGTAGGCAACCGTAGGCTATATTGAGACACATGATGACATGATAGAGGTAGTTTTTGGTATGCAACGTTTTAGTATAATATATATCTATAACTCTGGCTTCGGTTAAGCTTAGGTATTTGTCTGCTTTCCGAAGCATTTAAAATCTTAGGCAGACAGGCCAAAATTTCCATTTTGATTTGTTGTTGGTTATTTGAAACCAACCAACCAACGAACCAACTTGAAAGTTTACCTAGCAGCACAATACAGTATTACAGTTACTCAAGGTATTTCAAAAAGAAAAAAAGTTGTCTCTTTGCTCATACTTTAATAGGATCAATGATTAAACAAGTTTCTTTATTCACCCATATTACTTTAATACACATTTTATTCATTTGTAAGGTTTAATTATATTAATGTTACACGTTACTAATATAAGAAAATGACTCGCCCAATTTACATTATATTTAACACTTACTCTTTTTCATGTTTTCCACACCGTCCCGTAACCAAGCAATGGTCTAACCAATGTTTGCTACCATGAGCACCACAATGAGCACAGACCCACGGTTCAATAATACAATAGATAATAATACTCACCAATGAACAGCAGATACCAATCAATATGCAAGCAATTCTCAATGGAATGTAATAAAAGCAAATTTTATCAGAGGATGATATTTCTTCGAAAAAACACATTGTTTTGATAATAATTGAAGGCTCGTCCCACAGCACGCCATAAAATCTTAGAAGAAAATAATTGCTCTTATTTTATCACAGATAACTTACTAATTTTGATTTTGACAGATAATTTGAATTTGAAGGGTAATTTGAATTTGACATATGCCTCAGCCTCTTCACCTTGTTTCTTACCCCCCTGACCTTAGTGCCCAAGGAGATTGAATTAACCTTACATAGTCGCGCAAGAATAATCACTGATACCAAAGAGGAGAATTATTATTACGGTTACTATAAACTTTCTGTCACTAGTTGTCAATGTTCTTCAATGTCGGTGACTAAAATGAATAACTGATTAATTATTTATTTTTTAACTGTCCGAAGTTTCGGCCATCTCTGTACGATATCCTCCCTCCAAAAATCCCACGTCCTATTTCCTTTAAAACCCTTTTAACTTTTGTAAATACTCCACTTGTAAATATTCTCTTCAAATATATAAGTTCTAATAAAATTAAGTTATAAATATTAAATAATATACCATACCATACCTACTTTATACGATATTATATTCACATACATAATGATATAAATATACAGTCATAACATATTTCAACAAATCAATCAATAATCTACTTGGAGCTCTTCGATCTTCCCATATTTTACCGATTAATTTCATTATTTTCAAAACTTTTTACCACAACATGCAAGGCTAACTCTGGTTTCTTCCTTACTCCTTCCTATTTTGGACTATGCAGATGTGTGCTGCCCTGACGCTACTGAAGAGCAACTTAATAAGCTGGAGCGCCTGCTCAATTTGTCCATCCGTTTCGTATCGTCTCAATTTCGTCTCCAATTAAAGTGGCTGGATATACGATCCCCGAGGAATGCACATGTTGTGAATCTTGTTTATAACATCCTCCAAAATTCAAATGCTCCTAGTTATTTAAAAGATCGTTTTACTTATCTTTCTTCTCATGGTCGACCACAGCGCACTTCACAATATCTACAGATAATGATTCCTCAACATAATTCAGTTTCATATTCTGATTCTTTCACTGTCACTGCAACCCGTCTCTGGAACGGTCTACCTTCCCACATTCCCAGATTTCTAGCACCCTTTTTTTGACGTTTTGATAATTTTGTGAATCCACTTTTTCTGCATTCGGTTCTTGAATGATTAGCCGGTCGTATCGTAGAAACGCAATCTTCCCTTCTTTTCTCTCTTTTTGTAGTTGGTCTTGTAGTTTTCTCCTAGTCTCTAGTACTTGTTGGGGATAATATTCTTTCAAGTAAATCATTTTCTCTTTCAAGCTATGTTTACATTTTAAGATAGCTAGTTTTTTGCCAAACGTGGTGAAAGTTACTACAATGGGTCTGATTTTATTTTAAATTTTTCTGCCCATTCTGTTGACCATCTCCAATTCGATTCTGTGACACTCTACTTTCATATCATTATTAATTATCTCTATAATTTTACTTTCTAGATAGGTGGACCATGGACAATAGATATTTTTAAATTCCTCTTATTTATCGTAAGGGTGAACCACGGGCAAGAAAAAGTGCCCGTGGTCCACCAAAGTGAACTGAGCAGGTGGACCACGACCAATGCCCGGATTTTTGGGGCATGCCCCGTACGCCCACTGGCTTCACCCACTGGTGGGTGCACGGGTAATTCGCATTTACCCGTCCACCCACTGCACTAGAGTTGGAAACTAATGAAGGAATAATCGACATATATGAAGAAATAAAAACAAGAACAAGACATTTTAATGTGACAGATGTCAAAGTGACAGATGTCAAAATAATCGTCGAAGAAAAAATACAAGTATTATAATTAAGTAGTAAGACAATTTAAAGTGACAGATGTCAAAGTGACATGTCAAACTTCAAAGTCATACGTCTACACCTGACAAGATTTAATCGATATCTTCATTTTGGATGACAGCTGTCAAATTTAGAAGGGCTATAACTCTGTAACTCTGTATCCTAGACTAGTAGTTTCTTTGGATTATTACCGAAATCCCCACCAGGATTAGCGGTGGGGATTTCAGTAACAAGCATAAAAATATTTTTACCGTTTTCCCCACCACGGCTACTATAGAACTAACTATAGGTACAGAAGTGATAGATCTCATTGACGTCTTCGTTTTGGATGAGAGCTGTCAAACTTAAAAGGGCTATAACTCTGAAACTAGTGATCCTAAATGAATAGTTTCTTTACAAAAGTGATAGATCTCATTGAAATCTTCATTTTGGATGACAGCTGTCAAACTTAAAATGGCTATAACTTTGAAACTAACGATCCTGGAGTACTAGTTTCTTTACAAAAGTGATAGATCTCATCGATATCTTCATTTTGGATGACAGCTGTCAAACTTAAAATAGCTATAACTTTGTAACTAACGATCCTGGAGTACTAGTTTCTTTACAGAAGTGATAGATCTCATTGACGTCTTCGTTTTGGATGAGAGCTGTCAAACTTAAAAGGGCTATAACTCTGAAACTAGTGATCCTAGATGAATAGTTTCTTTACAAAAGTGATAGATCTCATTGAAATCTTCATTTCGGATGACAGCTGTCAAACTTAAAATGGCTATAAAATTTAAACTAACGATCCTGGAGTACTAGTTTCTTTACAAAAGTGATAGATCTCATTGAAATCTTCATTTTGAATGGCAGCTGTCAAACTTAAAATGGTTATAACTTTGAAACTGGTGATCCTAGATGAATAGTTTTTTTACAAAAGTGATAGATCTCATCGATATCTTCATTTTGAATGACAGTTGTCAAACTTAAAATGGCTATAAATTTAAAACTAACGATACTGGACTAGTAGTTTCTTTACAAAGAGATAGATCTTATCGATATTTTCGTTTTGGATGACAGCTGTCAAACTTTAAATGACTGTAACTTTAAAACTAACGATCCTGGACTAGTAGTTTCTTTACAGAAGTGATAGATCTCATCAATATCTTCGTTTTGGATGACAGCTGGCAAATTTAAAAAGGCTATAACTCTGTAACTCTGTATCCTAGACTAGTAGTTTCTTTACAGAAGTGATAGATCTCATTGACGTCTTCGTTTTGGATGAGAGTGTACTTCAAAATAATACTTCCAACTGTAAACGTGTATTTATTTATTTTTACATGCTATAGCTCTTATTTAACCAGTTATATCCCAACAACCCGTCCACCCACTGCACTAGAGTTGGAAACTAATGAAGAAACAATCGACATTTATGAAGAAAAAAAAACAACATGTTTTGTAACTAGGTAACAAGACATTTAAAAGTGACAGATGTCAAAGTAACATATCAAACTTTAAAGTCATACGTCAACACCTGACAAGATTTAATCGATATCTTCGTTTTGGATGACAGCTGTCAAATTTAAAAGGGCTATAACTCTGAAACTAGTGATCCTAGACTAGTAGTTTCTTTAGAGAAGTGATAGATCTCATCGATATTTTCGTTTTGGATGACAGCTGTCAAACTTAAAATGGTTATAACTTTAAAACTAACGATCCTGGACTAGTAGTTTCTTTACAAAAGTGATAGATCTCATCAATATCTTCGTTTTGGATGACAGCTGGCAAATTTAAAAGGGTTATAACTCTGTAACTATTGATCCTAGACTAATAGTTTCTTTACAAAAGTGATAATTCTCATTGAAATCTTCATTTTTGATAACAGTTGTCAAACTTAAAATAGCCATAACTTTGAAACGAACGATCCTGGACTAGTAGTTTATTTACTGAAGTGATAGATCTCATTGACATCTTTGTTTGGGATGACAGCAAAACGAAGATATCGATGAGATCGTCACTTATGTTTCTTTATATTTCTTCTTACAGAGTTATAGCCCTTTTAAATTTGCCAGCTGTCATCCAAAACGAAGATATTGATGAGATCTATCACTTCTGTAAAGAAAGTCCAGGATCGTTAGTTTTAAAGTTATAGCCATTTTAAGTTTGACAGCTGTCATCCAAAACGAAAATATCGATGAGATCTATCACTCCTCTAAAGAAACTACTAGTCTTGGATCACAAGTTTCAGAGTTATAGCCCTTTTAAATTTGACAGCTGTCATCCAAAACGAAGATATCGATTAAATCTTGTCAGGTGTTGACGTATGACTTTAAAGTTTGACATGTCACTTTGACATGTCACTTTGACATGTCACTTTGACATGTCACTTTGACATGTCACTTTGACATGTCACTTTGACATGTCACTTTAAAATGTCTTACTACATAATTATAATACTTGTTGATTTTTTCTTCACAAATTACGATTATTTTGACATCTGTCACTTTAACATCTGTCACATTAAAATGTCTTGTTACCTAGTTACAAAACATGTTGTTTTTTTTCTTCATAAATGTCGATTATTTCTTCATTAGTTTCCAACTCTAGTGCAGTGGGTGGACGGGTAAATGCGAAGTACCCGTGCACCCACCAGTGGGTGAAGCCAGTGGGTGCACGGGGCATGCCCCGGATTTTTCTCCTTCATCTACTGCAAAAAATATGATATTTCTGTATCGGATATGCTTTTCTAACTGAAATATCCTTTTATCTTGTTCTGAATTTGTTTGCTTGTCGATTTTTTCATGAATATCGCCGATTTTTTGGTCTGTATGTTCATTTATATTTTTTGTTATTCTTGATTCCCACTTATTCAACGACTCAACCGAGTCTTTACTTATATTAACTCTCAGTTCCTTAATCAGTTGCTTTATATTTGCCATTGTCATCGTGGCGCCCCCTTTAGATTTAACAAAGCAATGATATCATAAAAACAACGGTGAATTTTAGTTGGTTTCTTTGTTGAACTGGGTGTTAAGAAAGTTAGTTCTGCTACTGAACGGTAGATGTCACC
The DNA here is from genome assembly GCA_946251855.1 of Alsophila aescularia. NCBI lineage: Eukaryota > Metazoa > Arthropoda > Insecta > Lepidoptera > Geometridae > Alsophila > Alsophila aescularia. The sequence continues at coordinate 60,988,529 of OX276373.1, forward strand.
ACCTGTCCATTCCTCGCGTCTATTCCCGTTGTCCCCCACTTTTTGTCCCCCACTGGTGGACAACGCTACTAAATTATTCCCGTTGTCCACCAGTGGTGGATTTCGAAACTAATGTGGCATTGTCCCTAACTATATAACTATTTTGTTATTACTGTTTCATGTACATAGTGACAGGTGTCAAAGTGGCAGGCATCAAAGTGGCAGATGTCAAAGTGACAGATGTGACAGGTGTCAAAGTGACATGTCAAACTTCAAAGTCATACGTCAACACCTGGCAAGATTTAATCGATATCTTAGTTTTGGATGACAGCTGTCAAATTTAAAAGGACTATAACTCTGAAATTAGTGATCCTAGACTAGTAGTTTCTTTACAGAAGTGTACCATCAGTCAAAAACCTTTTTAGCTTCTTGAAGCTTCTGACGGGCTAATCGTCGAGGACGACAAAACACAGGGGCACCTTCAGTGGTCTGGATGTAGTGGATCGTGCTATGTTTCGGCTCTCGTGTAATTCCAGGTGGCTTAGTGATAGGCGGGAATTCAGTAAGAAGCGCGCCAAATTCAAAAGCAAAAACAACTTTAATACTGGTCTGACCTAAAATTGCGACGGCGGCAACGCATAACAAACCAGTATCGCTATCAACAAGCTTTTTATTGGCACAATCAGGCAGAAGTCGATAGAGCGCCAAAAAATCGGAACCGATGATAGCGGTGTTGACGTCGGCAATGATAAAGTTCCCCTTGTGACGATGTCAAACCTCTTTCATTATAATCATACCATTTTTGATAGTTTGTCTATGTTAATTCTTAATTCAAATAACCTGTGATTCCCATATTGTCATTGGATTAGCAAAAACTGTAATTTTACGAAATAATATGTTAAAATATGTACTTATATAAGTTTATTACATCTGGAGTCCTCTAAATATATGTGATAGTACTTTCGTTCGTGGTTGTTTTGATCCGTATTGTTAAAGCACGAAAAGTCTGTGATAATAACAATAGTAGAGCCCCAAGAGTACACTCTTACCAAATATATTAAATTGGGAGAAGACTGAATGGAATAGTCGAGTACAAGATCTCTGTTTATGAACATCTCCGAGTGCTCCTAATGTCCACTGAGGTTTGGTCCCTGGGCTAGAGGAACAAACCCTAGGACCGCCTCGTGACACTGGCGCCCAACGTGGGGTAATAATAAATTCTTCAGTTAGATCCAAAGCATTATATATATATATATTATATTGTAAGGAGAAAAACAGGAAGTAGGCGGAGCCTAGAGGCGGGGCTTAGCATCACGTGATGACTTGTTTGCGCAACACTGGCTAATCTAGTTCCAGCCGGGCAGACCTTTTCCTCGGCGAGGCAGCGAGAGCGGCGCGCGCTTTTCTGCCGGCAGTCGAAGCAGCCGGACGTTCCTGAATATTTGTTGAGTTCCTTAAGTGAACTAAACACTGTTACAAAATCAAATGGGGGAATGATTTTGTAACAGTGTTTAGTTCACTTGGTTGAGTTTAATAATACCTTTGTGTGTATGACTGTGTGTATTTTTTTAATAAACTCACTTCTGGTTGCTAATAATAGATATTATATTATATAGCGCAATAACAAACCACTCTATAGCTATAACTAGACATAGGAATAGCTAAAAGATAAACATAGTATCATAATATTTCAAGAGCGCAACTGAACCTACAGAAAATGTGTAGATAGGTAGGAAATAAATACTAGCAACTAAATAGCAATTGGATATTATGTTCATTATGCACCAATCGGCATAATGATAGGCCGACGCATTAGCTAGAAGTAAATTATTTAGTTGAGGCTTCGAAAAGGCAAACATAGTTTTTGAAATCTACGTGCCGTATGATCACTATAGCATACGGGATGGCCACGTACCTGCGTAGGATAACGTAAATGAGAGCATGCAGCCACAGAGGGACTGAAGTTCTCTGTGGTTGCATGAAAAGGTACAGGTTGGCTCAGGAAGAGCCCCGCTTTGTAAGGGTACTGATTTACAACGCGGGGCGAACCTGAGCTGATCTAAATTGGTAATATGCATTGGTAATCATTAAAGGTTACAGGAAATATAAGCAATTAGAGCGAGAGGAGGCTAACTAGGAGAAGCTCCTCTGAAAACGGTCAAGCTTGTTGACTCGTGATGAATCATACATCGGAATGTTGAGAAATGGGATAAAAATAAGTTAGCTGCCTAAAGTTTGGGTACCGTCTCTGTACGAGTGCGAGGAGTTCAAAAGATCGCAACTTCTCCTCGCACCCGTAGCAAAGCAATAAAACTTAGGCTTCCTCTACTGTACGGATTCGAGGTACGACCGTAACCTATTTCTGGGACTATTTTTTGTGCCTGTTTTCGTGCGTAGGAAAGTTTCAGCCTAGAACAAAGGCGCGCACGTATGTCATGTATGAAATGGAATGAATCGCCCAATGGGAGAGCTTCGACACTTTTACGTTTATTATAAATACCAATACTTCATAAAATCATCGTGCATTACCTATCAATGTTCTAGATCGCTGTAGCAGTCGAAGCAAGAAGCTCTTCCATAAGTATCCAAAGTTATTGTAAAGCACAAACACTATATTACGGCTCCGTAGCCAATATTTGTAATCGTTACAAAACTAATATATTATGTACCATCCTTGTTTCTTGTGACAATATACTAACTAAATTGTGATCAAGTGCGTTTCCGTTTCGTCCTCCTATCCTGAGCTCACCGAAGTCTCATTACTCTGCAGCTGGGACCCCGCACCTACGTGAGAGTCCTCAACAATTGTATGTGACCAAAAGTGCGGATCTCATTACCATTGGCAGCAGTCAATGTATAGTTTGACGGCGTTGGCCGGTTCGACAACCACTGATAAGGGTAATAGGAGAAGTCTGAGCCTGTGTGAATTGGGAAACGACGTTTAGATGCGCATTCGGTGACAAATAAACGGCGACTCTCCGATAAGAAGTCAGCCGTCGCCACTAATGACTGCCGTTCCCGTTTTCCGACGGTGCGCATTTGGCAGCTTTGGTACCATACTTTCTATGATAGAAACACATTTTGGCCTTGCCAGGGGTCTGCAAGCGTTCCTGCTGATTGGAGCAACCTCGTGACTGATTCCTACTACGGTCAGCTGTAAGTGAGGCGACCTGCGGCCCGATTACAGAACTTGGCTACAATCGGATTATCACTTTTTTCATAGCAATTTCGACTCTATCGCAAGGCATTAGTGATATCGATCAACTGACAATCCGATTGAAGCTAAGTTATGTGGTCGGGCCCCTGGTGAGTGAGCTCATCAAGGCGCCGTGAGATGTCATCTAGCGGTGACCCGCAACAAAGTCAAACTTTAACTGTAGTTTAGTGCAGTGCAATGCGTCAATATTTGCCGAAAGTGTTCGCAGTGCAGGACATTTCACTTCGCCACGGCCATCATTCCATGCCGGTATTGCCAGCCGTCTGCAAATCCGCATACTGTGCAATATCTACGGGAGCTGCGCCAAAACAAACGACCAAGACACATCGCCTACACATTTTGCTAGTCAGGTTGCTCGGCAGTTCAGCACCGACGCAGTTAACGCAGGACGGACGCTCGCCTTCAACTGCACGTTCACGCTGCGACACCGGCACGCTGCATTTCAGCGTGCCTCATCAACAAGTTTTAGCCGTCTACGTTCACTAGAGATCTGTGGGTAAAACACATCAATCCGGTGAGCGAACTTTTACCTACCTTTGCTACGGAGTGTGCTGAGTGGTGACATTTACCTACTGTACGAATTGCTATTTCTTATCAGTGATAACAGATAAGACATTATTTTTAACGATAAGAACAAATATTAGACTAATATTGCCTAATTTATATTTGTACCTGTTTTTTGATCCTATAAACGAGCGCAACAATTAGGATATAAGAACACAGTTAGATAGGCATAGGTATTACAAACACTTTGTGCTATTCAGAATGTAAGCGAGATAACACATAAGCGAAATAAATATTATTTTGTATGGGCCTAGAAAATAGGAAAACGTAGTGTAGACTCTACGTGCCATCACGTATGACATCTAAAGCATACGGGATGGCCGCCTAACTCTTTAGGAATAGTTATGAACATGCAGCTACAGACAGACTGAAACTTTCTGTGGATGCATGGGATTAGAGGTACAGGTTCGCTCAGGAAAGCCGCGCTCTGTAAAAAGTACTTATTTACAAGCAAAGTACTCTCTGGCTCATGCCAACCTAAGGTAAATAAATTACCAGTTATGAACGTAAAAACGTAGATGGTAAGAGCGAGAGGAAGCTCACGGGACAAACGTTTCTAAATTGTTGACTTTCGATGAATCACACATAGGAATGTCTAAAAACTGTACAAACTTTAGGAATATGCCTAAAGTTTGGGTACCGTCCTCGTACGGGTGCGAGCAGATCATAAGATCGGAAGTTCTCCTCGCACCCGTAGCAAAGCCATAGAAATTAGGCTTTCTTCGTGGTGAGGATTCGAGGTCCAACCGTAGGGGACTTTTGGGACAACTTTTTATGCCTATTTTCGATCGTGGGAAAATAAAGCTCCAGTACAAAGGGATGAACTAACGTAGTGATAAGATGATAAATCACCCAATTAGAGAGCTTCGGGCACGTCTCGCCGCACATAGGGGTATTCCACCCAAAAAGTTGGCCAATACTATTTAACGCGGTTTGTGTTTGATGTGTCTCTAGCATCTCTAAGAAAACATTTAAAGTCGTTTTGATATTTTACTAAAAGAAATAATTGAAAGAAAAAAAAACGAAAATAAAAATATTTCTTAATAATACTGCTATGCGTTATATTTATCAATATTACCGAGGGGCTTGTGAACAAAATTTTACCATTTATGAACACTACAATTATTACTTGAAATAAAATACACTGATTAAAAAAAAACCTGATGGGTGTAATTTGGTAAGAAAATATTACTGATTATTAAAGCTAACAAACTATTTGATTGCTGGGCAGAGCTTGGAAGTACTACTAAATAACTCGTGTTTATTAAAAAACACAAATTAAATTCTGTTTTTATTCAAACTTCAAACTCATAAATATTTATAATGCTTTCTAAATAAAATGTAAAATACTATTCTTAATTATAAACATACCTTCTATATCAGAATCTATGCTTAAAATTTCAGTTAAAACTCACAAATTTACTAATATTTCAACAACGAACGTGATTTTATAGCTTCGATAAAGTTAATGTACAGCGTGAGCGACAGTCAAAATGTGAATCTGCTGAAACGCCCATTGTTCAATTGGCAAAAAAAGGGTCACAGGTAGCTAGCCCAGGCCCTTAGCTATTCCAGAAAATTCTTAAATAGGGTGAACAACTTGATTGGTAAAAATGACTGGCGCTTGAATGGTTATGCAAGCGCTGGAAGAAGAGTTTGGTCACCCTAATCTAGTTCTTGAGTGTGGCCTTTGGAAAGTACGAGCGCTGCCCAAGGTGTCCGAGACTGGCCGGGAATTAAGAAAAATTTTCACCAGCATCCGGAACTGCATCTCGTTACTCAAGAATATACGAACTAACCTCAACCTCAACAACCCACAGCTGGTCAGCGAGTTACTAGTCCAGGATCAATAGTTTCAGAGTTATAGCCATTTTAAGTTTGACAGCTGTCATGTGAAATGAAGATCTCGGTGAGCTCTATCACTTCTGTAAAGAAACTACTAGTCTACGGTCAATAGTTTCAGAGTTATTGCCATTTTAAGTTTGACAGCTGTCATGTAAAATGATGATCTCGATGAGGTCTATCACTTCTGTAAAGATACTACTAGTCTACGGTCAATAGTTTCAGAGTTATAGCCATTTTAAGTTTGACAGCTGTCATGTAAAATGAAGATCTCGATGAGGTCTATCACTTCTGTAAAGAAACTACTAGTCTACGGTCAATAGTTTCAGAGTTATAGCCATTTTAAGTTTGACAGCTGTCATGTAAAATGAAGATCTCGATGAGGTCTATCACTTCTGTAAAGAAACTACTAGTCTACGGTCAACAGTTTCAGAGTTATAGCCCTTTTAAATTTGACAGCTGTCATCCAAAACGAAGATATCGAGTTTTATCGTTAAAATTGGGCTAAGTATTTTTTTCGTTAAAATTATTCTAAGTGCTTTTTCGTCAAAATTATTATTTACGCCGGTCTGCGAGGGACTCCAGAGGGATCCAACGCACCGCCTGTCCAGTAGAGGACACCAGGCACCGATCGTGGGAGACACTGAACCCGTTCGAGTGCAGCGGAAGGCACCGTTCGTGGAAAAGCAGAACAAACTAAATTAAGTGTAAAATATTTCTTTTTGAATTCCTCAGTAAAGGGGAGAGTACCAATATTTGATAACGCATGTGTGTCTTTTTTCTATTTTTTGTAATAAAGCCCTTTGTTATTGAATTTACCATGTTGTTTTAATTCCTCGCCTTTACCTGAGAAGGAGGTCCGTTTCTTTAGCCGGGCAACGGTCCTTTCAATATAACGGCAAAAAACAATTTCCTATGCAAGTATTTTCTACTTTCAAGGCTTTAATCTGTTTCTACAGAAAGCACTTGAAAGTATTTTGAACCCTGGTTTTTCGCCCTGGTGTTTGAAGATACTTGAAAGCCCTGGTGCTGGATATTGCGAGTATGACCCATGCCTACGTGGAATTTGTTCGTGATTCCAATTTCCACGCAGGCAGCGAGGAATTGGCGTCATAAAATTATAGAATTAGGCCCCTGGCGGTAGCACGAGTGCTAGTGTGGGCCGAATCCGAAAGACCTGATAAATTTGAATTTAGCGGGACCCTTGGTTGCAGGAATGAAATGATTGCGTGTTTTAAGGTCAATCAGCGCCATCTAGTTAAATCGGAGGAAGAACTTTGATGCCTTTGGTTTATTCGCTTGAGTTGTTGATGCCATTGTGCTATCTATACTCGTACCAAACTCGTACTATACCATCTCGATTACCTCAGCTTGCAAACATAAAAAACCGCACCTAAGTCGGACCATACGTTTGGATAGCTCCCATTATATATATTGTTTTCAAACAAAACTTGACGGTTTACTTCAGGAAATTACATAAGCCTTAAAAAATCAAAGAAAATGTAAAAAAAGGCACACAATATGTAAATGCTTATAAATATTAAGGCAAAACATTCATAGCAGCGCGTGGATTCGATCCATGTGCCTCTGGGTTGCAAGCCAGACACCGCTTCTACTGTGCCACTCTGACTTGTGGCATAGGTGCCGAACTTACGGTACCGTTTTATAAACGGATGTGCAATTTTTTTTTTTTTTCAAATTAACATAACTTTAGACTCATATCCCGCAGGAATCCCGTATTTATTCGTGATTAAAAGTATCATTCATTTTAACACATACTATAAACTTTGACTGTGCCAAGTTACTTCAAAATCAGTACGGTAGTTTCAGCGTGATGTGTTTTTTTTATATAACTTTCAACCCCTATCCTGCGGGAACCATTATTTTTTCGGGATAAAAAGTATTCTAAATGTTAATCCATAACATAAGCTATGATTATGCCAAGTTGCATCAAAATCCGTCGGGTAGTTTCTGCGTGATGCGTGTTCAAAGAGACAGACAGACAGACAGACAGACAGACAGACAGACAGACAGACAGACAGACAGACAGACAGACAGACAGACAGACAGACAAAAAATAAAAATAAACCTTTTTGCACTCCATATCGATTTTGAAGTTCATCTCAATTCAAATTTTCAAAAAATATTTAATGTACAGATTTAGCCCAGTTACAGTTTTATTATAGTATAGTAGATAGATGTAGACTTGAAAAACGTTTTGCGAACTCGGATTCTTTGATCATCAATATTAAAATAAAAAGCGTTATTGAATGAGCGTAACGGTTTTTCTTTTTCACAATTAACACAACAATTATTACGTTGTTTCGGTTTTATTTCTTGCGTACTATTTTTAATTAAATCTCTTTGCCTGTTTATATCGCCCAACGACCATTAATTATCCGCTGAATCCCCTTTGGCGCTGTAGCGACCAAGATCCAAAACCGCAAATCCCCCTTGGTCGCTAGAGCAACCAAAAAAAACCACGGAAGTTAATTGTAACGGTTTGATCTACTAAAATCGAGTTAAATGTAATCTCGCATATATTATCGAATAAGTGTGTTTCTGTCTTTAAAAGGATATATATATTATACGTAAAAACACTAAAGAAGTTTTCTTTTTTTTTTAAATAAAAACCACGGCCGTTCTCCGCGAGCCCTAAATTTATCAAAAATCTGCTTTCGTTTAGCTTCATCTACATTTTATGCACATTTCAATCTACATGTAGTTTCATTACAGGGATTTTTAAGAGATCGTGAGTCCACTCGCTTTTTTACAATTTAAATACTCCAATCTCAAATTCCGTTTTCGCTTGGTAATGTGCTTCATAGAATTAGTAACGATCATGGTATTCACATTTTTAGGGCCCGTAGAAAATGACTTATATAACTTACAGTCATTATCTGAACAAAAATTGACAAATTGAGGGATGCAGAGAAATCCTTGACATTGAAAGCATGTGCTACTAATGTCTGCATAACAACTTTTATACTCACAATGCTATTTACTGGTGTGATAGATAGCACGTTGTCATTGTTTGTTTCTGTAAGAGTCTCATTTACTAAATCATTTTGACTAGTTTCTCCAGTTGTAACTTTTAAACTTTTGCGATTCGATCACATAGTTAAATTTTTAAACGGGACTTAATCGCACTGAAAAGTTAATATTTATTTACCTCGACGTTTCGATCAAGTTACATTGATTGTGGTCACGAGAAGACTGAAGTAGCGGGTGTCAGCGTCGAGAAAGGCCAGCGTTATCTCCAACTACCCACATTTGAATTTGTAAAAATTCTGAATAGTCACGACACACAACACTAACGACATCTGCAGATTTCTTCTGACATAAACCGCGACGCGAATTATGTCAGAAGAAATTATTTTTCTTTATTACAAACCATGGTTTGTTCTTTATGCTGCTCTTTTTCATGTTCTTTTCTTCCTGTATATTTCCAGTTTTTTTCTTGTTTTTATTATAATTTGAATAAAAGTCTTATTAGTCCAATGCACTTTTATGTCAGGAAGTACTCTTTAACTCCACTTGTTGAAGCCTGGATATTTAGCGTGGAAAGTCTTGCTGTAGTTGAATAAAGACAAAAAAATATGATTTTCTATAGTTAGGCTTTTCAGATAGTAAACACACTGAAAAATAAATACCATCTCCTTATTCTCATTGCCGTCATCTTATTAGCTGAAGGAAATAGATGGTAATGAAACTGAGGGTAATGATATTTTATTACCTATTTTAGATTTACCCAGTAAATAATTGCAATAGGTAGGTATATTTTTTTTCTAAGTATTCGAACTCAAATACAATTATATTAAAATCAACAATACAAAAAAACAATTAGTACTTATTTCAAAATTGAACTCACGGTAATGAACAAAATTGCGTACCACGGTTTACGATCGCGTCTTTGCTATTAGTTTTAGAAAAAAAAATGCAAAAGATCGCCCTGCTTACTGTTCACTGGCCGACTGGGTGAGCAATGTGCTCGTAGGAAGGGGGGTAGCTACTCAATTACGTGTATGTAAAAGTATGATTTAAAAAATATTTGGTTCATTTCGAGCAGGTAGATTCGTTTAGTTTTTGACGGACATGTGATTTGCACCAAATCGGAAAAATACCCAATAGTGTATTAAGTCAAAATAATACTGTATAGGATACTCACATTTTAAGCATTTGCTCCAAAATTGACAACGAATTGGTCGTAACTCGAAATAAACCCGTGTGACATGTACGAGCACTGAGCGGCAACTGGTGATAACTGAATAAACCAAGATGCGACCGTCTTGATCGGTTCGGAATGACGTGAGTTGGCGGTCAATAAAGAAATGTGTTGTCATATCCCAGAAACTATTTGAACTAAAAATATCATTGTCTTACCAGTTTACAGAGAAAAAAAAAATTCCAAAACGCATTTCAAAAAAAAGAAGCCCTCTTATTTGGGATGTGCGATATGTTCTCTAAGGTGGTATTATGTTCAACGTGCCACTGAATGCCCTTATAAGTTCGCAGCAGGTTTGTTTCGATCAAGCATGCAAATTTGTTTACGTGTGGCAATGGTTGAATAGGTACATCGTATTTAGTATTCCCGTACAAATGTGAAATTATTAACCGACTACAGCAAAGCAAGGGAAGGGTAATGAGTTTAACAGTCTATGTATGTATGTATGTATGTATGTATGTATGTATGCATGTATCTATGTTTGTGAGTATGTGGAGGTTCTACCATAGCGTCGCCCTTATTGGTTCAATTTTGACAAACGAGGTGTCAATCGATTTGTTACACGACTGCCCAAAAAAAGGAGTGTTATATTTTTAGCATTCATGTATGTTTATATGTGAGTTTCTTTATTCCACCATTACTTTGAAATGCCTGATCAGATTTAGACGTATGGGGTATCGTTCTGCCGTCCTTAAGCTATAATGCCGTTATCTACCAAAATGAAGTTTCGAGTTATGCGTGAAAAGGCGGCAAATAATGAAAAAAATATGCTGCTTTGTACCTGTGGGTAAATCGACTAACCTGCGTGTGTACTTCGGTGTATGTGTCTTCTTCCTAGTTCAGGTAATGAGGAACACAATAAAAATCCAAAGCACTGTTCACCCGTATATTGGAGGTTCACAGGTATGTATACAGTTTTACAGTCACAAATCACCACTAAGTCTTTATAATAAACACCAATTGGCGCAAAGCGCGCGTGCGAATGAATGTAAACAGTTTGGAGAATAAGGTACGTGAGCGGGCGCGGCGGCGCGATGTTATTTTGCTAGCTCGAGCGACATGCAGTCGCCTTGAGACCTTGATATGCACTGCGGGAGGAACCCGCTCTGGCCCGGTGCTCGCTGCGCTGGCGCCGGCCGTCGGGGTGGGTCGCAGGTCGCAGCGCACATGACATTGCAGTTGTAGAAGAATGCTTCGCGCGTACGACACGATACGACGCAACGATTTGACGAGGGCCGGTTGATGGTAAGTGTTTGTACATAAATATTTATTTGTTTATATATCATACATATATTTATTGTATGTAGTTTATTGATATAGATTTATAAGTGGTAGGTAAGTAATATATTATATGTTAATTAATATGTATGTATGTAATGTAACGAAGTATATAAGTATGTGATATTGGTTTGTATATATTTATATAGTGGCGTTGCTACGCCACAGTACTCCCCTCCAGAGACCGTCCTAGGACGGGCGAAAGTAAGCGGGGAAAGTAACTTTACGACCACAGCGAGTAGTTTTAATTGGTTTAACACCTTCTTGTGTAGTTTCAGGTAGAGGGGTCGCAGTGTTCGTTAAGAAGTCTTCAGTATAACGTTCTTTTGTATAGTAGTCTTCTGAGGTAACTACGTATGCTGGTTTAATGCGTTCTATAGATACAGTCTGTTCTTTCCCCTTCATGAGTAGCTTGTAGACTTTATCTCCTCTTTGCAGCACTTTAAATGGTCCAGTGTAAACCGGCTGAAGAGCTCCACGCACGGTGTCATCCCTGACGTATACGTGAGTAGCAGATTGTAAGTCTTTGAAGACAAATATGTTTTTCCTGCTGTGTCTCGAAGCTGGTTGAGGACGAATATTGTTCGTTATTCAACGAAGGCGTGCTGCAAATTCCGTTAAGTCTGTAGTTTTATGCGCGGTATTGCATGGTTGCAGAAATTCTCCGGGCAGTCTCAATGTTTCGCCATACAGAAGTTCTGCGGGTGAAGCTTGAATGTCTTCTTTGAAAGCGGTTCTCATGCCTAGTAAAACGAGAGGTAAGCTTTCAGTCCAAACGTGGTTTTGATGACACATTATTGCTGCTTTTAGCTGTCTATGCATTCTTTCGACCATACCGTTACTAGCAGGATGGTAGGAAGTAGTTCTGTTCCGACGGAATCCTGCAAGTTCTGAAAGCTCTTTGAACAGCGTAGATTCAAATTGTTTCCCGCGATCCGTAACGACTTCCATGGGACACCCATATCTGGCGATCCAGTTGGTCACAAATGCTTTCGCGACTGTTTCAGCGGTGATATCGGACAATGCTATAGCCTCGGGCCATCTTGTAAATCTATCGACTGCAGTGAGGCAATAGCGGTAACCGTCTGATATAGGTAAGGGTCCGATCAAATCAATGTGTATGTGCTGGAATCTGGAACGTGGTAATGCAAAGGTACCCATCGCTGGTGTTACATGTCTTGTAACTTTAGCGCGCTGGCAAGCGTGACATAGTTTTGTCCACTCCCGACAGTCTTTGTTCATGCCCGGCCAAACGTAGCGTTCTGCTACAAGTTTTGTGGTTGCGTTAGCACCAGGGTGGCTGAGTGAGTGTAGGCTTTCAAAAACCTGTTTTCTAAACTTAGCTGGTACGTAAGGTCGATGTGTCTTGCGATCACAGAATAACTCCGTCCGTGTTCCTGGTATGGTCACTTTATTTAGTTCCAGTGACGTATCGCCTTCCAAAATTTTTCTTAGCTCAGGGTCGGTGGTCTGTGACTTTGCTAAGTTGCTTAGGTCGACGGGTTGAACCAATTCCTCTATTCTAGAGAGTGTGTCGGCTACTATGTTGTCCTTTCCAGAGATGTGCTGTATATCCGTTGTAAACTGGGATATGTAATCCAGGTGGCGAAATTGACGTGGTGAACATTTGTCTTTATGCCCGTGGAATGCGAAGGTGATGGGTTTATGGTCCGTGTATACCGTAAAGTGTCTTGCTTCCACTAGGTGTCGAAAATGTTTGATTGCGTCGTATATTGCCAACAGTTCCCGATCGTACGGTGAGTATTTTCTCTGGGCTGGATTTAATTTCCGGCTGAAAAATGCCAGTGGTTGCCATTCGCCGTCGTTCAGCTGTTGCAAAACTCCTCCAATAGCAACGTCTGAAGCGTCTGTAACTAGCGCTAGTTTTGCGTCCATGTTTGGATGCGCTAGGCGTGCTGCTTCACACAGACTTTCCTTGCAGTTTTCAAATGCTTGCAGCGTCTCTCCAGTTATGTTCACAGGATGGGGAACCTTTCACTGATCCGGTGAGTAAGTTATGTAGTGGAGCTTGTGATTTTGCTGCGTTTTTGATGAAACGGCGATAAAAGTTTGTCATTCCGAGAAATCTTCGTAATTCTTTGACAGTTTTCGGTGTGGGGAAGTCTTTGATGGCTTGAACTTTACTATCCAATGGCTTGATACCAGCAGAGGATACTCTGCAACCAAGAAAAGTTACTTCTTGTGCTCCGAAAACGCATTTTGACGTATTTATGACCATTCCGTATTCTTTCAGTTTTGAAAATAGGATGCGCAGATGCTGAAAATGGACTTGTTCAGTGGGCGAGTATACAAGAAAGTCATCCAAATACGTATAGCAGAAGTCAAGGTCTCTGGTGACTTCATCGACAAATCTTTGGAATGTTTGACCTGCGTTACGAAGTCCAAAGGTCATGAATGGAAATTCGTACATTCCAACTGGGGTCGTGATGGCAGTCTTGGGGATATCCTCTGGATTTACAGGAATCTGGTTATAGGCCTTAATTAAGTCTATTGTAGAGAATATCGAACATCCAGCTATATTCTGCGTGAAGTCCTGTATGTGGCGGATGAGATATCTGTCTGGGATTGTACGCGAATTCAACATCCTGTAATCACCGCATGGTCGCCACCCGTTGTCCTTCTTAGGAGCGAGGTGAAGAGGTGATGACCAAGGGCTTTCAGAAGGTCGTGCAGTTCCATTTTTCAGCATATCTTCAAATTCTGACTTTGCTATCTTCAGTTTGTCCGGAGCGAGCCTTCTGGGCGTGGCGTGAACTGGCGGTCCTGGCGTGGTTCTAATATGATGCACCGTGTTATGCCGTATGACCCGCTGAGTTCCTGCTGGTCGCGTTATCTCCGGAAAGTTTCGAAGAAGCTCGACATATTTCGACTCTCCTGTCATGGTTTTGACTGAAGAAATGGCGTCTGTAGAAGGGGCTGGTGCTGCGTTGGCTGACAGTGTAGTTTTGTTGTCTATGAGGTGTCCATGTCGGCAGTCTACCATTAAATTGTAGAAAGATAAAAAGTCGACTCCAATGATTGCCTTGGTGACATCTGCTACTGTAAATCGCCATGAAAATGCGCGGCGAAGACCTAGGTCTAGCTCCATCTGTGCATAGCCGTATGTAGCGATTGGTGTTCCGTTCGCTGCGTATAATTCATACGTAGTTCGTGGTCGTCTTTGATTGAGTGCGGAGCGAGGAAAAACACAGAGGTCGCTACCAGTGTCGACCAGGAACTGCGTCTTCGTCTTTCGGTCCGTTACAAATAAGCGACCTGTTGAAGTGGGGCAATCATTAGTCGCCATTAATGACCGCCCTTCGCGTTTCCCTGCTGGTAATCGCAGGGTTTGACGCAAATCCTTGCGTGATCGCCGTATTTATGGTGATAAAAGCAGATAGGGAACTTTCGGTAGCTTGACTGGGACCTAGTGCAGCTTTTGTCACGCTGCTTGCCAAAATCTCTAGTACGGGATCTCGCCGTGTCTCTAGTTGTAAGTAATTTTACCTGGCGACTGAGTTCTGCGACTTCTTTGGTGAGTTTCTCCAGAAGTGAGTCAGGTACAGATGCTGCTGATACTTGCGGTGTGGTTGGAGCTATGTCTTGTATGCGGTCCGCAAGATCAGATAGTACTTCCAGTGCTGCGGTTGGTTGCGCAGCTATAACTGTCTGCACGTTACGTGGCAATCTGCTCGTCCATATGCTTTTGATAAAATCTTCTGGCACGTCCGGGCCAGCCAAGCTCTGCAGGTGACGTAGAAATTGAGAAGGACGACGGTCTCCCAACTCTTCGTGCATCAGAAGCTGGGCTAGTTCTTTTTCCCTGGATGCTGACAACCGCTTTATAAGCTCTGATTTAAGCGTTTCGTACTTCCCTCTAGCCGGTGGATTGATAAGAATGTCCTTAACTTCGGCCGCATATCTATGATCGAGTTGAGCACTAACGTAATAATATTTCGTTTCATCGTCTCTAATTCCAGATAGTGCAAATCTTCCTTCGATCTGAGCAAACCATACTGCTGGTTCTTCAGGCCAGAACGGGGGCAGTCGGACACCGACACGACAAAGATCGGATGGTGTAAATGTCTTTCCGCCATCTTCAGTCTGACCGGTAAGATCTTTATCTTGTTCTGACATTTCCAAACGTTATATGATTCTCACTTTCAGATTGGCGTATTCTTTATCGTAGGGTCACCACTGTGGGTAAATCGACTAACCTGCGTGTGTACTTCGGTGTATGTGTCTTCTTCCTAGTTCAGGTAATGAGGAACACAATAAAAATCCAAAGCACTGTTCACCCGCATATTGGAGGTTCACAGGTATGTATACAGTTTTACAGTCACAAATCACCACTAAGTCTTTATAATAAACACCAATTGGCGCAAAGCGCGCGTGCGAATGAATGTAAACAGTTTGGAGAATAAGGTACGTGAGCGGGCGCGGCGGCGCGATGTTATTTTGCTAGCTCGAGCGAAATGCAGTCGCCTTGAGACCTTGATATGCACTGCGGGAGGAACCCGCTCTGGCCCGGTGCTCGCTGCGCTGGCGCCGGCCGTCGGGGTGGGTCGCAGGTCGCAGCGCACATGACATTGCAGTTGTAGAAGAATGCTTCGCGCGTACGACACGATACGACGCAACGATTTGACGAGGGCCGGTTGATGGTAAGTGTTTGTACATAAATATTTATTTGTTTATATATCATACATATATTTATTGTATGTAGTTTATTGATATAGATTTATAAGTGGTAGGTAAGTAATATATTATATGTTAATTAATATGTATGTATGTAATGTAACAAAGTATATAAGTATGTGATATTGGTTTGTATATATTTATATAGTGGCGTTGCTACGCCACATACCTATAAATCGTATTAGAAACATTTAGATATCAAAAAATAGATCTAATCAAGCACTTTCAAGTAGTTAAACTTTAAATTCAAAACAATGAGCTAAATTTGAAATAAACAGGTTTTATGGTATTAATTAAGCATTCTTCTAATTATCAGTATAATAAACAAACACCTTAAATGCCGCTAAGTCTACCTTAACGGCTTTTTAGTGCTTGGTTTTCATTAATTTTTTTTGGCATTTACTAGACTTTAAAAAATCTTATCATTACTGAACTAAAAAGCCGCTGATGTAGCCTTAACGTTGTTTTAGCTTAGAATCTGAACGAACTATATGCTACACTTAAATGTGGTTAAGGAAGCATAACCGCATTTAAGACTAGTAAATCTAGGTAATTTAGAAAGATATTTTTTCTGTATTTATTATTGGGTTTATTGCAATGCTAGAATGTAGCTAAACACAAAACCTTCAACTGTTACGTCGGTTTTAGCCTGGCAAATCTTAGAAGGTAGTCGAGGAAATCAAATAGAAAGTATATGTACTGTATAAATACAGCTTAATAGCTTAATTATTCAAGGTAAACTCTTACGTTAAACAAACGTTAAACAAGTGTTTAAGTGTTTTTTTGTTTTTTTTTTTAAATAGTGCCTAAGTAGGCACTATTTTTAATAGACATAATATTAATGAACATAATAACATACAAAATACTAAACAACAAAAACTGCACAAAATCTTTAAATCTTAGGAACTTATACATTTTATGGCAATCAGTTTTTAAAAAAAAAATTATTCTAAGAATTACAACCTATTTGCTTGATTCTTCAAGCTGAACTTTTCTTTGAAAAAACATTTATTTATAAAAATCGCACGGTCATTCTACCCAAAGCGAACATTCAACCAAACTGTTCTAAACGCAGTTTAGTTGAATGCTCGAAGACTAATAAAATACTTTAAAAAATAACTACGACACTAGGATTACGACTTTACGACGTATTTCAGACATCACAATCAATTTATATTAGTTACCTACTTACGTACTATTGAGGTAATTACTTTTGAATCAGTCTTACAACTTATTTTAACAGTCTTTGCGTAGTCTTTTCTTACTTCTTGTATCACTTGTACTTGCATTCTCAATAGTTGTTGTTGGCAAGTTTTTCCAAAACAACTGTTTGTGTGGGGGAATTATACTTGATAATTTTTCAATTATATCGGTTTTTCTTTTAGAATCTATACCTTTAGGTTTTGAACGAAATTCTAGTTTCATAATATTCGGGTTCTTTATGTATTTGACATTCAAAAAACGCAGCAGAATGTATTGGTCATCAAAATTATTTTTATAGTTGAGATCATAATCTTTTCGGGTAAAACGTACCTGAGACATATTTTTTAAATACGCTCTTGGGCTTGAGTTTTGGACTCTCCTATCTGATACATAGTTTGGTATATTAAGAAAGTTTTCTGTTGACATTGATTTCACAATTACTTTAGAATTATTAATTGACGCAACTGCATCTTCAAAATCCGTAAAATCATAGTTTCCCTTTTTTTTTCATGGCCAACTCTACTTGATGGTGCACTTGATCACTACTCATAAAAGTGTGTCCTGGTTCAAAGTAATAAAGAGTAATTTGTTCTGTTGAAATGAGTTCGCTGTTTACTAAATGAACGAGCAATGCGTATAATAGCCAATTTTTATTCTGGGCCCTGCAGTTGTCGAGCCACAAGTGTATACTGGTGACGTCTCTGTGACATAAAAGAAAATGATAGAATGCACTCATGATATCCTCTTGCTTTCGCCCTGCAATTCCATCATGCCAGAGAACTGTAAGTAGCTTAGATTCTGAAGTGATTTTGCCTAGTGGTGCGAAGGTTTGATTGAATGACACAAGACGTTGACAGAAAATTGCAGCTTTAAAAGAGTCCAATCTTGGCAGCATTATAACCTTTTCTAGGTCAGCGCTAAAATATATATGAGAATTATTTTGTGGTATTTTTTTTGTGTTCATTATAAAGCTCCCTTGCCTTCTTATATTTTTCGTGATGCTAAACCCACTCCACGCAGACAGTGCAGTCTGCAACAATTTGATTAATCGCATCATGCGACGTTTCCTTCTTATGCAAATTATAGGCCTCACATGTTTCACATTCCTCGTTACCCAAACGAGTAAAAGATATATTCAGTTTTTTTACGTGTTTCCTGTACAGTTCGTAGGATACCTTTTTATCTGGGTACTTTTCACAAAAATGTTTATACATGTGAACTACATTAATATCACTTGGTAGGTATCGTCGCAGAGGAGCATGTTCACGTCTGTAATGGGGTTCTGATGGGTTAAACGAATCAACATGTTGGGTCAGCAAATCACGATCAAATAATGGCGTTTTTTGATGCTTTCCTCGTTTATCCGTTGTGGGATCTATACAAACATTATGTAAGATCCTGTCATTAGTTTTCAGATAACCTAAGGTAGTCAAAAAAAAAATTTGCATATCTCAACTCTGGTGCCATCAAGTTTTTTTTAACGTAAACGCTCTTTTTGGTTTCCGCTTCGGTTCGGTGGTTTTCTCTTTGGAACTGCTACTGATGTGTGTGATTGAACAAATGAATTTTGTTCTCCCCAGGACATATCCCAATACAATTTGTTAATTACTTCTCGCTCTTTTTGGTTAAATTGAGAGGCACATTTCTTCAAACAATTTTCATTGCATCCGGTTTTGACGCAGTGTAATCTTTCGTTTATTTTTGGCATCCATTCTTCGTTGGAGTGAAGATGTGTTATATTTTTTACATTTTCGTGGTGGTTCTGACGTTTCAGGCTCCAAACCATTCGTTCCAGATCCATCCTGTATTATAGACGATGTTAGATAAGCACCAACATCAATGGTATTCCTACGCTTGCGAGAGAGCACAGCTTTTTCAGTCCCGTTTATCTCAAATGAGCTTCTGCGTTTTTTCTGCAAGTTTTTGCTCTTTTCTAAATAAGGCACAATATTGAGAAAATCCGAAGTAAAACTCTTTGTGACATTAGCTAGTGAAACAGCTGTAGGTGAGATAATTTTCTTTGAACTTTTGTGTTGTGATACTCGGGACTTGACTCTTTTTGGTCTAACTTCTTGAAAATTAGCTTGAGAATCGTCACTTGAATAAGATGGGTAATATTTTTTATCACGTACCGAGTCATCGGAATCAAAATCAAAGTTTAACTGCATTGTTGATGGATTTTCAGTTGTGCTACAATTTACATTCAATTCGATGTCATTACAAAACGAGGGTTCTTCGAATAGCATCACTTCGTTGCAGGCTAAACTCATAGATTCTGATAATATCAATTCATTACAGGTTAAAGATTCTGATGGAATCACTTCGTTGCAGGTTAAATCTATAGATTCTAATGGCATCACTTCGTTGCAGGTTAAATCTATCGATTTATTACCTAGATTTGTTGAATCATTTAGCCTATGAAAAGATGAAGTTTCAAATTTCGTTGTATCAACTTTTTTTTCTTCAGGAAAAGCTCCGTTTAGAATGTTTGTAATGTTCTTCAAATTAGACGAGTGCTGCGAATTGTATGTTATTTGCGTTTCACAAAAGGTTTCAAAAACACAGGAGTTCAAAGAGTATGGCCTGGCATAAAGACTTTTAATATAATCTTCAGTTGCGGGCTTGTTTTTTTTTTGCTTTTCTTCTATGTAAATGTAACAGCCTCAGTATATTTTTCCTGGTCAGTATTTGTGACCGTACTAGTTTTTTTTGTAGCCATCTTTAATATAGTTTTGGCTCTTCGTGAAATAGCGGAGCAACTGTAACAAGTAAATAAATTAGAAATCATAACAATAGGTCCCTTACAAACCTACCCCCACAAATAAAAAGTACTTATCGAAAACATATATAGAAATATTACATAGTAAGTACTAGGTTATACTCGTGAATTCAACCGCTTTGAATTTTATAAAAGAAGAAGTTATAAAAAATTTAAACAGTATTATAATTTTTACGCAGGAATCCTATATATTTCCTACAGTCGAAACAAATACAAATACAAAAGGTAAAAATTTATTTATAGCTAAATATAAAATGTAAAAAATGTAAATTGTTTTATTTAATAGAACTCAAAACAATACGACGTGAGTACGAAGAAATTTACTAACCTGGATATGTCAGCCATCGTAACAAAATTGGCGGGAACACGCAGAGCGTGACGCGTCCGTTCCTTTCAATATCTTGTGCCGCACTACTTCCATTTCACTCACCGAACCACGCGACGAAGGAGTTTGACGCGAAGGTTGAGCGATAGCCGCATTTTAGTGTAGTGATGTAGGTTAAATGCATTTTAGTGTTGACACCATAGGAAAAATATTATACTGTCATTTAGAAAATACAGTTATTGACTTATAATACCGTAAATACCGTTGTGAACTCAGAATAAAAATATATCGAAATATAATGCTAAAATGCAGTTAAGTGTCTTTAACCCCATTTATGTATAGCAATGTCGTAAACGGCGTTATAGCAATGGAAAAGTATACTACAATAAAAAACAAAAGCTAAACTACAAATAAGTTAAAGTACTTTAATCGCATTATTGAGTACAAAAATCAATTAACCGCAATTAAACCAAGCAACCAATGATACACATTCTAGTAAAAAAAACAGTTAGTAACTCTTAGCCGCATTTTAGGATAGCAATGATACTTAACTGTGTTTAAGCACTGTATGCAATGAAATAAAGCCAAATTAACGGCATTTTTTTTAATCTCGATAATTATAAAAGCTATGAAAATATTGCTTAGATGTATCGATAGAGTTTTTTTTTCTGAGTACGATGACGTTTAAAAGTAAAAATCATCCAGATGTTGGATAACGGCATTATAGCTTAAGGGCGGCAGCGTTAGAATCCTTACATCCCCCGAGTAACATAGGCCAAATATTTTTTTGCAAAAATTTCAATATGGTGCGGCAGGCAGTATGGCTCCATTTCCAATTGCAAAAAAATATAACTTTCCTTCGAATTTTACAATATGGGTATTAAATTGAAGGCTTTGAAAAGCACATTCCAATAATATATAATTTATTGGCATAACGTCGCTGTCATTGCAAAAAGTCGTATGTCAAAATTTTGTTATTTTTTTATTGGCTGTATGTTTACTTTGGAACGTGATCTTTGCTGTGTCAAAATGCCATAGTATGGTGTCTTTCACATTCTCAACTCTATTGTAATTGTCAAAAAGCAATAGAGTTGAAGAACGTCTATGTCAATTTGTCTTATGTTTGACTTACGAAGTCTTGACTGCCGTAGTCATTACGTTCGCGCGTTCTTACGACAATGTGACGACAACGAACATGGTTGAAAAAGTAACTTATTTGCAGGAATACCCAAGTTTTAGGCGACCAATACATTAATAACAATATACCAGATTCCAACATAATTTTGGATGAAAATACTGGAGATTTTTTGTGCAGGAAAAAGTAATAGTTAGTCCATCTAGTTTATTGATTCCTAGTTCCAGTGAATATTTTTTAGATGAAAAAACAGGGGAAAATCATGGTTTGGTCATGTCTGATACTCCTCATTCATCTAACTCGACACCAGAGACCCCTACGGCAGAAAGTACTAGAGAATTTATTGTACAAGAAACAGTAACAATCATTCAAGAAACACCTATCTCTAGTCCATCTATATTGATTCCTAGTTCCAATGCATGTTTCTTAGAAGAAACAACAGCTGAAAACCAAAACCATGGCTTGGTTGTGTCCGATAAAACAAATTCATCTAACTCGATACCAGAAACAGCGCAGAAAGATTTGGACTTCAATTGCAGTGATAATGATCGAGATGCTACCTTTGAACCTGATGATGAAGGTTCAACGGACGACGTCTCCGATTATGAAAACATAAATTTACTTTCAACAAGAATAAGTATACAGGGGCATTGGGACAGAAACAAACAAAATATGCGACGAATGCAAGAAAACACCGAAGGCTTAGGAAGCGACGTTGTTTGTTTCTGTCCCAATGACCCTGTATACTTATAATATACCTTCAAAGTAAGATTTATTATCATCATCATCATCATCATCATCAGCCCGTGTCAGTCGACTGCTGCACATAGGCCTCTCCCAAAGCACGCCACTGAGCCTGACCTACGGCTATTCTCTTCCAACATCTGCCAGGCACTTTGCGTATATCGTCGCTCCACCTAGCTGGAGGGCACCCTACACTACGTTTGTCAAGTCACGCTCTCCATTCAAGAACACGTCTACCCCAATGGTTATCAATCCTTCGACAGATATGACCACACTCACACAGACACACACCACCACACCACCACCACAGCCCACTGTCACTTCAGCTTAACAATTGTAAGGGCTATGTCGACCACTTTGGTTCTCTGCCGGATCAACTCATTCCGGATACGATCTATTAGAAAAACTCCAAGCATAGCCCTTTCCATAGTCCGCTGAGCGACTTGAAATTGGTGGACTAGTGGTACTGTGAGTGTCCACGACTTGGCTTCGTATGTCATATCAGAACTCTCGGGGTATGCGGGTCTCTCTCTCTCGAAGTTGTTTTTACCTAGTTACAAATTTTGTCCCAAGTAAACATACTCCTGAACAACTTCGAGAGCAAGTCCGCTAACAGCAATTGGTTCCGGAATAACATGTTCGTTGAACATAACCTTGGTTTTGTCCAATTCATCTGGAGACCAATGCGTTCAGACGAATCAGCTAGGCTGTCCAACATCTGTTGCAAGTCCTGCAACGTTTCTGCCACAATGACAATGTCATCCGCGAATCTCAATTGTGAGATTTATTCAGTGTTAATGTTAATGCCACCTCCTTTCCAGTCCAGAGTCTTAAACATGTCCGCCAATACATTGGAGAACAATTTCAGAGAAATAATGTCCCCTTGTCTCACACCTCCATGCAGTGAGATATGCTTAGGCTGCTGGTTCTGTACTTGAACACATCATTGCAATGACTTCAAAATAGACCAAGTCTGGATAGAAGCAAAGACTTTCTCATAGTCCACAAACGCTAGGTACAGGGGCTGATAATACTCTTCTGTCTTCTGTATAATCTACCGCATTTTATGGATGTAGTCTATGGTGCCGTATCCTCCCAGAAAACCAGCCTGCTTTGCTGGCTGGAATTTGTCGAATCTCCGCGCAAGACGATTCGTGTTGACTCTCTAAAACAGCTTGTAGACATAGCTCAAATGGACCGATAGTTTTTCAAAAGGGTCTGACGCAAGCTTAAAAACAACGTCCTGTTTTTCAAAGAGGGTGCTCTTTGAAAAACAGGACGTTGTTTTTAAGCTTGCGTCAGGCTAACAACACACTGTTTTTTGAAGTTTGCGTCAGGCCAACGCACAGCTTCCATTGTTTTATTTTTTTATTGTTTTATGTAATTAGGCATGTTTTCTACTGTAGTGGAAATCACATTTATCACGGAAGCAAAATAACGTAGAATTCAGGTTATCGCCGATTAATACATTTTCTATGTTTTTATAGAAAAATGTAATCTAATACTTTACTAGCTTTGCCCCGCGCCTATGCCTGTGTGAGATTTATAAACATATGTATAATAATTATACGTACTCTAAGGTTATCAAAACCTAAGTTTTGTAACGTTAGCCTTCAGTTGGTTAGGTTTGTCGAGTAGGAGATAAAACTTATCTGCACCAACTATAGTACCTAGTAGCTACAGCTTCAGAATAAATAACTTAAGGAGTATTTTAATGAAAACAAGGAAATGGGTTTGCAATTCTTTATATTGTTTACTTATTTGAACATCGGATTCAGAATACACCACTTTTCAAAAAAACCGGCAAGACACTACGTGGTGAACATGTTTTGTAATATTTTTAAACCAATAACTATTTAGGTACATAGTTATTAATAATTTAAATGTGATAATTGGTCACAGACAAACATTTATATTTGCCTTAGTTACACTAGGCATATTAACTTCTAAAACAGTATTTAAACACAATCAAATTGATGATAATCCCGTTAACTATAATTTTATAGATCACTTTATTACCCCACAATGAAGTGATATACAGTAACAAATACACAGTATAATTATTATAAACAAGCAGCGTAAAAGAAAAGCACTTAACTGGCCAAGGTCCTCTCGGTGCGGCGGCCACAAGAACTTGAAACATTGCCATTTTTTTTTATTTTTTTTTTAGGAGTGACTAATTCTGTTGGCCTTATCGGCCTCTACAGCTTGAACTGGACTTGGGGGCGCTTACAAGCACTCCGCCGCAATGCGTGACGCAGAAGGCGCACGCCAAAGTTAAAATTTAGACGACCCGCACGAGGGTACCCAGGGGGTACGGCCCTCGGCTTGGACGGCCGTCTGATTACAGGGGTAACGAACTAGACACCCCTGGATCGCTACCGTTAAGTAGTGATCGAGGGGGCCCTGAACAATGGCTAGGTGCCCTTTGATTGACTTTTGTAACTGACCGCCGATTCGTAATACACCTTCGAGAAGAATCGGCAAGAAACTCGTAGGCGAATAATATCTGACTATGTGTTATGGGACCTTCGACCTCGCCGGCGAGGTCGGTGTCTGTGTCTAAATGTGTTGATACCCCCTGGCGGGTTGCCAGAGGTGATCGGATTGGGCGAGGCCATCGCTGCCAGTACTTTGACTGCGATGGCGTCGTCCGGATCGTCCAGGACATCGCGGGGTCGTCTACGGAGGGCAATACTGTCTGTCGTATAGTCGGAGGCTTTTACTACGAGCGGGTTGGGGTGATGGGGCACCGCATTAAAGTAGCGGCGAGAGGCATCTTTCATGAATTGACTGATCGAGGGAAGCTCGATATCGCGGTGCAGGTCGGCGTTCCTCTGATACCAGGGAGCGCCTACTGAATTTCGAAGGAATTTATTTTGGACTGTCTGGAGCGGTTCCAGTATTGACGGATCGGCGTGCGCGAATGCTATAGACGCGTAAGTCATGACGGGCGGATGCAGGCTTTGTAAAGCGTCACCTTATTCCTAAGGGACATTTTACTCCGCTTGCCTAAAAGATGGTAAAGGCGGCCTTGGAAGAAGGACGCCCTGTCGCGGACTACTTTAACGTGTTTGTCGAATCTCAGTCGATAATCAAGGGTAACTCCTAGGTATTTGGTTTGTTTCGCCCACGGGATGGGTTGATCGAACATCGTAAGACGACCGGATGGAAGGTACCGCCTGGTGTCCTCAGTAAAGCGCATTGCTGCGCTTTTCTCAGGGTTCACCAAGATGCGCCATCTTTGGAAACACTCTCCGAGGGCGACGAGCGCCCGTTGGATGCGTTTCCGAAGATGGATTGGCTTCCATCCGGTCGCGTAGATCGCGGTATCGTCGGCGAACAGGGAGAGCTCTACGTTTGGGGGGCGCGGAAAATCGCTAGTGTACAGTGAGAACAGAAGCGGGGAGAGCGCGGAGTCCTGAGGGACTCCGGCTCTGATGGGGTGAGGATTGGATTTGACTCCCTCGACACGATAACGAAAGCTGCGGCCTTTGAGGTAGTCTTGTACTATTAGCACAAGACGGTCTGGCAATCCGAGCTGGTACAACTTGTATATCAGCCCGGTGTGCCAGACTTTGTCAAAAGCCGGATATCTGTTGAAGCTAGCGAGAATGTGCTCCGTGATGCGGTGCACCTGTTGGGGGCAAGAGTGTTTGGCTCTAAAGCCAAACTGTTCGTCGGGAAGAAGATTCTTTGAGTTTACAATGATCCGGAGTCGACTCAGAATGAGTCGCTCATAGATCTTCCCCAGAGAGCTGAGGAGACTGATTGGACGGTAGCTAGTTGGCACGGTAGATTTCTTGCCTGGTTTGTGAATGCCGATGACGTCGGCACTCTTCCAAGCGTCGGGGAACGAGTGATTGCTCATAGCGGCATTGAAAATGCTGACTAAGAGGTAAACTAATGGGACAGAGAGGTGCTTGAGCACCCTGTTGCTGATACCGTCAGCACCAGGGGCCTTCCGCACCTTGAGACTTTTGATTATCGACTCGACATCGGCCGCTTTCACGGGCTCGAGGGGTGGGTCAGTCGGAGGTTGGGCGTTTCTACGTTCGATTTCGCGGTCCACCGCGGCGATGTGGACATGATCGACATGATCGTCGGTGGGGTGCATTGGGCTTCAAGGCTCTCGGCCAAGCACTCGGCCTTTTCGTCGTCTTCGAACGCCGGAGGGAGCTCGACCCTTTCGAGGGGGGGATAGCTGATTGGTTGTCAGACTTGAACTTTTTCGCCAACTTCCAATACGCTAGGTGAGATGGCGAAATGTCAGTCATCTGGTCGTCCCATTGATTATTACGCAAATCCTTTATGAGTTTCTTTACCACGCGATGAAAGCCTTGCATAATGGATTTGGTTGTCGGGGTGGGTTCCGCGTCGTGGTGTCTGATGGCTGCGTTCCTTGCCGTTATCAGCCGCCTCACACTCGCAGGCAGGTTCCAGGGGAGGTGATCCACCGCTGGGACCTGCCTAGAGCACTCACCGACGACGGTGGTGAGGTGGCTGGTGAGGGCATCGATCGAGCGTGTTACGTCGTCGGTCGTGACAATGTCGTCGGGGATGAGGTCGAGGTCGGGTGAACTGATAGGTTTGAGGGCTTCCCCCAAACGCTTCCAGTCCACTATCGTCTTGGTCGGAGTAGGGGAGAGTCGGTTGACTGGGTCTGGGCCGAGGCGCATGATTACGGGACGGTGGTCCGAGTCTAAATCCTGATATACTTGAATCGAGAGGAACTTAAGGGAAACGTTCTTTAGTAGTGGTATGTCCAGTATGTCGGGTCTGCAGTTGACATTATATGGATAATGAGTCGGTTCCAGCGGTGGGATGACGTCGATTCCAAGCGGGTCGACAAGGTCGTAAAGTGCCGTACCGTTAGGGTTGGTGGCTACGCACCCCCACATAACGTGCTTGGAATTGAAGTCACCCGCCAGGATGCCCGAGATACCTAGGGAGAGGAGCGCCTCGAGGTCGCTCCTGAGCAATTCTTTACTGGGGGAGAGGTACCGGTGATCCACCCGCTTTCAGTAGCTCTGTCGTTATTCCGTCCTTCCTTGGTGCCTTATTGCTCTTAAGCTGTTTGAGAGCCATTCTGATCTTGTATAGGCCGACGTCCTGGATATCTTCAGTATAATGTCGGGTCAAACGAGCTCTTGCAACGCTAGTCGTGCTAGGAGGACTAGTCGTGCTGAGGCGATGAGGTGTATAATTGTCCATAGAACTTCTCGAGCTCACTCAATATCTCTTGATTCGACGAAACAATTCTGCCACTGTCGGTTTTCAGCTTCGTCAAAAGACTTTGCCCAATAGTCAAATCTCTTGCAAACACTTTGGAGTCCTTGTTCCGCTCTATTGCGTTCTTAATACAAGTAGTATTATAGGAACGCAAATCGTGTCGCATCGACTTGGAGATCTGTTTATTAAGCAAGCTGTAACTCGACATATCCACTGAAGACTGCAGCCTCATCTCGTTCTGCCATAAGTTTCAGTGTATGCTCAGAGAGTTTCTGTGTTCTATGTTTGCGATTGATCTTAAAGAACTCCGACCCGACCGCATGAACAATTTCTACCAGCCCGTTGTTTAGTTCGTCCACTGTATCGCATTCGGTAAGGATTTGGAAGCGATTTTGGAGCTACAACTGAAAGCTCTCGGGGTTTTGGATTTGGGCAGGACTTGGGCGAAGAGTAAATCTCATCAAACGAGACCTCTCCAGCTTTACGTTGATATTCAATGAGCCTCTTACCATGCGGTGATCACTGCCGGTCTTAACCCTGTTGATCACAGAGACATCATCAATTATCCAATTGCTTAGTGGTCGTCAAAATGAAATCTATCTCGTGCTTATAACCGCCGGGGTGCAGCCACATCCATTTCCTGGACGGGCGCTTCTTGAAAAAAGGAGTTCATCATAAAGAGTCCCTCCTTCTCCAATAAGTCTACCAATCGCTCACCCCTTTGGTTTCGCTGTCCAAATCCAAACTGCCCCACACTCAGTTCATCGCCATTGCTCATGCCCAGCCGTGAGTTGAAGTCCCCCATCACCACTGTGAAGTGTGTTTTCGGGGCATGTATGGCATTAGAAATGTCGTTATACATAGCCTCCACTTCATCATCCAGGCACTTCGAGTGTGGGGCGTACACCTGTATGACCTTCAACGAATACCGTTCGGAGTATAAGTTATACCACCCTGCTCGAAATGCTTTCGATCTTCACAATGTTGTTGACGAGGGACTTGTGGACGAGAAACCCGATACCGTGTTGGGACTGCTGGTCGCCCTCCTGGTAATTGAGTAAGTTGCCGGAATTGAGGGTCTTCGTATCCGGTCCCTCTCTTTAGACTTCGGATAATCCTATCATACCCCAGCGTAACTTACTACTTCTTCCAGCTCTATCAACTTCTCATCGGTCCTCAAAGTGCGTGCGTTATAAGTTGCCAGGTCCAGAGATCGTGGGGGTTGGTAGCTGGGTCTCTGCCGGGGATTTTAAGCACCCCCTGTTCCGCCGTTACCGTGGCTGCTACCGGTGCCAGGAATAACGAAGCTGCTGGGGACTGGGAGCTGCGGTGTGTCTATCATATTGAGGGGGTTTGCTATACCTAGTCACCACGCTTGGCAGGCGGATAGGTGACCGCAGTGTCACAAATACGAGCTCTTAGGACGCTGCTGCCCATCTACTGGTGTGTATTCCCTTTGTCGCCTCTTACGACATCCACGGGAGGATTGGGGGTCTTATTCTAAGCCGAGACAGCCACGGCAAACAAAAAAAAACAACTAACTACTTCAGCAAAAAATGTTTTCAAATGTAAGATTTCTCCCAAACACTTTCAAAAAGAATTTCACTTAGCAACGGCAACATGCTAGACAAGGACAAACTAATACTTGTGCGCTATCTCATCCCGCTTGATTTTCTATTTTGACATGAGAAAAAGAATGTTGTACTCGTTAGTGTATAATTTTGTACGAATGATACTCGTATATTGGAAGTACGCGATCCAGTTTACGAACGTTTTACGAAGTATTACAGATTCATGGTTGTAATTCAATTACTGTACCAGTCAAATTCAAATTACCTGTCAAATTCAAAATTAGTAAGTTATCTGCATCATAGAGCACTACAGAGTAAGAAAGAAAGACAATTCCATCGTACAATGATTTGCATAGACAACTACACATTACTTCGTAATACGCAAACCAGACTCGCACAGAGGCGGTAGTAATTCTTTTTTAATATGAGATAAAAAAGTGCCCTTAGGTACCACAGTTTTGTTTTTTAGTATCTGAACAAACTTGATGTAGTTTTGCGGCGCCGACTATTATAGATTGACTTGTGCACTTTGACGTTGAAAGAAATGTCTACGAACAATACAAAGGATGGGTGAGACAACGTCATACATGTCTAGAGGCTTCGAAAAAAATAACATGAAATAGTATAAGAAAAACGCCCCTTGATTAAAAAAAAAAACTTATCAATGTTTTTTAGAAACACAAGTTTCTTGACATTCTAGATGTCGCTTGGCGGTATAGGTCACGTCATGTAAAAAGAACGCTGGTGGTTAGGCTGCACATTAGGTGTTTTAACGGTCTATTTGGTGGTTTATGGTGCGGCACGGGGCGGGCGGGTATACGAAGCTGCGAGCGAAAGGCTAATTAATGATTATTTAAAACAATAGGCCTAGTACTTTTGTGCGCGAGTGTACCCATGCGCAAACACATCCCCTCCACTTTCTTCCAGCATTCTTTTTACATGACGCGACCTATATACATTATTGAAGACTGACTTGTACCTTCTGATGTTGAAGGAAGTATCTGCAAATAAGAAAAGCGAGTGCTGGAAAAGGAACTTAGAAAGTGTAAATAAATAATACGTTCAGCTTTTTTTTCTGAAATACTCAATTCTGGCTTGTTTTCTTGTTGTTTGCAAGTAACCACAACAATAGGTTGATCGGTTGCAGCTCTCAGCTCTGATGATTGAGTTAACAAACAACAACAAAAAAACAAGTAGTTACGTACTTAATGACAGCATGATTTTTAATGACTAAGAATTAACTAACTGATAGTGTCAGTGTGTGATGCAATAATAAAAAAAACTAAGCATCAAGAAAGCACTCACATGTACAAATTCAACCGGAACTGCATCTTCAACGAGCCCTTTGTTTTTATTTTTTGTTACTATTTGTGTAGCATCAAAGTGGACTGAGCCAATTCTTGCATATTTACTTGGTACCCAAATTGTTTGGCCTATTGCATTTATCCATTGTCGTTTTACAATCGAATCTAAAGGAAACCTGAAATAGAATAATTTTGTTTATTATTTTATAACATAATGTAATCATGCCTCTTGTTTTATTTTAATAACAATAATAGGAAAATGTAAAAATCTCGTTCCGGTTTCCTTAATCCATTCATAAATACCGTTATAAATAAATGGTAATAATAAATACCTACTGTATGTCGTTTTAATTAAATTTAATAAAAACATGATTTAAACATACGACTAATACTTATTAAGTTTATTTTTGTTGTTTTATGATGTAAACTGCAAAACAAAATCATTACCCTATTAATTGGGTGAAACTTCATACATTTTATGGAAACATTCTCATTGATACGGTTTAAGGTTATTTTACTTTTGATTGCGACTAATTTACTGGAAATAGGTGACTACGGATTAAAAATCAATACATTGGAAATTTATTTGAGACGAGCTTGTAGCACATAATATTGAAAATGTTAGGTGAAAAGTAATACTTACGTGTACTAATTCCAGGATTTTTGCATTCACTATGGCTTTGGCAGCCAGACATACTACACCCAACCATGATGTAAACTTTTCTAACACTATTGTAGTCCGTTTAGCACCCATTAAATATTCTAAAACTTTAAAAACACAAAAATACTATTCGCCAACCGATCAGTATGACAGCTCAAGTACTTTTTGTCACAAAGTTGACTTTGTGACAGACAAAAAAAAAAGTTACGCGTAAGGGATGCAAGATAAATAGCTCTGTCCCGTTCTGTCTTAGCCTAAGTTGTATATAGCTCGTTCTTTCTATTTGTAATGACGTAATCGACGCTACTTCTGCCATAGGGCAGCGTAAATATTCTATGAATTATATGCAATGGCGAAGGAAATGTCTAATTGGAGGTCTTATAGACATTTCCTACGTCAATGACTATATGCCGTGCCAAAAATGTTTATCTATGCCGTTCACTATTATCTTGTTTTTTTCTCATAAAAAGTATTTTGAACATTTTGACGTAGTTATAAAAATCAATATTGAAATAATTATTACCTACTATTGTTTCATGTTATTTCAGTTATTATGTTATCACTTTGAATGAGATAACATTATAGGAACAAATTTCTATTCTAGCATAAAAGGACAAGTTATAGTAAACGAAATTGAAACCTGTAGGCTTGTTGTGATAAGGCAGAAAAAATTTTTGTACTCACAGTTTATCTACTTAGAAAATGGTAAGATTTGTTACAAGTAAAGAAATACAAATCAATTTTCGGCTCGTATAGTCCAGATTCCTTTTTATTTCTAGATACATACCTACTTAGTTCTGATTAATTTCAGCAACCCGAAACTCGAGCACAGAATGATGAAGATGAACGTGGAGTAAGCGCCCATTGTGCAGAATGTTTAAGAAGTTTTATTAATAAATTCGAAGAGTACTTCTCAGCAGTATGGCGTGGTTTAAAATTCCAATTTAGCAGCCTGATCGCAGGACGACCCTACCAGGCACCCAGTTAAGCCTGATAGTTTTGGCAGCAGTAGGGCTGCTGCCTGGTCATCATTCCAAGCAGCATCTTGCATTCATACCCGCAATGCATTAAAATTTCACCAAAAATGCTCTGGTTCCTTCCTGCGCTATTCAAATGCCGATGTTTTTTTTATTTGTCGCTCTTTTAGGTTATTAAATGGTACACATAAATGAATAGAAAAATCCTTGCACTATCTTTAGGTAGTTTCATTGTACTTTATTTGACTGAGGCTGAGGCCATGAATGCCTGGAGTGGTATGCTCAAATACGAGTTCTCTATGTTTTTGTCACCAGTCAGGCTGTGGCATCAGCTGCATTTTGAAACGAATTTATTAAAAAAACACTCGAGTGTCCAATTATATTTCTTTTGTCGTATGAGGTAATGCAGGCCTCTGGTGTCAGGGTTTGTCAGGCCGCCCGAGGGCCTCTAACATGGCTTAACGACTTCTATTAATTAATAGCAGCCGGACCCAACAGCAAAACGTGCCTTCCGAATCACGGAGCTTTGGAAAACCGCACATAACTTAGAAAAGTCATTAATGCGGAGCCTAGTATCGAACCAGGTATCGTTGGATTCTAAGATGCACTATTGAACCTTTAGCCTACCATCGCACACGTATTTTTTTCTAATAATTAAAAAAAAATTGTAGGTAGTATCTATCTGTTAATCTAATATAATAAATATTATAAATGCGATGGTGTATGTATGTATGTTTGTCAGCGCTGAAACGGCTGGACGAGTTTTAATGAAATTTAGTCAGTTTTTTTTTTTTTGTGTAATGGTCCTGGAATAATATAATTTGATATTTTTTATCATCATCATATAAACATTTTCCACGCGGTCACTACCGAGGGGCACAGCTAGTAAGTAATAGTTTCGCTAAACTTATCAATACTACATTTCTACGATTACAGAAAGTTTAAAAAAAAAGTTTTACTAAAGTAGTTCCGGTTATTAATACTGGGCATTTGGTTTAAATTAATGTTAAGGTATATATAGAGATAAATACCTATAGCAAAGGAAAGTAAAGTTTTTAATCGGAACTAGAATGGTACGTGAATATTTATTCGGTATGTATATTATTGTAGAACCAACCTCTCAGATAAACAGACAAATATTACGAAAAAAAGGTCGGGAACAAGGAACAGCTTTATTGAAATAATCCGGATCTAAAAATGCTAATGGTATAAACTGTTTCACATTTAACAAAATAATAATAGCTAATTATTTAACTAAAACTTACAACTTTCACCAATTGCAAACGCTTTGAGGGGCAGAAATGGGCAAATGACACAAAGTATTCCCGATCCTGTCCAAAAACTACTCACTGTATCCTACTGAAATTAAAATATATGATACTCGAAGATATAAGTAACAATATCTTTGTCCCCAAAACATGAATGCACTTATTTGGCTCGATGAAAAAAAATGCCAAACACACATCTGAAAATAAACAATTCTGTAAATATATCCTACATTTAATGGTATTTCGATATGATATTGTACCTAAATATTACTTTTATATTAAGAAATCGTGTCTTTGTACTATTTTTTTGGAAAGACTAACTATTTATGTGTAATTGGGATTTTTCTAGAATGTCGCTTACGCTCTTTAATTCGGAGCGATATCAATTTCGTGCCGCACTACTCTTTCACAGCAATCTACGTATTTTGCTTCGCGGTCTCTGCCAATTCTGCCATTCCGCGGCGAGCCGCGTTGCTAGGTGGACCTGCGCTACTATTGTCCGTTTTGACTTGGAGCTTGTAAATTAATGAAAAAATGGGTAAACCAAAAGAAAAACACCCCAGATCTAAGAAAAGAAGCTTTACAAATATCGCCACAAGCGTATGATCGCTAAAATAAGTACGTTACACAATAGTTGCTGTTATTGACGATTATGTATTTTTTTAATGAATATTAAAAACCAATTTCATAAGGTACAAATTCATGTGTGAACTTCTGAAAATGTACAATTTAAATTATATTACTTTTGTCGAACAAACACAAGGAATCAATTCACAGGACTGTCGTATTTTTTACAGTCACAGTACAGAGTAGAGCAGTAGGCAAACACGCTACCCAAATCACACGCTTTACTTAGGCTAAAATTGGTAACCCAACCACACATACTCGACTAGTCGACAATAAAATACTATGATATTATCGTTTCTTTCTAATCTAATAATTTCAATATATTTTACAATGAATTACCAAGTACTAAGCCTAATCATGGAGCTGGTGATAAAAATTATCAAATCGTTGAAACGTAAATATATTTGTCTGTAGGTAGAAATAACCATTAAAAAAAAATGTGTTCGCAATATTCGCATTAGAAACTAACTGCATATACAGTTTAAGGTACCTAGATACGTGCTAAATAAAAATCACGTATGCATGAGTGTGTGTTTGTGTGTTTTATAATACTATTTTTTTTAATACACTAAGTCTATCACTTTTTAGATCTGACCTTATATTGCTTGACAATATCGTGCCATGTACAAGTATTGTAGAAGAAGACTGGAGTGTGACACTTTGCTGTGTCACACTCCAACTTTCGAAAGGTTAATTAGTACAAATATCAATCAAACGCCTAAAACCGTTTTTTTTATTAGCTGTTTTATTGAGATTTGTAATATGAATTTACTCACGTTAGTTTTTAAAATCAAATAGGTTAGTAAGTTTTTGGTGTTATTGTTATAGATTGGGTGTGAATTGAATGTGTATCTAGATGTTTTGTCAAGTTTTGTCTGTCTGTCTGTATCTTAGCACGCATCACGCGGTTACTACTGAATGAATACACATGAAACTTGGTGTGATTTGAGTTCATACTACGAGGTAGGACATAGAGTACTTTTCATCCCGAAATATTAAAGGGTTCCCACAGGATAGGTGTTGAAAGTTTTTAAAAGAACACGTACCACGCTGAAACTACTGGACGGATTTTGATGTAACTTGGAACAGTCATAGTTTATATGATGGATTAAAATTGAGGATACTCTTTATCCCGAAATACTAAAGAGTTCCTGCAGGATAAGGGTCCAAAATTATGTTATTGTCTGTCCATCTGTCTTACTGTCTGTCTCTACCTTGACTGCAAATCACGCCAACACTATTGAATGAATTCAAGTGAAACTTTGTATGATTTGAGTTCATAATACGAGATAGAACATTGGATATTTTCATTCTGAAAAATTATAGGGTTCCCACAGGATAGGGCTTGAAAGTTATTTAAAAGATCACGTATCACGTTTGACTAAACGGATTTTGATGCAACTTGGCACAGTCATAGATTATATAATTCGTTTAAATTGAGGGTATCTTTTATCCCAAAAAATAAAGGGTTCCAAAAAGCTATGTTAATTTTGAAGTAATCAATAATATTTTTTGGAGGGTACTCTATTTTCCATAGGGAAGCTAAAACTGTTTTTGTCGGTCTTTATTTAGACCGCGCATCACGCCAAAACTACTATTTTAATTCAAAATTTGGGTTGAAATTGAAGTCACAATTTATCCCGAAAATTAAATGTGTTCCTTTTTTTAACCCCTAGCTCCAAAGATATGTTTATTTTGAAGTAATCAATATCTGTACTAATAATCTCGTAAGGGGCGACTAAGGGAATACACACTGGAATATGGGCAACAGCATCATACGAGTACATATTTGTAATACTGCGGTCACCAATCCACCTGCCGAGCGTGGTGACTACGACAAACCCCCCCAATATTATAAACACAACTGAAAGGACGGCTCCTGGGGACTAGGGGCCGTTTTTTCAGTGGTGGCTCCATTATTCCTGGCACCAGTAGCAGCGACGGTAACGGTGGAGCAGAGGGTGCTAAGAATCCCCGGCAGAGATCCAGCTATCCACCCTCACGATCTCTGGACCTGGCAATCTATAACGCGCGCACCTTGAGAATCGATAAGAAGTTGATAGAGCTCGAAGAAATAGTAAGTAAGTTGCGCTGGGTTAGGGTTGGGGTGGGTAGGGTTATCAGAAGTCCGAAAAGAGGGAGACGATACGATGATCCTCAATTCCGGCAACTTACTCTGTTACCGGGAGGGTTACCTGCAGTCCCAACAAGGTATCGGGTTTCCAGTCCACAAGTCCCTCGTCAACAACATTGTGAAGATCAATAGCGTTTTGAGCAGGGTGACATACATTATACTCAGAATTACCGAATGGTATTCGTTGAAGGTCCTACAGGTGTACAATAGAAGAACGCAATAGAGCGCAACAAGGGCTCCAAAGTGTTCGCAAGATATCTGTCTATTGGGCAAAGCCTGTTGACGAAGCTGAAAACCGACAGTGTCAGCATCGTTTCGTCAAAGCCAGAGATTTTGAGTGAGCTCGAGAAGTTCTATGGACATTATATACCTCATCGCGTAGTCCTCCTAGCACGACTAGCGATGCAAGAGCCTGTTTGACCCGACATTATACCGAAAATATCCCGGACGTTAGCCTATACGAGATCAGAATGGCTCTCAAACAGCTTAAGAGCAACTAGGCACCAGGGGAGGACAGAATAACGACAGAGCTACTGAAAGCGGGTGGAACACCGGTACTTAAAGTCCTTCAGAAGCTGTTTAAATCTGTCACCCTCGAGGCTACTACGCCAGAGGCGTGGCACAGGGGCGTAGTGGTGTTATTCTTTAAAAAAGGTGATAACATCCTCTTGAAGAATTATAGGCCCATTTTGCTGCTGAACCACGTTTATAAGCTTTCGAGAGTATTAACAAAACGTCGGCTCGTAGGTTCAATGACTTTCAGGCTCCCAAACAAGCTGGACTCCGGAAGATTATACTACAGAAGACCGAAGAGTATAATCGACCACTATGTCTTACGTTTGTGGACTACGAAAAACTGTTCACCTCTGCACTAGAAGATATATTCAAGCTTCTGAACTGGAACGGATTGGTATTAATATCAATGGCGAAAGCATCACATCTACGGATTTCCTCATTTCGGATTCTATCACGTAGTGAAACACCGAGCATAGCTCTCTCCGTTGCACGCCACGCAACTCTGAGATTGTGTATGAGACTAATAGATAGCGATCACGTCTCAGTGCCGTATGTCATCACTGGCAACACGCCCCGATTATAAAGTTTCGTCTTGAGGCTCTGCGGTATCTGCGACGAGAAGATATGGCGTAATTTACCGAACGCTGCCCATCCGAGTTGGATTCGATGGTTGAGGCAAGGATTTGGAAGTCATTTTGGAGCTCAAACTGAAATTCTCGGGGTTTTGGATTTGGGGAGGACTTGGGCGAAGAGTAAATCTGATCAAAAGAATGAACAAATATGGAAAAAAATACATCCTCGTAGAGTTTCTTGGTGCTCTCTTCTCTAACGGGTGTATTTCCGAAGCACCGGTAGATTTAGAAGGATATTTATTTCCTTTTACATTGTGAGATTTAACTCTGTTGGCACATGAAAGGGAAATTACCTTTTCAAGCTCAAAGCTGTCTTAGTTTACCTAAGTTGTATTGATTGGATCTATTTATAATATTTTATGTATTTCTTCTTGTTCATTCGATGTTAATTTTAAATTGTAAAAGAGCTATTATTTTGCCTATTTACAATAAAATACTTTGACTTTGTGCCTATTCGTATTCCTTAAATATTTTTTATTTTATTATATTGATATACATACAATAAATTTGTTTATCTTGTTTGCTATTAACCAGAGCTACAAACCACAAATACAAAGCAACCGACATCTGCCACCAACTCATATAACCATTGTTTACCACCTGCCACTATGAGTTACCACCTACCATCACCAGCTCCAACTCCTTACTACCTTCTATTTGATAATGAAGGTAGCCACCAGATCTCAGTACCGAATACTTATACATCAACAACTGCCATTCCTTTATTATGAGCTCTTTGGTCACAAAAAAATTACTACTGTTTCATTCATTTTAATCGAGTTGACACCGCAATATGTATGAAATAGTTTTTTTTGTAATTTCAAAGTAAGTCTTACAGTATACGAGTAAGTGGTTAATTATTATAATACCAATATACATCTATACTTCTATACTAATCTATACTATATACTATAATAAAGAAGTAAAGTTTGTGAGGTTGTAGGGGGTAATCTCTGGATCTACTGAACCGATTTGGAAAATTCTTTTGACAATTTAAAGCCACGTTATTTGTGTCATAGTCTATATATTAAAATTACCACACGTGCGAAGCCATGGGCATCAGCTAGTGTTTTATATTGTCACCTAATATTATTACACATTGTATACTAATATAAACAGATCTATTCCTAATAAATCATCATACTTTGATGCAAAAATCTTCTACCACCTCTCATTAAATAGTCACACTAAAATTTGCCTATATATCAATTTATCAACCCTGTACTACCATACGATACTACTGTGCTACTGCTGATCTGCTGTACTGTAGTTAATTATACTGTGTCATAAAAACCTGTGTTGCGAACCGAGTTCTCGTGTAGATGGCGGTTTACTACGAATATATTTTGAGAATATAAAGTAGTTTTCTTAATTCTAAATAGAGGGAGCTTGTGGACTTAGAACACCGTTTTTCGCTTATCGCGATTAATGTACGTGGGGAAGTGGGGGTGAAAATTGAAATCTCCACGCGTCCATTCTGGGCCTTAAATATGTCGGCGACGGACTCTCGTGGTCACACCGTTTGTCACAATTGTAGTGTTAAAATAGGCCAACTTCAAATGGTGACATTTTTACTTCTAATAAAACTGTAATGGGTCCAATTCTATACATTGAAGATATATTGTTTTTTTTGGAGGGTACTCTTCATTCATTACTGAAGCCAAAACTGTAGTTTTTTTTAATTTTTGTCTGACTGTCTGTAACCTGGCTAGGTATCACGCCGAAACTACTGAATGAATTCAAATGGAACTTTGTTTGATTTCAGTTCGTATTACGAGGTATGACATTGGATACTTTTCATCCCAATATTTAGCATGGTTCCCTTGGGAGAGGGGATGAAAGTCAAAATGCATACTTAGTTGTAATTCATGAACGCGTGGTCCGATTTCATTCATATTTTTTTTGTTAGACAGTTTTGGTACCTACTTTAAATAATGTCATGTAAATATTTCAAGGTGATCGTGTTTGTACTTCAGAAATAACAGACAGCTCAACTCTCATTATATGTCCAAATGACTTGAAACCCGTAGTGTACAGGAACGTTTGAAAGTACGGCTCATCATAAGCTGGCCTTGATGACGATGATTATATATAGATAGATAATACTTTATTATACACCAGTTTTCAAAAATTTACAACAAATAGAAACAATCCTATAACTAAAGTACAACGGGCGGACTTATCACTAAAAGCGACCTCTTCCGGTCAACCTTTGCATGGAAAGAAATAATGGAGTGAGAGAGGATGGCGGTGTAAACAATTAAAACAAATATATATATATATTGAAATAATAATAATTATGAAATAATTAATCAAAATAAATAAACATATACATACAGACACTAAACTCGCGGTAGGTTTATCTGTGGTTAGGTCGCAAAAATATCAACCGTCCTGTTTTTTTAGGACGTTGTAAAAATCAACGTACTAGGACGTTGTAAATTATCGTCGTTCGTAGGGGATGCTGCTCGTACCCTGGATTTGATATGATCGGAGCACCTAACCTGGTCGCGTGATAGTAATGATAAGACGTGCTTGTCTGTTGACGGTTTAATAGGTACTGAATTGATTGATACATTTTGCTTAGATTGCTAATTGTACGGGTGAGCCCGTACATGCTCCCCACGAGAAAAGATTAAAATAAGATTTTTACTTAGTACACTAATTCACAACGATACCGCGACGTTATTATTGGGGACGTACCCACACTAATACGCGCACTAACACTTTCACTTTAATCAGATACTGGGGGCGCGGGGCGTCGTGCGGGTTTAGGGCCCGGCACCGCGAGCGCAGCCCCCAGCGCAGCTGCTGGGGCGGGGGCACCACGCGCAGTATCCACGTGCCAAGCGCGCGCGTCCTACACCATACTGCACCTCCCGTGATAACCAACACGATGATAATGTATGGTGTATATCGTGGTATGATATGCTGGATTCAAATGATTCAATTTTCATGATTTTGATTTCTTTCTCTATGTGTCCCAGTTCTTTATCTTGTTCAGACTCAAAAGTCTTCAAAACCTTGTGTGGAATAGAGACGTTGATTATATGATTAATTGGCGCTATTACAGGGGAGTAGGTATATGTCAGTCGGGACGCTTAATTCGCTAGACGGTAACTGATGTGCTGTTATTTCAAAATCGATGGTTTTGATTATGAAACCATTTTTTATTGTCATTAAACCAGATCGAGTCAACTGATGTGTTGTAACTTGATCTCCACACTTCACTCTCAATAGACATTGATTACAGCAAAAAAAAAAATGTAGTTGTTTAGGGCATTGCTTTCCAACCAAATATTTTTGCAAGGACTGATTATAGTTTCACATGCTTGTACTTATTTCTAACAGAAATCTTTATCTCCTCCAATTCTATAGGTAGCTTTGCTAATATTACACAGGAAAGTATCTGCTACTAAACATGATCTGATGCTGTTTTCTGATAGTGATAGGTAAGTATCCTTTTTCAGATTGATTGCTACGTAGTCTGATATGGGTTTGATATTTATCATGCTCTCTCGCTTTGCTTCAGGTATAGGTATGATCTTGAATATCTCAAATGAGTCTCGACTGATTAATGGAATTCGCAGTTCAAAGATTAGGTAATCCGTTATCATACGTGCTTTAGTTGTTATAAGTTTGAATATTTTCGATATTCCGGCGTGAATATTTTCAATAGGCAGTTTGACGTCACTTGTAAGATGACTCGAAATAATGCTTAGCTGATTTTGCAGTTGCTTTGGATCGATTAAATATGGATTAAATCGACCGTGATAAATGTCAGTGATTGCGTCTATCAATATTCTTTGTAAATGTTTCATATTTTGCACTAAATTGGTTGTAAATAATGCTCCCATTGTAAAGTCACTTGATATTTGTAGATCTGATTTCAATAGTGCCACAGTATTCTGAATCTCAAATAGTTTCTGATGAATGATTTTATGCTGCTGAGACATGACACTCTCTACTCGCTTTAGAAGATTGAACTCTACTTCTATTATAGATGTCGGCTTTCTCCATAAAGACGAAATATGCTTTTGATTATCTCGTAACAGCGTGATATCTTTCTCGTACTGTTCCGCGAATCTACTATCGATTACTCCAAACAGGTAGTTTGCTAGATACCCGACACTGTCGATAAGCCCACGGCGCCGGCGTTCTCTGCCTGCTTTCGTGCTGTCTTGCTGATTAAGGAGCTATTGATTGTTCTAACTCATTAAGCTCGTGCCGTGCTCGTGCTGATGATACTTTGTTACGATATTATCTTGCTTTTTATTGCTTTGCTTCTTGCGTTCTTCTTCAGTAACGTAAGTTGATCGATTGTCATCTTGACGGGATCTGTTTGATAAAAATGTCTTCCACTGTCCGGGGTAGCTATGTAGCCAGCCCAGAACCGCTGTGGAATCACATCAACTGTCTATGTTGATATTGTTAAATAATCTTGCTAAAAACTCCATGACCTTGGTCATGAGCTTCACCAGTAAATGATCACCGCAGACTTCCAGGTGTGGTAATGATATGATTTTGCTTGATTGCTCTATTCTTGATTCAGTCGCGACGAGAGTGACCTTGGCTTGGTTATCTCCGTTGTTTGCTAAATAAAGTCCTGTAACGTCTGATCGTCTAAATTAACCCAAATCTGTTAAAACAGTTTTTCAATGTCTGCTGTAAAACCAATCTTGTATTGACTCCATTTCAAGATGAGTGTTTGAAGGTTCTGTTGTAAGTTAGACCCTTTTTGTATTAGATTATAACTTTTGTCACTTGTCGTTATTGCAAAAGAATTACTTCCGTTCTGTGTAAGTTCCACCGAATGATATTGTAAGTAGCATTGCGGTGTCTTATTACTTGACGACTGCGATAACTGCATGTGTCCCAACGTTTGATACTCGTTAATGAATGATTTATATTCGTTTGGAATATGTGGGTCTTTCGATAGTTTTCGCTCTTGTTGGACAAACTGAGCAATAGACTTGGATTTTGATTTACCTAGTTCTTCTTCGAAGTTATGTTTGAGAGGAAGTCGGACTTGTTGCTGTCCATCCTCTAAACGTTCCATTGTTGATTGAATAAGTTGAAGGCTTTCCAAGTGCTCTAATGAATAGGATGTTTCCTTCTTGGTGATGTCTTCCAGCTTCTGTATTTTGTCAGTGTTCACTTGAACGACGTTACATTGCAATGTTTTGATACTCCCGCACAAGATCCACCCTAGACGAGTCTGTTGTGCGATTAATGATGATTGCTCTGATCGGCTTATACCTTCTAAAATGATGTTTGGGTATACATCAGCACCTAACAAAATATCGACTGATGTTAAATTCCGAATCTGTCAGTTGAATATTGTTCAAATAATCCCATGATGGCTTAGAAAAGGACTAGTTTGGTAAATGCTTGGTAAGGTTTTTTATGATGTATACATCCGTCCCAAATTGATAATTATTGCTCATTAATTTACAGTTGATATTGATAACTCCTTTACAGCTGTTAGCCCTTGCTCCTATTCCACTAATAATTCCCTTACACTTCTGTCGAGGTAACGCTAACTGCTGTGCAGCGTTCTTTATGATCACAGAAGTCTGCGAGCCCTGATCGATAAGAGCTCTCATAATTTGATAGCTTCCGTCAGCCTTTTGTACCCTGACCATAGACAACAAAACAACAAAACAACAAAACAAAACAAAACAAAATAACAAAAACAAACAACAACAAAACATAGATACCAAAATTTCGGGCATTTCTTGTTGCTGTGCCACGTGTGAGTGTACATTATATTTCTGCTTGAAAATAGGACTTTCATTATTTTGAATAGAAAAAGCTTCTTGATTGAACAACTCGTGTAGGATTGTATTATGACTCCCGTTGCACTCTATGCATCGCTTAGTAGAAAAACATGCCTTACCGTTATGATCATAAAGACAGTTTTGGCATAAGTTATTTATCGATATGCATTGCTTCTTATTTGCAGGCGACATTTCTAAGAATTGGTTGCAGTGAAATATACCGTGATTGTCAACTTTGCACACTGGGCACTTTTTGCCATTGGAATGTATTGTTTGAAGTTGGTTTCAAATTATCTTTGTTGCGGGAATACGATTGTTTTAATTGGAATGGTTTTATGTTGTCATAATTGTATGATGATTTTGTTGCTAGTTGATTTGATTTTTGATTGGTGTTTTCTGGCTTCTTTCTGCTAGACTCCATGTTCATAAACTTGCTCTCCAAAAACCCCAAAAAAACTGATAGGACGGGTAATTATCGAGGCTGCTTTAATGATGACGCATATTCATTGTGCGTCTCGTTGTCTAATTTTTGACTCAGAATATGCATTTGCATATGAATATGAAGCGGGTCCCATGATTAAACTTCTACTCCTAGGTTTTTGATAGCGTTCAATGTCTCATGTATAGCATCATGCATGCGTTTGATATGATTGATAGAAGGCTGCTGCATTAGGTACTGATAGGTTCAATAAAGTGTTGATATGTGATGAAAATATCAATTTTTTATTGTTAAATCTGTGATTGAGAATGTCTCAGCAAATGTTATAATTGTCAGAACTGATATTAAGATGCTGAATAAGGCGCTCGGCTTTACCTTAGACTTTAAAAACTGCATTTTCTGTGCGTTTGATAGAAAACTGTTGTTATGGATTGTTTGTGTGAATAGGTCTTTAAAGGATACCCATTTATGGGGGTTCCCGTGGAAAATCGGGACGTCCATATGTGGAGTAGTTTTTTCCCTGTGAACCATTGATCTTAGATTGCTGTTGAGGATTTTCTTGGTATTATTGTATGTCTGCTCATGCTCTGAGAAAGTCCTCTCATATTTTTGATTGCTGCCATCTAATACTCGTGTACTGTCTAATTCCCAACGAACTGCATCAATAACTGCCCCGCGAGACTAGATTTTTTAACTATCTTCGAATTCCCATTTTTCCGAGATAATATTTAAA
This sequence comes from Alsophila aescularia, assembly GCA_946251855.1. NCBI lineage: Eukaryota > Metazoa > Arthropoda > Insecta > Lepidoptera > Geometridae > Alsophila > Alsophila aescularia. The sequence continues at coordinate 61,032,389 of OX276373.1, forward strand.
TTGATGTTTTGAACTGTTCTTGTGAAAGCTTTGAAGTTACTCATTTGCTTTTTGATTAGATCTTCTAACTTGCTGTTTACACCCTGCGATTTTGTTGAACTCTCGCCGACTGGAAAATCAAAGTTTTTATTTGCTTGAGGAGCTGTAGGTCTGATACCTGATGTGGTTGCCTGCAATTTCTCCCTTACTGATAAGTATAGATCGTAAGTTTGCTGATAATGGTTGCTAACAAAGTATTGATGGCTTTGGTCAGGAAACTTGATTAATTGCACATGATTTGATTGAAACTCTTGCCAATAACCATCTAACGTTTCTGTTCTTCTCTTGATATAGTCTGATGTTTTTCTAACCGGGTCGCGTGATAGTAATGAAAAGACGTGCTTGTCTGTTGACGGTTTAATAGGTACTGAATTGATTGATACATTTTGCTTAGATTGCTAATTAATACAATTGTACGGATGAGCCCGTTAGGATATATACCAGTAGTGTTATACTAAAATTTCAGCGTCAATAGACCTAAGCTAAGTTTGTGCTGCTCCAAAAACATCGAAATTTTCGTACTTTTTTCAGATATTTGGCTAATAACTTCTAAAATTATGGCCATGTCAGAGGCCCTCAGGTGGTCTAACAAACTCTGACACTAGAGACCAGCACTACCTCATACGACAAAAAAAAAACAAACAAATTTCTAAAAGGTGCTCCTCACGGAAAAGTGATTTAATACAGAATTTATAAAGAAGACAAAATTTGCTACAATTTGAGCTCAACCGCAGATCTGATACTTTTTGAAAAATTTGAAGTGCAGTATGCACTTGGCCGTTTTCCCAAAAACGTTCAAAATTATACTTTTAGCCACCTCCGAGCAGAATATCAGCTATAATACTAATTCTAAGAGGAAAGTCATGGGTACAAAATTTTGTAGAACAGTTATTTAACTTCAATATAAGCATAAAAGCAAACTTTATAGGACCAAAATTTTCCTATACCTAATCTGGACAAAAATTAATATAATCGAACTTATTAAGAAATTTAAATCGTTATTAATATCTATTGTAATGTTATTAAACTGGCATCACATTTATAAATTTGATTTATTTACAGTGTATCACACCTACATATAACATTTTTTAAATTGTGTCCTAGGGTTTGTCGTTTTATCTGCATCTGTTTGTTCGCGCATCAAGTACTGCACCGATTGTGATGCGGTTGTGTGTACTGTTGGAAAGTTTAGGAATTGACTTAAAAGCTGGTGCACTTGATATCTTAATCCGATTATTAGATACCGAGCATCGATATAAATCTACTTGAAGCATAAACAAATTTTGAAGAAATGTAGTATATATTGTACCTTATAGGAAATTTTGGTCCTGGAATAACGCGTATGGGCTACATTTAATAGACATGAACACGCGGGCAAAGCCGCGGGCACAGCTATTACTTAATAATATAACAATTAGTATGAAAAAGTCTGTACAAAAAATATACTATAAAAAATGGTCTATGGTACTTAAAATCGTGTCTGTCTGTATGTGTGTTTGTTCGCGCATCACGTAAAAACTACTGAACCGATTGCAATGCGGATTTCACTGTTGGATATCTTAGGGGGTTGACTTAAAAACTGGTGTACTTGGTATCTCAATCCGATCGTTAGAAGCCGAGCTATCGATAAAAAAAAATACGGCTGAAGGAGTTTTGATCAAATGTTGGTATATTGGTATTTTACGTCTTGGAATTGTACATATAGTACATTTAACCTAGAGAAATGAACACGGGTGCGAAGCCGCTGTTACAGCTAGTACAAATTTTAAAATCATTCTTTGCCTGAAGTATGCTTCAGTTTTCCGATCAACTGGACTACGGAAATTCTATTACCTCAATTTTGGAGTTTCTTGTTTTATGGCACGAGCATAAATACTTATGAGAAAGTCTTAGTTTGATAGACACCGTCAGAAAAACGGGAGCTCAATCAAAAGATTAGTGAGCTGGTGCGACGTGACCACTGATGCTCAAATAAACGCAGACAAGAAAAGGCAATTGAGCAAAATCGGGAGTCGAATGTCTTCGTCCAGCAAGTAGATCCCATCTGACAAAGCTCCAAAGCTCAAGACCAATAATAGCACAACCGTCGTCTCTAAACTGGAGATCATTTCTGAGCTCGAAGTCATCAATGGCCGGTTGTACGACTCACATGCTTCTAGACCCAAACACAGCACAGAGGTTTCCCGCGCAATACTGACCCGCCACTACACTGACGAATTGCCCGACGTCAGCCTAGATGAGATTGAGATGGAAAGGCCCCCGATGAGGATAGAATAACTTCGGAGTCCTTGAAAGCAAGGGGGAAACCCGTACTTTGGGAGCTTCAGGGGTTATTTAGCACCGTTATTAATGGTGGGAGAACTCCAGAGGCGTGGAGCAGGAGTTTGGTAGTGCTCTTCTTTAAAAGAGGGGATTAAACTCTTTTAAACAACTACTGAACTATTTTTCTCTTGAGCCACGTCTGTAAGTTGTTCTCGAGGGTCATCTCAAGTCATCTCGCAAAAAGACTTGACGAATTCCAGCCTCCTGATAAGGCCGGGTTTTGCGAAGGATTTAGCACCATAGACCACATACCCATATTAAGGCAGTTTATACAGAAGTCTGAAGAGTATAACCAGACCCTGTCTTGCTTTTGTGTACTTTTAAAAGGCCTTTAATTCCGTTAAAACCTGCGGTTCTAGAGTCTGCAGCGTTGTCAAGTGGACTGGCTACACATTGAAGCATTGAGGTTTCTGAATGACGTCACGACTATGAGCCTCCAAGTACAGAACCAGCAATTAAGGGGCAGAAATGGGCAAATGACACAAAGTAATCCCGATCCAGTTCAAAAACTACTCACTGTATCCTACTGAAATTAAAATATATGATACTCGAGGATATAAGTAACAATATCTTTGTCCCCAAAACATGAATGCACTTAATTGGCTCGATAAAAAAAATGCCAACACACACATCTGAAATAAACAATTCCGTAAATATATCCTACATTTAATGGTATTTCGATATGATATACCTAAATATTACTTGTATATTAAGAAATTGTGTCCTTGTACAATTTTTTTGGAAAAACTAACTATTTATGTGTACTTGGGATTTTTCTAGAATGTCGCTTACGCTTTTTAATTCGGAGCGATATCAATTTCATGCCGCTCTACTCTTTCACGGCAATCTACGTATTTTGCTTCGCGGTCTCTGCAAATTCTGCCATCCTGCGGCGAGCCGCGTTGCTAGGTGGTGTAACGGGCCATATTGACTTATAGGGAAAAATATAAGTAAGTATCTATAGGGTGTCGTATGTAAGCTATATATTCGAACAAAAAGATACACGAGTAAAACGGGGTGTAAAAGTTAGCGCGGACAAACATAAGTCACTTGTAGGCAGCTATAGTGACGAGGCGCGGTGATGCATGGCACAAGGCGCTATAGGGAGATAGGTATAGCTATGTAAAGCGTCGTGTCGTTCACTATCACGGGTTTATGTAGTAACGATCGCGCGGTATAAAGCGAGTTCTGTTAGACTTTAGAGAATAGAGAAACTTTACATTGAATGGACCAGGGAGTTAAGGGATGTTATTATAAAGGTACAGGGAGTAGGGTTACCGAATAAATAAGTCTATTTCATGATAGTTGTACACGGACGAAAATAATAATATGTGTCAATATAGAACAAAGGAATAATAGGGTTAAAGAGACATCTATTGAGTTATGAAGGAACTAAATTGGGAAACGGGAGGCCGAAACCAAATTGCGTTCGATTGGAAATTTAATTAAGCAGTTAGATGGGTGTTTATAAAGATAAATTGGGTTTTCGCGTATCGGTTAAACATAAAGTAAGGCAGATGGCGCTTTAAAATAGAAATTAGATTTATTAGTTATTTTAGTGAATTACAAGAGTGCAAGATAAACATATATATATATTTAATGGTGTTATAATGGTTAGTTTAGATTAAAGTTAGCATTAAGGGATTGCAAGAGAAAGTTGGGAGGAATTGTGGACTGGTCAAGTTAGCTATTAATCATATAAATTAGGGATAGTAATTATGATTAAGTTCGGTGGAATATTATGGATAGAAAAGTACCACAGAAACTGGACGGGTGGAAGAATTTAGACAAAAATAGAAATAATTTTACTTATTGTCGAGGAATATTCAAGCATGAGAGTTTCGTCTGTTTTATTACTGGGCATTTTAAATGAATAGATCGATATCAGAAATTAGTTACCAACTGGTGCTAAATATGAGAATTAATAGGAGGTGGGACGTCATAGCTTAGTGTAATTGTTAATGAGCGAAATTTACGGATGTTTTCGGGAGAGGGCACTATTATAAAATGAAAATGTATAAAGTTTCAGCGATAAGTGCGAATTTAGAAGGATTACTTTAGTTTATTGGTTAGTATTATGTACAGAAAACACGTATACGAGGCTACGTAATACGTAAGGGTAGGATATCATAAGGGAAAATTATGGTAAATTAAGAGCAAATATGCAACCGAAATTGAGAGTCATCTAGTGGAACGCAGGAGAAGCGTATGAAATGGCGCAACGGTGTTCTTGTTAGCGCCAATTATTTAGTAGATCTACCGAAAGGCTGGTAAGCCTACTTACCATAGCAGGAACAGGAAAACTAGGTTTGCTCAACTGTGAGTTTTATCTTACTATTAGTGGGAAGAGAGGAGTCCAGTATAAGAAAGACCTTAGTTATAAGAGTATTTATAGCGAGAAAATGGAGTAAAAATCATGAATAAGAAGTCGTAATTACTAAAATAATTCAGACGTAAGGAGATTAGGGTGGTTTATTTCTAGATATATAAAGATAGAATTTAAAAAGAGAATTTTTGAGAAAAATGGCTCAGTGGAATATTCGGTGTGTATGAATATAATATGCGAGTCATTCAAAGAACAGAAATGGTAGACTTTTGTGATACCAAACCTGAGAATAGATTATTAGGATACTTGTACTAACAATGTAAGAAAAGAGATACTTTTATATGACAAAAAGATCCACAATAGAACATTTCCAAGTACCTATTACCACGGAGAGGTAGATATCTACCGAATAGCTAACCTTTTTGGAAACTGTCAACACTGGATTTAGTAACCGGGGATTCGTTTGGGAATAGTACAAGAGGGAAAGGGACAGAGTTAGAATAGAGTATAGGTGATCGCTCACACACCTTCTGGAAGGTTCTATGAGTAAATTTTGGGACCCACTTCCGGAGCGCCTAGGTAAATAAACATTTCGGAGCGAAATTGAGATAAAACCTGCGAATCAAATAACAATGGGTATTGAAAGTTGTTAAAACTACAAATGGTAAAAATTAGAGTAAATTTAAAGATGAAAGGGGGCTGAATCTATTTTTAATAATTAAAATTACATTCCGATTTTAGGGACATAACTGGAAGTTAGGAATTGCAAAAATTGGTAGTTGAAGGTATGATAAGTAAATTAAAAGCGGGAAAATGTGTGGAACAGTGGACGGAAAATATTAAATTAATAGAGGATTTTTGGCATAGTTTTCATTAGTTGGGGACAAAGAATTATAGGAAAGAAAGAAAAATGTTTTAGTAAGAAAGTACTTGAGACAGCGCCAAAATTGAGAAAACGGCAAAAAGTGGAACTAAAATTGGAGTACTTAGAAGGGGCAGATTTCTGAGAAAAGACGGACTTCGTAGGGTTGTCATTTTCTTGACTACGGTTAGAGGTTTGCGAATATTATGAAACTTTTTTCATAATTAGTACAAGATAATCGATTATGAGGAAATATTACACAGAAAAGGAGGGAAAAGGGTTAGAGACCAACTAAGCAGAGGGCGAAGAGATAGTTCACAGTCTACTGAGTACCAAATTGATAAGATATATATATATATATATATATTTATAGATATATATATATATATATATATATATATATATAAAGTGAAAACATTGATCTGTTAGTGATGAAATTTTAGTAGCTAGGAGTAGCTTAGTACCTTTTGGTAAGATGCAAAATTAGGGTACATAAATGTGAGGGCAAATAAGGCAGAGGTTTATAATTGCTGAACCAAAAATGACGAAACTTTTAGGGGTTGATTTGAGTGTATTGTGTTGGGAATTAGGCAGCTATTCATTACGATCGATAGTACGCGAGTTTTAGAATTGCTGAATCAAAATTGATGAAATTTTTAAAGTGGAATTAGGAGTATTTCATTAAAATGTGAGCTGATATTAGTAGGAAAACGTTTGAAATATAGGAATAGTGTAGAGAAGAACAGTTAGATATGGGAATCATGAAAATTGCTGTTAATAATTATCAGATTAGAGAAGAAGGATGAGATCATCTTTCAATATTTGGGTTGTATTTGGTGAACTATAGAAGTTTGTGGTCATGGGTAAAGATGATTTCAATATTAGTAGAAGTAATTAGACTTACAAGAGGGATAAGTTGATTAATGGAGGAAATTAGAGAGTCAGTATCAGATTATTAGTTGGGAGCTACTTAGTTGAAGGAGGTAGTTGGACGTATATTTAATAAAATATTAAGGTAGTAAATTGATTCTGTGAGCTACTGCATAGTAAGGTGTAAGTAGAGATCATGAGTATGGTAGATTTTGATGTAGTATGATCACTAGAAGGGACTAAATCAATCATGTTATGAAAAGGGAGATATGTTAGGAGCATATGGAACTGAACAAGGATATTTCAGTCTGGGATGGTTAAGCATGGGAAAGTTACCGTTTTAAAAGATGAATAAGTCAATAGAAAAAGGAAGAATAAGTTAGATATTAAGTGGGATTTGTAGTATTCAGTCTTCGGAAGGTATCGATGATCCAAATTACGAGTTAATATGTAGAAACATAGATTAAGAAGACAGAAAAGCAGGAGGAATGGTAGGGACCAGGTCGGGTTTTGGAAAAGTAGCAACCCTATTAGTTTGGTAACGGTGGGGCGGCACAGAAGATTTAGAGAACCCTAGTTTTTTTTCGACAGTCTTTCGTTGGCGTCCGAAGAGCGCAGGTAGATAGGTCACCTAGTGTTTGTGTCTACACCTTCAAATCTAGATATCGACTGGGGCATAGGGAATAACAAAAACTCGCGTAATAAAATCAAAATAATAGTGTTTTAAATTACAAGTGTTAAATTCATGTGTTAAAATCAATCGTAGGGCTTTATAAACGTGAAGCGTCGTTAATTGTTTAATATTTAATAGATAAACATTTATAACGTGCAATAGAGTTAAATAATAGCTTCTTAGTTTACGGTGTTAAGTTGCGTGATAGAATCAGTCGCGGGAGTTCTAAAATAATGCGTCCGTGTACATCTGATAGTTACCGGTTAAACTTTAATTCCGACTTAGGCATTTAGCTTGCTTTATAAACTAAAATGGTAATTCAGGAGTTTCGTAATAGATTGCATTGTGTCATAGATGGTTGGAGATAGTAATTACGCGAATTAAAAGGGCGAACTACATGAGTTAATAAATTCGGTTGGCAGTTATGTTGAAGTTAAATTAATTGTTTTATTATATTGCGTAAATCAAAATACTTGTTGGAGTTTTAGAAAATATTTGCACACGGGAAATAAACGGGATTTTTGAATCGTTTAGATGGCAGTTGAGAGTTTGTTTCGTAAAGAATTAATGTAATTTTTATTCAGAATATAGTGAATGAGGGATTTTTAATTTAGTGAAAATCAGGAAAGATTATGTAAGGAAGAGAGTTCTTTGGAACTTAGGGAATCGCGGTAATGAGGCGTCGCCATTTTGAATAATAGCGTGGGTTAAGGATGCGGTATGACTTCGCGCGTTTCCTTTGCAAATTATGATCGGAATTTAATTTGATATCGTTCGTTATAAAAAAATTAAGGAAAATAAACTTCCGTCGTTTGGGGATGGGATCTCATCACGGCAGGTCATCTACCACTCACTTAGGTGTAAAGGTAGCGCAACCGAGGTGATTGAAGGTCGTTAGCTGGATTTGATGGTCAGGACATAAGCATGGTCTGTAGCCCACGGGGGACAAAGTTCTGAGCGATTTTACTGTGTATAGTAGGAAGAGACTCGTTGGGGACTCGAGTTTCGGCCGGGTTACCTTTACAAGGAGCGGCTTTATCCCCTCAAAATCACCAAGCCCACCAGAGTTCGTGGTCTTTACCAGTTAGACAAGCCTCCGTGTGCGCTCGACGCTCTGGTGTGGATCTCGGGGGGTGATCTTTGATCTATCTTAAATTTATGTATTTATCAATATTTTATACTCCTTTAATGTTTCGGCCGTATCCCGATAGGACGAGGACTCTGTTGCCTTTCGCGGCTGAAACATTGTAGGGATGACATTAGATGCTTAGCATATTCCCCAAGGCTTGTCACCTTATCCCGTCTTTCGTGTTAGCAGATCCATACTTTCGATGAAACTGTGTCGATTCGAATGCGCAATTAGCTATAAATGTGGGGCCAACCCCTAGTTTTGAACACACACACACAATTTTAGCAGCTAGGAATGATTTTAGGGAGATAGAGTCCATATGACAACTCAGTTCTTTAACTAGGGAACAGATAGGGTTAAATCTGGATGGAAGTGAGGTCAAGCGGAAATCCGGATCGCGATTTTAACGTAAAAATGGGAGATCTAGATCCACATAGCTTGCTTACTCGTAGCTAAAATTAACTAGGAATACCTGACAGGTTTAGACAGGAAATAAAATTCATTAATAATAGGTTGAAGTATAAATAAAAACCATACAAAAATAAATGAAATACGGATTATATAATGATTTACATATAACAGATCGTTCGGTTAAATAAGGGGAGAATGTTTAGTCCAAGTTATACTTTAGGGTAGACAAATGTAATATAATATAATGAGAATACGTTATCTTTATAATTCAACGTCAAAAATAGGATTCAATATAATTTATCCAGGCTGGCCTAGTACCATATAGTTAACATTAGATCGTGGGGAATTTATCACAATGTATTATAGTTGTAGGGATTCGTAGAACTAAAGGTCGGGTCGAATAAAGTGTTATAGACTGTTAATTCCAACTAGTGAATCGTATAAAAATCTAGGTTTAGGGCTTTTCAATGAAACGAAGTAGGATAGTGCTAGGTATGTGATCGGAAAGTCTAGGTTGTTACGTAAGATTAATTTAAATTAGACGTTACGACGGTGCGAGACTCCAAGGTCGGACGCTACCAGATAGATTTGTAATTAATGGAGGGTCTAGAAAGAAAGTAATCTATAATCCATCTGAAAATAATACGGAATTCTTTAGATAGTTCTAGAAATAGTAGGGGTTCATATCTTTTAAGAGACAGAAGTCTTGTAAAGTTTAAAAGTCTAGATAGACCATTCATAGACTTATTGTAGAGGGTCTCTGCGAGTCAAAACACCGTAAGGCTAAGCTTAGCCCAAACAACGGGGGAATATAATTAAAACGAAAATATGATGCCAATTGGTAAACTCTAGTTTAGAAAATAGGCCATTAAGAAATATCATAAATAGGTAGGTAGGATTAGTCATGTACGGAGAAAGATAGGTCCATCTTTTATCTAGTACAGTAATAGAGCTGGAAGTAAAATATAGTAATGAAACACATTGCAGGATAGGGAAATTTATAGGGGATATTTCAATTATATAGTAAAATATTCAACTAGGGAACCGTTTAGCTTTGGGCAGGTTCGATATTCTGTTAGAGCCAGTCTTTGTATGAAGAAGCATACCAAAAGTATAAGTCTTCGCTGGACTTCACTAAGATACAGCTATACGGGCATGCCTGTAAAGAGAAAACCCTCTTACAGAGAGAATTCGAGCAACCAAAAAGGGCCGGATGATCTTAAGCCTCTGACCATGTAGTTCAATCAAAAGGGAAAAGTCTAGAAAAGATCTATATTACAAAATCAAAAGTAATGACTATAAGATATTTCGAAGTACGAAATAATAGAATAAAATATCGTTTCTTGCTCAGAGATTTACGGACATAGATAAAATTGTAGAATCTAAGCCTCTGCAAACATGTTCGGGTTCGGCATATCAGCATAGGAAACGCTTACGGAAGGCATAAGCTTATAGCGATTTGAGTTTAGATTTTAATTTGGTTTTGGACGTAACTTTATTATAATTAAGCTAGGTGAATTAGGATCGGTATATATAAGTTAGGGTTCTGTACAAAATAGTGAATTATATAACGAAATTGTGAGACGGTTAGAGAACAATAGGAGATAGGTATAAAATAGGAAATATGGGTTGGGGACTAGGGGCACTTCTCAATCTTTATAGTGAGTTTGAGTAGAGTTCCGCAGATAAATCAGGAACCTCTCTTACTTGGCTGGATTGTTTAGGAGTTCTTAGTTGGGAAGTGTAGGCGGTGATGAATGAGAAACTAGAATATTAGAGCGTTTTATTGAGGTACGCCAGTTCTAGTTAGCGAATGGGTTTGTTATATAACGAAAAGATGTAGTGATTTCCTTGAATGGTTTATTACTTACTTACTACAGTACTTGTTGCTAAAAGATAAAGTCCTCTCGCCCAATTTTGAATTTGATACAGACTATGACTTACTCGAACCAAGAAAATATTAGATTATAGTAAAATTGTCTTAAAACCTCAATCATTTAGTGGAGCTTATCCAGTAGGGATGACGAAAGAGCACAGCTAGACGCGGAGAAGGGGCGTCTAACCTTAGCCAAGTAGATAATGATTGAGGAAACCAAAACAAACAAAGAAAAAAGGAAAATTTAGTAAAATTACGAAGAGAATTCATTCCGTTTTACTAGGACATAAAAGGGTTAAAAGAAATATAAAGGGTTAATTCTTGTTATGAACACATAGAAAGGTATAATAGGAAGTTGTCAGGGTTCTGTATAGAAGAAGCAATAAACACTAAAACGCTTTCGCTTATGACTGGGAATGACGCATATGTAGGTTAAGGTGTACTTGTGAGTTAGTACTTTGAATCGTGGTCTAGAAATAGTTATTTTGGAGGTAAAGCATTAGAGAGTGAGAGAGAGTGGGACGTAGGTATATTCTTACTGATAGATCGCGTAGGTACTTATTCAATTTTTCACTTAAAGAACCGGGTTGGAACATAACGAGGGAACTCTCTAGAAGATCACGTGGCCATTTCATTAGTATAGATTGTTTTCATTTAAATAAGGTAGGACGGGGAAGGAATTTTAGTAATAGAAAATGTAGGTCAGTTAAGTGTTGTACACATTGCAAGACACAGTTTAGGTAAAGTTAGATCAACTACGACTTAAGTAGATCTACTCGACGGAGTATAGAGATAGGAAGATCTTAGGTTTACCTTAAAATTTACCTTTAACTTTTATGATTAGGGTTCCGCAATTAGTTTTGTGAAATCGGATCGGTCGGTTATTACTTTAGGCATTACTATTAATACATAAATAGGTACGTATGTACGTATGTGTATAAGGTTTAGAACATAGTTACAATTTAGTCTGGCCGCGACCAGGATCTTGTGGTAGTATATCTGATTATTCAGTGATACTTTAGATTTAAATAGATTATAGTTCTTAGCTTTTATCCTATTGTTAGGTTGCATCGGTACAGTGGACCTGCGCTACTATTGTCCGTTTTGACTTGGAGCTTGTAAATGAATGAAAAAATGGGTAAACCAAAAGAAAAACATTCCAGATCTAGAAAGAAGCTTTACAAAAATCGCCACAAGCGTATGATCGCTAAAATAGGTACGAAACACAATAGTTGCTGTTATGGATGATTATGTATTTTTTAATGAATATACCTATTGTGAGCCTTATCCCAATTTCATGAGGTACAAATTCATGTGTGAACTTCTGAAAATGTACAATTTTTAATTATATTACTTATGTCGAACAAAAACAAGGAATCAGTTCACAGGACTGTGGTATTTTTTAGAGTCACAGTACAGAGTAGAAACAGTAGGCAAACACGCTACCCAAATCACACGCTTTACTTAGGCTAAAATTGGTAACACAACCACACATACTCAACTTGTCGACAATAAAATACTATTATATAATCATTTCTTTCAGATCTAATAATTTCAATATCTTTTACAATGCATTACCAAGTACTAAGCCTAATCAAGGAGTTGGTGATAAAAATGTTTAAATCGTTGTATGTCGTCGTAAATATAATTGTCTGTAGGTAGAAATAAACATTTAAAAAAAAATGTATTCGCATTAGATATTTACTAACTGCATATACAATATAAGGTACCAAGATAGATACGTGCTAAATAAGAATCACGTATGCATGAGTGTGTGTTTTAATTTAAATGTTCATATACACAAAGTCTATCATTTTTTTAGATCTGACCTTATATTGCTTGACAATATTGTGCCATGTACAAGTATTGTAGAAGAAGACTGTGACACTTTGCTGTGTCACACTCCAACTTTCGAAAGGTTAATTAGTATAAATATCAATCAAACGTCTAAAAACCGTTCTTTTTATGTGTTGTTTTATTGAGATTTGATTTGAATTTAACTCACGTTAGTTTTTAAAATCAAATAGGTTCGTTAGTGTTTGGTGTTATTGTTATAGATTGGGTGTGAATTGAATGTGTATCTAGATGTTTTCTCAAGTTTTGTCTGTCTGTCTGTATCTTGGCACCGCATCACGCGGATACTACATAGAATACTCTTCATCCCGAAATATTAAAGGGTTCCCACAGGATAGGTGTTGGAAGTTATTTAAAAGAACACGTACCACGCTGAAACTACTGGACGGATTTTGATATAACTTGGCACAGTCATAGTTTATATGATGGATTAAAATTGAGGATACTCTTTATCCCGAAATATGAAAGGGTTCCTGCAGGATTGGGGTCCTAAATTATGTTATTGTCTGTCCATCTGTCTCACTGTCTGTCTGTATCTTGACTGCAAATCACGCCAAAACTATTGAATGAATTCAAATGAAACTTTGTATGATTTGAGTTCATAATACGAGGTAGAACATTGGATATTTTCATACTGAAAAATTAAAGGATTCCCACAGGATAGGGCTTTATATCATAATACCATTAATACCATATCCGTTCCAGTTTAGAAGCTTGAATATATCTTCTAGTGCAGAGGTGAACAGTTTCTCATCGTCCACAAACGTAAGACATAGTGGTAGATTATACTCTTTGGTCTTCTTTAGTATAATCTTCCGGAGTCCAGCTTGTTTGGGAGGCTAATGCCCGTTTTCATCAACTTCACCTTAAGTTCTACCTAACTAAGATTCCCTTAAGCTAAGGTGTCCCTTAGATCAGCCCCTTACCTAAATCCGTTTTCACCATTCTAATGGATACCTAGGTACCGGCCACTTACGTAAGTAACAGATTTGTTTTTATGTAGCGATTTCAAAATCTGTACACTTACCGCTAAAGTAGTTTTAATAATATTTAGGAAAAATACATGAAGATAAATAATTTGCTTTATTGTAGGTACTTTAGCAGTATTAGGTACTTCATATTTCTCTGTCATTAAAAATTTTGAATGTCATTATCATACAACTTTTTTCTCTCTTTTTTTCTCTTTTCTGGTGCTGTGGCTGCTGGCTATATTTTATAATTTTCTTTTGGTTCATAAAACATTTTGTACATGTATTTATTTAAAATTATTATTTATTGGTAATACTACCTAGAAACAATATTTTGAAATAAATACAGTTTCCAATATTTCAAAAATACGAGTAGTATTACAACAAACATTAACTGTCACTTAGCACTAGGGTGCCGAAACCCGGTCCCCTAATATTAGGGGATCCCTTAACACCTTAGGTGCTCCTTAGATGTTGGTGAAAACTAATCGATCGATAGGTGTCCCTTAAAATGTCTTAGGGGCTACCTAAAATTTAGGGATTGTAGTTGAAAATGGACATAAAAGTCATTGAAACAACGAGTCGACGGTTTGTAAATACTCTCGAAAGCTAATACACGTGGTTCAGCAGCAAAATGGGCCTATAATTCTTCAAGATGGATATTTCTTCTTGGACGGCCGGTTGGTCTAGCGGCTAGTGACCCTAGGAACGAAATCAAACGGTCGCGGGTTCGAATCCTGCAAGGTTCAATCATTTGTGTGATGAGCAGAAATGTTTGTTTCCGAGTCATGGATGTGATATTCGTATTTATGTATGTTTATCCGTTATCTAGTCCCCATATTACAGGGTATCCTAATTTGGGGCTAGGTAATTGGTGTGGAATTGTCCCGAATATATATATTTCCACACCAATTACCTATATATATACCCTCTTATATATACATATATATATATAAGAGGGTGTTATCACCTTTTTTAAACAATAATACCACTACGCTCCTGTGTCACGCCTCTGGTGTAGTACCCTCGAGGATGACCGAGTGAAACAGCCTCTGAAGGACTTTAAGTACCGGTGTGATACCCGCTTTCAGTAGCTCTGTCATTATTCCATCCTCCCCTGCTGCCTTGTTGCTCTGCCTTGTTGCTCACTCAAAATCTCTGGCTTTGACGAAACGATGCTTCCACTGTTGGTCTTCAGCTTCGTCAATAAGCTTTGCCCAAGAGACAGATTTCTTGCGAACACCTTGGAGCCCTTGTTTCGCTCTATTGCATTCATAATAAAATTAATATTATAAGAGCACAAATCGTATCGCATCTACTTGGAGATCTGTTTATTAAGCAAACTGTTAATCGACATATCCACTGTAGACTGCAGCCTCATCTCACCTCGTTCTGCCATAAGTTTGAGTGTATGCTCAGAGAGTTTCCGTGTTCTATTTTTGCGGTTGATCTTAAAGAACTCCGACCCGACCGCGTGAACAATTTCCACCAGCCCGTTGTTTAGTTCATCCACTGTATCGCATTCGGTAAGGATTTGGAAACAATTTTGGAGCTCAAACTGAAAGCTCTTCGGGTTTTGGATTTGGGGAGGACTTGGGCGAAGAGTAAATCTCATCAAAGAAATGAACATATATGGAAAAAATTACATCCTCATTTCTTGGTGCTCTCTTCTCTAAGTACTTATCGGGTGTATTTCCGAAGCACCGGTAGATTTAGAAGGGTATTTATTTCCATTTACATTGTGAGATTTAACTCTGTTGGCACATGAAAGGGACATTTCCTTTTCAAACTCAAAGCAGTCTTAGTTTACCTAAGTTTTATTCATTGGCTCTATTTATAATATTTTATGTATTTCTCCTTTTTCATGAGATGTTAATTTTAAATTGTAAAAGCGCTATTTTTTTGCTTATTTACAAGAAAATACTTTTGACTTTGTGCCTATTCGTATTGTATAAAAAAAAAAGTTTTTATTAATTTGATATACTTACAATAAAGTAGTTCATAGTGGAGGGTAGGTGTGTAAACACCTTTCCTAAGTTGCTCTATCTATTATTTCATTTTAAATATAGTTAAATCTGTTTTTTTATACTGATTTATGCTTAGTTTTATAAATTAGTGAGCATACTTCACCTGCCATTATAATTCCATCCTTTAGAAGCTCTGGAGGCAACACTGCTCTTAAATCACATCGCTTGGATACACAATCACATTTCACAATGGATGCCACTTCCACTCATCAATCGTTTTTGGAAGTCATGGAGGCCCTCAGCAAGCGCATGGAGCAGTTTGAAGGTGAGCTACAGAAAACTCCTCCAGCTACCACCACTACAGCTAGCCTAGCAGCAGACTTTGCTGCATTCAAAACATTCACTGCGCAAGTTATGCGTG
Source organism: Alsophila aescularia (assembly GCA_946251855.1). Classification (NCBI taxonomy): domain Eukaryota; kingdom Metazoa; phylum Arthropoda; class Insecta; order Lepidoptera; family Geometridae; genus Alsophila; species Alsophila aescularia. Next base: position 61,048,107 of record OX276373.1, read on the forward strand.
GATTCCAGCAGCAGATGGAAATGCTTGCTCAGAACATGGACAACATGGAGACGCATAGCCGCCGCAAGATCTTGCTTCTACATGGAGTGCCGGAGGAGAAGCAAGAGGACACAGCGGCATTAGTTGTTCAGATTGTCACTGGGCACTTAAAGATGTCTGAGTTTGCTACAGGTTCCATTAGCCGCTGTCAGAGAATGGGCCGTGCCTCCAATGATAAGCCCAGAGCTATCCTTGTAAAACTCAGAGATGTCAATGAGCGGAACAAGATGTGGTTCTCCAAAACTACTCTTAAGGGCACAAACATCACTCTCTCAGAGTTTTTAACCAAGTCTAGGCACCAGGCCTTTATGGAAGCGAGGCAGCGTTTTGGTTTGTCCAAGTGTTGGACTCGAGATGGGCAGATTTACGTCATTGGGCCCGATGCTACCCGCCACCGCATCATTAGTGTCAATGAGTTGCAGAAAATCGCTCCAGCAGGCCTCCTGAAGCCGCTGCCGGTCACTGGGCCTAAAAAAGGCGGCAACAAAAACCAGGCGAGCAGGCGCGGCGTCATCCCAGAAGTAGAGGAGCATTGTTTTTCTTTTATTTTTTTACCTTCCAGTTGCGCAATTTGTAAGTTTTTTAATCTTACTACTACTATGAGGGTATAGTATATTTTTTATTTTTTTACTGTCTTTAATAAATAGAAAGCAGATTATCCCATTTTGCAAACGTAGTCACATTTCAAATTCAACCGTATTTATATTCTCTTTGGATGTATGTAGTGTTTAGAAAATCTAAAACGTATGTACATACTTATTTATTTTGTTTCTGCTGTATTAGATTTTTTTTTTCTATGCATCTTTGTTACGTTCGGATTGGCATTTGGACGTTTTGGGCATTTCCGAAATATCCACCGTTCGGTTTGAACATTTTCATCACTTGCCATTTTTGCCACTAATAATCTAATGAAAGACCACTCTGGCCCCTACGGTGTAATGTGGCTTTTCCGATTTCATATATAACTGTATATCTTTATTATTTTTAATGCGAAACAAACGGTGTTCATAAACATTTCGGAGTGCCAATTTCACCCACACAATTCTAAATCGAACTTTAATGGTGATATTTCGTTTTTATCATTTTCTTCAAAGCGAAAGACCTATACGTCAAATCAAATGTCAACGTGTTTTTATTTCTAGGTCCCAGACAAAGATTTTGAATTACGCATGTCCGAGTCCTTTATCCAAGTCTGTTCGATTAAGGTACATACTTTACATATTTGTTTTTGAAATTGTGTTTTTAATGTTTATATAATTTATATTATTCGGAATTAGGTTAAATACATATTTGATAGGACCTATGTTTAAGTAGATGCTACTCTTTATTGCGTACTATTTAATGAATTTACTTGTAAAAAGAGTTTTCTTACGACTAACTGGCAGATGAAGTATGTTTACTGTTATATATATATATAGTAGAAGGTAAATTTAATTTTATACGTATTTATTTTCTATTTTTTTTTATATTTTAGTTTATATTATATTTTTATATAATATATATATATTTATAAACTTACCGATGTTTAATAATGAGACAATGAGTGAGAGTGAGACTTTTTTTTCTCTGTCTTCTGATACCGATTCAAATAGTGATGATAGCTTTGTAAGCATTCCATCTTTGAGCGATACCATCTCTAATCAGTTTTCTGATGTGCCTAAGAACTTCAATGTTATTCATATGAATGCCCAGAGTATTCCGGCACAATAAACAACACGTTCATGCTATACTAATCTCCGAATCTTGGTTAAAACCCTGTCTATCTTCTACTTCTTATTCTCTCCCTGGCTTTACTCTTATACGCAACGATAGAACTGGGGCCCGACCACATAACTTAGCTTCAATCGGATTGTCAGTATCGATATCACTAATGCCTTGCGATAGAGTCGAAATTGCTATGAAAAAAGTGATAATCCGATTGTAACCAAGTTCTGTAATCGGGCTGCTAGTAGCGGTGGTGATGGTGTGGCCATATATCTGCGCTCTCATTTTCCTTATTCCATCGTCCATATGTCGCCACAGCCTCCATCCGCAAATGCCGGTGAAAATCTTTTTATTGAAGTCATACTTTTTCATACCAAGATTCTTCTCGGAGTTTACTATAGCCCTTCCCTGCGAGTTAACTATTTCTCTTCCTTTGAAAAACTCTTAGATCTCCTTCCCTTAAATACCCATAACATTATCATGGGAGATTTTAACACTTGCCTTTTGAAGAAAGACGCTCGTTCTTCCACTCTTGAATACATTGTTAACTCTTGCAACATGCATATTCTAACTCTTAATGCTACGCATAATTTTCCAAGTTGTACTCCCTCTCTTCTTGACCTTATACTTGTATCATCGTTGCAGCATGTTGCTAAGCACGGGCAATATTCGGCAGATGCATTCTGCTACCATGATCTCATCTTTCTATCTTACAAAATTTGTCCTCCTAAAGTCAAACCCAAAATTCTTCTCCAGCGCAGATTTGGTGCCATGGATGTTGACAAATTCCGTAAAGATGCCCGTAGCATCGACTGGAGTCACGTTATGGATGCTGATACCATTGATGATAAAATAACTGTTTTCAATTCCACACTGATACAATTGTACGACATCCATGCTCCTTTGCGAGCTATAAAATTAAGCACCTTCCGGCACCTTGGTTAACAAATGAAATCAAGGAACTGATGCACAAAAAAGTTGTCGCCAAGACCAAGCTCAAATGTCGCTCAAACGATCAAAATAAGGAGAAATATATGCAATTAAGGAACCGCTGCAATAGAATGTGTAGAGATGCACAACGTCGCTATATTCATGAATCAGTTAATAATGAAGATCCAGCGAAAGTCTGGAAGTTCTTACGATCATTGGGAGTTGGAAAATCTCGTCAAGAATCCCTTCCGAACAATTTAAATATAAATTCTCTTAATCAGCATTTCTCTTCGTCGTCCAGTATCAATGCAAATGACAAACTTGCCACATTAAATTATCTTCCATCTTTCCCTACTCCCGATTACCCTCCCTTTTTCATAAATCAATTCACCGCTTGTGATGTTAAAAAGAGCATCCTATCTATCTCCTCTAAGGCAGTGGGTGTCACTGCAGTGACAGTATTAGTCGAAATATGATTATTCTTATATTGGAAGAAATCCTCCACATCATTCTCCACATACTGAATGGTTCTATTTCGAAGAGTGCTGTGCCATCTTGCTGGAAAGAAGCGCAAATTATCCCATTGACCAAGAAGACCAATCCCAAATCCTTTTCCGAATATCGTCCTATTTCTATTCTTCCTTTCCTTTCTAAAGTCCTCGAACGCCTTATCCATAACCAACTTAGTATTTTCCTTAACCAAAATGACCTCCTTAATCCAATGCAGTCAGGTTTCCGTCCAGGCCACAATACAGTCTCCGCGCTCGTTAAAATTACTGACGACATAAGGCTGGGCATGGATACCAGACAGCTAACGATCCTTACCTTGCTTGATTTCAGCAATGCCTTTAACACTGTTGACTTTGACATCCTCCTAGCTTTACTCCGCTCTATTAACATATCTCCAACAGTGATTGACTGGTTTCGCAGTTATCTGTTTGGGCGTCGGCAGTGTGTCCGCATCGAAGATTCCTTTTCTTCCTGGTGTGATACAAGTGCTGGTGTCCCACAGGGTGGCGTTCTTTCTCCTCTCCTTTTTGCTGTTTTTATTAATTCTGTATCTTAATTTCTTTCTTCTTTCTACCATCTCTATGCAGACGATCCCCAAATATATTCTCAGGCCCCACATGATTGTTTGACCGAAGCTATTGCTACCACTTATGATGATTTAAGTCGTATAGCGAACTGGAGTAAATCTTATGGACTCACAGTCAATCCTTTAAAAACACAGGTGATCATTGCTGGAAGCTCTAGATTGATTTAGCGGATTGATATTAATACCCTCCCTAAAATAGTTTTTGACGGTGTCACTATCCCTTATAGCACTCAAGTCAAGAACCTTGGAGTCATCATTGACAGCAGTTTGTCTTGGGGTCCTCAGCTACAATCGGTGAGGCGTAAGGTGTTTGCGTCTGGGGCTTCACTCAATAGGTTGCGTAATTTTTTACCTACTGCTACCAAAGTTGCGCTTGCACAATCACTTCATCTCCCTATTCTTGATTATGCTGATGCTTCCTATTTAGATCTCACCGAGGATCAGCTGAATAAGTTTGAGCGTCTTCAGAACTATTGTATAAGGTTTATTTTCGGACTTCGGAAATATGACCATGTCTCCGAATTTCGTTTAAGACTCAAGTGGCTTCCTATACGTCTCCGCCGGAATACTCATATCCTTTCTCTTCTTTACAACATATTGTTTAATCCTTCCACTCCTCACTACTTAAAAGCACGTTTTCAATTTCTAAGTTATTGCCATCCTTTGTCTCTTAGGTCATCAGAAAACCTCCGCCTGCATACTCCGGTACATAGTACCACTTTCTACGGCTCATCTTTTACTTTCCAGGCTGTGCGTCTCTGGAATGCCCTTCCAGTCACTATTAGACGCGCTCAATCGCTGAATAGCTTTAAGGCTCAAGTCAAAAACTTCTACCTTTCCACTGAAGCTCATTAATATATAAAAAAAACTCCATACTTTAACTGATATCTTTATTTAATTATTATATATAAGTATATGTATGTATAGTTCTATAAAGTATGTATTGTAGTTGTATTTACCTTATGTAAGTAAGTATGGTTTATGTAGTTTATTAAATATGTTACCTACATAAACATGGTATTTTTTGCATGATTTATTGTATTGTTTTGTACCACCGTCCTTTTTTTAATTGGTAATTTATATCCATCCAAAGGTTGTCTGGAAGAGATCGCTCTTAGCGATAAGGGCGGTCTTATCGCTAAGAGCGATTGACCGCTATAGATTGTGCCATATTTTAAAAATAAGTTATTGTTTTTGTTCCTTATATGGTGTAATAAAGTGTTTATTATTATTATTATTATTATTCTTCATCTTCTTTGCTATTAACCAGAGCTACAAACAACAACTACAAAGCAACTGACTTCACCTGCCACCAACTCATATAATAATTGTTTATCACCTGCCACTATGAGTTACCACCTACCATCACCAGCTCCAACTTCTTACTACCTTCTATTTGATAATGAAGGTAGCCACCACATCTAAGTACCGAATACTTGCCGTACACCAACAAGTACCATTCCTTTATTATGAGACCAGCTCTTTGGTCACAAAAAAAATACTACTGTTTCATTTATTTTAATCGAGTTGACATTGCAATATGTAAGGAATAGTTTTTTTTGTAATTCCAAAGTAAATCTTATAGTACCAGTGGTTAATTAATATAATACCTATATACATCTACTCTTCTATACTAATATATACTAAATACTATTTAATATTATAAAGAAGTAAAGTTTGTGAGGTTGTAAGGGGTAATCTCTGGATCTACTGAACCGATTTGGAAAATTCTTTTGCCAATATAAAGCTACGTTATATTTTGTGAGTGTCATAAGTTATATATTAAAATGACTACGCGTGCGAAGCCATGGGCATCAGCTAGTGTTTAATATTGTCACCTAATATTATTACACGTTGTATACTAATATAAACAGATCTATTCCTACTGAATCATCATACTTTGACGAGTCACCACCTGCAAAAATCTTCTACCACCTGTCATTAAATAGTCACTAGCTAGTCAGTCATAAATTTGCCTATATATCAATTTATCAAACCTTCACTACCATACGATACTATTGTGCTACTGCTGATCTGCTGTACTGTAGTTAATTATACTGTGTCATAAAAACCTGTGTTGCGAACCTAGTTCTCGTGTAGATGGCGGTTTACTACGAATATATTTTGAGAATATAAAGTAGTTTTCATAATTCTAAATAGAGGCAGCTTGTGGACTTAGAACACTGTTTTTCGCTTATCGCGATTAATGCACGCGGGGAAGTGGAAAATTGAAATCTCCGCGCGTCCATTCTGGGCCATAAAACATATGTTTTAGCCTTGGAAGGTGTTTAAGACGCTGGATTGAACAGAAATGGGCATTAATATCAATGGCGAGAATATCTCACACATACGATTTGACGATGATATCGCCCTAATGGCGGAGACGCTGCAAGACTTGCAAAGTATGCTGACCAACGTGGTTGATGCTTCTCGACGTATCGGTCTCGGAATGAATATAGATAAGACCAAGATCATGTTTAACGATCTTATTGACCCGGAACCGATTGCGGTCACTGGTGCACTTCTTCAAGTTGTTTAAAAATATGTTTACCTCAACACAACTTTGAGAAGGAAGCCAACAAAAGAATTCAGCTGGGTTAGGCAGCATTCGGCAAGCTTTGTCAAGTTTTCTCGTGGTCTATACCACAGTGCCTGAAGACAAAAGTCTTCAATCAGTGCGTCTTACCAGTCATAACCTACGGAGCCGAAACGTAGACACTCACGGTCAAACTAGTCAAAAAAATTAAGGTCACTCAGCGAGCTATAGAGAGAGCTATGCTTGGAGCTTTTTTGAAGGAGTTTCTGGAGTTTCTCATAAATTTCGCCCGCAACTACGTACGCACGGACTACAGTTTAAAACCCAATGCAAAAGTGTAGCACCAACGCTATTGATGCTTTTGGACATACTTGTTATTATTTCGTTTCCATGGCAACCGTTCCTTACAGCGAATAATCGACACTGTCCAGTTTTCCCGTGGAGTTCCGGGATTTAAAGTACCCTATGTTGGTCTCTATATTGTACAGTACTTATTTTCAAAGTGTCATCTCATCAGAATCGGATCAGCCGTATTGGCGTGAAAGCACCCCAAACAAACAAACAGAGAATGTTTCACTCTTGTATATTGGTGTAGATAAAGTAATTCTTACCTACTTAATAGTTTTTAGATTACGCGCTGAGCCAAGCTTCAAAGAGAGACTATGTTGGACCGTTTGAATTTAACCTTAGAAGCCGTGTCCAATTGGTGCGATACTAACCTGGTTAAGTTTAATGCTACTAAAACGCAGGCGTGTCTTTTTTCTGCTAAAAAGAGTCCCCTAAACTGGTCTCCGTCTTTCCTTAACAATGCCAATCGGCGACCATTCGGAGCTTTTGGGTGTCAAACTCACATTGAACCTGAATTTTGGATCTTACATTGAATCTTAATTGAGCACAGGTCCGATCTTGTATGGAGTACTGCTGCCACCTCCGGGACGGTTCTGCCAAGTATCAGCTCGAGTCTTTGGATTCAATTGAGAGACGTGCTATCAGGCTCATTGGGGAAGACACTCTGGTAAAGAGTAAGCTTCAAAATCTGACGCATCGACGTGAGGTAGCAAGCCTGGCGGTATTCTACAGATTGCACTATGGAGAGTGTGCACAAGAACTGCACAACCTGATTCCCCTATCACCTTTCCATCACCGTACGACTAGACGATCAGCAAAGCGCCACTCTTTCATGGTTGAAATACCTCGCACAATAACGAAGCGTTACGCTTCTTCATTTATTATAAGAACTGCAAAGGAGTGGAATGCCCTGCCCTCGTCAGTGTTTCCAGTAACTTATAACCCCGGTGTGTTCAAGTCAAGAGTGAATAGGTATCTACTAGGCAAGCGTGCTACACCTTCGACCACATCATCGCTTTCCATCAGGTGAGATCGTGGTCAAACGATTTCCTAGTCAGTAATAAAAAATAAAAAAAAAACCAAATCCAAGGTAGCTGAAAAGAAACTTGGTATTTTGTCTAAGGTTTGGTGGTACTTCACACCAGGACAGCTTTTGAATCTTTATCAAGAACAGGTCTGATCTTGTATGGAGTACTGCTGCCACCTCTGGGACGGTTCTGCCAAGTATAAGCTCGAGTATTTGGATTCAATTGAGAGACGTGCTATCAGGCTCATTGGCGATGACACTCTAGTAAAGGGTAAGCTTCAAAGTCTGGCGCATCGAAAAAAATAGAAGATACTTTTCATCCCAAAAAAAATAAACGTTCCTACCTGGCCGCGCATCACGCTATACTGTTACTAAGAGGTAAAGCATCTCTTTTAATTACTGACAAAGATGCTCCAGTATCTATCAACCAAAAGGATTTTCTATTGCCAATGTAAAACGTTAAAAACTTTGCTTTGCCTGTTAATGCCAAGATATTATGTTTAAGATCGAAAAAACTGCATTCAATTTGTATTTGAGTTCACGGATTCGTTCCGATTAGTTTGTTCAGTATAAAATACTGAATGTTTACCACTACCATGAGTCTCATAACTCTATCGGTTCTCGTTCGACGCTTGGTAACCTCAATTTTTCATTTAAAGGTTTCAATACTGCATAATAACATAATGTAATATTCATAAAATACATACTACATTCTCACAGTGAGTTACCGTAGTATTTAATCCTGCCCCTAGTAATTTCGGCCTGTAGCAATGAATTAATAAAAGGTTTAATATATTCAGTGTTCTACATAATCACAGGAAACTCAAATCCAACAGTCACTTTTGCCAATCGCTAACATTTTTTGGAATCAATGCTTTTATTAATCGACATTAGTCTTTAAAGTGCCTAGCAACACTAAAGTCAAACATCCGTACGATTGTTTAGCTTAGAGCAAGAATTCTGGTCAGTCACTTATTCGCTTTGCTTACGGCTTATCTATACTTATAATAAAACTGTAACGAGTCCAATTCTGTACATTGAAGATATTTAGTTTTTTTTGTTGGAGGTTGCTCTATATTCGATACTGAAGCCAAAACAGTTTTTTTTTCATTTTTGTCTGTCTGTCTGTCTGTATCTTGGCTAGGCATCACGCCGAAAATAATGAATGATTTTAAATGAAACTTGGTATGATTTGAGTTCATACTACGAGGTAGGACATAGGATACTTTTCATCCCGAAAAATTAAAGGGTTCCCGCAGGATAGGCGTTGAAAGTTATTTAAAAGAACACGTATCACGCTGAAATTACTGGACGGATTTTGTTGCAACTTGGCATAGTCATAGTTTATATAATGGGTAAAAATTAAGGATACTTTATATCCCGAAAAACTAAAGAGTTCCTGCGGGATAATGTCCCAAATTCTGTAAATTGAAGATATTTTGTAATTTTTATTAGAGGGCATTCTATATTCAACACTAAAGCTAAAACGATATTTTCTAATTTTTTGTTTGTCTGTCTGTCTATCCGTCTGTCTGTTTGTACCTTGGCAGCGCATTACGCCAAAGATACTCAATTAATTTAAATGAAACTTGGTATGATTTGAGTTCATACTTCGAGGTAGGACATTGGATACTTTTCATCCTAAAAAATTAAAGGGTTCCTGCAGGATAGGGGTGGAAAATTATTTAAAAGAACGTGTAGCACGCTGAAACTACTGGACGGATTTTGTTGCAACTTAGCACAGTCATAGTTTATATAATGGGTAAAAATTAAGGATACTTTTTATCCCGAAAAAATAAAGAATTCCTGCGAGATAATGTCCCGAATTCTGTAAATTGAAGATATTTTGTATTTTTATTGGAGGCTGTTTTATATTTTTATTACTAAAGCCAAATCAGTATTTTTTAATTTTTGTGTGTCTGTGTGTCTGTCCGTCTGTCTGTCTGTCTGTCTGTCTGTCTGTACCTTGCCACGCATACCGCCGAAAATACTCAATGAACTCAAATAAAATTTGGTATGATTTAAGTTCATACTTCGAGGTAGGACACTGGATACTTTTCATCCCGAAAAATTAAAGGGTTCCTGCAGGATAGGGGTGGAAAATTATTTAAAAGAACACGTAGCAAGCTGAAACTATTGGACGGATATTGATGCAACTTGGCACAGACATACAAATTAAAAGGTTCCTGCAGGATAAGAGTGGATAATTATTTAAAAGAAAACATAGCACGCTGAAACTATTAGACGAATGTTGATGCAACTTGGCACAGACATATCGACGTGGGAAAGCAATTTTGCTGTAAGTAGACAAAATATCGAAAATTACTTTTTATAACCACTAGAATCTGTAAAAAAAACTGCGTCGATTGATCTGGGTCTCGTGTCTCTACGATGTAAAAAATAACACTTACGCCGTTGAAAACGCCTGTATTTTTATTTTTCTTTGCAAGATTAAATGCTGTATGTAGGCCAAAATCGTGTTATTTTGGTTACTTTTAACTTACAGCAAAATAAAAACTGTATATTTTTCTGCACATATACTAACATGTTCCGTTTTCAAAACTGAAGGCAACATACAGCGTTTCTGCGGCGTATCATTTTTTTAAATTTTTTTGCTTACAGCAATTTAAAGGATCGTACATTTTAGACTTCAATATTTACAGCAAATCATCATATACTTACTCAGAAAGCTCACATCGCTAAATACATTTGAAAACACCTGTCACTTTAGACATATTATTTCAATTTTATTAAAATTGTATAGGTTGGAAAATTCACTCACAGTCTTTAATCAGTGCGTCCTACACATGACCTACGGAGCCAAAACGTGGACCCTCACGTCAAAGTAGTCCATAAATTCAAGGTTGCTCAGCGAGCTATGGAGAAAGCTATGCTTGGAGTTTCTCTGAAGGACCAGATTCGTAATGAAGATATCCGACGGAGAACCAAGGTAACTGACATAGCTCTAAGGATAAGCAAGCAAAACTTGCAGTGGGCTGGTCACATTTCCAGAAGGACCGATAAGCGTTGGGTTAGACGAGTTCTCGAGCGGAGACCACGTTTAGGCAAACGTAGTGTAGGACGCCCTGTGGCCAGGTGGAGTGGCGACCTGCGAAATGCGGCTGGCAGAAAAAAGATGAGAAGAGCTAAAAACCGAGCTCAGTGGCGTGCATTTGGAGATGCCTACGTTCAGCAGAGGACAGATATAGGCTGATGATGATGACATGATAGAAAAATCAACAGAAAATTTTGCAAAACTGTTAGAAAAGAGGTAAGAATGTTGGACATAATAAAGCATCACCGGAAGTCGTCGACAAAGCCAGATTATTTGTAATGTATTTGCCATTATTACTATCTCATTACTGTCGCAAAGATTCCACACGACTGTACCAACCAGAAAATTTTAGAAATATAACTAATTCGCTCAACATTTATATAGAGCACTGCGAAAAGAATAACGTGAAAACCTATGTCATTTAAAGTTTTTTCAAAATGTTTTCATAGTTGTTTTAATATTGGCTTCGATATCTCTAAAAAGGATAAATGTGTTCAGTGTATGTCCACAAAATCCTTCGACGTGAAATTAATGTGAAGAAGAAATTGATAAGGTAAACGAGCACCTAAAATAGAAAGAAGAATCATACCAACGCTTTTACTGCCATCAGGATTTTGATAAACTTGACTAAAGTATTATCTGTGCCAGCTTTGACATGCAGAAAGTGCTTAATACTCCAACACGGTGACAACATGGTACTTTATTGTAACCAAAAAATGACAGTGTACAATTTCACTATTTATGAGAGTAACACACTGGTCGGGATCTGTTATTTAGGGAATGAAACAGATGCTCATCGCAGAGCAAATAAGATATCGCCTTGTTTACTTAATTATTATTGGACGATAATTCTAGCGCTAATATTAAAACTTTACTGCTTTAAGCCGGCCTTACATTAGCGCTTTAAAATTCATCCCGCACCACCTTGCTAAGCAGTGATGTGGTACTACTGCAATGTAAGATTGAGGAATATTTATAGAAACAGTCCAAAATAACAGTTAAGGAGGTATTTAAAAAGAAAACATTGGAACTCCTACGGTAAAACCAACTAAACAATTATTTTATAGAACTGGTTAAAACATTTTTCCCGCTGCTCTTTTTTGTGACGATATCTGAAAGTGATATCACCTGTTTCAATTTTTAACAGAATTCTATTTTTCTCTAGGTAAGTAGGTCCAATACTGCACCATGTGATTTCTTATTTTATTTAAGTAGATATGTTTCTAAGCTCACATTGAGCGACTGAGTGCGAAAGACTGAGATCCAAAGAAGAACCAAGGTGAAAGACCTTAGTACATAAACCTCAAGTGGCGATGAGAAGGACTCATAGCAAGATGCATTGATGGCAGGTGAAGTAGGTCACTGATAGATTGGTGGCCCCGCGTGGAAAATCGCAGCCGTAGAAGACAAGTGCAACAACGAGGGGTTGAGCTAAATTTGATATGACCTTAGCAAAGATTGGCTGAAGGCAGAGATGATAGTGTCAGAGTGAGAAGGTTTATGCCCTGCATTTGAAGCTGACATTGATGATGATGATGATGATAGTAATTATCATAGCAACATCATCTAAGTAATATAACTACAACAAATTCAAAAAAAACAATGGAAAAGTAAACCACCTACGTATTGTATTCTCTTTGCCACCAACGCTTTTTATGCTTTTTGACAGACCTTTTTATTATTTTGTTTCCATGACAACCGTTCCTTACAGCAAGTATCGAAATTTTCCAGTTTTTCCGTAGAAACTTACTATTTTTCGGGATAAAAAGTATTATATGTGTTACTCCAGGGTATAAAGCTATCTCCATTCCAAATTTCATCAAAATCCGTCGCGTTAAAACTCGCCAAATAAACAAACAAACGTTTTCACTTTTATATATATATATGTGGATAGCGAACGACACCGTAGTGACTAGCGACCTGCTACTTAGCTCGTGTAAGTCTAGATTTTTTCTAAATATTTATATGAGTAAAAAGTATGTGTACCGCCTGTATCTCACCAACACTCCAGCGTTGTTGCACTATGATACCATAGAATAACTAAAAGTAGGTACGAAGATGTTGCAATTTCCTCAGAGAGCACATCGGACCAACGCATATATATTAAAACATTACAACATTTTAATAAGGCTCTCAACCATCTGCCTCAAATCACTACTCGAGTATTTCGGATTATTGCAAGGAAGAACCTTAAAAAAAACCTTGAGAAACTTATAGTTGCTGGAAAATAGACGGCATAGGACCAGGGAGTCCGATGCGATAATAAAGTGATGTTGCTATGATAAGTACGTGTTGGACACGCATAGACTTAGGCTTCCGTGTCCAAGACCCTAAGCTACCTATTAGTGAAAACATTGCAATCATTTCTGTAGTTATTACAAGAGTAGTGTTTACATTATACGCCAACAAAGTTTTTTTTTACGCTGGGATTACAACATTATTGTAGCATATAGGTGTTTTGCATATAGATGCACCCTTACAATCTACTAGTCAAGCATTTAACTTATCCAATATTTATACTCATCATCAGCCTATATCTGTTCACTGCTGGACGTAGGCGTCTCCTAATGCAAGTCACTGAGTCAGTCTTCAGCTCTCCTCATCCATTTTCTTCCAGCCGCTTTACGCAGGTCGTCACTCCACCTGCCCACAGTGCGTCCTACAATACGTTTGCCTAAACGTGGTCTCCACTCGAGAACTCGCCTACCCCGACGGTTATCGGTTCTTCGGGAAATGTGACCAGCCCACTTCAGTTTGCTTATCCTTTCAGCTATGTCGGTTACCTTGGTTATCCGTCGGATATTTTCATTACGAATCTTGTCCTTCAGAGAAACTCCAAGCAAAGCTCTCTTCATAGCTCGCTGAGTGACCTTAAATTTGTGGACTAGTTTGACCGTGAGTGTCCACATTTTGGCACCGTAGGTCATGACTGATTGAAAACTTTTGTCTTCAGGCACTGTGGTATGGGCCTTTCTATTCTTAAGTTGTTTGAGCGCCATCTCAATTTTATCTAGGCTGACGTCTGGCAGCTCGTCAGTTTAGTGGCGGGTCAGTGTTGCGCGGGAATTCGGTCATATTGGTCTTCAATCTCAGAAAGGATCACTGGCTTAGAGACGACTGTTGTGCCATTATTGGTCTTGAGCTTCGTCAGATGGGATCTACTCAATGGCTGGGTAATCAATTCCCCCGATTTTGCTCAATTGCCTTTTCTATTTGACGTGTATTTGAGGATTCGAGGTTACATCGCTCCAGGTTTATAACGTACTTTAATTTTCATTAGAATTAAATCAATACGTAACTTTACATACTATATACGAAAATTTTAATTGATATTAATATAATTCGTTACAAGTGATCCCTGAATATGTGCTTATTGTCCGTCATGATGAAATCAATCTCATTTTTAGTCACACCATCGGAACTTTGCTAAGTCCACTTCCTCTGTGGTCGCTTTTTGAAGAAATATTTCATCAAAAAGAACCCCTCTTTATCCAAAAAGTGAACTAGCATTTACCCGTGTGATTCCTGCGACAACCTCTCCATCAGAAAAAATACTGGGACTGAAAAAATGGGTGAAATATCCACATGAATATATAAATGTGAAACGTTGTATCTTTGTTTCGTTTTTTCTTTGGGGATTTTTAATGCCAAAGCAGCCGATCCGAATAGATGAATCTTTGCAGATAAATTCTGTACAAAATAGAGACCAACATAGAATATTTTTTATTCTAGAAAATGATAAGTTTCCAGGAGAAACTGGAAAATGTAGATTACTCGCTGTAAAAAACAATTGCCATGGAAACGCAAAAATAACAAGTCTATCAAAAAAAGAGCGTTCGTTGGTGCTATACTTTTGCATTGGTTTTTACTATCCTAGATGAACATAGGATGCTTTTTCCACGATAAATTGTAGTCTGCGTTGACGAAGTCACGGGCAAAAGCTAGTACATTATATTATTAGCAACCAGATGCGGGTTTATTAGAAAGTATACACGATCACACACAATTTTATACTAGTGGATCTGTGGGCTGTAGACCTCGCGGTCACAATCTTTTTTTCAATCAATCTAAGGGTGCACAGTAGAACCATCTAGTAACCTTATTGTAAAACTAACATTATAATCAATCCCTACCTAGTAGGTAAAGGGCTGATTCTACTGGTAGAAACCTAAAAGTGAGTAATTTACTTCATTTTGAGGAGCTCTTCTGCTACTCACGCCGAAGACCCTTATCAAATCTTCACCAATTTTTTATGAGACTAACATTAAAGTACTATCTTTCAAATAAAAAAGAACCATCGAATTCGGATCATATAAGAAGAAGATATTCATTAGCTCCTTTTTTGCTCTTTTTTGGGGGAAGTAAATCAAAAATGCTTAATATTTTAAATAATTCTAAAATCTCATCAAACCTGTATTCTAAGTTTCATCTAGATCTATTGAGAAATGCGACCTGTTGAGGAGAACAGAGATCCGGACAGACATACGAAGGCATTTATACCCAAGCTGAAACGATGTTAGCTCGCACTTTGCGCTCGCTCAGTCAATTATAGTTAGTTATACTTCACAAAACAAATTTATTACACACGAAATACTTTTAGAAATTAAATAAGGGGAATTCAAGGAACGCAATTGAGAGATAATTGAACACCTTTGACTGCCGACGGAATAGTGGCGTTTTACTCCCGCCATCTTTTCATGCCATCTCACCACCAGCTGCTAGGTTCCGCCTCTTAGCGTGATATTCATTGCAATATATTATATCAAATTTCATTTAAATCCGTACCTACTCTACTTTCAACAAATACCTAATGTTTCTTCATATAAACTTTGCCATCCCCGTTCACCGCTTTAAAGATGAATTTTCAAATATTATTAAACAAGTGTTTTTATAATCGACTTCACAAAAAGAGACCGTATATGTTTTTTTTTATGTATGTACACCGATTTATTTGCATACCAAAAAAAAACATTGTTTGAAACGTTTGTTTTTATACTCTCCAAGTGATTTCATATAAATTTTATCAAAATTGGTTCAGTAGTTGTTTGCCAATAAATTGTGTTTTTTTAGTAAATCCATTTGATTTTGTGTTTATATTGCCTCTTTAAGATTTCTAAACCGATTTGGATTTTTGATTTTGTTGTTGTTTTATTCAAAAGAGTAAACTTTCAGTGTAGTCCCATATGAACTTAATCAAAATTGGTTCAGTTCTTTTAATTAGAAAATCTATTTGTTTTATAGTTTATGTTTTCTTATATATAAGGATTTCTGAACCGAATTAGATGATGGTTTTTACTTGAGAAACAAGTCTTCCAGTATAGTAATGTTTAAATTGAATCAACATTAGATTAGTAATTTTAGTTATTAGTTTATCCAATTGAAGTCGATTTTTTTGTACCATAGTTTTTTGTGCAGCATTTGTTTAAGACTATATTTACAAAGTGTCATCATGTGTATCGTGAAATGTATACGCCACGTACAAATCGTGAGTTATACCGAATTAAAGATCACAAAAACATATGTTTTTCTGATTATCCTCTGTGCGTCCTGCAACGTTAAACTCCGTCTTTTGACAAACAATATATATTCGGTACATCATAGAGCTGAGCTGAATACACCTCTTGGATACTCAGAGAATATATCCTCCAAATTTCAAATCTCTAGATCCCCCGGTTTAGACTCTGCGTTGTCTGTCAGTCAGTAAGTCAGTCATCAGGTACATCACGGTTCTGTTTTATAGGTTTACTAGTGACTCGCCCCGGCTTTACACGGTAAGCGCTCACACCGCGGAATTTTCTCACTTTTAGCATTTATATGTCGTAATTTCTAAAAAACCCAGCAATGAGTGTAATTCAAAATCATTTGCGGTAGTGAGTTTGAACGAAAGACTATTGCCTACTCACGTACTTGACAGACTTGTTATTATTTATTTTCCACGGCAACATGTCATCACGTTCCTTATACAGCAAGTAATCATCATATTTGCATAGTTTTGATACCTTGAGTTACATTATTTCAATTTTCGTAGGGATCTCTAATTTTTTGAATGATGAAATATTGCCCATGTTACTCGCTGGTAATGAAGCATTTTATAAATGCAAGAATTTTTAAAATCAGTTTAGGATATTTAGAGTTTATACATTAAAACCAACAAACAAACATACAAGCAATCAAATTTTTCCTCTTTAAAATATATGTGTTGAAGTTGATTAGTGTAGAAGAATATGTAGCTTATTATTGTTTATCTTAACATAAGTTAACATTCTATTGCCGTCACCCCAACTGATGCTGGTTGCTATTGACATCAATAAATGCCGTTCGTCTGCAAGTTTTTGTAGGTTTTCTTAGTAAAATATTTAAAAATAACCATTTATTTGTGCTATTTGAAAATTGTGATTTAATGTAATGTGATATGTTATATTTTTGAATGACAAATGACGGTCTTTTATTTGAGAAAGTGGATGCAAATATTTTCGAAAATTTGATTTCACCTAATTTGGTAAGAAATGATCGATAATAAACTGTATAACCATAGTATATGATTTATTTTTCCATGTGTTCTTTTTATGTGTCGATGACGTTGAGCCAATTATACCAAATAAGGCCGCCCATAAGGTTTCATTTGGTATTATTGGCTCAAAACTATAAGAAAGGCGGAGTGTCACGGCCAGTAAGCGTAATTCAAAATATTTGAAGGCGGAGCTTGATGACATAAAATGGGCGTTTACTTACTTATGTCAAAGTATTGACGTAGGTAAGTTTTCCATATTTTCCATTGCTCGATTTATTAAATGTCTTTCACAAGCTACTTGTATTAATAGCGCAATGGAACAGTAGATTATAAAATATCAATTTGAATTATGTAAACTAAACATTACTCCCCTCGTGCTAATAATTTCTTGAGCGGATTTAAGAAAAGAGTCGATGTACTTCTGACAATTGGCTAACTGCAACCTAGCTTTTGGCAATTTTGTGCTATTAAAAGATATGCTTTGATTTGCTTTTTTTTGCTTTTTTGCTTTGTACATTTGCCTTTCTGATAAGATCTATTTTCGAATGAGAAATATCAGTAAGTGCGGCTAAGAAAATCGATCTAAAATTTCACAATTTGGATTTTACTTTTTGTGGTGTTAAACAACTGAGAATAAACTGTATTACCATAGTATAGGATTTATTTTTCTTTCTGATTTTTAAACTTCAAACCTAGGAAGGAAGTTAGCAAATACGTGCAGTTTCAAGGCTTTCTTTTTATAATCACTCACATAAAATAGGTCTAGATATCGCGTGATGTATATGATACATGTTGTTGAAACTTACGCTATTTTCAATAAACTAACGTAAACATTGCGCGCCTCGTGCTGATAATTTTATGAACAGATTAAACAAAAAGAACAATGCATGCCGAAGAAATTGCTAAATTCGACCTAAAAATTACTGCTTTTTTGCTATTTTTAAAATGTGCTTTGCTAATATACTAATAAGATCTATTTTCTAATGGGAAATATCAGTAAGTGCGGCTTAGAAAATTGATCTAAAATTTTTCAAATTTTCTCAGATTTTATTTCACTAAATGAGTTATCAAATAATTGACAATGAACTGTATTACCACGAGATAAAATTTATTTTTCTATTTATCAAAAATATGTAGAAACTTAGTGCAAAACAAGCCAAATAAGTCAGATGGAATATTATACCATATTGCAACGTATTAAAATTTATTTTCAATCCGCATACCTCGCGATTGCTAAGAGTATTTACATGAGTTTTTAAATTAAAAATTCTGGGACTATACTTTTAACTTAATTTTACTCAAAACAGCTGTTATTACTATATTAATATAAATAAAAACATCGTTGCGACGCCTTTATATCTATTTTGATGCTATTATTTATCATTGCAGCGATGTAATGGGTCCATTCTGATTTAAGCTAAGAACTTTCTTCATTAGTTTCCAACTCTAGTGCAGTGGATGGGCGGGTATATGCGAATTCCCCGTGCACCCACCAGTGGGTGAAGCCAGTGGGTGCACGGGGCATGCCCCAAATTTATTTATTTGTAAAAAGTCCGCTAAATGCAAGGTAAAAAAAACAAAAGTTAGTAAGCAATAATGAAATGTATGTAAATAATAAAAAGTCGACAAAATCTCAATAAAGATCTAGAAATGTTTAGAAACTAAAGTAAATTAGGGAATTTTATGTAATGCGATTGAACTAAGTACGTATATCTCATCACACCGCACAAATAGAGCACGTATCAATCACGTATCCAAAACTTATTTACATGCAGTTCACACAGCGGCCGATCCCTCAGCCTCTGTTACCTTCTGGCTCTGTTACGTCAAAACCATCGGGAAACCAGTATTTGTGAGTATTCCAGGCATTTTAATCTCAGTCTCAATCTATAAGCTAAATCAAATCTATCTAAAGATAAAACAATGATTTTTCTATTTCATACGTACCATTTTATTTACAGATACAAGCGTAAAATAAAATCTTGATTCGCCAGTCGGGTAAAATTGGATGGAGCCGGGGCCTCTCTGGTGTAAATAACTAAAGCATCGCTAAATCAGGATGTGGGATGGGATGCTGTCCGGATAGCACCCTACAGCGGCCCGGAATGCTGTCTGCCTTATCTAGGAGGGTGGAATCGAGGGTGAAGGGTTTTGTTCCCCTTCAGCAACTCTGTCAAGCCAGTCTTTGAACTTTTTCCATTTCTTGGCAAAGTATTTTTCAATGCTGTTCAAACAATCACCAAAGCAATCTGCAACATGAGTACGTGCTCCAGTTGCATTCAGTAATTCAACTGCATCGCCCCGTAAAAAATCCTGAAATATTTATAATTAAGTTATTTGAGCTTTCACTTGCATATTTTTTACAATAAAAATCCTTTACCATTTTGTTTAGAGGTGCCAATGGGGTTCAGTTTATTTTATTATAACTGTTTCTTGTTATTTAAGTCAGGTCAGAATCAGATAAAACCAAAGAGTATATAAATACTACGTAAGAAGAGACGGGACTGACGTATATTGGAACGGATGTTGTGAATTTTTAAAACGAGCGCTGAGAATAAGTGCAACATAACAAAACTAATGACCATAGATAATAACACTCTATATCGAGCATGTTAGCCAACATGACAAACAGAAAAGGATGTCTGCAAACATAGCACATTTTTATCGATATCGATATTTTGAGAAAAAAAAACGTATTTAGGACTATTTTAATTTATATGGGGTTTATAATAATAATATGTTTTTTCTAAGCATGTGGTTTTTAATACAAACAAAAATAATACATTATATAGTACACAACACAATTTGTGTCTTTTTCCCTTAAAATAATGTCTAATCTTCCTTACTCCTTACCAAATATTACAAACTAGCAGTGGTCCGTGATTTAGCAGTTAAGGACTAGCAATTTTTTTTAAATTGGGTTGTTTCTTTATGTAGTCGGTGTTTCGAAAATGTTTGCCACAGAAATATTTAATTCATGCAGCTTTTCGATCGGTATGTATGTCAAGTCCTCTTTATCGGTCACTTGTATCCAGTTTTTGCACCTGAAAATAAGTTTTTTAATGAAAAATAGATGATTAAGCGGTTTTAGGCTACGCGACATTAGGTATTCTAAATTTATACTTTTACTACGTTTACTATTATATAGCGTGGAATGCAGAAGGACTTAGAATAAGATTAGGAACCAAATGTCGAATAACGGGTTTAGAAACAATATCGATAACACCGGCACCGCACTAGTGCTAGCAAGGCTATGTTATTTTGTTGAATATTATGAAAGAAAAATCATTATTTTCTTGTATTTAGTAGATTACCGAATAGATTTACCACTTACCTATTTTTCTTACGTTTTTGACCCATCGCTCTAACAGATCGCAAACCACAAATTTCGCAAGTTTTATAGCTCATTGCATAGAAAACTTTCAAACTCAATCACACTATTAACTATTTCATGTAGAAACAAACACCTTCAAAGCATTAAATACATGAACAGACGGTAATTATCACATAAGCAACTTGCCTAATTATTTTGTAATCAAAGTTAAACCACAAAACATATTCATAGCGAAGGCGTGCAAGAAGGTCGTGCATATAGTGAAGTAGAAAAGATAGCCGCCATATAAATTAGCTCACGTTTGATACAACAGTTATGAACAGTATTTTATTAAGCTGTTTCGCCTGACTGGATAAAACATCTACTCTGTCAGGAAATAAAATTGTTCAGGTAATATATTAAATTCAAAACGAGAAATACTAAATTACTTAGATATATTAAAAAGAGGTAAGTAGTGATTGATTACATGTACCTACTATCTATCACAGACTAGGTAGATATACTACGTATCTATCTATTGATCAAAATACGTTGTAAGGGAAATTTTCAAGTGACAGTTTATAGTAAATGGTAGTATAGGGTTTTTTGAAAAAATTCAAAATGTTGTGATGTAGAGTTATATTTTATTCTCAATCTTGTGTATCTTCGAGTGTTAATGTGTAATATTGGTGGAATATTAACCATTAGGTGTTCGTTAACGTGCACGAGTGCGGGCAAAAGAATCAAACGCAGAAATAAATGGCATTTTGTGATTTTTCCAAATCTCCCTCGGAAGTTTCAGTAAATGTCCACCATTTTACTGATTCGTGACTTTGACAATAATTGACTGTGACGTGACATTACTTTAAACTATAATACACTTGACATTGGCGAAATTGCTAGTAGGCCAGTGCCTCCGCAGAAGCCATCCAAAAAAAAAGAAGAAATGGTAGTATTTATATACTCTTTGGTAAATGGCTTTAGTCTTTGGCAAATGATCTATGACAAGCCATAGATATTTCTTACAGTCGTTGATGACCACGAACCTTTACTATTACCAAACTATTACAGTGGCCCAATTCCATAACTTGGCTACAATCGGCTTATCACTTTTTTCATAGCAAATTCGACTCTATCGCAAGGCATTAGTGGTTGCGATACTGAGAATTCGATTGAAGCCAAGTTATGGAATCGGGCTGCAGTGGCCCTATTACAGAACTTGGCTACAATCGGATTATCACTTTTTCATAGCAAATTCGACTCTATCGCAAGGCATTAGTGGTTGCGATACTGAGAATTCGATTGAAGCCAAGTTATGGAATCGGGCTACTGTGGCCCAATTACATAACTTGGCTTCAATCGAATTCTCAATATCGCAAGCACTAATGCCTTGCGATAGAGTCGAAATTGCTATGAAAAAAGTGATAATCCGATTGTAACCAAGTTCTGTAATTGGGCCACAGTAATATATTCATTGGTAACAGGTAAAAATATTTAAAAAAAAAAAAAAAAAAACCTACATAAAGCCGAACATATAACCGTCTCCTTTTGTGAAGTCGATTAAAAAGGCTAAATATGTTTCGATCGCATTCGCTTTGGACATGACAGTTAAAATTGACATCGGAAAAGCAACTTTATATTGTACCAGGCTTTAGGGTCGTTTTTCATTTGGTTTGGAAAGGATCATTAATCATTAGTGTCAAAAATGGCATTCGAAACAGCCCAAAACGCCACTTCATCATCTCGAATGCAGGGTATTTACACGCGAGTATGAATGGCTAATACCTGCAGCCCGATTCCATAACTTGGCTACAATCGGATTATCACTTTTTTCATAGCAAATTCGACTCTATCGCAAGGCATTAGTGGTTGCGATACTGGGAATTCGATTGAAGCCAAGTTATGGAATCGGGCTGAGGCACTACACTGCTCGCGAAGTCGCTTCGACAAAGTACGGTTCGAAGTTGACTGAAGTTCGAAGTACGTGAATACACACTCGTGCACCTTCGCAAGGAGCTCAGTCGCCCGGCGCGGCGCTTCCGCTGGAGTATAGTGTTCGATTCTTGTTAATGACAAGCACACACGGCGTAGACGCGAGTATGTAGTGTACTACAGACTTGTAATTGAATAGCAATGGGGTCAGCAACTGTCAAATTGGCGCTAGCGTAGCTGGTTCCCCTACCAAGTCTGATTTGTATGAAATATATCACTTTGAAATTATTTTAAATAAAATGACGCGCTGTTGTGTTCCACAATGCTCCGAAATAGGAACACATCATTTTCCTAAAGACAAAAAAATACAAAGACTTAAGGTGAAAGCAATACGTCGCGAAAATTTTGTGCCTAAAAATCATTCGAGGTTATGTCGGAATCATTTTGTAGAAAATGATTATGAAAACATAAGTAAATACACAGGTGAGACACTTTTTTAAGTAATCTTTAATATTATTGAGCCCTGGAATATTTTCTAGTTTGTTTTATCATGAGAACTACTTCCAATATCAGTGATCAACTGATCACAATCCCCCGGCCTCTGTATTATTATTAATTATTTAGGGAATATTGAAAGTTGTGTTCTTACATGCCTCTGTTATAATTACTCTTATTTACATTACCTATACTTAATTACAGGAGTGGAAAACCAACATAAATATCTCAGGAAAGGTGCTATACCATCTGTTTTCCCATGGAATAAAAAGTCACTCTCAGAACAGGGTTAAGCTAGAGAAGAGAGATTACAAACTCGAAATATAAAGAAAAGTCTGTTTCAAGCGAGTGCTTCAACTTCTTCTCAACATCATAAAGATATTGCACCATTAATTGAGGAACAAAATGAGGAATGGGTTAATACATCTAGTCAGATAGAAATTGTTGCGTCTCCGTCAAACGATCCTACATATCCTCCAGAAAAGACACATAATACTTGTGGGACACAAACTTCAAACATTTTAAGATTGTTCTCTACAGAACTGTTGCTGGCAGATGATGATTCTGTTCATTTTTATACTGGATTAGAAACTATAGAAAAGTTCAAATTTGTTTTGTACACTTTTGCCCATGGCATATAACTTAAAATATCGCTGGATCAGGGTTGTTGGTTTGTCAGTAGAGGATCAATTATTAATTTTATTGATAAAATTGAGAAGAAACAAACCTAACTATGAAATTAGCAAAATGTTTGGTGTTAGTAAAACTGAAGTATCAAATATAATAGTTACATGAATTTGTTTTGTAAGTGATATTTGGAATTTGATCAATATTTGGCCAGGCCGAGAGTTGATAAATTTTTACATGCCATGCAGTTTCCAAAAACATTACCCTGCTACTAGACTTATAATTGATGGAACAGAAATACCCATACAGAAACCTAGCCAACCAGATGCCCAAAAAGCTTCCTTCAGTTCGTACAAGCACAAAAATACCCTAAAATTCCTGGTTGGAGCATCACCAGGAGCGTTATTGACCTATTGCTCTGGAGCATATGCTGGATCGGCTAGTGACTGTCAAATTGTAGAAAGGAGCAACCTGTTTCACCTTTGTGAAGAAGGAGAAAGTATTATAGCTGACCGTAGCTTTAATGTACAGGATTTATTTGCCAGTAAAGGTGTAGGAATAAATATTCCAACGTTCCTAAAAGGGAGGTCACAGATTCCAGGAGTCTTGCTAAAACTGGATCAAAAATTAGCAAGTCAAAGAGTGCATATAGAGAGACTCATAGGCTTGACTAAAACTTACAAAATATTGGCTAGTGAACTCAACCAGTTTTATGTTCCTTTATCTTCTAAAATATTTTTCATATGTATAATGCTGTGTAACTTTAGGGAAGGAATAGTAAATAAAAATAAATAAGATACAATTTTATTGTTTTGTGATTATTGTTTCATAGTTAAAATATAAATATTTCTCAAAAAGAGCTTTTTGGAAATATTTTTTATAAAAGTCATCTTACTTTGACAACATGTAGGAAATGAAAGTTTCATCTCTGCTGATATAAATCACTTTCATATCTTTATAAGTGTACACAATCAAAGTGCAATAGGTACTTTCTTTTGGTACAGTACAACTGTCCCTGTATCTGGTAGTAATATGGAGTACTAATTTTTAGAGTTAAGTTGTTTGTAGCTGTAATGTTGTTATTTTCTTCCAGATAAGGAACAGTTGCACTGTTTATTTCCTGGTAACGACTGGCATAAGGGCATTTTATTTCTATTATTGTGTCCATTCCAAGCAATCCATCAGGAGATGCAGCTAAGTATGGCCTGTCTTGGCTAATGAATAGTCCACACGGTTCTACTGATAAATCGTATTCAGCACAGTACTTATCAAGGGCAATCTTTTCATTTAATATGCCATGGCTAGTGGCTCGTGAATGAAATGTGTGCCTGTCGATTGTTTCCAAAGCAAATCTTTTCATAGTGCTAGGCTTCAAATGGCAAATTGTGTGAAAATTGCTAGAGGTTAGTCTATGTCTGCGGTTATGATGCCACTCTTCACTAGTGCTCTGTTCTCTAGTAGGTACTTTTCTCTGTTTCATGTATTTTTTCCTGTGAAATTTCTACCAACATTAAACTTTCTAATAATTTGTTTTGGGGGCTTTTTCCTGTGTAATTATGATCTGATTCTATTGCATATGGATTTGCCGGTTCATACATTTGTTTTATTGGCATATTTGAATTGGGAAAATTGAGTACTAAATTTCTGATCCTGTCATTGTAATTTTCTTTGTTCAATATATTTATGGGGTATGGCTCGAAGATGATATTAACCCGTCTCCTTCTGGATGGTAATTTTTCTGCCCTGACTGGAGTTCCAGTATACTGCTTTTTAGGCTCGTGAAACTGTTGCAACCTTTGTGTGCAGACCTCAAATTTTAATAATGTTTTATCACAAACCATGTGCTCCACTCCCAGTAAAAGCACTGCTACATGCTTGCAAAGAGCATTTGTACCGCTCCCAGCAGGACATTCACAGTGGGAATCCTCGGGTGATCCATGTTTATTTAATTTAATATCAACTTCATATTGAAGCTCTTTCATTGTTTTTCTACAATACCCTTTTAAATATGTATCTTCACCAACAATTGATGATCTTGCTGCTAGCAGATGACGAGATTCATATAACTGAATTGCACTGTCCATTTTTTTTGTAGTACTGAAAATTAAAATTAAACTTAGATAATCATGTAAAAACAATAGGTTAAAAATTAATTAGGTTAGAATTAATTTATGTCTGTGCAACATACTATGATTTCTATATGAAAGCAGCAATCCATTTTGTCATTTAGGATGTTTACAGTTTGAAAACTATGAGTTTATGAGTATAAATAATTGACTTGCGCGCTGACGTTCATAGCTCTCGTTGTGGCTTGCTAGCATAAAACACCCTGAAGAAGGACTTCAAAATAGACCAAACCCTGGTTTTCGACTTTTCAACCCGCAAGTCTTTGCCATTTTACATATTTTAAAATGTATCAACATAAACTTGTCAGTCCTAAAGACATGACTGAGCAACATATTTGTATTATACCATATGTGTATTATATAGGTACTAATTATTACAGATTATGCATAGACGATGGGTATTGTGTTCTCTTAGAAAATAATTAAGGAAAAGCTATACACTCAAATCTAAAGTTAATGTTGCCTGAGCAAGGAGTTTTTTCATAATATTACTTTACATAGATATTATACTCACTAGTTCAGATAATGCCTAATTTGCGTTTTGTTTATTAGAGGCAGGGTAGTACTACTGTTTATGTCTCGATATGACTCATTGGCGGCACACGAATAACGGGATCTTGATCCTCCACACAATCAGGATATCCAAAATTAGAGTTTCTGTCGTACAGCTCTAGTCTGAAAGAAGAACAATAATTTTGGTTAACGAGCTAACCTCCATTTTCAGAATGCTATCTCAAGGAGTTTAGTTACGTTATTTGTCACTTTTAATAAAATGTACACATATTTTAGCTTCGAATTGACCACAGCTACTTCGTACAGCAAGCTGATCCAACGTAAAAGCATTAAAAACAGGTTTATTTCCACGAAGCCATTGATTCGCTTCATACCTTTCAATTAAGTCTGCCTTTCTTCCTCTCAATGAAGCACTCCGTTTTTTCAACTCTGCCTTGAGTTCCTTAATTTTCCAGGTGGAATACATATTTTAAGACACTATTTTCTTTCAACAAAATAGTCTAAAACCAAAATTATCCAAACTCCAAATTTATTGACACGGGCACAGATCAGATAGACGGGACTTAGCTCACAGAGTACTTTGAATATACCGGAGATAGAGTGAACATTCAGCCGATGTCGCTTGCAGCGACATCGGCGAGTGACAGAATTACTAATTGACACGTGACGAACTTAATATTATCTATGTCATCTAGCTATCTAGTATATTAATTTAAAGCTATACCTACTTACGTCTACATAAGCTCTCTATACCTACATAAAAGGGGCAAATAAATAAAACAATATCAGCTAAAATTATCTTTATTTCTTTCGTTTTCTATAATAATTGACACATTCTTTTTGAATTACATCTTCTTCACAATAATCGATCCTGCTACCATTCAATAATTTATTACATTCTTTACACCAGCTATAAATAAATAAATTACATGACATTTCTTCAATGTACTTGACTGCCTCTTTTTTGTGATTGGAACATGTTATAAAATCATATTCACAATGAATAGCCAAAATTGTTTTCATATAAGTAAGTTTTGATTTCCTTAATCTCACATTTTTTTCTTAGAATGTTAATGATTATATCTTGTATGGTGGAGAAAGCTCTAACTAGTTTTTCTGTGGGGTATATTAAATATTTTTTATTAATTCCTCGATCTTTGCAAGATATATATGATTCCTCATCTGCACTTTTTGTGTTATAAAAACAATCTTTACATTGTTGACAGTTTTTAAATATTTTATCTTTCGTTTTTTTCACCACATACCCTGATACATATTCTAATGAGGCCCATATTTTAGGGTTATTTTTTTTTAATTCAAAATCCACCTTCATTACATCTAAACTTAAATCTTCCATATCAATTTCAATTACCGCTGGAGAGGTGGACTGAGGCAACGTTTTAAAAAACAATTTCCTTATAGATTTAAACATGGTACAATTGTCCTTTTCACAATTTGCACCAGGGGAGTGCCTTCCACTTAAATTGTTCACTAATGGTGCTGCAAATGCCGCTTCAAAACCAGCACAGTTTGGATTTGTATTTCTGCATGCATGGCTTCGTACACATCCAAAAAAGTTTTCGAGAGGGTCCTGGTTGAAATGCCGAAGCCATATTGATTTAATGTTATATTGGTTGAATAATATATTTTTTAGGTATTCCAAGTTTTCTAATGTCTTAATCCAATTTGTAATGGAAGGCACTACCGTCTCTTTGCCAGTAGCACTAACATACATCATTGATTTAAGTACAGGTTTTGCATTGTTCCATACTTCCTGGTGGGTTGAGTTTGGTGTGAGAGGGCCAAGCAATGGTTTGCCTGGTCTTTTTTTTTCATTTTGGTAGCTGCCGTTGACAGAGTCGAATAACTCGTCAAAAAATAGAAGTACTGAGGCAGTGTCTTTACACTCATCTTTTAATATTCCTATTTCTGAAAAAGGAAAAGAGGGAAAAAGGGTTACTTAGGTATACACTTAATCAATACATACACATATAAATACAATTGGTATAAAATTTACCGAGTGAGGCTTAAGGTATCCAAGGAAGTATTCAGTTGTCTGTTGGCTTAAGTCAAATATATTGTGAAAATAGCAGGCCCAGGGAAAAAACCTGGATGAGTATGGCATAGGATTGTGATAAGTAAGAATAAAGGGAGACCTAAGCTTATCTATTACCCATAGCGTGTGACACTAGGCTACAGATGACACTGATATTAGGTTAATAAATAAATAACAAAAAACGGGACAATTCCAGACCAATTATCTAGACCCAAAGTAGGATACCCTGTGCTATGGGCACAAAATAACGGATAAACATACATACTCGTAGATACAAATATTACATCCATGACTCGGAAACAACATTTTTGGCTCATCACACAAATGATTGCATCTGGCAGGATTCGAACCCACGACCGTTTTATTTCGTACCTAGGGTCACTAGCCAATAGATCAAATGGTTGTAACAAAAATAGAACAAAAAATAAAACAGAAAATAGTACTAGCAGAAATAAGTTGATCTTTACAAAATGACTCACTTGCTAAGTATCCCATAGCCACTGCTGTTGATTTACTCAGTACCTGTGCTGCACATTGCACTTTCATTTTTTTCATTTTTTTTGGATTTATATGGCACTCTGTCAACTTCGGTAGCATTCTGAATCCTTCAAATGATGGATCTTCTTTAAGAAGCATTTCTAAGTGGTCCCATTTGGCTTTTTACTACTGAATACCCACTTTCTCCATGAAGTCGGCCAATCGCTGACCCTTTTGATTCCACTGTCCAAATCCAAACTGCCCCACTCTCAGTTCATCATTCATATTCATCTTAGCCATTCCTCATGCCCAGCCGTGCGTTGAAGTCCCCCGTCACCTCTCTGAAGTGTGTTTTCGGGGCATGTATGGCATTAGAAATGTCGTCATACATAGCCTCCACTTCATCATCCGGGCACTTCGAGTATGGGGCGTACACCTGTATGACGTTCAACGAATACCGTTCGGTTATTCTGAGTATAAGGTATGCTCGAAACGCTTTCGATCTTCACAATGTTCAAAGTGTTTATTATTATTATTATTGATGTTGTTGAGGAGTTACTTGTGGACGAGAAACCCGATATGATGTTGAGACTGCTGGTCACCCTCCCGGTAATAGAGTAAGTTGCCGGAATTGAGGATCATCTTATCCTCTCCCTCTCTTCGGACTTCTGATAACCTTATAATACACCAGCGCAACTTACTTACTCATATATTAGGGGGGTTGCCATAGTCACCACGCTTGGCAGGTGGATTGGCGACCACAGTTTTACAAATATGTGCTCGCTGCTGCCCATCTTCCGGTGTGTAATGCCTTAGTCGCCTCCAACGACATCCATGGGAGGATTTGGAGGGGTCTTATTCTAAGCCGAGACCGCCATGGCTTTATTTTATGTAGGTATCCAATGTAAAATAGTAGTTGTTGTTTGTTCTGTGTGTGGGTATTTTGATGTTTAATATGTATGTATTTACAAAATAAATAGCATAGATCACTGAGAACGGTTATCTAGTTCCTATAGTAAAGGCATTGCCTAGTCTGCGGCTAAATGGCGCTGTGAGTGAGAAATTTTTGAATAAAAATATTTCAGGAAAACAGAAAAGAAGATGTTTTAACGAATCGGTTCTGTACCTTCAATTAAGTAAGTTAATTCTATACTGTATAGTCAGCCCTTCATGATTAACACTAGCAGTGCCCCGCGGTTTCCCGCGTGAACGGTTTTTTTTTAGGATACAACGTAGCTTATGTGTGTAAAAAGTATCCAGGGTATGAGCTAACTTCATAACAAATTTAATCCAAATCCATTCAGCGGGAAGGTGTATCAAATATACTATAACTCTCTCTCTCTCTCTCTCTCTGTCTCTCTCTCTCTCTCTCTCTCTCTCTCTCACACACACACACACACATACACACACATCGACAAACTTTCGCATTCATAATATTAGAGTGTACTATATTTGTCGAGTACTTTGCACCATTCCAGTTTTGGTCTAGTGGCTAAAGACCAAAGATACAAATTCAAACGGTCGTGGGTTAGAATCCTGCAAGATGCAATCATTTGTGTGATGAGCAGAAATGTTTGTTTCCGAGTTATGGATGTCAATATTCGTATCTATGTATGTTTATCCGTGATCTAGTGCCCATAGTACAGGGTATCCTAGTTTGGGGCTAGGTAGTTCCTGCGGAATTGTACCGAATATATTATATATTTTAAATTTTAACGTCGTAACGCAAATTATTTAGCCCTATCAATCCAAACCTCAAAAATAGACTATCCTTTTATTGTTATACACTAACTTTATAATTTGGGCCGAATATAAATTAACAGTTAAATATTCTTGTTTACCAGGGTATTTATTTTGCAAAGCAGGTAACCCTAAAATTGTTGGTACTTTATACCCGTTTTTTTTCAGTATACGCGTGAAGCTTCTCTATCTTAATACTCTCTCTACGGCAACAACGTAAGAAATGTATAATTAACATGTATTCAGAACACTTAGGTGTTCTGTGGTGGCCATGAATTTTTCTTCTATGATTAGTTTATGACGTAGCGTAAAGAGTTGCTAGGCGAGACATTTTACCCACATTGATGGGAAAAAAAAAGCAACCACGACCAGGCTTACAGTTTGATAACCAATGTGACCAGTCATAATTAAATGTACGTTTTAAAAACGCACATCGCTATTTATACATTTATAAGTAAAAACATCGCCATCATTTTAAGGTCGCCTTAGTTACGTGAATAAAATAACTTTAATAAGCGTAGATGGCGATGTGCGTTTAAAAAAATATATCATTGCATCCGTCTGACACCTTAATCGGCCCCTCACTAGGGCATGCAAAGTCGAATGGTTTTCGATTCCGAAACTTGAGTTCCTACTCCCGATACTGGACACCTAATTCCGGAAGTCATCAACTTCTTAATAGTTTTTGATTTCTAGGATAATAAAGATTTCTACGAATCAAACAAGTTGTGATCTATCATTCTATTAATCAATATAAAAATGCCATGGACAATGTGTGGATTTACTTCTTTTCAAGAAAACGTACCTTCTAGTTTTTTCGAAAAAATACAAATCGAATCGAAACTAAAGTTTGTAGATAGATTGAACTGGACCATATCCAGCCTATGTTTGCAGCGTTTTATTTTTTCGCAACAAGAAAACGTAACAAAATGGGAGCTAATATATATTTCACGTCTTTATGTCCATATTCAATTTAATGTGACGTCACATAGCCTCAAACAACAGCGGACAATGAAGACACTTCCAACGATACCTCATTTGTCAAATTATGATAAGTAGTTTAGTTGTATGTATGTATGTTCACCTGAACATACATACATACCCACATACATAGCGGTTTAAATCATAACCCTCCCTTTTGATTTGCCATAGTCCACCACTTCAATATGGTGGTGACGGATATATTTGTAAATAATGAAAATATAAAAATTAGACTGTTATAATATATACAAACGTCAAACTTAGTGTGATTAAAAAGAAACCTCCGACTTTAGCCAGCCGTTTGGCTGGTTGTAATTTTCGATTTTCATTTGGGCATAATTTAAACATACCAGTTTTTGCAATTCACTCATTTTAGTAGTATTAGATTACTCAATCGCGATAGATTTATCTTTTTCTGGAGGCTGGAAAGTAAAACATAACAATGGAGAAACAGATTTTATCATATATTGTGTTATGATTATATATTACATACAATACAATCATATTAATATGCACATGATTGTACTATTTATGTATGGGTCAGATAGACGACGAACATATTCTAGGATATCATTGTCATCGAGTCATCATTATGAACAATTTGGAACAACTTTTACTATAAGATCGATCCCAGAAATCACAAGTTTAAGCTGTTCAATACATTTCAATGAACGCGAACGGCATTTTTTATGGATCAGCTGCGTATATATGTTTATAGTTCGTATGCGTTGTCTTGCGAAAGCGAAGGGATACGAAATGATTTGAGCCAAGGAGGTTGGATACACACTGTTATCCGAAGGCCAAAGAACATGGGTGAAATTCTATGTGATAAATCTTGCAACGTCTTGAAATATAATTTCTACAGAACTTAAGTAATTATTTTTCTGCCTTTTTTCAACATAGCATGTAAACTAGGAAAAGACTGGTAAACAAATCAATTAAAAAATTATGAAATTGAAACTTCATATCCTTCTTCTTACAATGTCCAGCCTTGTTGCCTTCCCAACGGGTGAAACAATATAAATATATAATACAATGACGTTTCCGGTTCGGACGTCAAAATCTTCAACACAGTATACTTCCCACCAGGTTTTTTAAACCAAAAGAGGTTGAATTACACTTAATGGCGTTTAACCTTTTAACAGTAAGCATATAATTAAACCTCCTTGCGTTAGACAGAATAATAGTACCTATAGTCCAAATGGTACGTCAAAAAACCTATAAACAAAACATTATAACAAAGAGAATACAATGCATTATAGTTTATGGAGGAAGATTGTTGTAAGGTTATGTTTATTTTTAAATGTTTTGCACAAAAATAAAAAAATAAATCGTTTATTCAACACTTAAAAAAAAGTAGTAAAGTAACATATAAATTAAACATATAAATCTAAGTGTTGAAAGGGTCATGCCTCAGCATGATGCCAAGCGTCTTCGACACATCTTTTTGAAATAGTGTACAAGGAAGGACTTAATGCTAAACAGCATTATCTATCAGTCATCCAGCTCGTGAAATAATAGTACATAGAGCGTGCGCCTTAAAGTATTAAACAATAAATACAAAATAAACAAAGGTTTGTGTTTATAATGTATTTAATGTAAGGAATTATTGCAAAATATTTGTGCTAATATTAAACAACTGTTTCCTTGCACAGTGAAACAGCAGCAACATATCTAAACATATTGTTATGTAATATCGCTAGGCAGTAACAGGTTGAAAATAATTATTATTCAAAAGCCTAGTCTGTTACACTAGGTAGGTAATTGAATAGATACAATATCTTTAAACATTATATTTATCACGCATAAGTATTCAGTTGCCTACCTAATTAAGCAGATAAAATAAATTTAATCTCTAGGACTTGTTTCAAAAGTCGTTAACGTTAACTTAACCTACAAAACTTTGAAGCCTAATAACAATTATTCCTGGCCTCCCCAATACAAATTCTCAGACTAACAATCTCAGTAAATGATGCTGAATTACTACAGTGTTACTTACAGTGTTTTTTTTTGTCTAAAGATGCCGTGAATTTTACTGACATAAACATGTGTAGGGGAGTTCGCTATTGTTCTTTCAGTACTGAGCTCATATCAATTTATGTTCTTGGCACTTTTTGACGCGAGTGATACCAGTACATAGAGATTATGCAAAACATTAGCACTTTTTATAGTTTGGGAGTTTAAGAATATAAGATTATATAACAAAATATAACTCTATAGTACAAGTTATTTGTTTATTAAATACTAAAACATACAACTAATACCACATAATAAATATAAATAATACGAGTAGCACTCTAACAAGTAATAGCGTACAGGTACGAAACATGAAACAGTGGGACAAACCGCATGACATGGATGTCCAATTGTTCTTGCCCACTACCAGTTGGCAGCGTGGGCCAACCATGTCATGGCATTGCCCCGTTGAACTGCTAATTTGATGAGCCAATTTCGTTTTCTCGGGGTGCTTAAAAATATCTATTTTCCAATCCAAGATGGCGGACATGTTTTTTATTAGTAAATTGATGTGGGTGTCGTTTTCGAGGTTGCTCGGGGTGCTTCTAACGAAAGTGACATCCATTTTCAAATTGAAAATGGTGGACATGTTTTTTATTAGAAAATTATATGGGTGTCATTTTCTAGCTCTCTTCGGGTGCTTATTATTTAAATGAGATGAAATTGAAGATGGTGGACTTGTATTTATATAGTGACATATTAAAAAAAAGAAGTAAATCCCGGAAATCTTCCAGGAAATCTTGAAATTTAAGTAACACCCTTATCAAACTTACTGAAATAAAATATGTTCGCCATTTTGGATTCCAAACCAAAATAGATGTAATATTTCTTTTGTATTTTTATCGATCTTGCGATGTCAGGTTTTACGCAAATATCAAACACTATGACTGTATGTGTTCACCATCCCTAGCGCTCTATGGCATGTATAATTTCTAGAGCTACTAGTGTGTAGTTGTAGAAATCACGAATCTGATTTTTGTATGGAAAGTCTCCGAGTGTCCATCCTGTGTTTTGGGACATCCTATATAAAGGGTGTTTTAACACTGTTGGATCAAAATGGAGTGTGAACTAGAAAACCGCCAGGTCTATCGATTTAACCCCCATGTTTGTTCAGTGATATGGAATAGTTTAGGAGTTACGGAATATATTAGTGTTTTTAGCCTAACTCCAGATTTCATTGGAAATTTAGTAATTATGACTATTAGCACAAACGTTGTATGTTTTTTGTGTGGGTAGTATAATAATGTGCCCTTTAAAACACATTAATACTACTGCATTATATATTTTAGATTCTGTGAAAAATACATAACACTTATATGTGATATGTGTATTTCATACAAAAACTGTCTTCAATGTTTGCAGGGCTATAATTTTGAATAGTAACAATATATTGTTTTAGTTAACATCTCAAAAACTTTTCCAATGCAATGGCTATAAGTCACGAATACATTTAGTTGGCCTAAACTTAGGGCAACACAGCAAAAAGTGACTTAAAAGTGGAAAAGTCATTTTTGTTTGAGGTAATACATTCAATGGTTAAGTTTTTTCACAAAATCTAAAAATTGTAACAAGTAGGTATTTATTTATTTTAAAAGACTCATTATTATATACCAACACAAAAAAAAAACTCATCTTTAGTGCTCTTAGTTTGGTCACAATTACAAAATTTCTAATGAAATTTGGAATGAGGTAAAAAATAAATATCCTGTAACTCCTAAACTATTACAAATCAATGAACTTTTTTTTTCTTTTTTTTATTACGGACTAGGCAATCGTTTGACCACGATCTAACCTGATGGAAAGCGATGATGTGGTCGAAGGTGTAGCACTCTTGCCTATTAGATACCTATTCACTCTTGACTTGAACACACCGGGGTTATAATTTACCGAAACACTGACGAGGGCAGGGCATTCCACTCCTTTGCAGTTCTTATAATAAATGAAGAAGCGTAACGCTTCGTTCTTGTGCGAGGTATTTCAACCATGAAAGGGTGGCGCTTTGCTGATCGTCTAGTCGTACGGTGATGGAAAGGTGATGGGGGAATCAGGTTATTCAGTTCTTGTGCACACTCTCCATAGTGCAATCTGTAGAATACCGCTAGGCTTGCTACCTCACGTCGATGCGCCAGACTTTGAAGCTTACTCTTTACCAGAGTGTCATCCCCAATGAGCCTGATAGCACGTCTCTCAATTGAATCCAAAGACACGAGCTGATACTTGGCAGAACCGTCCCAGAGGTGGCAGCAGTACTCTATACAAGATCGGACCTGTGCTTGATAAAGATTCAAAAGCTGTCCCGGTGTGAAGTACCGCCTAACCTTAGACAAAATACCAAGTTTTTTTGCAGCTACCTTGGCTTTGGATTTACTTACGTAATATTACATTGATAGGCCTGAAGGTGGCCTAGTTTACCCTCCGTTTTGATCCATAAGTGGTAAGACACTAGCTATGATACAATATTACTAGCTGCGGCCCGTGGTTTTACCTGCGTGGACAGTGATGATGATGAAAAGTATCCTATTTGCTATTCTAGGATCTAAAATATCTATGTACAAAATTTCATCAAAACCCGTTCAGCCGATAATATTTAAACATTGGATTTTCAAGTCTTATTTGGCGTCCAAAATCTTAATCCGTTCCTGTCGAAAAAACTTATCAAGATATTTATTTATTTTACATTGTTAACCTAAATACCAAATTTCATGTCTCTAACAGCAAAACACATAGATTTTTCATATAAAATTTCAATCACCATTAGACCATCCCTGTCGCAAAATCTTTTCTTGGTTGATGTCTACTACCTCTTTACTACCTACGTTGTACCTACCTGTCTAATTTCATTTTCATAGGTGTTTCATTGGTTTTTAAGATTTCGTGTATAATAAACGCGTAGTATTTCGCTTTTATATTATAAATACTAGCTGCGTCCCGCAGCTTTGCCCGCAAGTACAATTTTTGGGGACAAAAGGCATCCTATGGTATCTATGGTTTACATCATCTACACATAAATTCTCATTAAATTCGGCCAAACCCTAATCGCGTGAAAGCTCCTCCAACAAACAAACCAACAAACGAACAAACAGACAACGTTTCCCTTCTTTATATTAGTGTGGGTTCAACATTATATTCATAAAATTCAATAGAATTAGATGTTACTTTGTAGAAATCTAAGTTAGTGAAACTCTTTTTATCAACCCTTATTTTTGTGTAGCTAAAAACATGGATATAATAGCACTAAATAGCATTAATGACCTTGGCAAACCCGAAACAGCTGTAATGGCGGCACAAAAAAAAAACGTTTTTTTAATCTTTTCGCCAAGAATTGTACGGGAAAGCTGACTACTTTTTTAGGAAATGTGTTTTTGGTGCACTTATCTTTATTTGTAATATATTTTTATGTGATTACACTGCATAAAAAGTTTTTTTTTCTAAATGAAATCGCACCGACTCTCCCAGTAAATGTTCATTGCGTCTGGCGGGAGGATCGAGCATTGAGTGCAATTTTTCACTCATCTAAGTGGAAGTATGTACGAAACACTTACTAGGTATCTTGTTGTACTTATAAAATCTATGGTTTTGAGCATGGCATTCCGAGCTGGTTGCCAATGTTTTCGTCCAGTGACTAAAATCTATATATTAGTACATATCCCTGTTTTATTTGGAAAGCTGGCAACAAAGAAATAATAAAATACAACTAAAGGGGAATTGACAGAGCATTGCTCATTTACCATCCATCTACAGATAAATATTTATTTATTGGTAAACTAAACTTCTTGAGCACTGGTATCCCTAACTCAATGGAAAGCCAAATGATATATGGAGAAATATCAAAATATGGGACTTACATGGTAAGCTAGGATTATCTTTTCTGGTCGGGTAATACGAGAAAATAAACTGCACAATTCGCTTTTAATCTGGGTCTGATAATAACATGTTAAAATAACTAATTACAAATGATACGAACGTTTTCTATCGCAAATAGTTTGTCAAATTTAAGAAAAGATGCTCACTTACCGATTGAAAGGTTATGGCTTAATTTTTTCTGCTCAGGTCGGTTTGTACATCATAATAAACATAAACGCCGCATAATACAGCTAGTATGAATTACCTATTACACTGAGAAATACACACAATAGGAGTCACAAATTCAGTTTTACAAATAATTTGCTATCAACTTAGCGCCAGCTGACATAAGTTTGTTTATCTTGGGAGCCAGTAATCACTGGGAGCCAGTGATTACTGGCTCTCAACAGAAAAAGGATAAACAATATGCATATTCGTCTCATTCATTCTTTATGTTTTTATGGTATGTGTGTCCTTCTCTCATTACAATGGGGTTGGCCGGTGAAAGCTTAAAGCAGATGGCGCTAGCATAGCTAAGTCACGGTTCTTTCACTTCTAACAAAATTACCGTTATATGCAAGTAAATGTTATTACATCACTCGACACACGATGGCGCTATAATCAAATGGTTAATTTTATTGCTAGTATTATTGTTGAAATTTTTATACTGGTAATTAAATGTTTAAATGTCACAGTCGATGTGCTTTCAATCAACATTTCAAATATTTTCATTCTCTTTCTTTGGATCGAAGATATTTTTCGTAGATTTTGCTCGTGGATTTCTTTTACTACTGACTTATTTGCTTATTTTTGGACCCCGATACCCTCATTACGAAGACCTACCTCAGCTATTCTCCCGGACTTATTTGCTTGCGATTGGATAACGACGAAATTATCATGTCTGAAAAGAAATGCTGTGCGAAAAATTGCGATAAATCGCGTAAGTACACCATACCATCAACAGTTTGTTTTTGAAATATCCTTCAAATTGATAGCAAACTAATATGATATACGTTTTGTATTATAGGACCGGAATATGTGCTGTACAAATTCCCGAACCCAATCAAAGAACCAGACAGATTCCGTACTTGGTTGTATAATATTGGTGGTGACATTTTATCACTCAGTAATGAAGTGATATTCAAAAACCGCAGAGTTTGCCAACATCATTTTCTACGACAATATATAATAACAACCAACAGAAGCAACAAATTGACGTACAATTCTGTACCAACATTGCACCTGGCTGGTAAGTTTCCATTACTTGTGTAACAATAATCTTGCAATTTCCTACTGGAGGTCGGCTATCATTAAGGATATCTTGTATTGGATGCTGCTGCTCGGAACGTTCATTTTGTGCTCATTCTGAACCACACACACAAAAGAAATAACAAAACAGAACACTACAAGGATGTATAATTATGTTACAGGATTAATTGCTGCAAGAGAGCCACTGATGGATGTGACCAACTAGTCACAACATAGAGCGCAAGTGCACCCAAGTTATCCCTCCACTTCAATAGGTATGTGATATACATAAATAAATATATATAGGTATGTCCAACGTACAATCCCGTTCATTTGAAAGACAGTTTTAGGTTGGTTAACATTCTTATGCCTTGAATGTTTATATACACCTCTTCTAGATTGTATTCACAAAAAGTATCAAAGTATTATGAAAAAATTGTTGGCATATGCATTCTTTTTATTTTTTAAAGCTTTTATTTGGCGTGCGAATGCACTTGCTTCGGTTGAATAAAGGACCGAGAGTGGTATGCCTTTTTTTCTAGCTGAAAATTAAATGAGCTAGTTTATTATTTCAATAACTTACTTTATTATTTAATCAACAGACAGATAACCTGATCAGACACAAATCTTAAATATTATAAAATGCAACCATACATTTATCAGGATGTAGGAATGGGTTTTTTTCAATAAAAAAGACTTACTTTTTGATAAATCCTGAGCCATCACATTTTCTCTTATATTATTCTGTTTGGGCTCGGGTACACCTTGATTTCCTAGAAAAGAAAGAAATCTTTAAAAAACACATACTTTAGGTACTAACATACCTAAAAGCATCTGACAAGCACGCTCATCAGAGGGGTGATCACGAACAATTTAGACAGAAGTATTTGATTTATTTTTGTCAAAATCGTTCAGACAACCCCTCATATTTTGTACTAGCTTTCCCGCCCGCGAGTACATCCGTGCGGACTGCTGTTTATCGCGAAAAAAAGCAACCTATGTTCTTCTAGGATATTAAAAACCAATGCAAAAGTAGGGAGTAGCCCACCCCCCCACAAACTCCTGCTCCTCGATTCTATAGCCAACCCCTAAACCTTACATTGAGAGTGATAAGTGCGGCCACTGAAATGTGTCCTTGTTTTACGACAAACTCAGGATTGTACTTTGACAATATGAATACTTTCTCGAAAGTTATTCATAATACTTTGATACTTTTTGTGAATACAATCTAGAAGAGGTGTATATAAACATTCAAGGCATAAGAATGTTAACCAACCTAAAACTGTCTTTCAAATGAACGGGATTGTACGTTGGACATACCTATATATATTTATTTATGTATATCACATACCTATTGAAGTGGAGGGATAACTTGGGTGCACTTGCGCTCTATGTTGTGACTAGTTGGTCACATCCATCAGTGGCTCTCTTGCAGCA